>OY998175.1:77179566-78379566 GCA_963921935.1 Galeruca laticollis
GGGGAGAAACAACATGTCATTGATGTTAGTAAAGAACATAAAAAGTCTAGTATTAATAGAGTCAACTGGGGGAAAAACATGAATGCCGCCTTTGATAGTAGATTAAAAACGGGAATTATCATAAACTTGAATCATAAAGATATTAATTCATTCTTCACAGACGCTTCTAAATTTTTAAAAAGAAAATGTCTGTGGCTTTCAATTGGATGTCATACAGAATTTTTTGGTAGAATCTCCCCTACCTTGGAGTGTTACCAAGCAAGTCACAAAAAATTTCTAAATATAAATGAGGTTTTTTAAATAGAATAGTTCAAAAGATCCATCACGCTTTGACAAAGATCTTATTAACTTTATTACTTGCTCACAAGTCATTCCATACAATCTTAGAAATGCAGTACTTACTACATATTATTGGAGGAGAGAGGTATTTGGAAATAAACTTGAATATCGCGTAGGATCTAACTATTATAGAGTTGATGGATATAACATATGTGTTTGATGGCATTAAAACATGTTATAAAATAATTAAAAAATATTTTTTAGCAATCAATGACCATCTTCATAACGTTTACGAATCAGAATCATGATCTTTATCACAATAGACATTTTTCTGGTGTCAAAGATGCAATCAAACAGTACTTTTGAAACAAAATATCGGGAATCTTGTATTTCCGAATTTCATTATGAATCACCTAGAACTAAAAGATTTAGAGGAACGTATGATGTTGATATCGATATCGATAATTTTGATTAACATTATACAGATTTTCAATTTAATCTCGTTATTTGTATATTTATTTAATATAGTTATATGCTTTTCGTATTTGTGTATTCTTTAAATTTAACCGTTATATGCTTTTCTTCGTATTCTCTATTCTATTTTTCCGTATTTTATTTGTAAATTAAATGAATAAAACAATATGTATGTTGTAATAAGTTTGTTTATTAAAAAATCATCCTTACAACCCGCATGACTATAGGGAGAAGAGAGAGAAAAATGAAACGCAAACATTTCAATCAAATCAATTTATTACATTGTTTTCATCCAAACCGTTCACAACTTTTGGCTTATAATAATTCTCTAAGTACAACACTACTACTACAATAACTCAAATTTCAATTATTTTGAACAAAATTCCTGGTTAAATCTACAATTTTTTAAAATATTCACAAAAACTTTGAGATTCTAAATAGGTGAGTCGGTGTGAAATGAGACAATGATTGACTTGTAGAATTTGATGAATATCTTCTCCACATAAAAGGAAGCTGATGTCATGTTTTATCACTTCCAACTATTTAACATAATCAAATATTACTTGTAGAATGGTGTAGTAGTCCCCACATGGCATCGTCTCGGGATCATATTCTTCGTAACATGCTGGAAGTGATGCACTTATAAATGAATTTTCATTCAAAATATTGGTTAGCGTAGCCCATTCGTATGTGCTGAAGAAGATTTTCGCTGGTTTATCAATGTATGATTTACAGAGAAAATTTTTAAGGTAAGTACATCTGTATTATAAAACTACCTAAATATATTGTTGAGCAAATCCTGATGCCAAAGAGATTCCAACAAAATTTTTTTGTTTCTACGTATTGATTCACTTTATTACGAAACTTTAGTTATACAATAGTCATTCATCAAAGTGTTAGAGATCTTCTTCTTTATGTTTTTTCTATTCAATAATGTTTGCTAGAATGAGCTCTTCAATTATTTTACGAAATTCATCATCATTCGGGTGTAGTTGTTTTAATCTGTCTACCAATAAGTTCGGATCTGACCAATTAGAAAGAATATCATAGCTTTTTGGTGTGTGAAACCCTCTTGTAATTGGTTCATTGAGTTGTTTTATGCTATTATTCAACTTATTGTTAATACAAAATTTATGAGAGTAATCGAACTGTTTTGTAATATTACCCGAATTTCTGGAGTATTTACGCTTTTTGATGAGCGGTTTAATTATTTCACTGAATTTAGTGGGACAAGCCTGATGTCTTAGATGTCCTCTTCCATCACGATGGATATCCGTTAATTCCAGTATCTGTTTGTATAATTGTAAATCAATTGGGGTGAAATGTTTGGGATTCTTATAGAATATTAACTGTTTCAAACCGGGTGTACTTTTAAATACTCTGCCACCTACAATTAGTTGTTCATCATTAAATTGTAGTTGTTTGTTTCCAAACATCCATTGTTCACCCTTTAATTGCGGTCCGTAAGCATGATCGAGAATCCATTGTTCAATTCCTAATTCTGGAGTGTAAGCGCAGTCAAATTCTTTTGATACATTCTGATTATTGTCATTAAGTACTTGTTTGAGCGAAGAGTCTTCCCGCTCTACCTCATCTTCACTTATTACGGGCAGGATTGGTGTGTCTTTCGGTGAATCTCCACCTTGATTTGGACAGCCCAGTGATTCTGCTATTTGTTTGAGAGGATATGTTGCAGACTTGACATATTCCACATGACATTTCTTATTAATTGTATCAAGCGACTTATATTTTTTACGTAAAGCTTTTGCATGCTTTGAGACTTGTTGTTTGTATGACAACATTATAGTAAATTAAAATGTGTGGGTGCGCGATTCAATATATTATTAGACGGTTAGCAGACATACACCACCGATATACGTTCTAATGTGTCTCTGGGGTGTCTCTGATGTGTCTCTAGGATGTCTCTGATGTGTCTCAATGGTAAGAAGTAAACACCCAGTCGGACGGAAGACTGAACGGTATCATTTTTTTTTTTTTTCATAAGTGTGCCTCTGTTGCGTCTCGGATATGTCTCTGGTACGCCTGTGAAGCCTCTCTGATGTGTCTCTGGTGTGTCTGCTATGTTAGGTTATTCCACTTGTGTGCGCGCACGCAAGTGGAGTAACCTAACAGCGCCAACGCAGCGCCACCGCAGCGCCACCGTCGCCTAGCGGACCTTTTTCGAAGTAGTGAGTCAGAACTCTTATAGCTACACTACAACGCTTTCACCAAGACCAAGCAAATAAGCACATCATATCGTCTTTGCCTGTTCCTTGAAAAATTGAATTTTACGAGCAGTCGGTGAATGAGAGAATTGTGAAGATATTTAAGTATTGATCAGAAACCAGCAAGCTCCTGTTCTATTCAATATCTTGTTGACGTCACTAGTTTTTAAGGGCCAGTAAAATGATGTCGCTCTTTGTTGGCGTCCCATAACGTAATTTTATAAGGATAGTGGAGTTATTAATATATATAAATGGTTATTGATTGATAATAATGGGAGGTAGATTGACAATACTCCCCTTCACAGTATTGAGAACATTAGGATGTAGGGCCGTAAATTATAGTATAAAACAAAAATAGTTTGTTTGTTGTGTCGTTGGAACTTATTGTATAATTAATGAGGACACCCAAATTGATATTATTGAAGAAACAATAATAGTTACTTAAGATACTTGTGTAAAAGGTAATTCTTAATTTCTTTAGTTTATTTAATACGAAGAAACTGTTATCCCATTGTGCCTTACAAAATTTTATCTTCGATCGGTGCAGCAATTTTCAAAGAAGTTATTCATGTTATATGAGTAATATTTTGCAAATGTCATTTTAACTGCTGCTAATATTCAATGACTTAAATTAAAAATATTTTGAACAGGTGCATTCACGAAAACGTCACTTAGCAACCAATAATTAAATTGCTATGTATAGGAATAATTGCTTATGATTTATCTTTCCGATGTCAAAAATGCCGGGGCAATGGCAATTAAAACTTTGCTTCCAGCAAAATCTCGGAAGCAGCTTGAATTAGTTTGTATTCAATTTAATCAATGGTGTAGGTACGTTACAAAATGTCCATAACTTAATTAAGAGCGAATTTGACATTTCTGTGCCTCAAAAATAATTTGACATTTCCATGCAATAAAAACAAGTAGGGAAGCGCCACAGTGGGGCGTATACGTAGACTTTTAAACAGTAATTTCAGTTTAATGAATGACCCTTAAGCCGGCTACTCACTACGCGATACTTGACAAGTACTAGTACTTGATCATGTACATGTACAAGTTCAAGTGTGGTCGATACATTACGCGGCTAGTTGGTAAATGCCAATTTTTGCGGATACTGCAAGTACTTGTGAAAGATAATTACAATCATGGAAATTGATAGTGAAACAGAGGCAGCAGCAGCAATTGTTGTAATGAGCAGTGCATATCTTTTAATGAAACCAAAACGAAGAAAGCGAAGGTGGTGGGTTTCATCTTTTAACAGAAGCAGAGAAAGGTATGTTAAATAATTTAAATAAATACCTTCATTTCTTCATTTGCATTTAATTTTGTAGATGTTGTGGTACAGACATGATGGCGGATATTCTAAAGGAACCTTCTGGGTTATTCGAGAACTTTTGTCGAATGGCTTTTGAAGATTTCGAATATTTGCTAAATAAAGTTGAATGTCCACTCCATATTTAAGAACTAAACAACAACAACATTCACTATTTACTAGTTTTTTACTTGTACAAACTTGTCGAATAAGTGTGGCGCTGCTACTTGACTCGCTACTTGTTGCCTTTGACTTTTGTTTAATTTACCGACTGCGTACGGCAAGTATAAGTAGCTCGCCCATTTTCATGTTAGTTTTTCGTACACACTACTTGAAATATGCCAAGTACTTGTCAAGTCCCGCGTAGTGAGTAGCCGGCTTTAGACAGATACAGTTGAATTATTGGATCTTTACCCGTGCGTCATTAATATGTGATAAACTAAAACACAAACTCTTTATGTAACATCTCTTGTTATCAACCGTGACAAGCAGATCAAAATTCGTTAATATTTGTCTTTTAAGCAAAGCAGTATGTTGTTTTGTTGATTGATTAACAATCTGAATAGTGAAAAGAGAGAACTATACAAGCGACAGTAATTTTAATATGCATAACTTCATAACTTGACTCTCTCTTGACTAGTGCAGTACTATCTACTTACAAAGTAATCTGTTGTCTGTCTTTGTGGTATTGTTTTATTATCTCATTTGTGCTTTGCAGTTGGATCTATTACAAAAACAGTTTTTCTTAAAGCCAAACGTCTTTTGGTATTTTTAGTTTCAAAGTAAGTACAATACATCTTTGTTTTATTTACACTTTATTATGGAAAATTCCCAACCTCACATTTGAAATGGTGATTGGCTCTGTCTACGATTCCGTATAACCGGAATATTTAAACAGCAGTAATTAGAGTGTGAAAACCCTACATAATAGAAAAAACAATGGTAAAATAAAATAATTACGTAATGTAAACAAAATCCAAAGCCGAGAAATATGTTTTTCAATAAGTTTGTACTCCCTTTTCAGATTATGCCTGTAAAGACCCTCAAGTCACAAGCACAACAGTTTTTAAACTTGTGCGAGTATTTTGAAAGGGAGAGAAACACGGAGGACCTTTGGAACCTTTGTCATCTGTGCAAGAGGGAAAACGTAAAACCAAAACAGAAATTTCATTACATTTCTTAATTGCATTTTAGAGAGTAGCTGCTGCACTTTAAATATCAAGAAAAACGGTGTATAATATTTAAAAACGGAACGAGAATAAACCCATTCAATCTTCCCCGGGCAAAAGTAGACCTCGTCTTAAAAAAAACAAATGATTTACCTGAAGGACAGCAAATGACAGTACGAAATACATTGTACGATATGTATAAAGAAAGTGAGTACTCCTACTTCAATAACTATTTGCAAGGTATGGGTGATACAGATAATAGGTCTACTTTTCCTAAAGTGCAGTCGTGATCGAAAAAAATTGGGTACTTTTTTGACACGTTTTATTTTATTCAACGGACATGACACTGTGTATAGTGAGAAACGTATTACTGACCTAATGTAACTGCTCAAGTTTTTTCGATCACAACTGTACTAGGAGAGTTATTGGGTTCATGTTTATTAATTCAAACTTCATCCAATATATGTCGCATCTATATTCCTTTTACTTGACTAGCTTCACAATTAGTGCATCTTGCAGCACTTGTAACCCGTTTTTGAAATGCAGTTATATCATTTCTCCTAGCCTTTTGATTGTAAAATGTTGTGTATATATTGATTAAGATTTTTTTTCAGAAAAACATGTTACCCTACAAACCTTAAACGATGAATTGAAAAATAAGGAAAATATTTTTGTCTGCAAATCATCTTTAAATGTATTATTGAAAGAACTGGGATTTAAATTTAAAAAAGATGATAATAGAAGAGCTTTAATTGAAAGAACTCATACTGTTTCTCAAATAGCATGTTTTTTACGTACATACCTGGAGAACCGTAAAAGTACATATCCACGAGAAGTTGATATTTTAGATGAAACGTGGATTTATTCTCGAGGAAACAAAACAACGTCTTGGCAGGATGATAATGTCAAGAGTGTACGCAAACCAGATGGCTATGATGGTAAACGGTTTATTGTTTTGCATGCTGGTTCTTCGAAAGGATTTGTTCCAGAAGCCGGTTTATTGTTCTGTTCAAAATCCTTGGCACTAGATTATCATGGAGAAATGAATGGTACAATATTCACTAAGTGGATCACTAAACAGTTAATTCCCGGTTTGGAGGAGCCATCTTTGATAATAATGGACAATGCACCATACCACAGTGAAATTTTAAATAAACAGCCTACCACTTCATCAACAAAATCGGAAATTATTGACTGGTTACATAAAAATAATATTGATTTTGATAATTAATTGACAAGACCAGAATTATTGCACTTGGCTAAGATGAGCCGAAAGGAAAAGGTTCTTACCACACATTATTTTGCATATGTCCAACGACATGGCAGCTTTTTGCATTGTTTTCAATATGTAAATAGGTATTCCATGTAAGCCTATGATCGAAATACACCCCAAGAAATTTTATTTCTTTGGAAAATGCAATCTACGTTACGGCTAGCACTGGTGGTTTTAGATCTGGCAGTGTCGTTTGTTTACTGGAGTTGGCCACATGTGTTTTCTGTAAGTCCCTCTTGGTTACACAAGTTGTCAACTATATCTAGTGCTGCCTGCAACTCTGCATTCTTAGGTTACCATTTGCCTAACCGCAGTGGTGTATATGACCGTTTTAGGTCCCCGGTTCTTACCACACATTATTTTGCATCTGCCCAACGACATGGCAGCTTTTTGCATTGTTTTCAATATGTAAATAGGTATTCCATGTAAGCCTATGATCGAAATACACCCCGTGGAATTTTATTTATTTGGCAAATGCAATCTCCGTTACGTCTAGCACTGGAGGTTTTAGATCTGGCAGTGTCGTTTGTTTAGTGGAGTTGACCACATATGTTTTCTGTGTGTCTCTGTTGTCAACTATATTTAGTGCTGCCTGCATCCCTGAATTTTTCCGGACACCATACCTGCAATCTTTCCTCTGACTATATCTTCAGCTTATCCTAGGCAGTAAAAAATCCGACGTGCATAATTCTGTGAGAAGATCGTCAACTAAGGTTGACCAAAGTAACGGTGACAGAACTGCTCCCTGTGGGCATCCTCTACTGGCTCTTGCTTTGATGGTGGCTTCACCCAGTGTGGATTCTACTATCCAATTTTCCAGGTTAGCCTCTACGATTGTTTATTGACTTCGTTTAAAAAGTGGAAAAGGCGGAAGAGATTTGTGAGAACGAGTTTCTTCCTGTATAAACACTTGAAGAAGCTCAGAAAGCAACTTTAAATTTATTGCCGTAGAAGTCAAAGGACGCCTGCGAAAAAGTATTTGCCGAGTTCAATAATTAGAAATGAAAAAGTGGTTTAAAAGAGGAATAAACGAAAAGGTAGCATACAATGTAGTAGGTTTGCGGTATCATCATTAGATATCTCAAAATATAGCAAGTTGATCGTTTTTTCGAAAAGCATAAAACGTCACGATTGATGCAAGTCGTCTAATGTCGCAGAAAGCTACGTTGAGAATTATCTAGAAAATATATTGAAAACAGCGGAAACGGTTCAGAAAGAGACTGTCAAACAAGTTACAATGAACAATAGATGTAAATCTTCTTGTGAAAGTTTAATTCCAGGCACGGTTGAAGTGAATTTGTCTTCGCCAATAAAACAAAAAAATAATAACAATATTTTGTCTATTAGCGTGAATATAGGTAGATGTAAATCTTGACAAAAAAAAATAATTTTGAGTGTTTTATGACTTATAAAACACTTAAATTTTATAAATCACATTAAAGAGCGCCAGTATTTCTTGTATGGGGAGGTGCTTGACAATATTCCAACTGGTCAATGACAGTAGAAATGTGAAGCAAGTCTGTCACTATTTAAGAGGGAAGTCTCATAAGTTGCAAATTATATAATTTCAAACATTTTAAGTTGACAGGGAAATGTATTTTAACCTTGAATGCAAAGAGGCACATGATACAAACTGGAACAAAGGTAAAAAATATGTACGCATATTCCCCTGTAATAATGATGTATTTGTTAATAATTACAAAGTAATTATCGAGTATTTTAAAATACTTTATGTGTTAAAAGTATCCAATTAGATGCACTTATTGTTATTGATTATGTAACGACAAACATTTTTTCCTCCAGTCATGAATACAATAAAATTCAGATAAATGTTTGTATTACAGATTTATTGAATGAAACAATATAATAACAAAATATTTTAAAATTACTACTTACAGAAATTGGCGTCAGTTAATTAAAATGTAAACAAAAAAGCAACACAACACATTCAATACAATTTCAGACAGTATGTACTTTAAAAATTAGAACATGTTGATACAATTAAAAACTAGCTCTTTTTGTTATAGAAATTGTAGAAACGAATTAGTTATAGGGAGATAAAACTGACTTACTTTTTAATTATATGGGGTGATTCTTAAATTTGATTTAGAATGTTACAATAGATATTACTTAGTTGATTGATATCAGATTTATAATTTATGGCGTTTTTTGTTTTAATAATGTAGCACATTTCCAGAAATAACCTATTCTTATATCTGTTCTCTCTTTTTAAAATTTTTATATTCGTGTAGTCAAACTCATGTCCCGTATTTATATGGTGTTCCACTGACGCACAGGTGTTTTTTGTTGTTGCGACAATGGCTTTTGTGATGAGTGACTCTTTGTCTCAACCATAGGCACGTCTGTCTTATGTAACATTCATTGCAACGAGAATAGGGCAAACGTTAAACAACATTGCTATTAAATAACGTGGGTGTTTTATCTTTTACTTTTGAGAAAATGTTTCTGATTGTTATCGGATTGTAACGGGCAATTATCAAATTAGGTAAATGGTTTCAAAATATATCAAGCACAGACATTCCCGAACATATTTCTGATTTTCTATCTCTTGGACCGAAGTCTGGAGTAGAGTGCACTAAAGCGGACGTAAAACTTGACACTTTTTTCGCAGACGTTGAAGACATTATAGACGTTACACCCACGGAAATGAAAGATATTATCAAATGTAAACCAACAAATACAGTTACCAATTTTGTACAACAAGATGATTTAAAAAAAAACCATCAATTTTCAACAAATTGTTTAAAGAGGCTAGGTCCTTTTTAAGGGATAACCCTCAGTTATATATCCTGCAATCCTGCAATCTGACAAAGGTGGTTGCACGGTAGCTATGGATAAAAATGATTACATTAAAAAAAATGATTTGCTTTTAAATGACACAATCACATACAAGAAAATAAATAAAGATCCAACGACGTCTATTCAAAATAATTACAATGATCTAATTAAAACCTTAAAACAAAAAAAATTGACCGAACAACAAGTCATGCAATTAACCATCTACAATTCATCTTTTCCAAAATTATACTGCCTGCCGAAAACTTCACAAGCCCAATGTACCTCTACGTCCTATAGTCAGTTCGATAAACTCGACTACTTATGAAATCTCAAAATTTCTATCAAACATATTAAAGGATGCTTTAGAAGATCGAACTAACTATAATGTTCAGGACTCGTTTGCTTTTGTCAACCTAGTAAGAGGTATTACTTTGCCAGACAATTATGTTCTGATCTCTTCAGATGTTGTTTCACTTTTCACCAACTTTCCTACAGATTTGGTAATCGATATTTTACAGAGGAGATGGAACATGATTGAAAAGCACACTACATTATCCAAAGAAAGCTTCTTAATTCTCATCAAATTTATAATAAACAATACCTACTTCAGTTTCAATAACAATTTTTACCAGCAGAAGTTTGGAACTCCAATGGGTTCTCCTATAAGTCCAATTTTAGCTACGATAGTGTTGGAACAGTTACTTGATAATGTAATTCCATTGTTACCTTTCAGTTTAGGCTTTTTTTATAAATATGTAGATGATATGATCAGCGCTATTCCAGCTGACGATATACAAAAAACCTTAGATATATTTAATTAATTTAATGATAGATTGCGATTCTTAGATACGAGAGTAATACGTACCGAAGCACAGAAAATAAGTTTGGATTGGTATCAAAAACCAACAAAATCTGATAGATTTTTAAACTTTTTCTCTAACCATCCAAAAAATCAAAAATACAACACACAATCAAATACAATTGCCATGAGAAATAGAATCTCACACATCTGCGATGATAACTCCATTTAATACAATCTCAAGAAGCTTTTTGATATTTTTGCAAACAACGGGTTCCAAAGAATATTTTGAAAAAGTTAATATACAACACCGACCTTTACGTTGGTCCCACAAATGAAGAAAAACCTACGAGCCTAATTTATAAAAGGATTCCTTGAATACACTATTTGACTCATCGTATTACACCACTGTTTAAAAATAGTATTGCACCGTACAATACGATAACAATCAAAAACATTTTCTCAATAAAACACCCACGTTATTTAATAGCAATGTTGTTTACAGTTTGCCCTGTTCTGGCTGCAATGGATGTTATATAGGACAGACGGGCCTATGGTTGAGATAAAGAGTCACTATTCACAAAAGCAATTGTCGCAACAACAAAAAACACCTGTGCGTCAGTGGAACACCATATAAATACGGGACATGAGTTTGACTACACGAATATAAAAATTTTAAAAAGAGAGAACATATATAAGAATAGGTTATTTCTGGAAATGTGCTACATTAATAAAACAAAAAACACCATAAATTATAAATATGACATCACAACTAAGTAATATCTATTGTAACATTCTAAATCAAATTTATCACCCTATACAATTAAAAAGTAAGTCAGTCAACATGTTTTAATTTTTAAAGTACTGTCTGAAAATGTATTGAACGTGTTGTGTTGTTTTTTTGTTTACATTTTAATTAACTGACACCATTTTTCTGTAAGTAGTAATTTTACAATATTTTATTATTATACAGTTTCACTCAATAAATCTTGTAGTTCGCTCCTGACGAAGCCATTAAATAATGGCGAAATATTGAGCCGATAAAAAAACAGTTTAATTTCTAAAAAGGAAAATATCATCCATGACTCAAATGTGACTGACAGTAATTTTTCTGAATGAAACTCAAAGTCAATGTCACAGCATTTTTAATAGTACAAAATGGTGCAGTTACTAGTTTCGGCCTACATACGGGCCATCTTCAGGCTACAAATTATTATTGTTACAATTAAAGGAAACATAGCAAAAGTCTCCAACCTTACCTGATACAAAAAGGTGAATGAATTTTTGGATCAGGTAAGGTTTAATTGTAACAATAATAATTTGTAGCCTGAAGATGGCCCGTATGTAGGCCGAAACTAGTAGCTGCATCATTTTCTACTATTAAAAATGCTGTGACATTGATTTTGAGTTTCATTCAGAAAAGTTTTATTTCTTTTGACCACAAACCTGAAAACTTCACTAAATAAATATAAAAATTTCTCGGTCGAAAAAAACGACTTCATATATATATATATATATATATATATATATATATATATATATATATATATATATATATATATATATATATTGTAATACTTGTGTGTACAAGAGGAATTTTCAATATTATTGTATTACTATTTTGATTTATTAAATTTTAGTGTGGCTAGCTCATTAAAAGGAAAAGAAAATTTTTATGTATTTATTTATGCGGAGAGAATGAGATACTCTATCTACTTTTTGGGTTCCAGTTATTTTTACACTTTATCTCCAATATTTTATCTTTTACTCATTCAAACAATTTTTAATTTTTATATTATTTGGTGCGCCTATGGTTAAAATTTCTCATTAGAATAGCCGATTCCAGATCTCACAGTAATAACAGATGTCAATTCGTATCCGTTGAAATGATATTTAAGAAAACAATGATTTCAATAATATTTAATATGAATTAGTTTGTATTGGTCAGAAAATATGTATTATAAATTTGAACAAAGGAACAAAGTGATGGAATGTCTTATGCTAATATAAAAGTTGAGAAGTCGAAATTTATAAACGTTAAATAGAAATGCGCAAGTACTAAATTGGAACAAAGAAACAAAGCGATGAATTATAAACGTTAAATAGAAATGCGTAAGTACTAATGTTTTTGTAATTACTTTTATCAAATCTGTTTTATATCTTTATATCTTTTGTCTTTGTTGGTACCAACAAAGACAAAAAAAACTAACCTGGTCCTCACAACCCCACTAATACTCCTTCTTGAAGTGCTGTCTTTCAAAACCACACCATACAGAATTGCCGGGACTCCAATAATTGTTATTTTATATATTTTTATATGTAGCTTCTTTATAGTATTCCTTCTTATATATTTTTATTTGCCGCTGCTACTGTTCATTCAGGACTCTTATACAATTTTTATAGTTTTTTATCTAAAATTTCTTATCATTTCTCCCATATGTCATACCTACTTCATTTTCTCCCTCAACAAAACTTCCATTGTTTTTTGTTGCTATGCCCTAATCATATGTGTGCTGATTCTAATGCTTAAGTGTTAATTTTTTTTTAAATTGTGTTTGTGTCCTTTTAAAATGTTCTTTCTACCAAATTATCATTATTCCTTCACATAAACTATCCTCTATTCCTATTTTCTAATTCCTAAATAATAGCTTTATTTACTCAACAACAAAATTCATATATTTCCTGACACAATAAATATAAAGTTCTGTGATTTCTGCTTCTCTTTCGATTTGTTGCATTATTCATTTCCATAGACTTTTTTGACATCTATGTCACTGTGATATATAACCAAACAATTCTCTCCTATGTGACAGTTCCTAAACTTTTGACATTATATATTATAGAATTATCAACTTAATGTCACATTAAAACACTAGTCAGGTCATCTTGTACATTTACCAAGTATTTGTATATTTCTAAGTACTTCACGTTGATAATCATTTTAAATAAAAATTGTTAAAAATTGAAAGCAAGTATTTTTTATAATTCTATTAAGTTTGTAATAGCTGAACTACACATAACCCAAAAATGAAAAGACACTATCATTCGGATACAAAATTAAGTAATTAAACGGTATCAAATCAATTTCTCCATCCAACATTATGATTGAAGTTGGTCTGATATATATCGATAAGCCAAATAATATTACGGACAGTATAAATTTTATTCTAAACGTAAATCCGAATATCAGCAGCCTTATTAGTTCCGTCACAACGTCAATGCATTAAAAAAAAAATAGATTCAAGGTGCTCATTTTAAACCAGTATAATATATATATATATATATATATATATATATATATATATATATATATATATATATATATATTATATATATATATATATATTATATATATATATATATACAAAGATGATGTAGGAATATCGCGTGATATGTAAAAAACAACAAAGAAATTCATGGGTAATTCACGCAAAAAGAAAAAGGGCTACTGACACAGAGTGGTAACCGCGGACATGCATGTTTCTGGCTCATTTGTCGTCTTCAGCACGTTATAACCAAATAAGGATGTGAAATTTGGGAGTAAAGATGTTAATCGAAACATGGGAAAACACAAAACAACGGATTTCAACAGGGAAACCAGCTTCCATGTCGATCTTGGTTGCTGTACTGTAAACGAGAGTTCGGGCAGAGTAAATTTTTTCGTCCTGCGTAATTTTAACTCGTTTTGACATTAACAGTATTGACAATTTATAATTTGTACAATTTTTTGACCAGTTTGGTTAGGTTAATGTTATTAAGTTGTATGAATTTTAATTTTCCAAAAAGTAGTAAAATGAAGGTAAAGAACTGTTATTAGGGTGAATGATGGATTTTTTTTTTCAATATGGAACAAGAGTTATAGTTTCTACCACTAAAAAACTAATTAAGGATTCGGTGTTAAACCTTTGTACAGTACAGTTGTGCGCTCCGAAACGATTAAGTAGTTAGAAAAGTAATTAGTGAATATTTTCAAAGTGAACCAAAACAAGCAAGTAAGAATATCAGGTTAACTTTTTATTAAAACATTAGTAAAACAACACATTAACTAGAAGTGAATCTGAATTTAATATCAGATATAAATAACAGAAAATTCTTCGCCAGATCCGTATTAAGGAAAACCTAAATGATACTTAAAAATGGATGACAACATATCTCAAATAGGGTGTACACCCACTAATAACACAACCCAACAACCCAAAACATATTCCACAGTAGCAAACCAACAAACCAGAACAAACAATTTCCCATCCAGAAATCAAGCTATACTATTCGACGCAATCGAAAACACTAGGCTAGAAGACTACCTAAAGGCACTATGCCAAACAATCCAACCAAATAACATAATTTTTTGCTCAAAGCTATCAAACAACAGAATATGTATTTATTTGGCAAATGAAAATTTAGTGAACACATTCATCAACAATCACGGTAAAATCCAAATAAACCAACAAATACTACAGGCACGTCGACTAGTCACTCCTAGTCAAAGATTAATATTATCCAATGTTTGTCCCTCTATCCCCCACTCAGTCCTTGAATATGAACTTAAAAATCTAGGGATCAATCCTCTTTCACCCTTATCTTTCTTGCGAATAGGAATCTCAGACCCAGCATTTCAACATATCCTAAGTTTTAGAAGACAAATATTTATATCTCCATTCAATAACCAGTCCCTTCCCGATTCATTTTTAATCACATATGAACAAACCTCATATAGGATATTTTTGTCCATTGATAATCAAGAATGCTTACAATGTAAACAAACTACTCATACAACAAAAAACTGCCCAAATAGAGCAATCACTTCAACTCACTTTAACCCATCAACAGAATCATCACCAGAAAATCCAGCCGACAATCAAACTGAAGAAGAAACAAACAACATTTCACAATATCAACAGGATCAATCAAATAACCAAAACTCAGAACAAATTTCCGAACCTCAAACAATGAATACCCAAGTAGTTAAACACACCGAAAATAGTAAAGACAACACACCGACTGTCAACAGAAATGAAATCGAAACAACCAAACCACAAAATAAAAGAACATCAACAGAACGTTCCCCATCACCAACAACAACTGAACACCTACCTACATTTGTAAAACCAACAAATAGTGAAAAGAAAATAAAACAAACCGAAAACAAAAAACCAAAAAAATCAATAGGAGAAATGTTAAGTCACACTAAAGCGCTTTTCAAGAATACAGATATCAATTATCCTCTAACCTATGAAGAACTTATAGATTTTTTTGAAAATTGTGAAGGGTGTACAGATCCTCTCAGTATCGTGAAAATGTACACCGAAGAAATAACGGAAGTCACAGACCTACTTACCACAATATACCCCTATTTAAAGGATAAAAAAATGAAGATGAGATGCACTCGAATTAAAAATAAAATTCTCAAACAGATAAACCCTGAATACCAAACAGAACTGGACACAGATACCTCTATTGAAACCTATTAATCTTGTTTAGCTTCACTTCCTTAATTCAGTGGAATATAAATGGGTACTATACCCACCTAGAAAACTTGCAATTAATAATTTCAAAATACAAGCCCATGCTAATATGCCTACAAGAAACCAATTTCAAAAGCAATAGAATCCATAATCTAAAAAATTATAATTGTTTCTCTAAAAATCGAGAAAATGCAAGAATAGCCAGTGGAGGTGTAGCAACATATATTAGAAATACAATAGATGCAACATCAATTCATCTAAAAACTACTATTGAAGCAGTCGCCGTTAGAGTGAAAGATACAATGACCTTTTCATTATGTAACATATACATTCCCCCAAATCAGGAACCTACTACAGAAGAACTCACTGAGCTGCTGAGCCAAATTCCAGCTCCTCAGATAATAGTGGGAGACTTTAATGCCCACAACTATATCTGGGGCTCTACTAAGCAGACACCTTTTGGAAAAAAAATTGAAAATCTATTAGAAAAGTGCAATCTTAACCTCCTAAATGACGGCCAAAAACCCAGGCATGACATAAGAACTGGTGAAGATTCAGCAATCGACCTAACAATATGTCACCCATCTCTCTCACAAATACTTAATTGGGATGTATCAACGTATTTATATGATAGTGACCACTATCCCATAATAATTAGCAGCGAACCGGAAAATACACCGGACCCAATAACAAAATGGAAAATAAAATCAGCAAATTGGAACGAATTCCAAGAATTTATACAAGAAAATCTCCACGAGTTAAAGGAAGATGCGGATATTGATCAAGAAGTACACTTTATCACAGAATTAATAACGCAATCAGCAGATGAACATATTGGACGGTACGAACACAATAACAAACACCAAACGGTTCCCTGGTGGAACTTGGAGTGCAAAGAGGCTGTGAAGAAATCGAAAGAAGCTTTTAACAGATTCAAAAGAAGCAAGACGGAACAAAATTCAATTGAATTCAAACGATTGAGAGCCAAAGCCAGATACACAATAAAAAAAGCGAAACGGGAATCATGGAAAGAGTATGTTTCAACAATAAACAGCTCAACTCCAATGTCCACTATATGGGAAAAAGTCAAAAGCATATCCAAACCAAAACAATCCAATACAATAAACTTTCTGGAGATAAATAACACTATTTATAAAAACCGAAATAAAATAACAAACATCTTATCAAGTGAATATCAAAAAAACTCTAGCAACTCAAACTACACACCAGATTTTTTGAATCATAAAAACAAAGCAGAGCAGCAAGAAATTGACTATAATAATAATAACCAGCAAACTAACAGTTTGAACTATGCAATAACCATTGACGAACTTGAAAATTCACTCCAAAACTCTAAAAACTCCAGCCCAGGTCCTGATAATATTCCACTCATTTTTCTAAGAAATCTAAGTAAACAAACCAAAGAACATTTACTAAAGATATATAACCTAATCTTAACAAAGAAAGTATATCCCAGAGCATGGACAGTTTCCATTATAATTCCCATTCCTAAGCCAAGTAAAGCGAAATCAGATCCAGAAACATATAGACCAATTTCACTCACCTGTAGCATGGGAAAAGTTCTTGAGACGATAATTAATAACATACTTTTATGGCACCTAGAATCAGAAAAACTAATCATACCCGAACAGTGTGGTTTCCGTAAAAATCGCTCCACGTTAGACAATCTTATCGATCTAGAATCTGAGATCCATGAAGCCTTTGCAATAAAGCAGCACTGCATCGGAGTATTTTTTGATATTCGTAAAGCCTACGATACAGTCTGGAAATACTCAATAATCAAAACTCTTTACGACTGGTCAATACGGGGTAACATATTGAAATATATATCGAACTTTCTAGATCAACGACAGTACCAAGTACGAGTAGATGGCGTATACTCACAGCTGAACACCCAAGAAAATGGCATTCCACAAGGGTCAAATCTCAGCACGACATTATTTCTCATAGCAATAAATTCAATTATAGCAAACTGTAAATCACCCGTGAAATGCAGACTATATGCAGATGACCTGGTTATCTATTGCAGAGGGAGAAATATGACTACAATACATAAAACCATCGAACAAACAATAGCTAGAATAGAGGATTGGTCAAAAACAAGTGGACTGCGTTTCAACACGACAAAAACCAAAGCTTTATGTTTCTCGAAAAGGACTCAACCACAACTTGAAAACTTGTACCTTTATGGACAGAAAATAGAATATGTGAGAGAAATAAGTTTTCTAGGAATGATACTCGACCAAAAGCTGACATGGAAATCACACATTCTGACATTGAAGAAAAAATGCCAACCTGGAATTAATTTACTCAGATCACTAGCATTCAAAAACTGGGGCGCAGACTACTCAAGTTTACTGCACATCTATAAATCATTGATCAGATCAAAACTTGACTACGGAGCGATTGCCTATAACTCTGCCAACAAAAGCCTTCTTCAGTCAGTGGAAGTTATACAAAACACAGCTCTTCGCATCTGTTTGGGTGCCCATCGTACAAGTCCTATCCAAAGCTTACATTGGGAGACTGGAGAGTTACCGCTTTCTTACCGAAGAGAATATCTAAGCATCTCTTATGCTGTCTCTGTAATATCAAACAAAAGAAATCCAGTAGCCCACAACGTCTTATCTGATCGTTTTAAAGCCAAATTTTTATCCAGCTCAACTACTCCTCCTTTCTATCACAGAGTCAAAACATATTTAAACAAAATAAATTCGCATTTCCCAAATATTTATGACGTCCCATCAATAAATTATCCTCCTCCATGGACAATAACACTCCCTATCCTAGACCTAAGCCTCGCCTACCTTAATAAATCAGAGACTCCAACAGCCAGAATAAAACAAGAATTCCTAAGTGCCTTAAATAAATACGGTAGCATTTATAAGGTATACACAGATGCTTCAAAAAACCAAGATGAAATTGGGGCTGCCTTCTACTCCGAGGACTTTTCGAAATCCTACATACTCCCACCCTTCACATCTATTCATTCAGCTGAATTATTCGCCATCTTAGAAGCACTCAAGAAAATCCAGAAAATCAAGCATAAAAATGTCCTTTTAATATCTGACTCTCAAAGTTCACTAACAGCACTTCGTCAACTGTACTCTAATCACCCTATAGCCATACTGATCAAGAAAGAGCTACATAATTGCAGAAACAGCAGCATACATATTAAATTCATGTGGGTCCCATCCCATACTGGAATAGAAGGGAATGAGAGAGTAGATCAAATAGCAAAAAATGCATTCACCAATCAACAATCAGAAAGGAACGATTTTACCGTACATACTGATTTGAAAGCGTTCTACAAGAGCAAAATCTGCGATAAATGGCAGGAAGAAGCAAGACATAACCAACACAAATCATATGAAGTCACTACAAATTCTCACGGTTGGAACTGTAAAAACATAAATAGAAGAGAACAAGTGATCCTTTCTCGTATTCGAATCGGTCATACGCGCATCACACACGACTACTTACTAGCAGGAAAAAATAAACCAATGTGCGAAATGTGTAACAGTGAGTTAACCGTGAAACACCTGGTAATCGAATGTGCGAAATACGACAAGGAACGGAAAAAGAATCAACTACCCCTATCACTAAAAAAACTATTACAAGAAAAGCAAGAAACTAAAAAACTTTTAAACTACCTAAAAGACTGCAAATTAAGTAGCAAAATATAGTGACTATAACCAAGCTACAATAAGTGAACTTCCATCATTTTAACTCGCTAATAACCCTACGTGGTTGATGCGATTGATATATATAAAAAAAACTAATTAAATGCATTTTATAACTTTACAAAAACAACAAATACATTCGGCATCCCCAATTTTCCATAACTCTTTCCGCTAAACCGTACCGTAAACTTACGGAATTATTGTTTTGCGTTAACGCTATTTGCGTAATTCGGTAAATATTTTGACCTGCGCATGCTTAGATCTCAAATACCGCAGAACGTAAATAGCGTATCACGCTATTCGTGTTTGCCTGATCTCTCTAATGTAATTCAATCTCTCTATATTTATCAGTGAATTTTCACATTTCAAATTGAGAGTATATGCGAAGCACGGAATTTGCAAATTTGTCATGTATAGCTTTGACTATATTGGCTCCATTGTCAGTCACTACAGCAACAATATCGTTGGGATCAATTCCTCAAATTTCAAGAACTTTCCCCAATTCTCTACCAATATAGTATTGTAATGTTTTTCTAATTTATTTAAAACGTAAACGGGTGGGATAAATTTTAAACACACTGAATGGCTACTTACTAATTTATTTAAACAATAACACTTAATTTATATATACTTAACTAATCACTTAAATATAATTTATATGTACACAAACTTGATTATTAATTTATATTAGCACTCTTCTGTTCGGTGTATTTTTGTTTATTTCTCGAGATCACTTTATCCACTAACTAACTCTTCCTGATCAGTCCCTTATATATTAAAGCCATTTTTACTAGTAAATTCCGGGCTGCGGCTTACGCACACAAATAATTTTTCTGTCTGGTCACAAAAACAATGTTTAGATAAGATATTTCCAAACAGTTATAAAAACACTGCGTATCCGCCATAATTTTAATTTTGATACCTGGCTTAGACAGAGTCGGATTTAGGGTCTATACCAGTGTGCTGTTTCGTAACAGTATGTTGTATGACACTCAGATAATTCAACAATAACTATTGTTGCTGATATTAACTTCAGGTCATGCAGAAAGTGGACAGTGAAACCCATAAAGCTTTTAGTCTGCATATCTGCAGTCCATATATCTGTAGTGATAGTGAAATATTTAGATGTCATCATAATATTTTTGAATGCTGTTGAAATCAGCTCGTACTTTTTATCATCGCAGTTTTTTTAGAGCTTAGTGTTTCTAGTTGGTACCTTGTATAAAGGGGCCATAGATTTAATAAAAGCTAGAACACCTTTTCCTTCAACAGTATTGAATGGCAATTTTCTTGCATGATAAATTTCACTAGTGCATCAGTTACTCTCACATTTTTGGAGCCTTCATCTAAAATTAAATAAGCGTTTAATAGAAATAGATAACAGGTTTATGAACGTTAAGTGTACCTTGAAAAGATGAAACGGTTATAAAGGCCGATGTAAATAAAGCTTGCTCGAGTTCTGATCTCGTAGCACCTTTTCCTGCACTAGTACTTAGTTCAGAATCATATTTGGAAACTGTGATTGTTGAAGTTGATGAATGACGCGCAATCTCTTGGAATTCTTGGGAACTACTTGGATTTTCCTAGAGATGTATAAAATAGGTAAATTGTGAACATTTAATTATAATTTATCATGTTTCACCTTGTCTGTATGATATGAAATACTACTCTCAGCAATTTCCGCATCCATTCGACTTTTCTTTGTCGGATCTGGCTCATCAGATTCTCTTTTCCCCTCAAACAAATGTTGAAATCTAGAACATTTTTGCTTTTGCGTGTTCAAATTTGTTGTATTTCCTGAAGTTTTCAAAACTTTTGAACACAACTTGCATTTATCACAATTTGAAGCGACTTTTTCGAAATGTTTTCAAATATTACTTCTTAGAGGATATTTCCACTTTCAAAACTAGTTTACTTTTTTTAAATTACTTTCTCGTTCACAATTCACAAACTAAACAACATTGAACACTTCGATAACTCTACGAAGACTGTTGAAAAAAATATCTGGAAATTCTGGAACGTATATTTATGATGTTTGGAAAGTAATTTCCCGAGAAAACTTTCCGGAAAAGAACCTACTTTATTTGAAGTGATTTAAGGGAATACCAAACATTATGGCCGATAATTCTGTAATATATTGTAAATAATATCGCAACTAAATTACATCAGTTTCTCAACGACAGATGTCGCTAATTTTCTATATAAGCCATAGACAAATATTAGCGATACAAGAGGACACGATTAGTTTGGCGAGTCCTGCGCCCAATTGTAATTGGCTCTTGTTTAGTGTTTCTCAACTATCGATATATTTTCTGAAATATCGTTTTTTGTGATATATCGAAAGAAATATATCGATGTTTTTATATCAACATATTTAATAAAATATCGATATATTAAATATATCGATATACCTTTGCCATACCTATTCATTATACAGGTTGATTCATAACTATTGGGACATAGGCTAAGGGTAGATTGTTTAGACCAAAATATGGCGATAGGACCAAATATACCTCAATAAAATATTGCCGTGGAAGAAGATAAAGGGCGTTAAAGTTGAATTTTTTTTCGTTTTTTGCTAATAATTTCACTGTATATTTATCGATTGTTATCAAAATATGCACAGAGGTATAATTTTGTACAGGCAATATTATATTATGTATTATTTGACATTTTGTTACAGGGGGAGCCTCGTGAAGGATTTCTGATGATGAAATTGACTGGTAACTTTTTTTGACGAAACTTTTTAGTGACTTTTATTAGAAAGTATGACATAAACATCATTTCTACGTAATATTGGTACTCTTGTTCAAACACGATATTCTCATTCGTTTTCGAGAAAAACGCAATTGAACAGTTCATAGTATCGGAAGGGGATTTCGAATAATGGACAATAAAAAAACTTGTATCTTAAGGATTCTATTTCGACGATAAAACATAATTAAAAACAATGTAACATAAAAAGAGCAAACTCAAATTAAATGTTCTACGTGGCCTCCTCCGACTTCTATGCCTTTTCTAATTCTTTTAATAAAGGACTTTCGAACTTCAAAGAACATATTATTCTGTCCCCTTATAAAGTTAGCCGCATTTTACATTTTCCTCCAGAGTTCGTCTCTCGAGTTAATTTCATTGGCATAAACATAAAAATCAAGCGGGTTATACTCAGGACTTCTTGGTGCCCATTCAAAATCACTTCCTCTGCCAATCTATCGTTGAGGAAATATGTCATTTAGATGATTTCTAACAACTAAAGGTTGTGAGGTGTAGCTTCATCCTGCATAAACCACATTTTATTTCTTACAGCTAATGACAGATTATCCAAAATATCACTAAAAGTATTTTGCCAAAAAAATAAATAAGAATCTCCATTTAAATTTGGAGGCAAAACATATGGCCCTAGTATAATGCCACACCAAATATTCAATTTAAACTCATGCTGGAAATGTCTTTCTTTCAGAGCATGCGGATTTTTTTCTTCCCAATAATGGCTATTTCGCCAATTGAATACACCTCGTCTGGTAAAAGTCGCTTCATCGGTGAACATAATATTCTTAATAAAATTTCGGTCATCATTATTCTTGTTGAGAATACGTTGGCAGAACTGTAACCGTCGTGGGAGATCTCTTGGAAGCAAATTTTGAACAGGAGTGAAGTGATAACGGTGGAACTTTTCTTTTTTTAGAATTCTAATAATAGTCGATTGACTTACTCCTGTTGCTGATGACAAATGACGTGAACTTACTGTAGGATTTTCATCTATTCGAACCAAAATTTCATCTTCTTGATTAGGTGAAATTTGTTTCGGACGACCACCTTGATTTTTATTGTGAAATGACCCGATTTCACTCAAATGATGAAATAGATTTGAAAAAGTTTTGTGATTTGGTTGCCTTCTGCCTGGATATAACAATTCAGTGGCGTAACTACGAGGGGGATGAAAGGGATAGAACCCCCCCAGAACCCTAAAAATGAAAAAATCTAATACATAATCACAGCAAACCTATACTTCATTCAAATGTACTAAAAGCTAGGAACTGGTGGGCTACAATTTTATAAGAAACACAAAGCTAAAATGCAGTTTTAGGTGTTCAAAATTTGAAAAAATTTCCGATACCCAAATCTCCCGGTAGTTCATCCCCCCCCCCCGAGCTTCATCCGAGTTACGCCACTGTAACAATTCATACCTTCTGGCTGCAGAGCTCCCGTAAAAATGTTCTTATGCGTATACACGAATCATATCCCGCATTTCTTCATTCGTAAAATGATTCTGACGAGGCATTTCAATCCAAAAAAGTATATGATAGCTTAAAAAATGCAACAATTGACTATAAACTCGCAGCTAAAAATATTCACTGACAAGAAATGTCATTTACCAGCAACAATTATCTGACAGTCCAAAGCACATTTTTCTTAAATGAAATAATACTCTGAACTGTTTGCGTTTTTCTCGAAAACGAATGAGAATATCGTGTTTGAACAAGAGTACCAATATTACGTAGAAATGATGTTTATGTCATATTTTCTAATAAAAATCACTAAAAAGTTTCGTCAAAAAAGGTTACCAGTCAATTTCATCATCAGAAGTCCTTCATGAGGCTCCCCCTGTAACAAAATATCAAATAATACATAGAATAATATTGCCTGTATAAAATTATGCCTCTGTGCCGATTTTTATAGCAATCGATAAATATACAGTGACATTATTAGCAAAAAACGAAAAAAAAAATCAACTTTAACGCCCTTTATCTTTTTCCACGGCAATATTTTATTGAGGTATATTTGGTCCTATCGCCATATTTTGGTCCAAACAATAGACTCTTAGCCTATGTCCCAATAGTTATGAATCACTCCGTATAAATCTTCCCGTGTATTCAATTCTCGATTAAAAATTGAAAACTATAGAAAATTACGGAAATTTGCTTGTACATTGACTTTGTATATATGGTTTTCTGCTTTATAGACTTCTTACGTAAACTATAATAGTTAATTCTTAATTTCAAAAATACTTACTTCATTTGTTTTACTATTGTACTCTTCCCCGATTCTCCAGCACCTGAAACAAATAGTTCGATTAAATATAATTCTCAAATTAACATATGATTTTATTTAATGAAGATACATGTTAGCTTGGCTATGAGCAACAACTACAAAAAAATAAGATAGAATTTGCGATTAAATGTATCATATTTATACAGGGCGGTTTATTACTAATTGGAAATAATTTAACAGTAGAATTCTTACTTCAAATTATGAAGATTTAACCCAAAACAACTAAATAAAATCTAGCTGCTTAGTGAGTTACAGAGTGTTTTGTTTAAAAATTTGAAAACGATTTGTGCTCAAGATTTTAAAACTATTTTACGTATCCATTTCATATTTGGCAGAAATTGTTGACACTGTACAACCTACTAAATTATGTTAAACAAACGTTTCTGGCAACTACCAGAGGCGTACGACAGGGGCAAGTGACTGGTTAATCTTCCAAATTCTAAGCCACTGGCGGAATTGAAATTTTAGCACAATGTTTCGATTGTAGTATACTTTTTACGTAACGATAACATCAATCTTTTAAATTAAATATCAAGCAGATTTTTTTTTAATTTTGATGTGTAATAACTATGTAGATGTTTTGGGCCTGTGGACTGCATTTAATATGAAACTGAAACTTTAATCCGTATTAACAATAAAGATATTGAAATTTATTGACAAAAATAAAATAGATCTTCTAGCTTCTAGCTGATGAATAATTTTCAATATAATTTTTTTGTATAGTTGGCTCTGGTCTGAATTGTTTCGATGTAGTGTAGTGCTGACATTGCTGTCATAGCTGTTAGTTTTTGCTAATGTCACTTGAAATTGTGATTGTTGTAAAATTTAAAGTGGTTAAATGAAAATGCCCCGACACAACAATTTTACTAATCTTGAAATGCGAGATATGCTTTGTGTTTAGGGGAAAGGTACGCACCTAAGCAATATTTGTCCTAGACTAGATATTTTAATCCCTAAAAGCTACAGCTTTAACACGATTGTTTATTGATATGTTCCCTTTAACATAGTCATCTTTAATTTTTTCTAAATAAAAGGAGTCATTAGAAAAATAGCTAAAGCCAAGTTTTGTGCTTTGATACCATTATCCGCCACGGCGGATAATGATACGCGTTATGTCGGGTAATGATACGCAAATAAAACTGTTTCTATAAATCTTATTCACTGAAAAAACAGTACAAACTATTCAAACTTCTGAACAGAAAACTTATAATTATTTGAAATATATCAAAAACAAGAACATAAAACACATTTCACAAGTTAAAAGTTCGCAAAAAGGTCCCTTTTCGCACAAGATTTTTGCGACAAAAGTTGCAATTCGTGGTTAGTGGCAGAGTCTTGCTCACTGCATTCGGCATGCACCCACCCCCGCAACGAACACATCCGTACCACATTTCTCAATCTTTTCCGAACTCTTCGCACAACGAACAATGGTCCAAATACATGTCATCCACTTCGTCATCATTAAAAGATCTTTTTCGTCAGTTTCATCGTCCTCGGAAGTATCAGTGTCTAATTCCATATTTCTTTTGTTTTTTGCGTATTTCCACTTTCGCTTTAATATTTTTATTCTTAACTTCTCGCGCAGAAATATTTTTATTTTTTCTTTGTTGTTTTTCTTCGAGAATTGATTTCATAGGTGTAGCCGTTAATATCTCTGACTTTCCTTTGGTGCCTTTTTTAATTTTACCTTTTCCAGAATATGAAGGCAATGGCGACAGTTCGGCAATGCCAACTTTTTCTCCTGTTAAACCATTTGTTGCCTTTGATTTTTCTTTTGGACACATTTGAGATCTGACTGCAGCATGTGAAGTTGACGAACCGGGATCAAAATCATTTGTAGAGCCCAAATCATCAGATACAGTAGGCATATATTGGCTAGCGGCTTCAAATTCTTCTTTTGCAAATTTATCTGGATTAAAGAGGTAAATTCCAGACGAACTAAATCCTGAAATAGATTTTCCCATAGTCGCAATTTTAACATAGGCATTGTTGAATATTTCAGCCAAATCTGGAAAAGTTATTTTCTCTTGCTGGCCTGTTTTTAAAAAAAATATCGCACTCCTTATTGAAAGCGCATTTAAATGGTCCAAAAAATGAAGTATCCAGTGGCTGTAAGCGGTGGGACGTATGTGGCGGTATCGTCAACATAACTATTCCATTATCTTTGCAATAGTTATAAATCAGAACAGATTTGTGGCTATAATGGGCAACAGAACAGGGTTTGCTGGACTTGAATTTACATACAATTTAAAATGCTGCAACCACTGAAGAAAACATTTTTCGTCGGTCCAGCCATTATCGGTAACTGCATAAATTCCCTCGACTGGCCCATTTTTCGTCAACGTGGGAGACATTCATTTCCGAGGAAAGATCAAAAGATCAGGAGCGGTGAAATAAAGCCCCCATAAGCACATCATATTTTTGATCCAAACTGTTTAACACCTTTAGGTCCCAGCTGCTTCTGAACAGTTGAGATCCTTGTCTCGTCAACATTAAACATTCTGCTTGGTCCAAATTTACATTTCTCCATTTGGGTTGCTAGGATTGAAAGAAAGTGTTTAACATATTCTTCATTAAAAGCCGTTATTCTATTCACACTAATTCTTTCAGGTTTTCTTAAGCTGATTTGGGGGTTTCTCTTAAGAAATAACTGCAACCGATCCTTTCCAGCTTCCTGACGAAGTTTATTAAAATCATGTCGTATTCCATTGGCCTCCGCATATTGAAAAGCGATTTTTCATAACTCCGCAGGAGTCAATCCATGAAACTATTTAGTCAATTTAAGAACGTGATTTGCCATTTGAGTTTCAGTCTCAGATGAGAATGTAGCAGGTCTTCCCAATCTTGAAGCAGATCTGTCGTTCTTTTTTCTACGAGCTCTTAGTGTTACCTCGTGAATGTTGAATGACCTGGAAACTTCTCGTATTTTTCTGCCGAAGCTATTGCATCCAGAGCTTTCTGTAGAGTCTCCTCGGTCCAACTAGCGATATTCGTTTTTCTCTTGTACTTGTTGGGCATCTGAAAAACATTTTAATTATAAAGAATCAAAATACAAATTTTAAATCACTTTCGGACACGGACTTTTTGGTCTCAAATCCGAACATACCTTTACTTTATGGCTTGCCGAAAATGAAATACCAATGAGACCAGTTGTCAGTTTTACAAATACTCCAGCGGTACACTTAGCTAAATTTTTGAACAATTTTTTGAATAGGGTGTTACAATTTAAATGTACTTATACAGTCAAAAATCCAATGGAATTGGTAAACAATATTTCAAGGTTATTACTCCCCAACAATTTTTTCATGGTTTCCTTTGATGTCAGCAATATTTTTACAAATGTTCCCAGAGATGAAGCAATCTATAATTAAAATAATACTCACTCTTAGAAGTGTGGATGTCAGTATTATTGATATAGCCTTGAACCTATTGGAGATTTGTCTTAAGCAGGATTTTTTTATTTTCAATGATAAAATTTATAGACAACACAAAGGTTTAGCTATGGGTAACCCCCTGTCTCCTCAGTTAGCGGACCTTTTTCTTGATTCTTTGGAAACAATAATTTTAAATAGTAACCATAAAATAATCAGCTGGTATAGATATGTAGATGATGATTTGGCCTTTGTAGATGGTACATCTGATGATTGTTTCAAGATTTTAGATTTCATTAATGGTTTGCATCCATGCATAAATTTTACAGTCGAATTAGAATTAGATAATCGGATTGACTTTTTAGATTTGACACTTACTAGATTAAACAATAAAATAGACTTCAATATTTACAGAAAACCAACTAAGACTGACCATATCATTCCATCAAACTCTAATCATCCTTTTCAACACAAAATGGCCGCCATATACTCCTTTGTACATAGGTTGATCAGAATCCCTATGGCGCCCCACAATTTTGATAAAGAATTTAACATCTTGAAGTAGATCGCAGTTAACAACGGCTATCCTTCAAATATTATTGAGAACACTATTAGGAAAATAAAACAAAAAGCCATCAGACAACTGGCTTATCAAACTGTCGAGGTTAGTGATTTTCGATTTTGCTCAGTCCCATTCATAGGGAAGATTTCATATGACATAAGCAACATTTTTAGAACTTGTCAAGATAACATTAGGGTTTCTTTTTCATCTCAAAATACCAAAAAATCACTTCTTTCTAAGACCAAAGATAAGTTACCCAAACTCAAACAGAGCGGTATATACAAACTTCAGTGTGGTGATTGTGAGGCTGCGTACATTGGTAGAACCATAAGACCTCTTAATATACGTATCAACGAACATTTAAATAGGACAGAACAATCTGGCTTTGGTCATCACCTCACATTTAATAATCATAGTTTCTCACCCGGTGATGATAGCAGAATTTTGCACAAACGTTTTTCACGGAATTTCCACAAACTTAACCTTCTGGAAGATCTAGAGATATACAGAGAGTGCAGAAAGAACGATTATTGTATCAACACTCAAATTAATATTAATTCAACTTTTACACCTCTTTTCAAGTTGTTCGGGACGTGCCTTCTGGATTAGTCCGTGCGATTTGTTTCGTATAATTTGTATCCGTGTTTTTGTAATGAGCTCAATTTTAAATTGTATCAGTCAATTTAATTTTAATTTAATTTAATTTTGTTTTATTTTAATTTTATCAACTTTTACTCAGTAATTTACAATATATTTGTGAACTGTGTAACTTTAGACACTACCATTTTTCATCATAATAATAATCCTAGTTTTAGGATCGGGTTTTTGAGTCAACAAAAATGTTACTTTTTCTTTTATTTATTTGATTATAAATGCCATTGGCTGGTCGACATGGTTTGTGTAGTGTCGTTTTTAATTTGATATAAGTGTAAATGTTTGTAATTTGTTGTTTGTTTACAATTTTAATACGTCTCTGGACCGATTGACGAAGTAAGTTACATTTACTGTTATGTTAGATTGATAGGACATTATTTTGTAGTGTATGTAATTTATTTTAGAGCCCTGATGATGACGTAATGTCGAAAGCGCTTGGCTGAATTTAATAAAAAATATTACACACATCTTTACAAATTCATTTATTCTTGTTAATAATTTGTGTCTAACAAACACAAGTGTAGAACTGAACAGAACCGCAACGGAGATGGTGGAAATATTGAATGCCATGGGTCTATCCGATTAGCAGCGATATTCAATGATCGCCTGGACGTATTAGATGCGTATGATTGCCCGCTGCGTATAATTCCCGCTTCTCCCCTATGTAAACGAAAATTATTCCTGTGTTGCTGCTTCAAACAGAGTTCAACCCAAACGGCAAACTTTCGTCGATTAGGATAAACTGAACAATTTAGGCGTAACAGTGGTATGAAGCGACCGAAAATAATAACTGTGGATCAGGAGGATGATATTTTAGTGCGAGTTGCTAATTATTCGGAACTATGGACTCGGCGTTTAGTAGCAATGACTGGAGTAAGACAATCTTCAGTTTTGCGAATTTTAAAAAAGAACATTCATCACTTTACACCGATACAAAATTTACTGCCTAGACATTATTCTTTAAGAACGAATTTTGCTGAGTAGATGACACATAAAAAAATATCGTAATTTTATTAACAACATTCTTTTAACTGAAGAAACAGTCACAATTGAGAACCGGTGTGAAGAAAGCAGCCAATTTTAGCTGCAAAAATGTTGGGAGCTGCTCAATTCGCGGTTTCAGTGGCGTGCAGAATATATATTGAATCGAATTCATATTTCGGAGAGCCCTTTCTATTCAATGAGTATTGGTGTAGGGGACACGCTGTTTGGAGGGAATTTGCTTACGATGGGGAACAAGGGTTGAAACGTCACCCCGAATATTAAAATGAGTTGTAACTTCCAAAGGAAACGAGAAGCCAAGTTAGTATCTTGGGGGTGAAGCATTATAATGCTGAAAACACACTTTTTGAAGGAAATTTGCTTACGATAGGGAACAAGGGTTGAAACGTTACCCCCAATACTAAAATAAATTGTAACTTCCAAAGGAAACTAGAAGCCAAGTTAATATTTGGAAGGTAGAAGGATTATAATGTTGAAAACACACTGTTCAAAAGAAATTTGCTTACGACGGGTAACAAGGGTTGAAACGTCACCCCTAAAATTAAAATAAATTGTAACTTCCAAAGGAAACGGGAAGCCAAGTTAATATTTAGAGAGTAGAAGGTTTATAATGTTGAAAATACACTGTCCAAAGGAAATTTGCTTACGATGGGGAACAAGGATTGAATCGTCACCCCCAATAATATAATAAATTGTAACTTCCAAAGGAAATGAGAAGTCATGCTAATTAATATTTGGAGGGTAGAAACATTATAATGGTGAAAACACACCCAATGAAGGAAATTTGCTTACAATGGAGAACAGGGGTTGAAACGTAAACCCAAAACTAAAATAAATTGTAACTTCAAAAGGAAGCGAGAAGCCAAGTTAATATTTGGAGAGTAGAAGCTTTATAATGTTGAAAAACAGTGTCCAAAGAAAATTTGCTTACGATGGGGAACAAGGGTTGAAACGTCATCGCTAAAATTAAAATAAATTGTAACTTCCAAAGGAAACGGGAAGCCAAGTTAATATTTGGAGAGTAGAAGGTTTATAATGTTGAAAATACAGTGTCCAAAGGAAATGTGCTTACGATGGGGAACAACGGTTGAAACGTCACCCCTAAAATTAAAATAAATTGTAACTTTCAAAGGAAACGGGAAGCCGAGTTAATATTTGGAAGGTAGAAGGATTATAATGTTGAGAACACACTGTTCAAAGGAAATTTGCTTACGATGGAGAACAAGGGTTGAAACTTAACCCCAAAACTAAAATAAATTGTAACTTCAAAAGGAAACTAGAAGCAAAGTTAATATTTAGAGAGTAGAAGGTTTATAATGTTGAAATACACTGTTCAAAGGAAATTTGCTTACGATGGGGAAGAAGGGTTGAAACGTCACCCCAAAAACTGAAGTAAATTGTAACGAGAAGCCAAGTTGATATACTTAACCATTCCAAGGTAGATAGAACACAGCGTAACATAACATATCATTTTCTCATATTTACAGTAAATTTCTTATTATTCAAGATTATTCAAGTATTTGACTTTTCATATACCTACCTAAGGTGTTGCGTAAGACAAATTTTATCGAAATTCATTTTTCAAAAGTTTTTCATATTTCCAGTAGATTTCTTAGTATTCAAGATTTATTAGCATTTGAATTTTTATTTTCATATACTAACTACTACCAAAGGTATTGCGTACGAAAAATTTTAAGGAAATTTATTTTTCAAAAGTTTGTTATCGCTTTGTTTTTTGTGATTTGCTGTGGTATTTTCATATCATTTAGTAATCAGTGTTACGTTTTTTTTATTTATTTTGTTCCACCTAGAGTTTTGAATCTATTCAAAAAAAAACATGACATGCACGTTTAAAAGGAAGGTTTCTAGAGCACATGTCTTAGAACTCATTAAATAAGTCTTCACTCAAACAAAGATATTTGGAAGGTTCCAAAATGAAGCAAAATTTGGAAAAAAAGTCTGAAACAAAAACGGTGAAAGATATGTGGCAGCGCACTTTAAAATATCCAATGGTACCGTTGCAATGCAAATGAAGAGACCCACTTTCTTTTTACGTTAAGATATGGAAAAAACTCTGGGTTTAAAATACTCTTAAAAATCGGAAGAAAATTTATAATTCCACGATATCTATTAAGGCAAGAGATCCAAACCATCCATAAATTTCAGATGATACTGAAAACAAGCTTCAAAAAGCTGCTGAAATCGGGCAAATTTCTCAAAATCAACACATATTGAGCATACAGTTACGGTAGTTGAAAATAGTGATGTCCGATGGGACCATGTTCACAAGATATTGAACATAAAACATGATTATACATTTTTACTAGCGAACCAAACTGACTCATTTTGTGAACAAAAGATCATGAAGTTAATAAGAGTAATAAATCTCGTTCGGAAAAGAATGAGTTTGAACTTAATTATTTATCTGAAGTAATAATAAAATGACATCAACACCAGCTGCTACTGAAATAGGAAAAACTTCTTTGCAGATAACTCCGTATACTTATATATAGTAGGCGTAAAATATATAATGCAAAAATTTAATGGCATATCCCCTTTAAGATATGTTGCCAAGCTAGACTCTGAAATGTATTAATATTTTGTTTATTTTTACCTATACCATTTATAGACTACACTCTATATTGATGCTAGCGCACCAACTAAAAACTGCAAAATATGCTTATAGTTCAATGAAAATAATATGTTATTTGAAAATTATATTACTAATTGTTGTTAATAAAACGAGATATAAGGTAGTGTTAATTGTCTGATGTTATCTTTAAGATGTATTTAATAATTATAAAATCATTAAATACATTTTAACGATTGTAAGTTGAAGTTATAATATTAAATGAATATATCGTCTAATAAGCATTTTAAATTATAATATTGACTGGACTATGACAGTATTCAAATCTGTTGGATATGGAAGAGGATTTAGACTTTGATCGGTCGAATTAAATTAAACTATAATTATAGTTTGAATACTGTTTATTTCCTTAAATTAATAGCACCCGGTAGGTATGTCCTTCTATTACAGAACTTCGATTCAGACTAAATAATTTTAAAATCACAAAAATATCTTTTCTTGTTTCGCACACTTAACATCTGGTTTTTGTTTGTGTATTCTCAAAAAGATGTGTAATAGTTATTTGTAAAACAAGTGTCACAATGACTCGTTTTGTAGTACGAGTGAAGTTTGCACAACGAACCGCGAAGCGGTGAGTTGTGCAAATCACGAGTACTACAGAAAGTCATTGTGACACAAGTTTTACACAATATTTTTTATAATTCGCATTTATTTAACCATTTAAAGAAAATAGAAGTTCATATAATCCCTGTTTTTAAACTAGGAGGAGTGGTTTGAATTTAAGTTGGCAATTCTGTAGATTTCTAATTAGTCAGACACAGATGGTTTTATTCAGCACTTCTGACTTTTTACATATTATAACCGAATAATTGTGTAAATTGTAAACAAACTTTCATTTAAACAAAAAGAGGATAATTATTTGTTTAAAAAAGAGCTTCTTGGTATATGCTCTTGCGATCTATTTATATTATATCATGAACAGAATTATTTCTGTAATACATCTTCACATAGATATCTGGTAATTTATCCCAAAAATCGAACGTTTTGTATTCCAATATATTGATCCTATACAATATAAAAATAAACAATTGACAAATTATTGATAAATAAACGTTAACGTACTTTATTCATTAATATTTTTAATATATAAATCATTCTAATTTACCTTTAGTATAATAATTTGCTAGTTGGAATAACGCTAGACCATTTTATTTATAATTTGTGTCAAATAAAAATAACTAAATTCAATAACCAACTGTACACTAAAAATTACTATAACAGTGTTCAAAGAGCTTCATTGTGACACTGTAAACAATGTTATAATGAAGTGTCTTTTATACGCGAATTATAAAATAGTTGTTTGTAAAACAAGTGTCACAATGACTCGTTTTGTAGTACGAGTGAAGTTTGCACAACGAACCGCGAAGCGGTGAGTTGTGCAAATCACGAGTACTACAGAAAGTCATTGTGACACAAGTTTTACACAATATTTTTTATAATTCGCATTTATTTAACCATTTAAAGAAAATAGAATTTCATATAGTCCCTGTTTTTAAACTAGGAGGAGTGGTTTGAATTAAGTTGGCAATTCTGTAGATTACTAATTGGTCAGATCACAGATGGTTTTATTCAGCACTTTTGACTTTTAACATGTTATAACCGAGTAATTGTGTAAATTGTAAACAAACTTTCATTTAAGCAAAAAGAGGATGATTATTTGTTTAAAAAAGAGCTTCTTGGTATATGCTCTTGCGATCTATTTATATTATATAATGAACAGAATTATTTCTGTAATACATCTTCACATAGATATCTGGTAATGTATCCCAAAAATCGAACGTTTTGTATACCTATATATTGATCCTATACAATATAAAAATAAACAATTGACAAATTATTGATAAATAAACGTTAACGTAGTTAATTCATTAATATTTTTAATATATAAATCATTCTAATTTACCTTTAGTATAATAATTTGCTAGTTAGAATAACGCTAGACCATTTTATTTATAATTTGTGTCAAATAAAAATAACTAAATTCAATAACCAACTGTACACTAAAAATTACTATAACAGCGTTCAAAGAGCTTCATTGTGACACTGTAAACAATGTTATAATGAAGTGTCTTTTATACGCGAATTATAAAAAGATATTTATTAACGGATATTCAGATACTCCCTTTTATATGGGTATCATAAAACCTAACCCTGTCTCAGAGGACAACTATTTGTAAGCTGGGATGTTACTATTCTAATTTAATCTTATTTCACATAAGAATGTTAAAGCAATAAGATAGAGTGGTTTTTGTTGAAACTAAATAAAAACTCCAACACATACTTCCCTGCTTTTTATTGCCTCAATATACTGTATTGCCATGCAAAACTTTTTTAATATAAATTTATGTACATGGGGTACCAAAGCAATAATGTAAAAGCACGTGCCACCCTAAATTTTTCGGGCCCTGCCTGGCCCTCTCTAACATAAAACTCTGGCATCGCCGCTGCTCCAGCATCAAAACATTGTGAGCCTACAGTTTTCGTTTTCAAGGAATTATGGAATTGAAGTCACGCATTTCTGAAGGAAGGACCAATTCTCAAGGCACTCCATCCACCATACAACTGGCCTTCATGAAATTCTCGATCGAGACGAGAAAACTGACACACTGAAGGTACGTAGCAAACCAATAAAAGTTTCTATCGATCGTGAAACCTGCATTTATTTTGTTAAACGATAAAATTCATGTTTCAACACTTCCTGTTTCAAAATATGTTCCTGTTTTCACGGTCTATTGCTGAATCTGTGCCCGATGAATCTAATTCTGCTCATGAGTATTTAACAAGATCTGGCAGAAGAGTTAAATTTAGAAAAACTATAAATTTGTAACCAAATTCTTGCAAATGGTGGTAGTGTGGCAGCTCAGGTTCGAACGTATATAACAAAAGTGCGTGCTTAGCATTAAGATTATTTATTCTATCAATAATTATTTAGTCAGTCAACGGTATTCACGACAAACGGTTATTCTAAAATAAGTGTTTAATGGTAAACATAGAAATATTGTGGTATTTCCAGCATTTATTACGAATCACATAACATTTTACATATTTACTGTTTTGCACTCAATTTATTAAAAAAATTATAAATTACGGTATTTATTTTTTTCTCTGCAGCTATTGGTTTTGAGAAAAAAATTTAAGAATAATTTTTTTTTTAAATAAAAAAAGGATTTTAAGTTATAATTTTATTTCATTAAACTTCATCTCAAAAAAAGTTTTGATATGAAATAAAGTAAGGGTAGCTACTTTCACCCCCGTATAATGTAACAGGAATATTGAAAAAAAAATACCCATGGTTAGTCCTTTGCGAGTGCACGAAAATTACAGAATTTCAAGTAATTTTAGTAACCATCTTTTAAGGGTGATATCTCGGAAAGGGGTGGGCTGAGGAAATTTTGTTATATGAGCGACCCATCTTAATTTCATACGAGCAATCACCTCCTGAATTTTGTCGCATGAATTTAGAAACACTTTGTATATTATAAAAGTTGGATAACTTTTGTTTCATAATTAAGCGTTTTTATTGGATTTGTAGCAGACTGCCACGTGCTTTAAAATAAAATTCAACGAAAAGGCTACTGGCAATGTTATTGGCATACCGTTTACGTGAGTCCATAGGGTCGCGTCGAACAGGTGTACCTGCATTTAAAAAAACATTTATCCGTGTTTCGGAACAGCCCGCCATTGAGTAGTGAACATGAACTAAAAAAAATGGCATACCGTTTGAGCATGTCCAAGGGCATCTCGCATTAAAATCATTTAGTATAGTAGTCCAGTCATTATATGTATTTGGAAATGCAAATGAACCGAGAAAGACAAGTTTTGGATATTACGTGGGGGGGGGGGCTAGAAAAGCTTAAGAGGGGCCTCCTCACAGGTATATAAGCCTAAAAACCTACACAATACTAGTTACTAATTTAGTAATTATTTGTTTCAAAATATTTACGATAGATGTCGATAGTAGTACTGAATCGGCTTTTACTTATTCAACATATTTTCTCTCTCTGTCTTTCCACTCTTTGACGGTTCAAAGAAACGCATCTCTGTTCGAATGTTTTGATTTCAAATATTTCAATTTCTTGTGAGCACAGATACCTTATCTCTGTTTTTTATGTTGCATCCAAACCATAGCACACCTGTGCATAGATAAGAGAATATATACACGGATCCAAACAAAATTTGTTCACATAATTTCCATTTGAGTGTAGATTTTTGATTATTTAAGAGTTTCATAAATGTTTTTGAAAGGAATAAATTGTTAAAAAGTACGTAATCGTATCGATCCGATATCAAAAATTCTAGTTATGATAATGTAAATTATCCTGCAATCCGTATTTTTTAATTTTAAAAGCTATGTTTGAGGTTATGTTTACTGGATTATTTGATTAATGTGAAAATGTGAGATAAATAATACTGATGGTTTGTTCTAGTATCATCAAACCATCTTTCAACATTCTCTTGAAACCCTGTTTTAATGATAATATGGGTTTGTTAGCGAAAAATGCTTAATTGAAGTGAAGTGACCTTTGAAGTATCTGAATGAAGGAAAATTAAAACCGCTCTCAAAAGACAAGAATTGCATAATTCATTTTTATGAATATATAATAATGATAATTGAAAAATATAACTATTATAACCTGATACAAGGTGCATTACATATTGCATGAAAGGACATGTGCTATTTAATAATATGGATACCAAGTGGCAGCATTGCGGAAATTGCTAGAAATTAAGAATGGAAGAAAAATATACATATTTTAAAAACATTCTACCTTTCAAAATTTATACCATTTATATTAACATAATAAAATGTTTCCAAGATTATAAATTTTTGTTTGTTTCATGCTAAGAAAATTAAACTGCGGAAAAGTTGCAAATTTACATGATTTAAAATAAGCCATTTAGTCTGAAAACACAGAACGTCATGTCACAACTTTGCCTCAATCTAATCATATTTGTATCAGTTTCAGAGTTCCTGTTGGTTGCTTTCAAATTTTATTTGACATGTAGGCTCATTTTTCAACTACATGTGTAAATATATTCAATTTTATCTAGAAACAAATAATATAAACAAAGAGTTTCCAAATTTATTATACAAAGAAATATTTACTTGTAATACAATGTTTTACATTTAATAGAAAGAGGAAAGTAAGGTACAGTGAGGAATTTAAATTTAAAATAGCAAACGTTTAAAAAACTTTCAAAGCAACTATAACAACTAATAAAAATTTATAGCGAAAGATTTGTAATGACAAATAATAATGTATATATTGTGGGGAGATCGATATATACAGTACAAAATCAAACATACAATCAACATGTACAAGTTTGCTTCTACCTTGTTTGCAAAGATTGATCATATGTGTTGTGGAGATTGGAACTGAAACATTTTTCCTTCATTATACAAAAAAATAGTTGGTTCATTCTCTTTTTTCCATGACAGATACACATATGTGTGATCACCTGAATGGTAAATATTTTTTTTGTTTTTGTATAATACATTATTGTTATTATTACTTTTCCATCCAACCCATCTAATATGCGAGAAAAGTATAGGTTTACCCAAAAAAAGTTGGAATTTTGTATTTTTTTGAGTTGTTTATTACGTTTTTCAGCAAGAACAACACAAAAAAATGGTTTTTAGAAAAGAAAACCTATCTGTATAACTCGATACAGCCCCCGAAGTGCAACAAGTAGACAAAATTAACTTTTTAGTAGTCCTTTGTTTTACAATTTTTTTTTAATATCAACAACTAAGACTATTACTAAGTCATCCTTTAATAATAATTTGGTTTCTTATTTTCTTTGATTTTTTGAAATGCTTATATAATCAAACAATTTGCAAGGAAATTTTGACTATTGGATAGACAAAGTTTTAAAATATTTATGGTTCAAAGATTTTTAAAATATAATGTTACCTACTTCATTCATTAATTTTATTCAACAAGTACTATTACCTATGGTGCATAGGCTAAGGTAAGCTAAAAAGTGGATAACCATACTAACTTCTTATAAAATCTTTGGACAGGTTGTTAAGGGAAAAACAAATAAATACATTCTCTTGTTAAAACTGTTCTTAAAAAGACTTATTGTATGACGGAGGTAATGGAGTATGGAACTCTTAAGGAAAAAGTGGCTAAGAGCATTTTTGAACAAGTACAAAATGTTGTGGTGGTTGATTCAGGATTGTGGGTAGATGTTCAACACGGTTTTCTAGGTGCTTCTCCTGATGGTAAATATATTTAACATAACAAATAATTACCATGTGTTATAAATTCCTTTTGAATATTAAATGACATACATTTATTGATAAAATATTTTAGGGCTTGTAGGTGATGATGCACTACTTGAAATAAAATGCCCCACTCTGCATCAAAACTGAATTTACAAACAAATACAATAAGCGAAATAATTGACCTCATGAAGAACAAAATTTGTCTAGAAAAACACAACAATAAAATTCAACTTAAGCGGAATCAAAATTACTATTATCAGGTATAAAAATGATATATTTATTCCAAAGAACAAAAACTCAAAATCATTCTCACATAATATATTTAATCACTTTGATGTATTTACCAACAATAAATAAAAATAACATTAAAAAGTAGTTATTTGTGTAATAGGTGCAAAAAGTGCATTTTTGTTGCAACGAAGCATGATGCACTAAACACAATCTTGTGGAGTAAATATAAATAGCATTTACGAAGCACAAATTTACTTATTTAGCATGAAAATTACTTAATTATAATCACTTACAAATGCAATACACACTAAACTATAAATTTGGGATATTTTTATGAACACAAAACATATGACAACAGCATTTGACCCATAGAGAAAGTTATAATATTATTTGTCTATGAATTGATCGTCGTCTTCTGTCATTGTTCTATACAGCGCCATGCATCAAGACGGTGGAGCGGTTGAACTAAAGTAAAAAGATGTTCGTTTTCAAAAATTTGCGCACAACAAATCTCAAAAAATACAATGATTTGAGATTTCATATTTTCAGAATCGAATTCTCTAGGCTTCCTTTTGGGGATCAGGTTTTGGTGTCCAGATTGGTGACCACAAAATGTCAAAACTATCAAAATCACACAATCACTTAATGGCTTATATCTTTTTTATAACAATATAAAACTCAACCAAAATACCTGATCCCCAAGACAAAGGTCCAAGTTATATTGTGTTAAAATTTCAACACTTAATTTCCCTGCGTTCTTTAGATTTGTTGTGTACAAAATGACCTAAATTTTGTTGCAAATCACGAGTGCCAACTGTTTTCAGGTTCCTAAAACGTGAGGCCCCTCTTAAAATCAAATTGTCGACCAAAATAACCTTGCGTGTTGTCCGCCATCTTGAAAAAGGGGTTAAATTCAGTTTTTTCATCATAACTCGGTTCCCCGTTGAGATACGAAAACTTTTATGCAATACTTTTTTGTTGCTCTTTGTACGATCTACAATTAAGATCTTATACATTTTTCACGTATCGTTCATCGTTATCGAGTTAGCGATAAAAAAACCCATAAATTTGAGGTGAAAAAATTGTTTTTCGGTATTTCCTTTTTTTCGTGTAAGATATCGAAAAACGTCCAATGTGAAACTTGTAGAGCGTGCTCAGACCTACAAATCCACACGTCAAAATGGCAGCGGCGGCTCGTGGTTAATTTTATAGGGGGGTCATAAGTGATGTGACCAAAATCTTAAAATACAGAACGACACTGACCAGTCCCCCGGAGGCCTATTCGCCGTGGGCGGAAATTTTTCGAAAAACCATGCCCAATTTCTGCCCAGAAGTCGTTAAAATCGCTAAAAACGCAAAATGTGTGGAGTTCTTTTCCAAAACCAGAGAGGCAAAAAAATTTTTGGGCCACGCTTGTTTTATATAAAAATAATGCTCTCTTAAAAACAACCACATTTTATTCTTTTCTACACATATTAAATATGACAAACTTAAATGATAATTAATCTAAATCTTTTTAAAATTTAAGTGAAGCCTTCGATCTTTTGTATTTGCAAAGTGATCAATAACCCTTTCATTAAAATTATGAATACTATTCACAAATTGCTTTTCTATGCTTAACATAGCTAACGCCGACAATCTCTCCTGTCCCATAGTATTACGCAAAAATGTCTTGATTCTCTTTAATGTAGAAAAACATCTTTCGCTTTCTACAGTTGTCATTGGTAATGTACATAAAATAGTCAACAATTTTACAGTTTCCGAAAACGTTTCCGAGAGATTGTTATTAATAAACAATTGCAGCATTGGCACAGTTCCTGAACTCTTATTAAAATCGTCGCGTTCATAAATAACTTGAAGTTCAGTTTTTAGTTTTAAGTAATTAATACTAGAAAAGTTTTCTCTTATTGACGTAAGAATACGATCTGGAAAATTAATTTTATATTGTTCGAACTGGTCGCTGTAAAATAACTGGGCAATCACTAAATGATCACTGAAACTAAAGCGGTGGTTAATCTCAGAAATTATTATGTCGCAAACCTCCAAAGCAACTTGGCGCTTTGAGTCTTCATTTTTCCTTGGTCTTTTTGCACCAAGTGTTGAAGAAGATGAAGGTGCTTCGGGAAATATTTCATTTAATAAAATATGGTCTCTGACTTTTTGAATTGACATTTTAAATGAGTCTATATTTTTTTTCACCAATATCACGTCAATACCATGTTTTTGAAGTTGATTAAAAAGAATTTCACAATTAGGCATTATTAAATGGAAAAAATTTAGACAATAAAGGAAATCCACGCTTTGCAAAAAAGTTTTTAATCGTATTGCTTGATTAATTGTATTTGAGTCTTCTTCAACCTCAATTATCTTTTCTATTGAAGCCAGAATATGAGCTTGATACAAAAAATACGGTTTCCACACAACGCGTATTAAAATAATACCTTGTCGGTGCCGCTCTAGGTAAACGTACTTTAACAAATGCATCGAGAATCGCTGTACGTTTTGGAGATCGACTAAAAAATGTGGAAAATCCCTGTAAATTGGCAAAAAAAACTTTAACATTTTTATTCTGACTTGCTGCTTTTTGCAGAATTAAATTTAATTGGTGAGCATAACAATGAATAAAATTTGCTTGAGGATATCGTTCTTTAATTTTTTTTTGTACTCCACCTAATCGACCACTCATAGTAGAAGCTCCGTCATAACTCTGTCCAATTAACTTTTCCGGTGTTTTATTAATTTCTAGTACCTCTAATTCTTTAAAAATTATTTCCGATAAATGTTCGGCTGTGGTGCCGGTAGGATTTACAAATTTTATAAACCTTTCGTGAACGACATCGGATAAAATGCACCGTATAATAAAAGTCATTTGAGTTCTGTTCGAGCTATCAGTAGCTTCATCCACCTGAACTGCGATATAAACGGCTGACTGAATTTCCCATTTAAGTGGTTCTTGAGCCACCGATAACATTGAATCAAGTAATTCATTTTGTACAGTTTTAGATGTACCCTTAAAAACCGCAGCCTTATCCAAGTATTCTTTGAATATTGGATCCAGCTCTGAAACAAAATTTATAAGCCCACGAAATATTCCCAGGTTTACAGAAGATTATGTCTCGTCGTGCCCTCGCAAAGCAAGTTCAAACGCCCCACAAAATTTCACACAGTCAATTATTTTATTTATAATATATCTGTTTTTCGACACATTTTCATTAAAAATTCTTACCGATTGTCTATAAGCATTGTCTAATTGAGAACGAATATCCACAGTACCGATTATAGCAAAACTCATGACACATTATATGGTCTGCCGATAAACTATGTTTTTTATTTTCTCTTTTAAATGTTTTAAGTCTTGGACACCGTTTTTACACCATAAAGAATTATTCAAAAAAAGCAGACAAACGAAACAGTAAAATGCATCACTTACTTCACATCCGCAAATCCAATCAGACAAATCATACATAAACCTGGGAAAATTGCGATGGAATTCTTTATTCTTGTCCTTGCTAAATCTGGAAGAGGACGACCTTCCTTTAGTTTTAATAGTTTTTCATAATTTAATTCACTTTCGTTCTCAAATTTTGAACCATTTGCACCACAGACATGATAAAAGGCGTACAATAAAATAACACCAAATAATTAAAACACAAGCCCTCAAAAAAACGAATTAAAAATCAAAATAGTAATAACAACTTATTACATCAAAACACAAATCTTATTTGACTTCAAAATGATCTCCTTTAAATCAAAATATAGCGCAGCCTGCCAACCCCTCTACTTATCTCTTTTCTAAGCGTGTAATAATCGAACGACGTAAGTCGATTCATCATCGATATTAACTCGGGCTTTTGACCCAACACATGTAAACTTCGGGTGTGTTTCTTTCACGTTACGAAGATTGTCAGCGTTCGGTAAATTCCGTCCCCATTTAACGCGTTGAGGTCAACGATGGACACCAGCCCGTTTTGCTATTTTGATGTAGGTACTTGCTGCGAAATAACGTTTACACGGTTGTCTTGAAAAACGTTTATCTCAGTTTTGAAACTATATAGGTAAATTTTATTTTTTATTTAAGAGAAATACTTCTTATTAGTATTTAATACTATACTATATGTAAAGTAGGTATATTTTATTTTTTTATATATCTATTTAAATATTTTTTTAAATTATTTTTTAATGGGAGGTCATTGACCCAAAGACCTAATGGAGTAGCCGCCACTGCAAAATGGATGAATGGTTGTTCAGGGAATTATAGCTGGATAGCTGTGTAGGGAGTCACGCAATGTACTCCTCCCATTGCATGAAACGTTCCATGACCGTCAAGGGTGTTTATGTTAAAATCCGCATTGACAAATACAAATTGACTGAATATTTGAACCGAATTTCTTGTAAAGGAAAGTCCCGACAGCTAACTGCAGTGGAGATAAAAACGAACGAGGGCTGTTATTATGGAGTGAGCTATCGCTGTACATTTTTTTTCCATTGTTCCAATGCACCACGTTTATCTTTTGTTATCATTGTAGCAAGAAAAACTTGGAAAGATTCAGGAACAGCGGCTTCGACATCTTTCACGAATTCATCCGATGGGGGGTAATTGTTTTTATCGTAAACGACACCTCTAATGTCCTCACGGATTATCGCAGCAGCTTCGCGAATAACTCTTAATCTTTCTTCGTAATAATCCTTTTTTTCTCCGTACCATTTATCCGAGAGTATTTTGAAACTGGTAATTCGAAAGCACATCACGCAATCACGTCCTTGTTTTTCGATTATGAGAATGTCGTCTCCATACTTCTCTTGCAAATGTTTTTTAACCGTTCTGATGTCAGGAACGAAATCTCCATTTATTTGGTTCATTAACTCGCTAATAGAAAATTGACATTCGTCGGAATTTTCTTTCAGAAAGGAGTAAATTGCCTCCATTGCCTCGTCTACTTTGTCCCCTCGTAGGTCGTCCTTTCTTATTCCCCTCTTCCGGTAGTGCATGATATACATGAGAAATACATGTTCGATGGTATCGAGCTCCTACTGCGACGAGATCAGGTATACCATGAATTCGCTCGATGATTGAAGTGGCAAATTCATCGTCACGTCCAGACAGGTATCCCATAACTTTTTCATTCATTGATATTTCTACCACGGAATGAATTTTTTTCCGTCTAAGCACTGGCAATCTTGATTCGTCGCAAAATATTTCTCCACAAAATAAACATCGATTTTTAAAAAAATCAAAAGTGGGAATGACCTGCAGTTGTTCTTCGGGTTCTGGTTCTTGCGATGGGGACTCGCTTCGTCGAGATACAATTGACGCTAGCCGTTGGTTTCCATATTTTTTGTAGCACGAACTATGAACACTCACTGAATTAATATTTTGTAACATATGTTGATGCTCCACACGTCCTCTTTTCACGCTCGCCGCTAAGAGAGTCTGAATAGCTCTATTTTTAGGCACATAAACATCGTCAATCAGAGGTTTTTTGCAAATGAAACAATCACCCATTTACACACAAATTTTCAAACACGTACGCTCGCTTCAAAAGACTCGAGACAACTGACTGGAATGCTACGAAAAGGAACATATGTTCCGGCACGAACACGAGAAAAGGGCCTTTTATACCTGACCCATGCCCAAACTCTAACGGTCGCCGTATAGGCGCGCTCTATATGACAAGACGCACATTGCAGCGTCGGGCGCGCTGGGGCCGATTTTGTGGCGCCATACAGGTCGTAATTCTTGTCGAAAATAAAAAGTCAAAAAACGAATTTGTATGTCTGAACACGCTCTACAAGTTTCATACTAGACATTTTTCGATATTTTTCACGAGAAAAAAGGAAATAGCGAAAAACAAATTTTTCTCCCCAAATTTATGGTTTTTTTAATTGATATCTCGATAACGATGATCGATACGTGAAAAATGTATAGGACATTAATTGTAGATCGTATAAAGAGGAACAAAAAAGTATTGCATAAAAGTTTTAATATCTTTACAGGGAACCGAGTTATGATGAAAAAACTGAATTTAACCCATCCAAAATTTGGCTTTCTCGGTTCATTTGTATGTCTAACCCGATTTTTCGGACGTAATGACTGGACTATTTTCCTTTTATGCATAACGTAATATCGTTAGAATATCCATACCTCAATATACTCCAAGAGTCATACTGTAAGAAATCACGATCGAAAATATGTCACTAACTGCCGGTATATCATGTCACTACTAAAATTTGACAACAGAAAAAAAAAGTTTAACCAACAGCGTATTATTTCTACACATAATTAATATGCAATAAATTCGTTGGATGTTATTAATGGTACCAATTGATCGAAGGTTACAGTGAACATATGACAGTTATTTACATACAAATATTTGTTTATTGATAGAAAATTTTCTTGATAATATAAGTATAGTATTCTACTTCCATATACTATTATTTCCTGAGGTGTTTGGATCACTCTCATTAGGAATAATAATCGTTGTATAACATACTATAAATTATCTAGGCCTATTGTATAATGTATTTATTATTCATATATCTTTGTGTCTATTTAATTAAAATAATTCACGGACAAATCCTAAGTTATATTGAAATATATACATCACAATAAGTAAAATTTTATTTCTACTTCAAAAAATCAAAAGTATAATTTTTCGAATATTGAAGTTGTAGTATTAACCCTGCATCACTCGCGCTATGAGCGTTTTTCTCACGCCTGCTAATAAAACGCACATTCTATGAACAGTAAATCACATATACTGCTACCCCCACTTCTAGCTGACTTTCGACAGCTCTTCTCGAATATGCATCGGCATGTGCAATATTTAGTGTGAATTGATATTAGTTACCAGATACTTGTTGAACCTTTGCAGACCTCCGTGAGAGTTTCTCTCATCGCGCGAGTTCTAACGTAGTTTATAATTTTTTGTGATCGAGTAAACTCGTGTTGGTAAGTGAATTTGTTTTCTATATACAAAGTGTCCTACTATATTGAATTTATTGTTTTAGATTATAAACAATGAGTAGAGGACGGATGCTTGCGGAATTAGGGCGACTGAATTATGAAGAGAGTGAAAGAGAGCAGATGTTAGCTAATATACCATGGACGGGTCAAGAAGGCGAGCAAAACCAAGAAATTATGGAAGATGATGAACGCGAAGATATCGAAAGTGATACTGCCAGTGAACATAGTGAACACAATACTGATTCGGAACAAAGTGATGAAGATGTTGAAAATTTTGTCCATGAGATTGAAGAAAATCGTGCATACGGCTCTATACACCATTTTACTGGTAAAGACAAAAAAACTTACTGGATGGCTTATCCTCCACGACCTAATGTACGAACACCAAGAAGGAATATTATCACTCATCTTCCTGCGGTCAAAAATATTGCAAAAAATGCAAATACTGTGGCAACTTGCTGGAGATTATATATAACAGAGGAGATTATTGAAAAAATTGTACATTGCACTAATATTTACTTGGCCAAATTACGGAATAATTATAGCAGAGAAAGAGATTGCCGTGACACGGATACCATAGAAATAAATGCCTTCATTGGCCTTCTATACATGGCTGGGGTACGGAAGGCTCAATACGTGAATACTAAAGAACTTTGGGATAATTCAATATTTGCACCTGCTTGCTTTAGGCTCACGATGTCGCGAGAACGATTTCATCTCCTAGGTAGAGCATTGAGATTTGACAATATCAATGACAGAAACCAAAGAAAAATGTATGATAATTTGGCTCCCATTCGAGAAATCTTTGAAAAATTTGTATCCAAATGTCAAGAAAATTATCAAGTTGGAGAGTATTGTACAGTGGATGAAATGTTAGAGAGCTTTAGAGGCCGTTGTAAATTTAGGCAATATATAGCCAATAAGCCGGCCAAATACGGCATTAAAATATATGCCTTAGTTGATTCCAGGATGTTTTATACGAGTAATATGGAGATATATGCAGGAAAACAGCCGGCTGGGCCTTTTCAACTTGACAATTCTGCTTCTGCTGTGGTAAAGCGTATTGCATATCCCATATTAGATGCAGGTAGAAATATAACTATGGACAATTACTTTACGTCAATGCCGTTAGCCAAAGAACTAATTGGTAGAAAAACCACTATCGTTGGTACCCTCAGAAAAAACAAAAAGGAAATTCCACCAGTGTTTATAAATGCGAAGCGACCTGTACCTAGTAGCATGTTTGGTTTTCAGAAGGACACTGTAATATTGTCATATAAACCAAAACCCAAAAAAAATGTGCTGATGTTGTCTACATTTCATTCTGGAGACAACATAGATCCTGAGTCTGGCGACCTGCAGAAACCTGAGATTATCACATTTTACAACCTAACCAAAGGTGGCGTCGACGTGGTTGATGAGTTAAAATCAACATATTCTGTTTCTAGATTTTCTTGTCGCTGGCCCCTTAGAATTTTTTTTACAATTCTAGACATTGCTGCCATTAATTCCAATATTGTTTATAAAACTAATACCGGCGTCATTGAAGAACGTAGAATTCATCTGAATAAACTGGCGGAAGATTTGATCAAGCCGTTGTTAGTTAGGCGTTCATCAATTAGGTCCTTGCCAATTGATATCCGAAGCATGTTGAGGTCATACTTAAATTTGCCTCAGATTGATCACAGCAGAGATGTTTCATCAGGTTTTTGTGCTTTTTGTCCCAGGAGAAAGAACAGGAAGTCAAAAAAGCGATGTGTTAGCTGCAACGCTGCGATTTGCACAGAGCATACGACATTCACATGTCGAACGTGTTGTGGTGTAAACGACAACAGTGATAATTCAGATAATTGAATTTTTATGATCATTTGTTTCTACTTTAGCCTATATTAACATAACTTTTATCTCAGTAACATTTAAAAGATATATACAGGGTTGTTTCCATTGTTGTGTTCACATTGTTGCACAAGTTTATTTGTGTTGTTCAAAGTATACTGGCAGTTTTATTTTTCGTTAATATTATAAAATAAACCCTTCAACATTATCTATATTTTTGTTTTATTTTCGAAAAATTAAATAAAAACAATAACATCAAACATAAGTTTGATCTAGTCTGGGTGTGAGAGAAACTCTCACACGCGAGTGCTCATGTAATTTTTTGGGGCGCGAGAGATCGAGGGTTAATATACAAAGCACGGCATTGACAATAATTCACTTGGATAATTTCACGTAGTTATTGCATAAATTACCATTCGCTTCATAATATTTTGGTTACATCCTAGACGATTTTATCAATTTTCTATTAATTCGTTATCTATCAAAATTTGATCTGAAGTACTTAATAGTGAAATAGCTACTTTTGCTTCAAATGCGTCTGCGGTATATTTTTGTAGGTAGCGTTAAACTCATATCTTTGCAGGAAGCCTAAACGAAAATAAAATAATCTGCAAATCCTTTGTTTTATTACTGGATAATGTATCTAGAGCTCGTAACATTAATTAACGCATTATATTGTTTTAAAGCTTAACGATTACACATATTTCGTTGATTATAACTTACCGAGGAATATGAAACGATTTATTATAATAATCGAGTTTGTTTACGTGCTTCTATTGGTGTATGAAATCCCTGGGGTGAAATAGGAGGTTCTTTTACAAAATTCTTCAACTTTACCTTATTCCAATTTTTCAAAATAAGTGGATTATATGTCAATTGAATTATTACCACGCTCACGCTGTAAATATTGTTTTGTGAGTAGTGAATTCTATTTGATTTGTTTCAAATATTCTTGGGAGTAGCACCGACTTAAATATTACATGAATGTCGATTTCACCTGAGTACCATAAAGCGGTGTTACTTTACCAATGCAGGTGTCTTTGCCAAAATATGCACATTTTGCGATATTTTTATTTTTTGAACATTTGGCAACAGTGCTGGAGTCGGCAACAAAGCAAAGTGACGGCTGAATATGTCTTAACTAAGACCTGTTGCGCGGGGTTCTTCACAGTGTTGTCATATGGGAGGGGAAATTCCCTTTTGGGAGGGATTTTAAAGCTTCTGTGGGAAAATGGGATATTTGAATAAAAAGAGGAATATTTAATCAATTAATTAATTAAGAAAGACTTTCAAGCTCTTGGAGCGCTATCTCTGGTGCGATTACGGCGGTACGTGGTACACATAATATAATATATGATGTAGGCAGTGAACTGTAACAGTTCACTGGATGTAGGTAACTACACTTTAGCTTTCAGCTGCTACAACAGAGATGGCGCAATTCTTTTTCTGCAGGCATCTGATTTATCGCAAATGACAAAGAAGTTCGGGAATCCCAATTCGCTTTAACCAGTTTAACCTCAGAGTAGTATAAACTAGTGTTTTACAGGTTTTAAGATTTTGATTGTGTTTTATTTAATCATAAAAATGTCGAGTAGTGAAAGTAGTTGCGACGAACCGATGGCCAAGAAATCCAAAATTTTTTGAAGCCTGAGGTTTTAAATTATAATAAAATTAATAAAGTTGTATTTAGGCCCTGAATGCCAACAATTACTTCCTTCTGTGTGCCATGATGAGCAACATAATTTTAAGCTTAAAATTTTAGAATTTTATGTCATCATTTGCGAAGAAATGCTCAATAGGCTACCTTTAAAACAAGATCTTTTTGAAGAATTTTCTTTTATCGACCCAAAAGTAGCTTTAAGTACTGCTAAAAACGAAAAATTTAAAAATCTAAAAAACATACTTGCAAATTTTAAAAATATTATTGACATTAATTTAGTTATGACGGAATACCGTAATCTTCCATTTTGTTTTGGAGAGGAAGAAAAAGAAAAATTAAAAACTCTGTCTGTTGTAGACTTTTGGTTGACAATAATAGACACAAAAAATTTCTGCGATGAATTTGTTTGTAAAAATATAAGCAATTTGGATCTAATTATTTTAACACTGCCCCATTCAAACGCAGAGGCAGAAAGAATATTTTCTATAGTAAATGATGTAAAAACTAAAAAAAGAAACAAAATAGGACAAGATTCATTAAATGCAGTTTGTATGATACGATCAAAATTTTCTGATGACAATACCAACTGTACGAATTTTCTTATAACAGATAAACATATTAATTATTTTAATAATGAAATTTATAAGAAAAATTAAATAAATGATTTGCAAATTTCTGTTTTTATTTCACCTCTATATCCTAAAATAACAAGATTTTTTTTTCCTTATTGAGAGGGATTTTTGCGGGAAGAGAGGGAATTTGGCAACGCCGCAAGGAGATAATGTACCAACGCGACCTAACAATCAGCGTTGCCAATGTGTGAGGTATTCCTCACATTGTGAGGATTTTACATCAATGTGAGTGCTTTGTGAGGGTTGCCTGAAATGTGAGGATTTTCAATAGGATGCGATTGATGCCATTCTCATGCAACTTGAATAAGAGCTCAAGAGCACAACATTGACTCTTAAAGATGTAGAGTCGCTCTGAAAATAAAATCTAGCATGGCAATAACAACAAATATTATCGAAGGTTAAATAATATCATTCCATATTTCATTTGGCTTGAGGTGCGATTTAAATGCTGAAGAGTACTGGGCCACTCATTTCAAATTGAAAATGTTGCAAGTAACCAGTTATTTTCAAATTTGAAAATTGTTATGAATTTTTTGTTAGTATTACCATTTTCCAATGCCTATGTAGTTTTCTGTGTTTTGAATAATATAAAAACTGTTAATCGAAACAAATTCAGAATTGATTCTCTAAAAGCACTTATTTATACACAAGAGGCTGTAAAAAAAGGTGTGTGTGCAAAGTTTAAACCCAGTTATAAAATGATAAATATGTCCATATAGTAAAACAAAAATTGAAAACGTTTGAAATTTTAAATAAAATATTTATTACCATTATTAATTTTATTTGTTGTTTTTTATTTTTCTCTATTGGAAGATATTTTTATTTATTTTATTGTTATATTTCACTTGAAAAGTGATGTTTTTGAATACTTTCTATTTCTAATAAAAAAACGTATTAAACATGTTTTCATTTACCTACTCCCTTGGATATTGTTTTCATGAATTAGGTATTGATGAGGCAAAACAAATCATCACATTGACTTCTCATGTTTTTATCAATGTGAGGATTTTGTGAGGATTTTCAAATTTGGGCGCGATAAATGTGAGGATTACAGCTCTGCAATGTGAGTAAATTTCACATTTCATTTTGGCAACGCTGCTAACAACACTGGTTCTTCAGTGGATCGTTAGCATCGATGCAGAGAGGTGCGAATTTGCAGGTAATAATTTCAGATTTTAAAAATACGAAATGCTAAGGGTTGGTGACAAAATGTGACTACAGCTTGAGGGTTAACAAGTGTTTTGTTAAGTAGTAGTAGTTTATTTAGCTAATTTGTGTGTGATTTTCAAAACATTTCATTAAGTATTTTAGAAGAAAAACGAAAATTTAGTCAAAGGGGAAATTTTCGAGGTTACTTTGCCATTATATATATTTTTTTAATTTTAATGTTTTTTTCTTTTTAGAAACGCAGAAATGGGGCGTATTTACAAAAAAAATTGGGAAGCAGGCAATATTGCAACTACACGAAAGAACAGTTGCAAAGAGCGATATCTGCCATTCAAAATCATAGAATGGACCTAAAAACAGCAAGCTCCCTTTTTAAAATTCCAAGAACACTTTACAACAAAGTTCATGGTAGGCATTTGGGAAAGCCTGGAGGCGCTACTATACTAATGGAATTAGAAGAGAGGCATATGGTAGATGTGTTGCTAGCTGCAGAATATGGAAGCACACTTACAAGTCTTGACTTGCGGATGGTTGTAAAACGCTTTTTGGACAGAACTGGGAGAACTATACCTAAATTAACCGATAATTTACCTGGAAATGACTGGTGCCTAAACTTTATAGACAGGCATAAGAATATTTTATCAAAAAAAAGCTGTAAGACAGGCATAAGAATATTTTATCAAAAAAAGCTGTAAAAATATTAAGTCTGTTCGTGCGGAAAAAACGGAAGACGAAATAAATGATTTTTTTGATAATTTAGAGCGAAGTTTAGAAAATGTGCCCGCAGAAAATATACTAAACTACGATGAAACTAACCTCTCTGATGACCCTGGGGTAACAAAATGTATTTTCAAAAGAGGTAGCAAATACCCCGAAAGGCTCATGAATCATTCCAAGTCAGCAACATCAATTATGTTTGCTATTACAGGGGATGGTAAAAGTTTGCCGCTCTACGTTGTGACAAAGCTGAAAGGATTTATGATCAATGGACGATTGGTGGACCAGCCAATACAAGGTACAATCGAACCAAATCGGGATGGTTTGACGGCACCACCTTTGAGGATTGGTTTCAGACTATAGCTCTTCCCTAGGCACAAAAAAAACTGGTGATTATTATTAATTATCGGCGATAATTTATCATCCCACCTAAATTTAAATCAGGTTATCGAGTGCCAAAGAGCCCAGATTAAGTTCGTATTTTTACCACTAAATTCAACCCACCTGACACAACCATTGGACGTGGGTTGTATCATGCTAACAAACCGAAATTTCTCCAAAAATTTAGTATATCTGGATTTATAGGACCCGCTGTACTCGCTGTAGTCAACTGAAAATCAATATAGTACATCTGTGAGACACCTTGAACAATATTCAATCATAAAATTGATGAATCGTATACTCTCTGGAGGCTGTATCGTGCTAACAAACTGAAAATTCTCCAAAAATGACAAAAATTTGGTACTTCAAGTACCATAGCACCCGTTGTACTGTCATTAGTGAGCTGAATATCAATAGAGTTCATCTTTGATACGCTCTGAATAATATCCAATCATAAAGTTGGTCACTTGTATATACTCCGGAGGCTGTATCGTGCTAACAAACTGAAACTTCTCCAAAAATGACAAAAATATCGTACTTAAAGTACTGTAGCACCTGTTGTATTGGCTCTGGTGAGCTGAAAATCAATAGGGTTCCTCAGTGAGATGTCCTGAATAATATTCAATCATAAAATTAGTGACTTGTTGAACTCCGGAGGCTATATCGTGCTAACAAACTAAAATTTCTCAAAAAATGATAAATTGTCGTACTTCAAGTACCATAGCACCCGTTGTACTGGCTCTGGTTAGCTGAAAATCAATAGGGTTCATCTGTGACATGTCCTTAACATTATTACATCATAAAATTGGTGACTTATTGCACTCCGAAAGCTGTATCGTGCTAACAAGACATGTAATGAAAAGTGGACAACGACGACGACATACACACAGGATTTTTTTTCTAAAAACCGTTTTTTCGTGTTGTTGTTGATGGAAAACGTAAAAATAACTCAAAAAAAATGTATGTGGTAAACCAATACTTTTCTCGCATATTAGATAGGTTGGGCGGAAAAGTATAAACTGTTAATAAGACAACGTTTCCCGTTTTATTAAAACAACTTGTTATACAGCTATCGCTAAATGATATTAAAAACATACAAAGTGCATTTCGAACAACAGGCATTATACCAATAAACCGGCTTAAAGTTTTACAAAAACTGCCAAATTATAGAGCTCAGGAAAACATAGGAGCAGAAATAAGCGATACGCTTCTGGAATTCCTAAAAGAGACTAGAACTTCCACCGATGCAAAAGTTCCAAAAAGAAAAAAATGGTTAGAGTTGAGCCTGGAAAATCAGTTTCAGATCAAGATTTTTTGGAAGCAGGACCTTCAAAGTCAACTGATGAATTGTATATAGAAACAAATGCGGAGGTCAGCGAAACTCAAGAAATGGAAAGCGAAAACGAACAGGAAATGGAAAGCGAAACAGAAATAGGCGCATAACAAGAAAGAGAACAAAACCTGGAAGAAGTTAAAAATCGAAATTTTGCTATAGGAGACTTTGAAGTGGTGGTATTTTCAAAAAAAAAATAGCAAAGCATTTTATAGGACAAGTTTTGGAGGCATACAATAAAGACGAACCGGTCATAAAGTTTATGCGAAAAAATACTAGTAAAGAAAAGGAGGCATTTTATTTTCCTGTTGTCGATGATATATCGCAAATACAAGAGATGGACATTGTTCAATGCCTTAAGAAACCCAAAAATATATAGAGGATTCCATCATTTTTCGGAAGATTTATCTTCCTATAATCTTGCCTAAAGAGTGATTTAAAATAAGATATTTTTAGAATTTTGTTTAAGTTTCCTTTTTCACATCCCGCCAAAGAATTAGAAGGCTGATTATTATTAAAAGTTTATTTTTTAGTTTTTTAGGATTCATATGTTTTGTTTGTTATAAATGTAGTTTATAAGCATATATATTTTTAATGACCGTTAATACTCAATATTTCTTATATTTTCATGGGTTTCGGTCAGAAATAAAATCACTTGCTTATAATGGTAACGTTTCAGTCTATTTTATTTAAACCATTTTCAAACCCTTTTATTGATTTTGCCTCCCTAGAGGCTTGTCTACTACTGTCAATAAAAGGGCTTGAAAATGGTTTAAATAAAATAGACCGAAACGTTACCATTATAAGCAAGTGATTTTATTTCTGACCGAAACCCATGAAAATATAAGAAATATGTAGTTTATAAGGTGTTCAAAGAAAGACTTTTGTTTGTTTTTAGAAGATAGAATCTGTTTTTCGTTTGTTTGTATTAATACAATAAAATTTTCTAAAAAAAAATGATAAAAAATGTTTTTTAATTATCTGCGAATTTTTTTTTGTCCTGAAAATTTTTTAAAAACATATTTAAGAGGCAAACTAACGATTTACTATATCACAACTTCTGGGAATGGACGTAATGAATGAACATGGTTTCCAATTAGAATTTAGAAACAGAACCATTAAAGTGGGTTCCAAGGAGATATTTCTTCATCCATATGAAGGCAGCACAATGTTGGCAGTTGTACATGAAGATACCGTTCTACCTGTACAAAGCTAAGCCATGATAGAGCACGGCTACAGGGAACTATGGAGGAAGGTACACGGTTATGATGGAGCCAAGGAACCACGACGAAGAGGTTGGCAAAGAAGTACTAATTGAAAAATGATTGGTTACGTCGGCGAAAGAAACCTCAGTACGTGTGATAAACGTGAACGATTACCCGGTTATCATCAACCCACGTCTATAGTTCGCCAAACAACGACCACTGATAATTCTAATGCCAGATTCAAACAAATGTTATCAGTAGCTGGTCAATCCTTGAATCAAGCTGAAAAAAAGAGGATGAGAGAATTTCTCTAGCAGTATCGAGACCTATTCTTACCAAAAGGAGGAAAGACTGGTAGAACATCAGCCGTCAAACACAAAATCGATACTGGTAATGCCAGGCCAATTAGGCAATCAGCTCGAAGACTTCCACGAGCGAAGAGAGAGGAAGCTGAAAGAATAATTCGAGAAATGGTAGAAGATAAAGTAATAGAACCATCTACTAGTCCATGGGAGTCTCCAGTGGGGCTCGTCAAGAAAAAGGATGGAACTACGAGATTCTGCGTAGATTATGGCCAGCTAAATAACGAGCTATCCTCTGCCTCGAATTGACGATACGCTAGATACTTTGGCCGGCAGCAAACTGTTTTCCACCTTGCACCTGAAGTCTAGATATTCGCAAGTAGAAATGGACCCAGAAGACAAAGAGAAGACTGCTTTTACCACCGGATCTGGATTATGGCAATTCAACGTCATGCCTTTCGGACTCTGTAATGCGCCGCGACATTTGAAAGACTCATGGAAAATGTCTTGAGAGAGTTATCTTGGAAGACATGCTTGGTCTATTTGGACGACATAGTAGTACTGGGGAAGACATTTGACGAACACCTGAAGAATTTTGAAGACGTATTCAACATAATATTTCTGAGGATTCGCGTGTATTGCCCATTGAAACGTTTTTAATCTGGTAATGTTTGAGACTTTTGTCATTGTTTCCTTTACTTATATCAAAATTTTGTAGCCTGAAGATGGCCCTTATGTAGACCGAAAGTAGTAGATGTTGACAATTATTAAAAATACTGTGACATTGACTTTGGGTTTTATTAACAAAAATGTTATGATTTTATATGTTATTGCAGAAATGAACAAGAAAAAACCTAAGTAGGAAATTCGTTACATTACAATAAAATTTTTATTACTAATATTATTTGTCAATTTTAGGTTCTAAAATGTTAACAACAAAAAATAAATGTCGAAATACCAAAATTCCCTAAAATAAGATAAAAACAATTTTTTGCAGAGCCATCGAACGACAACAATGAATAAGCAGCAAAAGACAAACATAAAATAGAAGAAGTTTACTGGATAGAGACGTGGTCCTGTTGAATGGACTGCACGATTAGCTGATCTCACGTCGTTAGACTTTTTCCAGTGGGGATAGTAAAAAGTACGGTCTGCAAAACAACCCGACGGTGTAGCTGACTTAAGAACAAGAATAAAGCGAAAGGTTGGTCACCACACAGATATTAACTAATGTTAGAAGACATTTCTATTTACTACTAGGATGCTACCAATATGTTGGAGGCGCGCATTTTTAACATCTGCTGCAATGATAAACACTTTTTTTTATTATATTATCATTTGGTAGTATGGTATTACTTATGCAGTTTTTATATGTAACAAATTTCCTTCGCTTCCTTTTCTTTTTGTTAATTTCTGGAATAAAATTTAAAACCATAGCAATTTTGATGAGAGAATGGAAAAATCGTTTAAATGAAGTATCATAAGCGCCTACTTCCAATTTGAAGATTTAACAATAAAGTTTTTTTCAAGGACCTGTTTAAATAGCGGCCATATGGGTCTTCTTCCAATAAGAACTTTTAGTAGCAAAAATGGATATATTCCTTATTCTTTTCTACAATATTATCTCTCTGTGTGCAGTCATTAACGTATCCTGAATATTTGGTACATTCTTCACTAATTAGTACTACAATTCAGTTTCACGTCACCCATAATTTCTAGACTTCAAATTTGACCTCAAGTTTTACGTTTGAATTTATATTTGCATCGTTAAGTTTAATTACCCCATAGATAAAAATACTCACTCGACTTGATAAAGTGGTTAGTTCCTCTTTTCGAAGGATCCTAAATATAAAAGCAGAATACACTTTATGTTTGGAGTGGTGATAAGGCTCGATAACACTACACTCGAATGAGGCAAGTGATCGGATGTATTGATTTTTCGGTATAAAAATAAAATATTTTTATATCAATGATACGCACAACAAAGAGAAATAAACGGATTGCTAATAATATATTTGTTGAGATTAAATGTTATTTAATTGGATGATATGTTTTTATGGCAATAAAAATGTATCAATGCTAGTTTATAGATTATATTTTTAATTTTTACAAAATAATGTTAAAGATTGTTATTAGAAAGCTTTTGTTACGGATAGGGTGCCCAAGAATAGAAATGTTTTTAGTTTTAGCGAAAAATGTTATTTTTTAATTCTTTATAACAAGTTTTGTGTGTTCCAAAAACACGGATATAGGATATAAAAAATATATAAAAAATGCGGGTAATAAAATTGAAGAAAACTGGGCCATAGTGAATAGTCTAAGAGGTAAAGCATACCCACTTCAAGAACACACCAATATAGATCCTGAAACCCTCAATAACTTTTACTGCTCAATAGCTGAAAAATTAACCTCATCCCTCGTATCTACTTCGAATCCAATGGATTATTTAAATGATGTAAATATGCCCAACAATTTTCATATTGAAGATACAAATTTATTGGAGCTGAAAGAAATCTTACATGAAGTTTTAAAAACAAGAATTAGACAGGCATTGACGAAATTTCAGTTAAAATTTTATATATTGAGCGAATGTAAACGACGAGTACTCAGTGTGTATATATTACACACTGAGTACTCGTCGTTTACATTCACTCAATTTATATCTAGTGTGTACACCATACCCACAGTCTAAAATTTTATATAACCTTCCCGATTCAGCATTGATTTACTCTAGTAATGGCTATAAATAAATCCTTTGCTGTTTGAAAATTCCCTTCGTGCCTAAAAACAGATCCGAGTAACTTTAGACCAATGTCCCTGCTCTCAACACTCTCGAAAATCATAGAAAAACTGGTTAAAAAGAGAATGTTAGCTTTTCTTTATTCACATAAAATATTAACCAATTGTCAATTTGGCTTTGAGAATTTAAAATGCACAAATGATGTAATATTTTCCTTTCATGAACATGTCTACACACATCTCAACAATGGGGAGGTCGTAGCTGCGGTATTCTGCCACTTCTCCAAAGCTTTTGATTGTGTTAATCATGAACTTCTTTTGCAGAAGATGGACTGCTATGGCTTTAGAGGAGTGTGTAATGACTGGTTTAGGTCCAATATAAGTGATAGAAAACAATAAGTGAAATGAAACTGTATCGACCCTTACTTCGTGGAATATGCTCATATTAGTGTTATTAAATGAAACTCACGGTCTCTAGTTAATTCCACAATATAATACAAGTTATTGAAAATTCTAAAAAATTGACAATTGTTTCGATAAATCAATATCATCGTCAGAATGACAGAAGTTACATTTCATTTTATGCCTACCTGATGTTTAGTAGTTATTTTTGGCTAGACCAAGAAGTAACCTAACTTGTGATTAACTTAATATATGTTTATAGAAAAAAGAAGAAGATGTGATATTACAAATATTGAAGCTAATAATATCTATACATATAACGATCGTTACTTCTTTCTTTCACAACGCGTGAATTGATATCTGTTCTTTTTTTATCACAGTTATACATGTTCATAGATCGCAACTTAGCATTCATTATCACGAATCACTACGAAAGCCGGGTAGCATTTTCATATTTAATGTAGCGTATCGCAGTGTAGTTATACCGAAATACATTTTGTAAACCACGTTAATGGTCATTTATAATGATGATAGTTTATCAATTTGGGAAGACTTTCACAAGGATATAACACAAATTAGGCCTAAAAGTACAGCTATAATAGAAATGCAGCGATATTTAGAGACCGACTTTGCACCACGACAATCAAATTCATTGGAATGGTGGAGCGAAAATAAATTTATGTTCAAATATTTGCCAATTCTAGTTCGACAAAATTTTTGTAATTTAGCGTGTGAGCGCTAATTTTCTAAAGCAGGCCAAGTAATTTCTGAACGAAGAAGTCGTTTAAGCAGTAAGATAGCCAAAATGATTCTATTTGTTGGAACAATCGAAACATTAATGGATTAATATTTATCATGTTTTTAAATTACAGATTACTTTCTTTTTTATAAAGATTTGTTACAATATATGATATGTAATAGGTAGTAAACACTTTCTTATGTTTAAATCATCAACATATTGATAAACCCTACCAAAACCGGCAATCCCGTTCATGTTCCTACATAAACTGTAATCAAATCCAATATGTTTAAGTATTGCTGTTGTTTGTTGGGTAAGGTCAAGTTTGGCCGTTGTTATAATTGCTATTTTTTAATATCAAAGTCAAAATAAATGAGTATGTTGTCTGATTTAATAATAAGCATTATAATTCTCAGAATCTTATTACGCAAAAAAGAAAATAAATGCCAATAATATAAGTAAACTGTAGACTAACCAATTTAAACACACAAAATACGAGCAGTATCACGACGGCTCAAACGCGACTTACGTTACGCGTACTTAAAATTGTGATCACATCACGTTTAAAAATCACTGATATCAAAAAATCACAATAACAAATATCAGTGTGATTGAAAAATCACGATATCGCTCATCTCTACCAACAACTAACAACTGTACCTGCACTGCACACACAACTATTCACCCCCTCTCATAAAAGCTGTGAGCTGTGAATCCCCGAACTCCGCGTTAACGCGTTGTAAAACATAAACTAATTTATTAACAGAGTTGCCAAAGCCAATACACATTACGTGAAGAAAACTCAGATTAACCCTTAATTTATAATTTAAACCAATATATACATTAATTAAGTGAAATTAATAAAACTAAAATCATGCGAAAATGTTATTAATTATATTTGAATAAACATAAAGCCATCCATACTTCATATTTTATTTATTTTCATAACAAACAATTGCAGTTGCGTCTTTAATATTGCATGTTTTGGCACCAATACATTCAGGCAACTGACAACTTCCAGTATTTACCACTAATAAAAGCGCAGCATTTTTAAATTTGCAAAAACCCACAAAAACCCAGGAAAAACCCAGTGTGTCGTCTTTTTCTAAAAAAAGTGGGCTTTTGCACAAGCCTGACTATCGCTTGTATTTTCATTCTGGAAACTGCTTGTCTGATTTATAAAAAGCATAATATGGTTGAAACTCAGAGACATACAAACCACGTAACCCGTCAAGAACAGAAAATAAAATACCTCACCCTGTTCCAAAAACAAGCCAGACGAACTATACTTTAATTTATGAAAGTAAAAATATGTTTAACCACATACCTTACGAAATAAGGAAGGAGAAAAGCTATAAAAAAATTCAGAAACCTTGTTAAATAAGTCCTTGCAACAAAAGCGTACTATAGCCTTGAGGAATATTACAATGAAAATGTGTTGTAATTAAAAGTTGTTATATTGTTTTAATTTATACCTATATGTGGAGTCTCATTTTGATATGTAAAATATGTTTTAATTCAAGGACTTGTAAACTTGTGTTCAAATGATGTGTGTCTGTGTATGTGTGCTTTTACATTCAACAAACTTTGCTGATTTATATGTTAAATCCTGTTTTGGATTGCAATATTTTATATATGACGTGTGAACCTGCTTCAAACTGTGTTTCTGTGTATTTGTGTTTTGATTTTTTAATAATTTTTTTTTCGAATTTTTTAAGAGTTATTCAGACTATATTTTGTACAAGCTTTATCAATAAGAAAATATTTTTCTTCGACAATAAAGTATATTTCTCTCTCTGAACCAAGAATGTCTAGATTCATGGCAATTTATGACCCTAATAATACATATTTAGTTACTAAGCGTTCGTTTAGCGTTTAAAGTGTGGTTAAACATCGGCTATACAAAACAAAATAAAATATACAATCGGCGTATTTTATATAAAAAAAAACCCAATTCGATAGGCTTATTTCGAGTAACATTTTTTAATCAAATCAAAAACAAAAAATACACATTTTTTTTGGTAAATTTGTGAATTTACTTACAATAAATGCTTTCATGTAGTTTTAGAAAAAAGTGTTAAATACAAAAGTTATATAGCGTGTTAAGGTCTATAAAAATCTCAGTAACTATTGAGCGTCAGAACAAAAACAAAGGGAAAATTATTTTTTTTCAACTTTGACAGGCCGCCAATTTGTTTCTATTGGGCCGATTCGGCCCGTTAACGAACTCGTCCAAGATACGTACCGATTTGTAACAAGTTTGGTTTCGATTCAAAATATGCGCCCACTAGCGTGCTTACAAGTTCCGAAGTCATGCTACTCTCTACATAGCCCTATATTTCATTCTGAAATAAGCATAAAAACATTCCAACAAATACGACATTCCATAATTCTATGCACTACGGCAATTTGTAAATAAGGTAATTAAAAAACAGTAAAAATACAAGATATTTATTTAAATTAGTAGGTATTAACATAGAATGTAGTTTATTGTTACTACGTACTGAATTGTAATGTATTTCCCCTAATGTTGTTTTCACATATTCTCAGAAACTCATTTTTAAAACATATCAGGTAAAAAAGTTCTATCCATTGTTTTTTTGGTCATGAGATTCTTTTTTAGTTACTTTCGATATAAATATCGTAAAGTTTCATATTACGATACGCGATGGAAATATTGTGATACATTAAGTATTGGTGGCACTTTACCGTACTAGTACGGTAAAGTTCTCAAACTCCCAATATGTCACTTTTTCAAATAACATCAGGTAACCTATTTTTTGAAAATGTAATGACAAAATTAGTGGAGAACAGTTTTTCCAAGATTCCTTATTAGAAATTAGCCAAAATTAAAGTGCGTATTCATCTGAGCACGAAAGGGAACGAGGCAAGGCGAATGCGAACGATCGTAATTATGTGGACGAGTCTTCGAGGCGTGGCAAACTATATTCGTAAACTAGCGTCTAGCAAGCTGCAAGTCACAGATGATCCTGACCAATCAAAAACGACCGAAGTTAGGATCCGTTGGCGTAAAAATTTAAAAATAATAGCAGCTTTCTATTGACAAAAATATTAAATTATTTCAATTCAAACGCATTGTAATTGATTGTTACTAGGCAATTAACCGAGAGTATTTGATATTTGGCCACATTTGCTACGCCGAGAAAAAAGAAAAACGTTTTTCCAGTTAAATTAACTAGAAAAATTTGTTAAATTGAAAAAAAATATTGTTTCACGGAATAACGAACTATTTTGGAATTTTGATTTACTCATTTAAGTTTGAGTTTTCAAAAAACGTGAACTAATATGGATATTTCATTTTTCAAATTAAAATATAAATCGTAAGTAGGAACAATAATAATTCGTTGTATCCATCAATTTCCTATTATTGCTATATTAACGAGAGTTGATATAGTAACAAAAAAAATCATTAGACGTTATATACGACTATTGCGGATTATCTGGTTAACTGAGATTTAAAACAATGCATTAGTTAAGTCTAATTCTCACGTTGATCAAAGTAGAAACTAGGAAAATACCGTTGACCACTGTATCTGTTGTCTTAAGGAAATATGAATATTGAACAAAGCAAACACAAACAAACTACTTAAGACTATTGGTTTGTCTTATAAATAATTATAATTTATTTATACATTTTTTGATGAATACTTTGAAGCCTTTTTTTCTACTTCTTCATGACTGGGCTTAGAAACACCACTTTTTAATATATTTTTCTTCTTTTTAGTAACAGAACAACCTCGTCTGAATCTTTGTTCTTTTATTATGTGGCTCCGGAAATTGAACGAGAAAAAGGGACGTTAAATTATTTTTGTTCCTACTTAACAATTTATATTTTAATTTCAAAAAGCAAATACATATATTGGTACAAGTTTTTTGAAAACTCAACATGAATAAATTAACACCCCAAAAAAAATCCTTTAACCGTTAAACAATAATTTTATTTCAATTCAACAGATTTTCTTAAATTGAAATAACTGCAAAACATTCTCTCAACTTTTATTTTCTCTCAGTGTAGCAAAGTCGTTATGATTTAATAAATGCGTCCGAATATCAAATAATCTGTTAATTGTCTAGTAAGAACCAATTACAATGCGTGTTAATTGAAATAATTTAATATTTTGGTGAAAAGATAGCGGCTATTATTTTTAAACTTTCGCGCCAACGGATCCTAACCTCGGTCGTTTTTGATTGGTCAGGATCATCTGTGACCTGCAGCTCGCTAGACGCTAGTCATTCGTAATAGATCTATCTAGTTCAGGAGGAATCGGCGCATGAGTACCGAAAACTATTCCACCTCAATCTTTTTTATGCGATCCTCTTTGAATTGCCCTACTGCTGATATAAATGCATGTTGCCATGGGGCAACCTAGTGCCATATTGTTTAAACCGAAATTGTTTAAACAATTGGAAGGAATTGTTATTTTTCAACCGGACAAATTTTTTTTATATTCTTTATTGAAATACAAATAAAAAAGGTCCTATGACTTTACACGATAAAGTTAATATTTTTAGAGATATGAATTTTTAAAGGTTCGAAAAATCTCAAATTTGAGTACTTTTGACCCATGAAAAATATATTAAAAAAATATGAACATTTTAACACAAATGTTTACATCGAGGGACGTCTAAACCCAATAAAGCTATATTTCTTATACATTATTTTGGTACAAAAGTTTTTTTATTGATTGGGTTATCTTTAGAACCGATTAATTAACAAATTTAAGTATATGCACTTTTCGATAGAAATGTAGCCACACATGCGATAGAAATATGCCCTTGGTGACGTAAACACAACTTTATTTGGTTTTTACTATATGTGTAAAGTGATAAAATAAAACAAAATAAACGTTTAGTCGTAAATTCATCCATGGAGGATTTTACAATGACTAATGTGGAAAGGCACGCTGGCAAGGTAAACCCAACAGGTAATGGCATCCCGTGGGAATTAAATGTGTCAAGAAACCTCGAAAATTGATTGTGAACTGGTGGACTAAACTATGACCCATACATAGCCTGGTGTTAAGAACACAATGTGACCCTTACTAGGCATGCACAGGAAGAGAAGAAACCGAAGAAAAGTGTCAAGAGTAAATGAGGGAGAGATAGAGATATATATCGACTTTACTTCAAACACTTGGGTATGAGTAGTTCAACTTAACATCGCTAAAATGAAGGAAATAATGACTGAGAATATTCGATTGCGTATGAGGGAGATAGCAGTTGAAATTTATGTGTCTTAACGATTATTTGTTGACCACGACTAACTTTTACTCTTTCGAAAACTCAAATTAAATTTTGAGGAACTCGTCTTCAGTAGATTCCTGCAAATGAATTTTAGAAATATTTTTATGAATTGAGTATCCGTTGGGTTAATTTAATATTTCGTAAGATACCTGCATTTATTCACCGATTCCTGAAAATTTTTTGATATAGTAGTAGTATGTGCGTCATTAGCTTCATCAGAATAAAAACTGTTGTAGCGTAGAAAGATAGAAACCTAAAAAAATTAAAACGACTTAGAGGTCAATGAGAATAGAATGTAAAATAAATTCTCCGAATGCAGCCCTGCGGCTTCTTCATTTTTGTTTTTACTATACCAACGCTTTTATATACTTTCATTTTATTCCAGATATATAAATCGGTTAAAACATTCTTCACCGTCTACCTATTCTCAGTCTCCATTTCTCCCGGCCTTCCCATATATCTTCTCCTGAACCTCTTTCTTCAATATCCTTATCGATACCCCCTTTCCAACTTAATGCGGTTTTCCTCTTTTTTGCATTTTTGTGATGTCAAAATTTGTTTGGGTAACCGATATTCTGCCATTCGTTAACACATTAGCTGATTAACTTGCGACTTCTGTAATCTTATGCCTTACATTCATAATGTTTCTAAATCTTTCATTTCTAACTCTGTCATATCTCGAGATTATAGCTGCAAGTCTCTAATAGTCCATCTCTAGGACTATTCGAGCATTTTAATTGGTTTTTCTTTCCTTCACTGCTTTATGTTGTTATACTCTCAATTTACGCTATTATATATCATATGTCGCTGTTTTCCTTCAATACACTTCCTTCTAGTACTCATTTTCTATATTATTCCACTAGCTTCCTTGTCTATTCCCGTGCCAATGTAATACCCATTTTTTTACATTTTCTTATCCAGTTTGATAGTTAGTATTCTAGATCTATTTTGAAGAGTGTAGAAAACAAGCAGCATCCTTGTTTCAGTCATTTACTGATATATAATCCTTGGGAGACTCAATTTTATTATCTAAAATCTAATTTTCACTTTCTTCCTGTATAATCATGAACTTTTAATTAATGAACATTGAAAACTCTAAAAAAATCATTCGATGAATATTACATGCCGCTCGTATTAATTTAAATCCACTCGCAAGGGAGATTTCCACACCCCCTAAACAATGAATCCATTAGAGAAATTCTGACAGGACATCTCCATTAATTCTAATTCCCTACAATCGTTTCCTATCAATTATTCTAGACTTGTTGAGCCGGTAAAACTCCAACACCAACGCGTATAATTCTGAACCGCGTGATTAAAAAGAACAAAGGTAAATAGGTTTGATAAAAAAAGTTGGCACCTAGCGGACGATGTTAAAAAACAAACTGACAATCTATTTTTATACATTCAGCTTAATTCAAATGTGATTGATTGTGCTCATTTAGTGGTATAATTTGACGGCTTTTAAACATCATTAGATATCAACTAGATTTTTTTGAAATACCGCAATATGAGAATGAGTTTCATAATTTGAGGGTTACAGAAAAATTGGAAGAAGAGAGGATTTTAAGCGAAATGGCAGTTCCGTTATGCCAGTAACAATAATAAAGGCAACTTATTTCTATTCGAAATACTCTTCTCAGGCTACTACAGAGTGAATTTCATTAAAAAATTCCATAGTGTTAACATTTAGATTAAACCCACTGAATGATTTAATTGGGATCTAATTGTATGTTATTGATTGCACAAGTCAAGAAAAAATAATTTTATTCATAGGTTTGTTGATGCTGATGAATATTTCTGATTGTCTAAAACCATAGACTCAATTCATACCAAATTATAAAACGAAAAATAAATATTTCAAGTAGGGAGGACACCTTCAAGAAGGACGAATTTTTTATGGCGGCACTTCTAAGAAGGACGGTCGTTATTTTATTGGGAGCCGAATTCTAGAAATTCGAGAACCAATTCTCCTGGAAGGGAATTTTTATATATAAAGGCGAGGATCTAGCGGCAAGAAGTCAGTTTACAATTTAATTAAGTCGTAAGTCGTGAGCAGAACAGTGGATTGCCCTAACATTTTAAAATTTTGCATCGGGTAGCCAATTTTTTGTCTTCGAGAATAGGATATTTTCTTTTTGGTTGGTGGTTCTGGTGGAGGGTTTCACTTGAGGGGCGCCCTCTTTTATTATTTGTATAATACAGGAAATCATTGCGTCTGTCACGTCATCTCTAAAGTGAACTAAATGTAATAGATAGGGAGGGGCTGGCCTATTTCTGCTGTTTATAGATTTTTATAACTACAAAAAAGCACAATAAATTTATTATTGGCGTCTGTGAGTCACACTGTCATCAGTAGATGACACATTTTCAAAAAAAGAATTGCACAATATTCATAAAATGTACTGTGTGACATTATAGTCATTTGTTCCGCATACATTGAAGGTGAATTCTTATGTAGTCAATTGACTACACAGTGGTCGAAAAGATTAATATAAATTAGTTGAGTAGTGTATAAATAAATTAAGTAGACATACCGTTTGAGAAATTTAGTCAACCCACGAGGAGAAAGTAGTTTAAACAAATAAGAAAAACATTACATTACATTGATGTCAGGAGTGGGATAATATGAATAAATAGGTACGTAATAATGGCTAAGGGACTGAGTGACCTGAAAGTGAGGGAACTAAAAGCAGAATTAGAAAATCGCGAGACAAAGTGGCATTGGCTTCGATCCAGAAACATTTTTATTCAAAGACGAGGCATCCACCTTCTTCTTGTCAATTTCTGCTATGGAAGAGAATATTTCAACTACGAAGAACGATATTTCTGCTAATATGGACGAGAAGATTTCAATTATGAAGAACCATATTTCTGCTAATATGTATGAGAAGATTTCAACCATGAAGAACTATATTTGCCATGAAGAATGATCTTTTTGCTATGAAGAACGATATTTCTGCCGATATCTTATTAATGAAAAATGACATTGCCGCTGACAGCGAAAATGAAATAGCGTCTCTAAAATCGGATATTGAGATAAACATGACAACGATCGATGAGACATTCAAGGAGTTAGATAGAGATATGGTATATTTAAGACACAACACAAATTATGCCAGCAGAAGAAAAAAAATCGAACATATAAAACCGTGCAAGCCAGAAACACAAACCAAAATTGAAAATATTGGTAGTTTTACCCGAGTCAAGACCACAACGTTCGACGGAAAGATGTCGTGGACTAATTATGTAAAACAGTTTGAAGCAGCCGCTAGAGCGAATAATTGGTCCGATAAGGAGAAGGCAGTGAACTTAACTATTGCGTTTCGAGGAGATGCCTTAAATGTATTTCAGACGATACCTCTGGAAGGAACGGATGACTTCGAGCAGCTGAAGAAGAGGTTGGACATGCGATATGGTCACGAACATTTAGAACATTTGTACCGATTCCAGCTGAAGAAACGAAACCCTTCAAGAGTATGAATTGGATATTACCCGACTAGTTCGATTGATTATCCATCAGCACCAGCATGATGGAATGTTTGGGCATCCAGGCCTTTATTGAGGGCTTATGTCACAACGCTTTCCAGCGTTGGAAAGCGGAAAGAAAGAAATGACAAAGATAAGGGATAAACTGGGGCATATTACAACAAACCGAGAAGATATTCTAAAAGTGGTTGAGGACTTCTACCGCCTATTATATAAAAGCCAAGATGAAATTAATTTAGAAGCAGAACCGGAGATATTGACAAAGAGAAAAGGCATCGTTAATCAAGGATCAGAATTATTGCCTGATATCACTCTGGACGAAATAAAGCTGGCACTGAAGAAAACAAAAAACAACAAAGCTCCTGGAGAGGACTGCGTAGTTGCCGACGCAGTTAGGGAGGGTGGTAATTGTTTACTTGAGAACATAGCGAAACTCTTCAATCTTTGTCTTTTCAATAGCACGATACCAGACAGATGGTATAATGCCATCGTGATCTTAATTCACAAGAAAGGTGATACAGCTGAACTGGAAAATTATAGGCCAATAAGCTTACTCAGTCATCTCTATAAACTATTCACGAGAATTATCACTACACGACTGGAAAACAAACTCGATTTTTACCAGCCAATAGAACAGGCCGGATTCCGCAAAGGTTTTGGAACAAATGACCACCTACAAAGCATCAAAACCCTGATCGAAAAATCAATAGAGTATAACAGACCGCTTGTCATTGCCTTTGTGGACTTCCACAAGGCCTTTGACACTGTTCAGATGAGTGCAGTTTTAAACTCCTTACAAAAATGTCGTGTCGACTATCGTTACACTAAGCTAATATACAACATATATAAGAATGCTACCATGATGGTAAGACTGCACGAAAACACCAACCCCATAAAAATAGGTAGAGGAGTGAGGCAAGGTGACACTATGTCACCAAAACTGTTTACCACAATTCTGCAATACGCCTTTGGAATGCTTGAATGGAGCGGAAAAGGCTTGAATATAGATGGATTAAACCTAACAGACCTGCGCTTCGCAGATGATATAGCCTTGATGTCAGACAGCCTACAGGATATTAAGATAATGCTGGAAGATCTTCAGGAGTTATGTGCTCGGGTTGGATTAAAAATTAATATATCGAAAACGAAATATATGACGAATCTGGTTCCTAGTGGAAATATTGCTATTGGTGATGGGGAGGTAGAGTTGGTGGATAAGTATACATACCTGGGTCATGAGATAAAAATCTCGAGAGACAATCAAACATGTGAATTAAGAAGAAGAATTACGCTCTCTTGGACTGCATTTGGTAAAATGAGGGAAGTGTTTAAGGGCAATCTCCCAATGTGTCTGAAGCGAAAGGCCTATAATCAGTGCGTTCTACCAGTTATGACCTACGGAGCCGAAACTTTGACTCTGACAGCCACATCCGCTAGGAAGCTTAGAGTAGCCCAACGTAGGATGGAAAGATCGATGCTTGGTGTGTCACTCCGTGACCGCATAAGAAATGAAGACCTAAGGGCGAGAACAGGAGTCACGGATGTTATCTATCAGGTGGCAAAACTCAAATAGAACTGGGCTGGACATGTGGCCCGCATGACAGATGGACGATGGACAAAAAGGCTGCTCGAGTGGAGACCAAGGACTGACAAAAGAAACAAGGGAAGACCTCCCACACGATGGACGGACGATATCAGAAGAATGACTACAAACTGGATGCAGAGCGCTCAAGACAGAAGATAGTGGGCAGAAATGAGGGAGGCCTATATCCTGCAGTGGATGCGACAGGCTGATTGATGATGATGATGTCACAACCATATAAGAAGAAGGCGAAGAAGATAGATTTGACCAGATCGTCAACTTGATAAAAAATATGGTAGGCAAGAAGCCGAAGAAGATCAGATGCTGGAATTGTGGCGAGCTAGGCCATGTACGCCGTTCGTGTACGCCAAGAGCTCCAGTCACAGGGAAACTAGAACAGGTCGGCTACGAGGAGGCAGCTCCGACCCAGGATCGTTCCAAAGACCCTCTCATACTGATAGCTTCTCTCATATGTCGTAACGACAGTGTATATGTGGATGGCGAGGTGAATGGCAAGAAATATACTGTGCTGGTAGACACTGGAGCAACTAGAACCATTATATGGCAGGAGATAATAAGCTCCAAGAAGAAACATCTACCAACCAGATTTCGACTGCAGATCGTCCCAGCTGAGAGTGCCAACGTTCATGGAGAGACATAAATCGAATTGGGAATTGGCAATTCCCAATTCGATTTATGGAATTGGTGCAGAAAAGTTTACGCATACGGTAATCGTAGCTGACATCGAAGAAGAATGGACGTAATGAATCTAAATGGCTTCCAGTTGGACGTTAGAAACAGAACCATTAAAGTGGGCTCCGAAGAGGTATTCCTTCGTCCAAGAAGGCAACACGGTTCAGGAAGACATCTTTTTCCCTGCACGAAGCGAATCCATGATAGTACCGCGGCTACAGGGAATCATGGTAGAAGGTTCACCGATTATGATGGGAGCCATGGAACCACGACGAAGAGGTTGGCAAAGGAGTACTAATTGGAAATGATTGGTTACGTTGGCGAAGGAGATCCCAGTATGTGTCATAAACGTGAACGATTACCCAATTACCAGTGACGTCAATAGTTTTTCAAACAACGACAACTGACAATTCCCATCCCAGATTCGAACAGATGTTATCAATAGCTGGTCAATCCTTGAAGCGAGCTGAGAAAAGGAAAATGAGAGAATTTGTCTTGCAGTATCGAGACCTACTCGTACGAAAAGGAAGGAAGACTTGAATAACATCAGCCGTCAAGCATAATATCGATACTGGTGATGCCAAGCCAATTAGACAATCAGTTCGAAGACTACCACGAGCAACGAGAGAGGAAGCTGAAAGAGAAATGGAAGAATAGAAAGTAATAGCCCATGGGTGTCCCCTACAGTGCTCGTAAAGAAAAAGGATGGAACTACGAGATTTTGCGTGGACTATCGCCAGCTAAACAACGTGACAAAGAAATACAGCTACCCTTGGCATGTTTTCCACCTTGCACCTGAAGTCTGGCTATTGGCACGTACAAATGAACCCAGAAGACAAAGAGAAAACTGCATTTACCACCGGATCCGGACTATGGTAATTCAACGTCATGCCATTCGGGTTCTGTAATGCGCTCGCGACATTTGGAAGACTCATGGAAAACATGGCTGGTCCATTTGGACGACATCGTAGTACTGGAGAAGACATTTGAGGAGCATTGGAACAATTTGGAAGATGTATTCCAACGACTTCAAACTGCCCAGTTCATGTTAAACCCGAAGAAATGCCAGCTATTCCAGAACCGAGTCAACTATCTAGGTCATATAGTGAGCAATGAAGGAGTGGCGGTGGATCCAGAGAAAATTGCTTCCATTCAGCAATAGCCGCAACCAACCGATAAATATCAAATTAGATTCGTTGAACTTTGCACATATTATCGAAGATTTATCAGTAAGTTTGGTGATATTGCCAAGCCACTACCTCGACTCACACAAGAAACAAGAGCTTTCCATTGGGACGAAGCCTGTCAAACGGCTTTTGAAGCCTAGAGATAATAGGAACTATCGAAACAAAACAACCATTAGCTTCGTGTAGAAGGCATTTGGTTATTGAACAATAAATCATTACAATCCTCAATAATGAAAATTGTTGCTAAGACTTGTTAGTTCACGTTTGAATTCTACTTGCTAAGTCTCAGTATTAACATCTGATTAATGGCGTCGTCGATAGAACAATTTAGGATAATGATTAACTTGCCTTCAGCAGAAAAACAACCCGATACGAACAAAGAAAAATAACGGAGAAAATATAAAAACGACCATACAAACGACTACAGATAATATTTTAAAATTCATAAAACTCTTAAACAATAACTTATGTCATCAACATGATTCTGATTAGATCAGCTCCCACTTGACCTATTTTTACATAAGTCACATAAAAAGAATCCTCATGTTCGGAATTACCTAATATCTCGTTGCTACAGTAACGATCTTTCCGAGTGTAGGCGAATTTGAATGCCTTGACAATAACCTCAAGAGTTACCGCTGAATCCGGCTCTGGTCGCCCGATCAATATAAACTTTTCCGCGACATAATAGAGTAGAGACGATGTGGATTTCTCTTTTGCTCAATTTTGTAGAGGATTGATTATTAATGTTATCCTTCCCTCTTCCACTTTGATGTCGAGTATAAATATAACTTACGTAAACGTAAATATAAGCAATCGTATATCAATACTAGGGGAAAAAATCTGACTAGTCAAATTTTATTTTGGACAAGTAGAAATAAAATAAAAAACGTTTTGAAATTCGAAAAATGTCCAATTAATGTAAAAATGTGTAGTTTCAAGCGTTTAAATGTTGAAATTGTATTTTGATGTTAAACCATATATAAAAACATTTTGTACACTTTGTGAGCAGTTATTAGAACATAGCTGTACCCAACGAGAGACAGCTGTCCCTCTAGAAGTATGAATTGAGTAGCTATAAAGTGATGGGACCAATTAAATACGACAAAATTAGGTAGAGGAAACATGTTTGTCAAATCATTAATGTCAATGAAGATCGACAAGAAATTGAGCACTTTCTAATTAATTACTCAAAAAATCAATCACATGATATTGTGGAGAAACTTGAGATTGCATTATTAATAGCACGAATCGCTCAAAAGCAAATACACAGAAGTAATCCATTACATGAGAGATTAAGACTGCGATTGAAAGTCGTTAATCATCCTTTATCTAGATTCCCTAATCTAAAATGTTAGTTTCTCACACAAAAATATAGCTCCTTTCGCTTCAACCTTCATACGTGCTAAAATGGCTTCAAGTTTTGCAAAAAATGCCAATTTTTACTTGGGTAATATTGATTTGTGGTATAATCTGTGGGATAAAGAAGATTATGAAGTGGTCGCTCTTTTGGAGACGGCTAATATTTTTTACCTCCATCAAGCCTCGTAGACCTGGTTCAGAAGTACAATGGATCGCTCTGAAATACGAAGGATGAGACAAACTAACCGTGTTATGTTCATAAGCTTCCACAAAAGATTCATCAAGGAAAATCGGGATTGAAGTTTTCCAATAATAAGGTAATTGCTACAATCATATATAATTTCCTTGAAAATTTGGTTTAATTGGCCTTTTCCTTTTTAAATGTTATATCTTAAACAATCATGGCTGACCACTTCCTTTGCGTTTGAGGGAAATTTAGTATTAAATAAATTAAACGTGGAATAAACGTAACAATAACAACAGTACCCCTCGTTATCGGTACCCGCTGAAGACGGTGCCCTGTTATTTCCATACGACCGGAAAGTGCAGACATGGGTCCAGTTGCCGATTTAAACATCCAGTTCCGGCTACACAGAAGTTCCGGGAGGAACTTTCTTTTAAGAAGGAGGTAATGTTACGAAATCGCACACCGGTGTGGTGCCTGAATCCGACTCTGCCTAAGCCATGTATGAAAGTTAAAATTTTGGCGAACGTGCAGGGATTTCTTCGAATTGTTTACCATTATTTTTTGTGACTATTCTTATGTAGACATTTCCAGTGAGGTACATTGTTTTTGTGACCAGTCTTATCTAGAAAATTCCAGGGAGGCGATTGTTTTTGTGAGCCGCAATACTAGAAAGTTCTGGAAAAAAGGGCTCTTATATATAAAGAATACCGACCAGAGGGAGGAGTTAGTTTATAACTCATGAGATAAACAGTAAACAAGTAAATATAAATTAAGTCTAAGTGAATAGCAAAGTGTTTATATAAATTAGTGTAAGTGAATATACTGTGTATCTAGTATAAAATAGTGAATAGTTTAGTGAATAAATAAATTACGTGAGTAGACCTACTGTGTGTATGAATTTATCCCACCCGTCGAAATAAAAACATTTAAATAAATAAGAAAAACATTACAATAAGCATCGAAGAACAGATCTGCAAGGCGTTAGATCTTTCTAATTTAATTAAAGAATTTTCAATAATAAAGCAAGGAAAGTCGCATTTGATATTAAAACTTACAATTTATAGTAAATTTGTAACTAAATATATAATTACTATGTTAATTTTAAATATTTAAGTTTTTAAGTTTATATCCGGGCACTAACGTGGATTGCGAAGCTTCAGCAGCTTGTTTAATGCCCAAAGACATTGAGACATTATCACTCATTTTTGGCAATTTTTTTCACAAAACTTTGTAGGAAATATGGCGATGCACGACGTTTGAACCTAACAGAACTTTGATATTAAACAATGTCTAAGCAATGCCTTAGAAACAGATTAACAGTCAACTTTTAAAAATGTTTAAAAACCCAAATAAAAGCATAAAAATATATCAAATTCTCTGCTTTCACAAAAAATCTTGTATGAAATTCGTTGCGAAATGAGTGTTAAGCTTTCGCCTCGTTGGACAATTTTACGTCTCGTGCTTAAAACACATTGATTACGCAACTTGTCACATAAATAGCTATATATTTCGTGGTCCATATTGACAAACCCTCCGAAATGCTTTAGTCAAAATTTCCTCGCGGAGAATATACAAATTGGCCGGAACGAAGACGGGTTTGAGCCTGCCGGCTAAAACTGGACGAATCAGGCTAGGGACACTGCAGACCGTGCCATCTATAGAGCCTGTCGAGTAACTAAAATCGGTAGATAATTCTAAAAAATTAACGAAAACTGTAACGTCGACAGTAATCAAATTTTATTGATTTTTATAACTGCGTATGCGCGATATCATATGCTCGTCCCCATCCCCACATGTTATACTGTTATCATTTCTTAGTTCAAGTGTAGAGTTTATTTTAAGGTTACGGTATTTTGGTGTATTTTTTTATTGCTATAGTGTAATATTTATCTGTTGTTTCGTTGCTATATTGTTATTAATTGAAAAGACAATGTCAAAGTGTATTCTGAAGGAGTTTAATAAGTGGTTTACTCGGTAAGTTTTATTAAAAAAATTTGAGCATTTTTTTCTTTCACAATTAATAACCATTATCTTCATTTTTATAAAACACAGAATTTTTACTAATTTAATCGACAATTTTAGAGATCATGGTTGTTCTTTACATTAGCTAAACTGAAAATTGCTGCATTAATAAAGTAAATATTTCTTTTTACAGTTTTGTTCCTCCAGCCCAGGAAGATAAAATTAATATGGCTGAAAAGCAGTGGTAATAAATCATTGAATTTGTCGACGAGGAAACGATGGAGGATATGATCCCTTCATTTTCAAAAACAGTGTTTCTTTAGATTTGAGAAAGACGAAGAGAGGTTATTAAGACAGTTTGATTTGCCTTCCCATATGAGTGGAAATTAACAAAAATTGATGGTAAGTTTTATTGTATTCAATATAGCATGCTATAATTTTGGACATTTTAAAATGTAAATTGAGTGAACGGAAAGACGAGTACTGAGTGTGTAATTTTATTAAAATTCCAGGTAAGCGCTTTCATCCATTAGACCATTCTGAAAGCTCTCGTCAAAAAAAAATATACAGAAGGTGTCAAAAAACATCAAACCCTGTAATTGCTACATACAATGAAATAAAATGTCTGATGTTACATCATTATTTAACTAAAATTTGTTAAAATTACTTTATAAAGAGTTTGTACAATTATAATTCACATAACGAAACGTCTAATTTGAAATTACCAACTAAATGATATGTGTGCACACCCTCTTTATAGGATAATTTTAACAAATTTTACTTAAATAATGATGTAACATCAAACATTTTATTTCATTGTGTGTACATTGTACATGTTGTATGTTTTTCTCTTGTCGACAGCTTTGAGAATGACCTAATGGCTGAAAGCGCTTAGCTGGAATTTTAATCAAATGACATACTCAGTACTCGTCTTTTCATTCACTCAATTTATATCTAGTGTGTACACCATACTCGGACAATTCCATTTTAAAATGTATCCATTGAAAAAATAGTAATCTGGGTTCTTTTTATGTTATAACTAATTCCTAAAAAAATCGAAAGCTTCAAAAAAGGAATTCAAAAAAACCAAACAAATGTATACATTCAAACATTTTGCGCATTTTGCGCATTTTGTTTTCTTTTGTTGACATAAATTTTCAAACATATTTGTGTGTTTACTTATTTATTGTTGTTATTTTGTGTGTTTACTTGTAGAACCTCAACCAGAAACGAGAAAGGACTTCCATGAGACGGTGGGATTTTTAAGAGCCCTTAAGAAACATTTTAACAATCATAGACTGCCAGGAGCTGCAGAGTAACTTAAACTGCCTTATGCAATGGTTTCATAATGTTACGAAACAGCACACTGGTATAGTCCCTAAATCCGACCCTGTCTAAGCCAGTTATCAAAGTTAAAATTATGGCGGATACGCACTGTTTTTTATAACTGTTTACGACTACATTATCTAAACATTGTTTTTGTGACCAGACTTATCTAGAATAGGCCAGAACCAATTGTTTTTGTGTGTGTAAGCCGCAGTCCGGAATTTACTAGTGAAAAAGGCTTTAATATATAAGGGACTGATCAGGAAGAGTTAGTTAGCTTATAATTTGACATCGTGAGATAAACAGTAAATAAGTGAATATAAATTAAGTGATCATATAAATTAGTTTAAGTGAATATACTGAGTATATATTAATTAAGTGTTAGTGATTAGTTTAGTGTTTAAATAAATTAAGTAAGTGAACCTACCGTGTGTTTAAAAAATTCATCCCACCCGTTTGCTGTTTAAATAAATAACAAAAACATTACAATAAGAACGGAATGCTTTTAAATGTAGAAATATACAAATATGCAATATACTAGGTTTAAGCTTGTGTTATAAACCTATTTAATACTTCCAGTAAAGAAATAAAGATGTGTTTTAAGTGGAAATGAAATGTTAGATATATTATTTTAAATGTTGTCCAGTCACAAGTGCTGTTTAGCACTCTTATATGTAATTACTTGGCACCTTGTATTTACAGAGCTGGGCAGTATTTAACAACTTTTCCTATAAAAATATTTTAATTACATTTACAGTAATTATACTCAAATGTTTTCTTTCACAGAAAGTTGCCAAAAATAGTAGTTAATAACTTATTGCTAACACTTTTTTTGGTTAGTTAAGTAGCAGTTATACTCCAGCAGTTTGTCCAGCTCTGTGTGTTTATACGAGTGTAATAATAAATTAATATAAACTTATCATAAATAATTTTCTACTTTTATCTTGATTTAACATCATTTAAAAATCTAATGATACTCCAATCTAGAATGTATGTTACTCAAATTATGTTTTAATTATTGCATTGTTTTTACATAATAGTTTATTTATTGTCATTCTGTTTGTTAAGAAAAATACTTTGTGAAAGAAATTATTTGTTGTGTATTTTTATACCAAAATAAATAAACTGTTTATATGATTACTGTTTTATTTTTTCAATTTAATTAACCATTTATGGTCCATCATTTGATATTTCATTTAATTTAACTCAACATCTAATCATTATTGAGTTAAATTGAATGAAATGTTAAATGATGGACTATAAATGATTATTTTGAAATAAAATAATTAAAATACAGTAAATTTGAATATACCGCCAAAACCTAAAATTACAGAAATCTTTTCAACATCACTCAATTGTTTACTCGACAGGCTCTTTAGATGGTGCCACAGTCAGTGTCTCATCTATCTGTGGGTTATCTGTGGGACGAATGTGAATACTGTTATAACGATTTTATTTAAGAGTATTTTTTTTATGGATAAGCCGGTGCGACGCCGGAACTGTGACGTGACGGGACTGATGTGTGAATCGACCTTAACTGTACAGACTTCAACACAACCATAATTATACAAAAATAGTTATAATAAACCTTTCATATGTGTAATAATAAATTTAGTAAATATTCTTAATGTGAGTTGGTTGTTTTTGTGTATTTATTATTTACTGTATATCAAAACCGGTCAGGACGCCCTAGACCGGCAAAGATTTTGTTTTCGGATCGGGAAAGTTCGTTGCATAGCAACGGACTTATAATAAGGTATTTTGGGGTTTCGCGATTTCAGAAAAATATTATTTTATTGTAATCTCATGTTTGTACGAGCAAAGCATGGAATTATCTACAGTTGAATTATTGGATCTTTACCCGTGCGTCATGAATATCTGATAACATAACCGACAAATGTCAAATTATTTTGTTCTGTTCTTCACTATTAATAGAAAGAGATGCCACTGAATAACTATGTCGGTTATGTTATCAGATATTAATGACGCACGGGTAAAGAACCAATAATTCAACTGTATATGTATTTTTCATCGCACAAACATTTCTCATTAATCCAACCTAGTAGTATTGAATGTTTTTTTAAAGAATTATTTTATGTTTGTCACATAACGCGGTCATCACCCCAGATCTACTTAATGAACGTATTATTTAGTCAACTATCTAGAATTACATTACAGTTTAATGTTTACCAACATAATGCCATGTTAAGTGGTTGGCTCCCAGCAAAACACTAACCCAATAATAGTAGCTTTGTATGTAGAGCCGAGCTTTCAACTGCTAATTATGAATTTCATTTCTATTCAACGACAAAATTCCGCTTCAATAGACGGAAGACGGAGTAACAAGAACAGAAAATGAAAAATTATAAATGTCAAAGTACTAAGCCCACATTATTATTTGACATATATAGCGTATTTGTAATTGTAGATATACGGGGAGAAAATTTATTTGACTTATTGTTACGGATCATCATATTGTAATTCTAATAACACAAAGCCAATCAGTGTCTACATTTTACAAGCAACGCAGCTAGTGTTGTGAAAGCTTATAACATTTCAAATATCCAATAATATTTTCGAATAACAAAATATTATAATTTTATTTGCAATCTGTAAAGTTATTAACAATAAGTAAATTGTTTCACTTAGTACTGTATGATATGGAAGGAAGTTGATCATCAGCAGTTCACTATTAACTATAGTCAATAATAAATAATACACTTTCACATAACTGCAGGGATAGAGGCTCCATTAGATTCTTTACCGGATTATTTGGATGTTGTTCAGTCCTGGCGGCATTTTTTTTTAAACATTAAATGTTCAGCAGACGTTTTACTAATATGATAATGCTTAATCCTAGGATGCATAATAACATGAGTCTCGGTGACTCATGTACAAATTTAAACAGGTGCAAATTATAATGTATTTTACTTACTGCATTACTTTTTCAAGAATTTGTGTATTATTAGTTCGAATGTACATCACTGTATTCAAAGATTATATACACAGATAGATCTGCCACTCTGTACAAAAATTTTGTCGACACATTTGAATCTCAACGCCATCTACATTCATGCCCATGTACTAATCTTTTAATTGTGCAAAGGTTCAGATCCATGCTAACCCAGTGAATGCGCGGGATATTTGAAAATTGACTTGCGCGGGAAATTTAAAAATTGACTTACGATTGCGCGGGAAATTTAAAAATAAAATTACCCGCGAAATTTAAGCGATCGAATCTAGTCGTCACCTCAAATTGTAAATGAAACAAAAGTATTTTGCAAAATACTTTTTTTTACTAGCATTGCAAATTTATGAGTTGCTGTTAACAACAAAATGTTAAAAGTTGAAATGCTATCAAAAAAGAGTATTTCACACAACGCTTTTGTTCCATTTACAATTTGAGGTGACAACTAGTTTCGATCAATTACATTTCTAGGGAAAATTTTATTTCGCCCATCTAAGTGCCCAGTGCCTGACTGTATTCATGTAATATGTTTACAAATTTTTACAAACTAAAATTGTTTTTATTGACAGTCCCTTAATGCATACCATGAGTCTAGCAGGCTCTTGTTAGTTTTAGGGCCGAATTCAGAAACGCCACTACTACTACACTCATTTTACACTTAAATCGCCACTCGTTTGAGGGTGAGTGGAACACTCCCTCAATTTCGGTATTCAAAAACGATGTAGAATAAGTGACTCATGTGAGTAGAGATTGTAGTGCACTTTTTCGTGTTACGAGCTGGCAACATTGTAATTCTTGGTTTATTTCATAGTTATATCGGGTATTCTGTGGTTATATCTATGGTTATTTGAGCTAAATTCGACATTTGACAGTTTATATTTTTCATTTAATTTCATTTGTTTTCATTTCGAATATATAACCTTTATTTTAAATTTAAACATGAGCGAACAAAAGAAATATATAACACCTAGTGAAAAAATATTTTTAACAAAGCTAGTCTCGCAATATTCTAACATTATAGAATGTAAGAAAACGGATGCAGTAAATGCGTCCGAAAAAAAGGAAACGTGGGCTGCTATCACTACAGAATTTAATTCTGTACCGGATCACACAACGTAAGTAGTATTGAGTAACCGCAATTTTCATTTCTATCAAGTACTGTATTACCATTATCTAGCTTTTACAAAAGTAATGATTATTGGATTTGTTATTAACAGCGAATGCCACAACAACTGCAAAAAGCATGGGAGAACATAAAATGTAGAAGAAAGAAGGAGCTTTCAAAAGAAAAACACCAGAGAATGGGAACTGGCGGTGGCATTATTAAAGCACCTCCTAACGATGATGCAGTCGATGGCATCTTAGATTGTGTCGACATCGAATTAAACGATGTCATTGATAGTGACAAGGCTATGTTAAACATACATTACGCTTTGGTTGATGATAATTTAGTACCAATTGAGACTAATGAAGGTAAGCTAAGGTAGCTAAGTAAAGCTATTCAGTTTACACCCGTTTAAAGTGTATTTAATGGGAATATCAGTAATCGAAGAACAAATCGGATTGAAAATACTGAATAATATAATAATTTTTATTCTTTTCTGAAATTTAAGAATACATGCGATACTTTTAGTTGTCATGAATCTATTGCATGTACTGGCTGTTACTTATTTTTTATAGAAATCAGCCGTGACAATAACGCTGGGGACCTACCAAGCTGCAGTACGACACTTCGTACTACCATTATTCAGGACGAAACCCCAAAGAAAACTCAAAGAATAGGTAACAGTTGATAGCGAACCTATCTTTCCCTAAACCTCATTTTTTCTCTGAATATCAAATTTGTTAATTTGCTTCCTCTGTTTTATAGGTACAACAAGGAGCACTGCTTTGAGAAAAGGGCAACAAAGGGGTTCTGCAATTGATTCAGAGTTAGCAGCACGTATAGCCCGTTTGCAAAAGCTTGAAGAACAAGACGAAGAATTTCACGTGCTGAGAATGAAAAATGAGAGAGAGAGAGATACATGTTGTCCGCTTAGAAGCTGAAATGATTATTTTAGAGTATAACAAACAAAAGTTTTTTTATAATTCGCGTATAAAAGAGACTGTTTACAGTGTCACAATGAAGCTCTTTGAACACTGTTATAGTAATTTTTAGTGTACAGTTGGTTATTGTATTTAGTTATATTTTTATTTGACATTTGACTTTAACCTTGACACAAATTATAAATAAAATGGTCTAGCGTTGTTCTAACTAGCAAATTATTATATTAAAGGTAAATTAGAATGATTTATATATTAAAAATATTAATGAATAAAGTACGCTAACGCAAGAGCACATACGAAGATGCTCTTTTTTAAACAAATAATCATCCTTTTTTGTTTAAATGAAAGTTTGTTTACAATTTACACAATTATTCGGTTATATGTCAAAAGTCAGAAGTGCTGAATAAAACCATCCTTGATCGGACCAATTAGGAATCTACAGAATTGCCAACTTAAATTCAAACCACTCCTCCTAGTTTAAAAACAGGGATTATATAAAATTCTATTTTATTTAAATAATTAAATAAATGCGAATTATAAAAAATATTGTGTAAAACTTGTGCCACAATTACTTTCTGTAGTACTCGTGATTTGCACAACTCACCGCTTCGCGGTTCGTTGTGCAAACTTCACTCGTACTACAAAACGAGTCATTGTGACACTTGTTTTACAAATAACTATTATAATTCGCGTATAAAAGATACTTCATTATAACATTGTTTACAGTGTCACAATGAAGCTCTTTGAACACTGTTATAGTAATTTTTAGTGTACAGTTGGTTATTGAATTTAGTTATATTTTTATTTGACATTTGACTTTAACCTTGACAGAAATTATAAATAAAATGATCTAGCGTTGTTTTAGCTAGCAAATTATTATATTAAAGGTAAATCAGAATGATTTATATATTAAAAATATTAATGAATAAAGTGCGCTAACGTTTATTTATTAATGATTTGTCCATTGTTTATTTTTATAGTGTATAGGATCAATATATTGGAATACAAAACGTTCGATTTTTGGGATAAATTACCAGATATCTATGTGAAGATGTATTACAGAAATAATTCTGTTCATGATATAATATAAATAGATCGCAAGAGCATATACGAAAAAGCTCTTTTTTAAACAAATAATCATCCTCTTTTTGCTTAACTGTAAGTTTGTTTACAATTATTCGGTTATAATATGTCAAAAGTCAGAAGTGCTGAATAAAACCATCTGTGATCTGACCAATTAGGAATCTACAGAATTGCCTACTTAAATTCAAACCACTCCTCCTAGTTTAAAAACAGGGATTATATGAAATTCTATTTTATTTAAATAATTAAATAAATGCGAATTATAAAAAATATTGTGTAAAACTTGTGCCACAATGACTTTCTGTAGTACTCGCGGTTCGTTGTGCAAACTTCACTCATACTACAAAACGAGTCATTGTGACACTTGTTTTACAAATAACTGTTATATAATAATGTATATTTTTTTTGAAATAATAATAAAACATAAAAAGTAGTCAATATTTTAATTAACAAAATGTCGAAGAATAAAAGCTCTTCTGATTGCATTGCCTCTGATATTTTCCCCATCATTTAAATGCTGTACTGGAATATTACCTCGGTTTTGATCTTCCTGTACTAGTGGCAATTCTTCTCTTTCTGAAATTGCAATATTATGCAGAAGAGCTGTAGCAGCAATTATTCTGATAGTGTTTCGTAATTTATTATTTAAGCACAAATGCATCGAAATCGTCCCTTCCAAATTCCAAATGTTCATTCCACAACTGTTCTAGTGTGTATATGTGCTGTATTGTATCGATGTTCAGCAGGTGTCTGTGGGTTTAAGATTGGTGTGAAGAGGTATCGACTCTGCTGATATGCACTATCTCCTAAGAGCAATTCTGATAATCTTCTCTCTTCGAATCTTAATTTCACTGCACTGCTATTGAATATTCGGCTATCATGTGCAGGACCTGGCCATCTAATAACGATATCACATATTTCATGGTTGGGGCCACATACAACCTGAACATTTAGATACATCCAACCTTTTCAATTACGAAATTTTTCAACTGTAGGCCCCCCAGGACTGCATATTTCAATGTGTGTCCCATCAACGCACCCTATTACACCTGAGAAATGAGCAATTTCATAAAATCTGTTTCGAGCAATATCTCTTTCTAGAAACTTTATGTATCTGGGTAATTGTCGGGCAATTATTTCTGATACCTCATTTATAATGCGGCATGCTGTTGCTTTACTTATTGCCATAAGATCTCCTACAGTCCTCTATAAAAAAATTCACATAACTTATATATTCCTTGAAAACTTAAATGCAATATTACCTGATAACTTCCAGTAGCATAAAATCTAAGGCCATGCACAGTTTTGTGATTGGTGGGATTGGTAGTCCACGATTTGATTCCCTATTATCTAGTGGATACGCCGTCGGTAATAACAATGTTAGAATTGTGTCTCTGCAGAAGCGATATCTTTGGTATAATTCGTTATTTGTATACATTTCCAACGGATTGGAATTATCTCTTAGCACTTGCCTGAATACAATTTGTACCTACATAATTAAAAATTGGCTTTTAATTTGACTTACAGTGGAATAGGCAAATAGGCTACATTATCTTCGACATATTGAATAAACTCATAGATCAGCCATTTTAAAACAATAATTAAAAAATCAATATTGAAATCCTAGTTCACACTTTTATTTATTGCTAACACACAAAAATGTGAGGTTATGTTAATAATGTAGGGAACATCAAGTAACCCTCAAAATAAACTCATTTATACACTACAATTGTAGTGTCTATTTGAGTGTTTCTTGTCTCTGAATACCAAATTGAGCGTGAGTGTTGATTCGAGTACAGATTGAGTGTAAATTGAGGGTGAGTGACGTCTATGAATTCGGCCCTTAATGTTACTCAGGGCCGAGCCAAATGTGTCTGCTGCCCTTGTACAAAATATAATTTGCTGCCCTCACACCTCCTCAGACATAATAGTGTTACTAGGAAAATTATGCATTCCTTTTATATCCGTTAATATTTATGTTTAAGTAATAACAATCGTTACAGTTACTACAAACTTTATTAACAATTTGTAGATATAATATCAGCCAAAGAAATAATTAATATTTACAAAGCTGGAAATAGAACGCTTTATGAAAGAAGAGGATGACAAATAATTCCTGTTGTTTAAAGTTGTTTTAATCGTTGGAGTATTTGGAGCATGTAGGAGGGAAGAAATCACATTTTTGACCGTAGATGCCATTAAAGATTGTCAGTCATTTATTAGAGTCAAGATTCCAAGTACAAAAACTCATATTCCAAGAATGTTTACTATTACTGAGGGATCAATAGATGGTATCAATTTCTTACATGTATTTCGTCAGTACGTAAAACTTCTACTCAATGTGACACAACAACGATTTTTCTTGACATATCGAAGTAATAAATGCTGTACTCTGGAATCAATAAAATTAAAGGTATGCCGAAAAAGATAGCGGAATTCCTTGGACTCTCCAACGCCATTGAATACACTGGTCATTGATTCCGGCGCAGCTCTGCAACAATATTGGATGATTCAGTAGCTGAAATGATACTTTTGAAGCGACATGTGCGATCCGGTATTATGGATCTCCAATTCGCTAGCTCCTATGAGGAGAGTTAAGTTTAGGACTGTACACTTTACCCCAAAAATACTGCTTGATTTCGGGTTTTAATTAGGAGATGTAAAAATTCAGTTACTTCAAAAAAAAAGATCAGCGACGAATAGAGATTCACTCACATGAGGTTTTCTTTTCCCACTAACTCTTAAAACTTTTCTTCAAAGAGCTCTCTCCAATGCAGCGTCGTTCACCATAACACAAAACGGGCTTTTGAATTTAAACGTAACAAAATTATTCAGAATTACCGGACACGAAATCTAATTGTTCTTCACCAAGCAATGGTTAGCTGAAGTCTGTTTTGGTTTTTTTAATTTATCATAAATTCTTACATAATTGTCCCTAGCTAAAGGCAAATATTTAGCTAACCTTAAAGGAGCACCTTCTAAACATTGAATTAAGTAACTCAACTTTTCAGTCTCATCAATATTATTTCGATTATGTACGAGCGCATCAAATAAATCGAAAAAGGTAATCGCCGAAGTGAAATCACCTGAAAATTTAATAAGTTCCAATTGAGGCAACCGAGCATTATTAACTTGTTGGACCGATTGAGGAACGACAACCTTACTCTGAGCGTCTTCATTTTCAAACAGATCCGCAAAATTAGCTTTGATTTGAAAATAATCATTCATAAATTGTCCACGAAGAATTTCCTTAGATTCTAATTGGGCTTCAGTACCATCAGTGCCCAACAGATAGGAAAAAATGTTTTGATGATGCTTATTAAAGCTTTCTAAAGCATCATCTAACTCTAAATACCGAATACGAAAGAGCGATTGCTTATTTAGATCAGTTACAGCAGCATTCGACAAGCGCAACAAAGCTTCTAAATCGTTAAGAGATGTTTTACTTTGTAAGGTGTATCTTTTTAATTTAGCAGCCATTGTACACCAAATCAAGAAGGCAATGTTTAACAATAAATACATCTTATTTTACCCGTTTACAAATTGTGTAACAAATAAACTCACGTCCCCTTGTCAAGCTGCCACTGGTATAAGAGAATTCTAAAGTTATTTATAAGCCTGCAATATTGGTTCAAAATTAAAGTTCAATTACCTTTATTTAATAATAAAGAACTTCACACAAAAAAGAGTTCTTATCAAGCTAAGTAGAAAAATTCTATATATTTTAACATCAAAATTTATTCATTCGTAGGTATTCTGAAACTGGTTAAATTCAAGGTCACCAAACTGACCAACATTAACAGCAAAGAAAAAACGGAAAAAAATGTCCGCAACTTATTTTTGAACCTTATTCAAACTGCAAATATCACTAATATCAATTGTTATCCAACAATATGCCTTCCAGCGAGGTTAACAAGCCACCCCAACAGATATTGAACAATTAAATATTAAAGTTTAATTTCTTTAAAACCGAAAATCAAACAATTTCAAAAAGTAAATCAGACGAATCCAGCTCTAAGGACCAATGTAATCGAAAATTCAATTGAACAGAAAACCGAAATATCAAAAAGAATCATGGAGGAGAAACATACGGCAAATAAGAAACTAAAAGCAGTTCACGCAGAAGCTACCGGCATTGCTAGTACAAGCAATTTACTTATTCCGACTAAGTACTACCACTTGCATTGCTCTTAGAAAAGAGAAGTTGGATGCATCTAAAATTAACTTTAATAATTTACGTAATTGTTCCTTTAATATTTATAATAAATATTTTCATTGTACTTAACGTTTCATTTTTACTTTTAGGCACTAGTGTCTAAATAATATCACTTTTAAGCACTTCGTGTCTAAAGAGTGTCATTTCGAAACTCTAATAAATGTCGAGAATTGTCAATTTCAAAACGCTTTCACAAAAAATTAATGTGTTCGAAAACATAATGTTTTATCTGATTTTGACATATAAAGTGACATTTTTCAAAATTGACTTTCGTTAGCAAACGTCATATTTTTCGTAACCAGTTACATAATGAAAAATATTATATAACTGGCGATGAAAAATTAATTTTTTCTACTTCCGCTACTAAAACCGCACTTTGAACACGGGTTTGACATGCACAAAACGACTTTTTAAACACTAGTGTTTAAAATGCGAAAAGTCACATCTCGTTTATCTTTTGTTTTTTAAACGTCAAATCAAGTGTATCTTTTGTATGTTAAATTTCATGCTCCTTGATAATTTTGTTATTCTGCGTCATTTGATTTATCAGTCAGCTGTCAGTCATCGTCCGTCATGTAATGAATATAATTCAAATATAATATGTTTTCCTTCCCGCGGGCGAAGAAAAAGTATAGTAAGCACCTCGTGTTAAAACGTCTTTAGTCACTCGTTTCACAAGGAACTCGTTCCGCTTCGCTCCACTCGTGCCTAGTAAAACTCGTGACTAAAGTAACCTTTTTGACACTTGGTACTTAATATACTATTATCACCAGTTAATAAAAACAAGAGAAAAAAAGAAAGTTTAATGTCATATTATAGAAAAATAACAACAACTAGAACTGACGGGAACTACTAACAATAAGAACAACTAGAATAATTCACATTTCATTTTATGCATTATAAATATTTATGACACATTTCGAACAGTTTGTTAGGTTAACCCCTGCAGAATTAGAAGTTGATGTAATTTCGTGATGCATAACTGATCTTGAACTTGAGGTGCTTGATTCACCAAGAATATCAGTGGCAATCCTTTTCTTATTTTCTATTAATGGTAAAATAATAAAGAAAAGTCTGAAATTAATGTATAAAAGAAAAGATTGTCTTGTGTAATATTGGTTGCATAACTTGTAGGAATCAAAAAGTGCTGTTTTCAAATCAGAAATAAATTAAATTTTCTTTTTGTCAAAAGGACTCACATAAAATAAATTAAATTTTCTTTTTGTCAAAATTAGATAAAATCTTGTATAAAACGTTATGAAATGCTTTATTGATAGGTAAACTAAACTTTCTTCTTGTCAAAATTAGATAAAATCTTGTATGAAACACGTTATGAAATGCTTGTTCGTGTAACTCGTGTCATTTTGCGGGACCTCGCTCGCCCCGCTACGCGGAGCTCGCTCGTCCCGCAAAAATTTCACTCGTTACACAAAATGATGCATTTCATAACTGGTTACATAAATAGCTATTATATGATTAATTTAAAAAAGGCAGCTCTAGATGAAGTGTGGCATGGCGAACACACACACATTAGTAAAGTGAAAAGTGTGTTTCGCATTTACCTGTAAGGATTGTAAAGGATACTTTATCTGATAAAATATTAGATACCTGTAAGACATTATATATGAATTTCATTAAAAAATCTCATCTCGTATATGGATTGTACCGACATGAAAACGATATTCACTCATTCTATTCTAAATTATACTTGCACGTAAATGTTTGTTAGAGAGAACGTAGACATTGTGATTCATTTCCTGCATTCTATACAGTTTTGTAACCGACTGTAGCGAACCAATTGTTAATGAACAATGTGACAATTATTACGATGACTGAAACCAGTTCTAAAATGTTAACCAATGATTCATTTGATATCAGTTTAATAAGCCAGTGCGAAAATTTTTAATTTCCTTTTTATTCTGAAGTAACAATATTATTTTTTTATTTGGATCCATTAATAGTACCTAAATGAAAAAAATTAAGCATACTTTTCCTTTTTGAAGAAACAAAATAATTTTATAACTAATTAAAATAAGAATTTACAACACACTATTGTGAAGGATAATACCTTTAGCAGAGGGTTAAACAAACGAAAATGGTAGGCAGGTAGGGTCATTTGGAACATTTTAGAGTCCATTTACCTTACAGCCAATTTCATAATGAACAACTAACTTTGGAACAAAGTCCCCTTTAAAGTAATTTTTAAGATGTTGGTTAACTTGGAATTTAGGAATTTTGACGTAAAAAATAGAATGTCCTATCTAACCTAATCCTTATTGTTTACTTTTGTTTGTTCATTATAAAGTTTTCATTGTTTAGAAAAAATGGAAAATATTAAGAAAGCGAGATCGTCAAATTTCAGTAAAGAAGAAGAATTATCTTTATTACAAGAAACTGCTAAATTTAAAAATATTATTGAGTGTAAAACCACCAACAAATTTAATAACAAAGAAAAGGTAAGAGTATATTGAAATTGTTCGATAATAGGTTATTTATTTATAGTGTTATTTCATATTTGTTTTGTAGGACGAAGCTTGGCAGAAGATTTTGAATGCTTTTAATTCAAAAAGTATGGAGACGAGAAGTTTGGATCAGATTAAATCCAAATACGATAATTTAAAAACTAGGAGCAAGAAAGAGGTAGCCAAAGAAAAGGCATATCTGAAGGGAACTAACTGGTGGTGATCCGTCAATAATAAAGAAGTAGATCCCATCTTTGAAGCAACTTTAAATATTATAAATTTGAAAACGGCGGTGGGCTTTCCCAACATAATAGATGATGTACATATAAATTTATAATGGTTAATTATATATTTGAAATGCCTGTGGATATGGTGTACACACTAGATGTAAATTGAGTGAATGAAAACGACGAATACTCAGTGTGTATTAGTTTATTACTTTCAGGCTAAGCGCTTTCGGCTGTTAAGCCATTATCAAAGCCGTCGTCATTTAAAAAAAGTAGTTGTCAAAGCCATCAAGTTGATCAAAAACAATACTCAAGATAGATAACGATGATTCTATCTTGAGTATTGTTTTTGATCAACTTGATGGCTTTGACAACTACTTTTTTAAATGACGACGGCTTTGATAATGGCTTAACAGCCGAAAGCGCTTAGCCTGAAAGTAATAAACTAATACACACTGAGTATTCGTCGTTTTCATTCACTCAATTATATATTTAGTGGTATTTTATGAATTGCATGCTGAAAAATAAGTTTTATTACAATTTTTATGTTTAATTTGTTTTATAGGACTTTACATTGGAAAATGAAAGCATAGAAACCCCCTTATTCGAATCAGAGTTGAAGCCATCTATACCTGTAAGTAAGTACTTTTAAAGTAAATATATATGTGTCAGCGTGACATTTGATTTGTAAGATTCCCAATTCATATTGATAGAAACAATTGAAGTAACGGATATTGGATCTGCATCCATAGAGCCTGTAAGTTTTTTGCTACTTGTATTATTCGTTGATATAGTTATTGAAATTTACTATTTATTGTACAGGAAGTGATGATCATGGACAAAGTGCTAGATAGCAATCATGAAGAAAATATTGAGGTAAATATACAGCATGTTAGTAGTAATTCACAATTACATACTCCTTGTAAACTTGCTGGAAAAGTAAGTAATACATTTTTCACAAGACTTATCACATTAATTGAAAAAATTTTACAGAGAAAATACGAAAATTTGGCAGAATCATAACAAATCTGATTGGAGTCAATATGCTCCCAATAATTTAAGGAAGGAAACAATTAAAAAACTACGCCCCACAGTTAAAAACACAACCGACTTAGAAAAAGAATTATATTATAAAACCAAAACGGAACTGCTTAAAAAAACTTTTGAATGCGAAGGAAATGATAGAATAAGAAGAATCGAAAGTGAGGAGGAGGAACATAAGAAAAAAATGATTCTATTAGATTTAGAAATAGAAATAAAAAGAAAACAATTAAAGCAATAAAAAACTAACAGTCTTTTTATTATCAATACAATATAATTATTTACAATTTAGCAAAATGTTCATTAATTAAAAATGTTCTTATAATTTCGGGAATATTTCCATTATTTTCAATAGGTAATAAATCATCATTTTCTTCGTGAACATTATCTTCTGGAAAATTGTCCTTTAAATCAATGGCAATATTATGCAGTACTGCTGTAGCAACTATAACTACCATAGTGGTCTCTAATTTTAATCTCATTACTAATCGTAGTGTGGGAAATCTTCTTTTCCATAACCCATATTGGCGTTCTACGACATTACGAGTTCTTATTATTGATTCGTTGCAAATATTTTCAGCTTCTGTTGCAGTTCGAAGTAATTTTGTTAACAGATGTGGCTTTAAGGAGTATCCACTGTCTCCAACCAACATGTAATGACCAAATTCACAATTTTCAAATCTTTGTTTTAAGCGACTATTGTTGAAAATCGTTTGGTCGTGTACAGATCCTGGCCACCTTGCAACAATATTACCTATATAGTAGGTATTTGTAGTTAAAAATTCTATATTCAACTTACCTATTAGTGGGCAATGCAATTTGCCCTTCTATTTTATTTACCTTCTGCATTCTCAATCTAAATTCTAAATCCAATTCATCATATTTAATAAAACAATCGACTCTGGGTCTGTAAATTTTTGGTCTTCTTATATAAATATATTCTTCCTCAAATGAGTCTGATGAACTATCACTAGATGTTTTAAACCTATCCATATTTTTAAAAACAAAATCTACACTTTTTCTTGAAAGTCGACTTTTGGCCAAAAGGGTACTTTAATATTGATTTTGAAACCTAACTTTTCGCTTTAAAATTAAAGTTACCTTCAAATTTATTATGAAATCGGACGTTAGTCAAAATTATTACCATTTTAGAGATATTCGCCATTTTCTTTCTTTTTGAAATTTCTTCAAAACTAGTCATAAAAATTGAGTTTTTGAAAAAAGTGCACTGAAAATGGTTTTTCCATTTGCAACTCAATTTTAAACGAATTTTTCATTCAATAACATATAAAACTAATCACATTGATATGAAAAATGTTAAAATAATTTGTCTGAAAATTTAAAATATGTTATTTTAAAAATTTCATAGTAGAATGCTTAAAACAAAAAACTGAGTAAAACCTTTTAAATGCGTTTGAAAACATCTTTTTATAATTCTCGTATAAAAGAGACTTCATTATAACATTGTTTACAGTGTCACTATGAAATCTCTTTGAACACGTTTTTAGTAATTTGTAGTGTCATACAGTTGGTTATTTTATGTAGTATGTATTTTTATTTGACATTTGACTTTAACCTTGAAACAAATTATAAAATGATTTCGCTTTATTCTAGCTAGCAAATTATTATATTAAATGGTCTTAAAGGTAAATTTGAATAAATTATATACGTATTAAAAATATTAATAAATAAAGTACGCTAATGTTTTTTAATCAAAGATTTGTCAATTGTTTATATTTATATTGTATAGGATCAATATATAAGTATATATAATTTTCGATTTTTGGGATAAATTACCAGATATCTATGTGAAAATATATTATACAAATGATTCTATTCATGATATATCAATAGATCGCAAACTTATACGAAGATCTTTTTTAAACAAATAAACATCTATTTGTTTAAATGAAAGTTTGTTTACAATTTACACAATTATTCGATCATAATATGTCAAAAGTTCTGAGTAAAATCATCTGTGATATGTATGACCAATCAGGAATCTACAGAATTGCCAACTTAAATTCAAATCACTCCTAGTTTAAAAACAGGGATTATGTAATTATATTTAAAAAAACTAAATAAATGCGAATTATTAAAAATATTGTGTAAAACTTGTGTCACAATGACTTTCTGTAGTACTCGTGTAATTGTGACACTTGTTTTACAAATAACTATTGTGACATCGAAAACAGTTTCACAAAATAACCATTTTAACATCGTTTTTGGTATAGTTGACGCAAGATATATAGTGTGAGCTTTAAGGTTTAAGCTTATCGTTTGTGTTAAATGCCGTCATAGTTCAGTCAATATCTTATATACTAAAAAAATTTATGAAAACTGAAGTTAGTCCGTTTGGCCGTTCTATCTGGCCGTTTTGCTTCATTTTTTTTTAAATGAAAGTTATTTAGACACATATATGTCATCAATCATTGAAATTTACTCAACTCCCACCTTACTCAAGTTATGCTCAAACGCGATTCTTCCCTGTACATTTCTTATGGGACACATTCACTCAAGCAATTCTAATTCTCATAGCTCCTCTTCTAATGAATGGATCTTGATCGTTTCACTCTCAGAACACACAGTGGATCAAGCTCTTTCTTTTGAGCTATTAACTGCTTAAATTCGTTGAGTTTGAGAAAAGTTATGCGTGCACAATCAACTTTACAATCAATTTTTTCCTTCACTCAAACCTCTATAACTAGAGTTCTAATTAACGTAGGCTGTGACACAAGTCTAAGAACACTCAGTGGATCAATCCCTTTCTATTAACTGTTTAAATTCGTTGAGTTTGAGGAAAGTTATGTGTGCACAATCAATACTTTCAATTTTTTTAAATACTACGGCCGAAGCACAGCTAATATTGTCTGGAAGGAAGTACTGTAAAAAGATTTTATGTAATAATTACACCGTCTAATACATAGTCTATCCCAATGCTGCGGAACAGCACGGGTCCTCTAGTTATAATTTAAAATGCTTATTTGACGATATATTCATTTAATATTATAATTTCAACTAATAATCGTTAAAATGAATTTAATAATTTTATAGTTATTAAATACATACATATTTAAAAACATCTTAAACAACCCAGACAATTAACACTACCTTATATTTCGTTTTATTAACAAGAATTAGGAATATAATTTTCTAATAACTTATTATTTTTCCCATCATTCTCCGATCTAAAGATAGCAATTTTTTCGAACACAGCAGGTGTCTATTAAAGATAAGCAACGTTCATTCTTTAGTTGGTCGGCTGACATCAACAAAGTGTGTAGTGTTTTTCTCAGGAATTTGTACTTTGAAGATTATTATACAAAACAACAACTGATTAAAGTTTTACAGACAAAGAAATTATACGCCCTAGAGAGTAATGATGAACAACATGGACACTCTATAGTAAGACTTCCTCCTTATTTTTGTATTTTCAATCCCATCGAGTTAATTTGGGTACAATTAAAATAGAGATGAAAAAAGTAATCAAAATTAAAGATGGTTATAAGAATATTGGGCAAGTCCATATTAATGAAGGAAATAAATTTATTATTGATTTATTACAAGACTATAGTGATAGTGAAGCAGATGATAAGGGAGAAGAATTAATAGAATTTTTGGAAGAAAGTTAATCGTTTAATATATTTTTCATGTTACTCATATAGTAGTGACAAACAGGAGTTAGACATAATATTTATTTTTAAAGAATTGTTTTATTCATTGTTATAAAATTTCTTTTTTTATTTTTTCATAAAATTATGTTTTGTTCATAAAAAATCGAAAGGTATACAAAAAGGGTTTAGTTCACGTCTGGTATCCCGATTAAATCGAACGCCCTTTCAACAATTACGTAACATCAAATATAATACAGGTATTGTTAAAAGTAAACAAAATATTAATACCTTTCAGAATTTAGCTCCGCAACATAACTTAAAGGGGATATACGATTACATGGACAGGAATGAGCTGCGCGCAGCGGTCATTTTCTACCTGAATACTAGTAAGAACACCAAAATTAGGAGCCGAATTGTGCGCAACAAGATGAACATAAAATTAAGGAGATTAAGGAAATATAAAAGAAATTAAATGGTAAAGGTGTTTGTACATTTATTTCAGGAATAATAAAACACGGATTTTACAAAAGTTTTTAAGTCTATTACATTGGTTTTATATAGATGTATTTGTTGATCTAAAAATATCTGCTTTTTCTTCGCTTTCCCATAAAGCGGTTTATTAATATTAGCGCTTCTTATTTTAATATATGTATTTGTTTGATAAGTTAAAAGTATATCAATAAAAGTGAACACATTAGGATGCGAGGAATAAAAACTTTTATTAAAATGTGCATGAAACGATTCACATGCGTTAGTGGAACACTTGATGACATTTCTGCCCATATGGGAGGAAACTTAGATTCCTCATCAATATAATTTTCGACCAAATAATCAGAAAATTCAGTCACTGAAATATTTTCTGGTTTATCTGGCATTAAATGAAAACAAAATATTTCAGATACTTGAAGGGGATCGACAAACGGTAGACCGAACAAATGTTTGAGCCATTTTCCAATATCTGATTATAAATCATTATAATGGACAGACAAACCAAGCTGCATACTTTAACGATACCAGGCTTGCTTTAAATGTTAAAGGCAGCCTCTTATTTCAGATGTTGGAAAAATAGCTTTAACAGCCAAATATATGGCAATCTCAAAGTCAATAATATTTTTTTTTGAATTTAAACAAAGTTCAAACCTATTATATTCTGACACAATGTGCAGGAATAATTTCTCGTAAACATCTTTGGTCTTAGAAGGTAATAAAGCGAACACTACTGGCACATACTGTCCATTTTTATATGCATGCAGAATGAAAAATTGATAAAAGTATTGCACGCAATATTGGAAACTTCCGTCCATATAAATCACGTCAGAGGAACACTGAAAGTTTAAATTTAGAAAACAAGAAAATATAACAATATTATTGTCAGTATCGTTGACTAGCAGAAAACTGTCCTGTTGTAATGTTTTGATGTCCAGACATATTAACGCTTCATGTACATCTTGAATATTTTTGGTAGAGAAGGCAAGAACGTACGACGTGCAGAATAAATATTCTTTCTTGTATAATCCAAGTCCTTTAACGACAGATTGCTCACCAATTCAGGACTAGAGATGGGTAGTTCGCGAACGAACTAGAAAAAGGAACTAGTTCAGTCAACAAGGAAAATGAACTAGTTCACTTTGCTAAAATGAACTAGTTCAAAATGAACTACTAATATGACTAAACGTGGACCGTAGACAGAACGACAGAACTAATAAATATGAACTACTATTACTACTATGACATGACTGAACGTGGACTGAACGACAGAACTCACATAACCAATAGCGCGGTGACGTGGCGCTTCCGACGCGAACGAGCTACCAAGCTACTAGAAACAATGCTACAATGAACTAATTGATATTTTTATTATGGATTAGTGAAGATTTGAGTAAGGAAATGCTGACCTATTCTATTTCTAAAATTTTTACTAATATTGTCTAATTAATAATTATGTATTTATAGGCACTGTAAAATACTTTAGTAATGAAAAGCGTGCTATTAACAATAATATGATAAATTATTGTAAGTAAATAAGAATTATTGTATTGTAATAGTACTTCGGTTTCTGGCGTTAATACTTCAATCGAACTAGTTCAGCGAACTAGTTCATTTTGGTGAACTATTTCACATGAACTAGTTCATTGAGATGGACTGTTAAGCACACCTCTATTCAGGACAGCTTTTCAACTCTTTATGGATTAACTTCATCGGTCGCTCAGAAATATCTTCAACAGCCTTTCTTTTCACGCTGTTACTTAGTTTTTGTCTATCGAGAGTACTATCCACTTCATGATTATGCACTAATTCACTTTCCACAATTTTATTTTCGCCCACGGTATATAGTTTTTCTTTGCACAATTTTGCTGTACAACGCCAATACGTTTTGCCAGATGCCATCGTTCTCACATTTTCGAAATTTTCCACGGTTTACCACTAGAAGAGTTTTGCCCTTCTCACTTAACATAACTTCACACTTAATTTCCATCTTTGTTGTACAACAGTTCGAAGACAAATGAAATACAACCCGTAAAATATTTGTTAAGATAGAATTCTAATGAAACATCTGCCTACTCCCTACCCCCGCCAGGGTAAACTATTAGGGCAGTTCCGTTAACATAACATTTATTGGCTTGTTATTAGCTTTGTTCGCGGGTCTAAAATAGAATCGATTACGAACCAATTCAGGATCGTTGTAATACGCATGCGTGATTAGGAACCGATTCAGGATTTTTATTTACCGCGAACGATTTAAGGACCACAGGAAAAGTTTATCTTTCGACAAAGGTTATCTATGCTTTCGACTGTCTCTTCCTAATGTTGAATAGTGTATTAAATCTAACCAAAAAAAATTAAAAAAATGAGCAGTTCTAAGTAAACAAGTTTTTTTAAGGTCAATTTATGCTTACACTAACAAGATAATGTAACACGATCAACATTAAAAACACCCTGTATATAGATTTTTGAAAAGAAGTACAATACTACGTCGAATCATTCATAGGTTTTAATCACAACGAAGGAATGTGATAAAAACATTAGTTTTTGGGTAGAAATTTAGATTCTTACGAAAGTGAAAGGCAGATAAAATTTAACTCTTAGCAAATACATTTCATTACAAAGATATTTTTTGTGAGACGGCATGGAAAATAACCCATGAATTAATTATTAATTTTTTTCGTTTTCTTTATTGTTGATAGATTAGAATATATCTGAATTTTTCGTGTTTCCATCAACTTCAGAGGAGGATTTTTAAAAATGGACCCGTAAATGCGTTCTATACACATTACTGATCTAAATGGGAGCTTTGTACCACTTTATTTCACTACAAATTACAAATTTAGAGTTTAAACTTGACTGGAACAACCATATAAAACAAACTCGCCACCAAATAACAGCTGATGCCACTTTCCTCTGACGCCGACTTTTTGGTAAAGCGCATGGGCAACCGAACCGAACTTTTAGTTCTAATAAAAACCCAAGAATTGCTATAACCGATTTGGAATCAATAATGAACTGAATCAATGTGTCCCGCGAACACGGAACTGTAACTAAAAAATCAGAACTGAGTGAACCGCGAACGGCAATTTTGAATGTGCGCATGCGGCCAGTCCCTAAACTGGTGCGGAATCAGACCCGCGTACAAAGCTAATGTCTTGAAATTCTATTACAACAAATATCCTATTCACGGTATTTTGGTTTTTTCCTCATTTTATTAGCATGAGCACCCCTTTGCATTATCGTCAAAATTACGTATTCCGAAAATTCCAATAATCCCTTGACGGTTACTACCTGAGACACCCATTATTAAATAAGGTAAAATTTTAACCATTGCGCGCAAGTCACCTATACCGGATTACATTGCTATACAATATGTTTTACGCCAACTATACAACATCAACAATGGTCCAAGAAGTTTGAAGACAGATTCGTACCGATTGCACAACTGTCGGTTATATAAAACTTAATTAAACATTTATCTTTTAACACAAAGCAAATTTTAACTGGGACTGTACTAACAAAAAGTGTAAGATGTAAACAGGCAATACACATACCAAAATAATTAGGTCAAATAGACTAAATTTCTTCAATTAAAGGTAGCGTTGATTAATTGATCTCCAACTTGACCCTTCTACAAGATTTATTAGATGTAGCATCACTTTGCTCATTGGCGTTACTTACATTTTAACAAGATTATTAAACGTGGAAAAATAACAAGATATCGAATATTGTCCACTAACTGTTTTCCATTCATTCAATCATCTTTTAAGATATGGAGAGTGGTTTTAAACCATCAGTTTTTATCCTAGTTATTTCACGTTACAGTTAGTATGAAAATATTAGTAGACAGTGGAGATACTAATATTCTTAGTTCATTAACATTAAATCGTTGTACTCGGCATAGGTGAGCTGCGCGCAATGGTTAAAATTTTACTTTATTTAATAAGGGGTGTCTCAGGTAGTAACCGTCAAGGGATTATCGGCATTCCCGGAATATGTAATTTTGACGATAATGCAAAGAGGTGCTAACGCTAATAAAATGAGGAAAAAACCAAAATACCGTCAATAGAATATTTGTTGTAATAGAATTTCAAGACAATAACAAGCCAATAAATGTTCTCTTATCGGGACTGCCCTGGCGGGGGTAGGGAGTAGGCACATGTTTTATTAGAATTCTATCTTAACAAATATTTTACAGGTTGTATTTTATTTGTCTTCGAAATGTTGTACAACAAAGATGGAAATTAAGTGTGAAGTTATGTTAAGTGAGAAGGGCAAAAAAGCAAAAATGTGCAAAGCAAACTATATACCGTGGGCGAAAATAAAATTGTGGAAAGTGAATTAGTGCATAATCATGAACTGGATAGTACTCTCGATAGACAAAAACTAAGTAACAGCGTGAAAAAAAAGGCTGTTGAAGATATTTCTGAGCGACCGATGAAGATAATCCATAAAGAGTTGAAAAGCTGTCCTGAATTGGTGAGCAATCTGTCGTTAAAGGACTTGGATTATCCAAGAAAGAATATTTATTCTGCACGTCGTACGTTCTTGCCTCCTCTATCAAAAAATATTCAAGATGTATATGAAGCGTTAATATGTCTGGACATAAAAACATTACAACAGGACAGTTTTCTGCTAGTCAACGATACTGACAATAATATTATTATATTTTCTTGTTTTCTAAATTTAAATTTTCTGTGTTCCTCTGACGTGATTTATATGGACCGAACTTTCCAATATTGCGTGCAATACTTTTATCAATTTTTCACTCTGCATGCGTATAAAAATGTGTGCCAGTAGTGTTCGCTTTATTATCTTCTGATCAAATATGTTTACGAGAAATTATTCCTGCACATTGTGTCAGAATGTAATAGGTTTGAACTTTGTTTAAATCCAAAAAAAAATATTATTGACTTTGAGATTGCCATATATTTGGCTGTTAAAGCTATTTTTCCAACATCTGAAATAAGAGCCTGGTATCGTAAAAGTATGCAGCTTTGTTTGTCTGTCCATTATAATGATTTAAAATCAGATATTGGAAAATGGCTCAAACATTTGTTCGGTCTACCGTTTGTCGATCCGCTTCAAGTATCTGAAATATTTTGTTTTCATTTAATGCCGGATAAACCAGAAAATATTTCGGTGACTGAATTTTCTGATTATTTGGTCGAAAATTATATTGATGAGGAATCTAAGTTTCCTACCATATTATGGGCAGAAATGTCATCAAGTGTTATACGTTCCACTAACGCATGTGAATCGTTTCATGCATATTTTAATAAAAGTTTTAATTCCTCGCATCCTAAGGTGTTCACTTTTATTGATGTACTTTTAACTTATCTAACAAACACATATATTAAAATAAGAAGCGCTAATAATAATATTAATAAATCGCTTTATGGGAAAGCGAAGAAAAAAACAGATATTTTTAGATCAACAAATACATCTATATAAAACCATGTAATAGACTTAAAAACTTTTGTAAAATACGTGTCTTATTATTCCTGAAATAAATGTACAAATACCTTTACCATTCTATATTTCCTTAATCTCCTTAATTTTGTGTTTATCTTGTTGCGCGCAATTCGACTCCTAATTTTGGTGTTCTTACTCGTATTCAGGTAGAAAATGACCGCTGCGCGCAACTCATTCCTGTCCCAGAAAATAAGCGTAAATTTTCTTTCTACCACTTGGGTTCCTAGGATTTCATTTTTTATTCCGTTTATTACCATCACTGGAATGTTTGCAACAAGAATGAACGTGATCTGATTTAGTTTTAGATTTGGTTTAAAATAATCTTAATGTCAAAATCGACTACAAAGAGATGTTTAAACATCCTGTTTATTTCTTGATTATATAGGATTCAATTTTTATTCAATTTATTATGATTACAATAACAAGTAACAACAATTATTAACAATGAGTGCAATTATTGACATGACATTTTTTCAGTTGATAACTAAAATTGATGTGTCTTGGGATTGTTTATTGATATTTACTAAAATTGGGTTAATAAAATTATTTCATTTGGCCGTTCCACACTTGTATATTATTCCATTAATTAAAGATGAATAACAATTCATATTTGACAATTTTAAAAGATTCAAAACATGTAATGAAGAACAAATTTGAAAATAAGTATTCAAAACTAACACAATATATGATTTAGTCTTAATAAATTATTAATAAACAAGTTTTTGTAAATAAATATAATAATTTAATTTACGATTCATAAAAATTTTCTTCACCTCCATCGCACTGAAAAATTTGACGTTCTGTTTAAAAATATACATAAAGTAAGTGTATTTTCCCGCTGTTCTTTGGCATCAAATTCTACACGTAATTTTCGCCAACGTAAATTCTGGAGTGTTTCATTTTGTTCACACTCATATTTAAACTTTGGTTCACGAATTGAATATCGCGATCATTCAAAGGAAGCGATCTAAGACTAGGAGAATATGGTAAGTTTTTACAAGAATATTCATCCAGCACTGCCATTCTAGCGCATTTCGCTGGTCTACTTGCTCTGAGAATATTATTAATACCAAGGTCGTTTAATCTGCTCCGAATTTCCATATTCTGATGTTGCAAACCGATTGTATGGAGCCGTGATCTAACTACATCCACATCTATTTCCATAGAAGAGCATATCTTAGTTCGAAAAATGGGAATTACTTTCTCGTTGTTAACCGAGTGTTCTATAGATGTTTTAGATTTACGTATGCTTGCTTGTGAATCATTAAATATATCATCTATGTTTAGAACATGTTTTGACTTCGTACCTTTTGGTTTAACACATAAAGATATCACTAAATCTTGATTACATTCATTGGCTGTAAGATTCAAATTTATTGTGTCGTTGAGGCGAATATTAGGCCCTTCAACGACAGAATGAGATGGATTATCAGGATCGAAAATAACATTGATATTCTGATTTTTATCAATCGAAAGTTTTCTAGCCTCATGGTGGGCCATCTCCGGTTTAGATCCTTTAAATGAAGATTTAATGGGTTCCTTCAATGAGGATCTATGAGGATGTGGAGTAGTTTCCTTTACGGGACGATCTATATCATGTACAGGTTCAGTTTCATCAGTAGGTTCTTGTGTAGGATGTCGACGTGGATGTACGACTTCCTTTGAATCGTAACATTTGGAATTGAGGCATTCTGGACATTGTCGGATCACGACGTGTATATCACCGTCCTCTTCTGATTTACCTTTGATACAAATAACTAATTTACTACCAGTTTCTCCGTTTTCTTTCCAGGTGAACTCTAATGGTTGTTCTGCTGGGTAGCTTTCTTCGCAACTGCACGTATCTTGTGGATGTTGCAAATTATTTTCGGTTAGATGTGAATTTACGCTTCGAGTAGAAACTTGTTCCGTACTAAGACGTTGCGATTTGGATTTCTCCACGTTAACGGAATGCATGGACATATCCCTTTCGAGGAAATCACGTACTTTGTCCAAATCAGCCATACATTTTATAATGACTTTTCTAGCGCCAGCTGAGTTCAAAGTATCATCCATCGAGGACCGTTTAGCTTCTTCAGAATTAGACCTTGATCTGCGACCAGTCTGTTCAGGTAAAGTTGTTAACTCATTTTTAGAATTGTCATGGGTGGATGTCATCACAGTAAAATCGGTATTAAGAGGTACTGTTAGACAAGTTAAAATTTCTCTGGTGATTTTTTCAACGCGTACTTGTTGGGTTTCGTTCAAACTATCCGAAGATATATTTTCCAATTTGTATGGCGCCATTTGTTCGTTGCTGTCTAAAATCTGGTGACCTTCTTGAGGTAATTCCTTCATGAAATCAATTATATCTCCTAGAAGATTATGTAAATCTATCAGTTGATTCAATACTGGAGCGTCTATATATATTTTACCGCTTTTGCTAACCTTAATTTTGGAGTCAAAATTTAAATTGGGGTGTTTAAATAATTCCTTGAATTGGATCTTACTTGAATTTTTCCTCAGAGCTCCGTCAACTTCTTTTAGTAGTTGTACTGCCTCCATGATATCATTGTACTGATCTAATGTTATATGATAACAAGTTTCTGGTTGGTTCGGTGATTTTAATGAATTTTCAGAGGCGGTTTTGAGTATATCATTGATTATAGGTAAAAGTTTAGTCCTAGCTAAATGTAAACTTCTAGTTATATTCCTATAATAATGCGTTTTTGGAATTTTTAAAATACTATTTAGGGAATCCAACGATTTTTTATTCGAATTATTATTCATTGTCTATTAATTCTTTTTACTACAATTTTGATAACCCTGTTTTTAGCTGTCGAAATAAATGATTAATTTGATCTATATTTGAAGTTGTCACATTTAAACTGTCTTAAATGGAAACATGTTGAGTTCCAACCTGAAATTGTCAGTTTAGAAAAACCGGTCGTGTTCCGAGATGCAAATTGTTATGTCAGAATCATTATATTGTTATGTCTGGCAACGTTGCTATTACCCAGTGTATTGTTGTGGATTAAATGATACACGAGTATTAGATGGACTGCTGGTATATTTAAGTAATTAAATATTAACAATAACTTCGTAATGAGATACTGACCCGGCTTCCAAGCTCAAACTGTCACCAACTGTCACTTGCAAACCGGTGCAGTGTAGTACTGGGTAATAGCAACGTTGCCAGACATAACAATGTAATGATGCTGACATAACATCCTACCCTTTATCAAATGATTCGTTAACTAATATGTAATGTAAAAACTTAATTTAATTTTAATAAATAATGTAATCATTTAGGTAAGAAGGTTTCTTAATGTTTCTCACTGGCCGTGGAGTATTACTACACTTGGGAATCCCTTCCTCATTGACACTATTATAACTATCACCCTTTATCTCCTTCTCACTTATTTTGGAATTTTTATAGTTATCAGATGCAATTTTTTCATCAAAGTTACAATCGGACTTATTACTAGAGGTACTAGATTCGGTTGACAAGGTTGGAGTGACTTAGGTGATAGGAATCGGGCTGTTATCGGGAGTGCTAAATTGATGCTGAGAGTATTTGGCTGGTATTAAATGCCAGCGATTTCGCCTGTATGTTCCTCGTTGAGTATCCACTAAATAAGATCTAGGCTCTTGTAAGATTTTTATAACCTTACCATATAACTTTAGATCTGTCACCCAAACCTTGTCATTGACCGCAAGATCCGATAACGGCCTAGTTCTATGTCTTAAATTGTAGTTTTGCGTAAATTTTTTTTTATAATTTTTTTTATTTTTAGGACTGGACTTGTGTCTATGTTTTTGTTTAAGAGTTTTGGCAAAATAGGAAGTTGCCAGCGTATTTTTCTGTTAAACATTAGTTCTGATGGCGTGTAGCCATTAGGAAGTGGAGTAGTTCGATAAGCTAGCACAGCCGTGTAAATATCTTTTTCTTTTTTAATTAAATTCTTTGCTGTTTTGACGGCAAATTCTTCGGCAAATAATTTAAATTCACGTTGACATTGTGGCCCGTTATCAGATCTCACAATTTCCGGTATTCCTAGTCTTGAAAACAATTCTTTCAGTCTGGTAATGATTTGGCTTTCGGTTAAACTTGAAAGTTTAAAAATTTCGAAATATCGAGAAAAATAATCGACTGCTATTAGGTACCAACCTCGATTTAAGTAAAACAGATCAACTGCTATTTTCTGCCAAGCGCGGTCTGGGAAGGGTTCTGTAATCAAGGGTTCTTTAATATTAACACGGTGTTCAACACATTGTGGGCAATTTTTGATCATATTTTCTATTGCTGTGGAAAGTTTATACCACCAGATAGTAGCTTTGGCACGGGCTCGACATTTTACGATTCCCTGATGGCCTTGGTGTAAAAAACGTAAACATTTTGGAGAATTTTAGGAATCAATATTCTAGTCCCTCTTAAGAGATAACCCTCACAATCAAATATCTCATATCTGTATTGATAGTAAGGCGAAACCAATGGGTCTATTATATTTTTACGTGGCCATCCGTCATGAGCATATTGCTTCAACTTAATGCAAATAGGATCCTTGGATTGTTCTAATTTGATTTCTTCTAAAAAGTAGCGCTTAACCTCGAAATACGTAGTGATTAGATTGACATAGGTATCCGTTTCTAGTGCTAATTCGTTGTCTTCTGGCAACCTCTCGTTACCAAAATTTCTAGACAAGGCGTCCGCTATTACCATGTCCTTGCCCGGTAGCATATTTCAAAACTGCACATTGATACGAAACCAGTAGTTAAATACTGCGCTGCCATTGGCTGGATTGTGTAGTTACCGTCTTTTAAACTCGAACTTAAAATGTTCCTTGCTGTTGTTCACAACTTAGGGATGTCAATTTTCTTCAATTAGGTACTAATACTATGGGATCACCCTGCATAAAAATATTGATAGAAATTTTACTTAAATCTAAATTATTACAAAATTTAGTAATTGTCATTCCATAATGGCAGCGACAGCATAAAACCAATTTATGTATCGTATTCGAATAAAAACGGTCGCAGTCGCATAGGGAATGACGGTGGAAATCCATCAAATAGCAGCTCCGCATTTGGCTACTGGTTTCGTATCAATGTGCTGTTTTGAAATATGCTGCCCGGTACGTAGTATATTTCATAATCGTATCTCATAAGCCTCAACCGAAATCTTTGTAGACGTGGGGTGAGCTCATCTATAGGTTTGCTCTGAAGCACTTGTACTAAAGGTTTATGATCAGTTTCGATTAAAACTTTGATCCCCGTTATATAATCAGAAAACTTTTCGCACGCCCATGTCAGGGCTAAGCTTTCGCGTTCTATTTGCGGTGGGATACACGAGAATAAAAAGTGTAAAAATTTACGAGTTTCGCGTGGGTAATTCAGTGCTTAGTTAGTAAAAATGCCCGACAACGACCCAACCCCATTGGTTTCTACGCAACAACTAACCTCAATAATGGCTCAATCTCTTTCTGTGCCAGTGTCTCCGCCCGATAAATTCGATTTTACAGTACCCCAAGGGTGGCCCCAGTGGCGAAAACGCTTTGAGCGGTTCATGTCAGTATCAGGACAAAACACAAAAACAGACGACGAGAAAATAAATATATTCCTGTATATACTAGGTGAAGAAGCAGAAGATATCATGATTCAATTTCCCACAGTCCCAATTACATTTGCTGAAACCTTAGCAGCCTTTGAAAGCCATTTCATTCCCCGTCGAAATATTATTTTCGAGAGATATAAATTTAACACACGGGTTCAACAACCAGGTGAGGCTATAGAAACGTTTATTACTAATCTTCACATGTTAGCAGAGTTTTGTGAGTACAAAACTCTAAAATAATTAATTCGAGATAGGATTGTAGTAGGAATGATAGATAAAGGGACAAGCGAAAAACTGCAGTTAAAGCCCAATTTAACATTCAGCGAATGGGTAATAGAGGCAAAGCAAGCAGAGCTTCAGGCTTCTCAGAGTAAAGAAATCTACAATGTAGCAGCCAGTGTTGCCAGAACTTTTTTGTTTTGCGTACTAGATTAGTGTTGAAAAAAGTACTAGAATTTCATAAAAATGTACTAAATTTTAATATGCAAGTGTTTAAATAACTACAAAATAAAGTGCTTTTCTTGTTAAAAAATTCCAAAATAATAATCTCAACATATTCAAAATATTTTATCTAAGTACACAACTCAATTTATATGGTATCACTCCATATTTTCCCATAAATGACCATATTAAATTGATCATGTAAAAAACTTCATAACTTTCATGTTAAACAAACAACATGCCAACCTTATTTAAAGGGTAAAATGCTTAGGAATAATAAATATTTACTTGTTTTTGTAACAAGCTAATTTTGTTGCTAATGCACTCCAAATATTTTTTAACCTTCTTGGTCCAAAATGGGTAAATTTGTAAACTTTTTTAAACTAAAGAAATAATATAATTAACATCAAATAATTACACAGGAATAATTATTAATATGAAATACCAAAATGACAATTGACAATATCTGCTCTTCTTCTATTTCTTTATCATCTGCTGTCAGAGGCCACGTCGACTAATCGTTACAAGGCTACTTGAAAAAATACTTAATTGGTATATTTTTAATGGTGGCACTGAAGATGTGCCCCTTCTGCTGCCGCATTTTAAGTCGTCATAAAAGAAGAGCAAAAACGATACTAAAATGTCAATGGTTTTCCAATTTCCAACTAATAAATAGCACAAAATTTATCGAACAATCAAAATTTTGAAAAAGGCGTTTATGCATGTTACTATACATATTTTCAGCTTGTAGCGTCTCTTCAGGGTAGAGATCTCACGTGTCTAGACTGTGTTGTAAAATTACTGAACGTAACTCAGCAATTAAGTTGGTAAAAGTGTTTTTAAGTGAATTGTCAATGGTTATGTCATGTTACATTTAGATTTAAGTTGTTTGCAGTCTTACTAATAATAATACATTTATTGAAGATCCTGAAATCAGAAAGTAAAACATTTATGCCCGATTTCACCAACCAGTTCCTAACGTTAGGTAATACCTAAACAGGATTTAGGAATTCCTAAATGAAATATGCGTTTCACCGTGCGTTAATATAAATAAAACGAAAGATATTTAACCTTTCAACAACTACTACAAACGAACTTTTAAGGTTAAGTATTACCTATAAACTTTGGGGATTTAGGCGAGAGTTGTCAGCTGTCCTAATGTTAGGTATTTCCTACAACTCTTATATCACTTATGTAACAGTGGAACGCATATGTCATTTATTAATTCCTAAATCTGGTTTAGGTATTGCCTAACTTTAGGAATTAGTTGGTGAAATCGGGTGTTAAAGTTCTTGATTTAATTCATAGTGATATATGTGGACCCATGAGAACTCCTATTGTTGGTAAAAAGAAATATTTTTTGACTTTAACTGATTATTTTTCAAGATATACCACACTTTATTTATTAGAATCTAAAGATGAAGTATATATTAAACTAAATGAATTTATTTCAGAAGTCAAAAATATTTTTGGGGCTTACCCAAAAACCTTTAGAAGTGATAATGGAGGGGAATATACAGGGGTAGCTGTGCAGAAGTTACTTAAAAAATTTGGTACAAGTTTTCAGTCGACTGCACCATATTGTCCTGAACAAAATGGTGTGTCGGAGAGAAAAATTAGAACATTGATGGAATCAGCAAGGTGTATGTTATTATATATATATATATATATATATATATATATATATATATATATATATATAATGTCACTTAACTAAAAAACCAATGAATCGTCACTAAAAATAAAACTAACTAAACTTAGTAAACTTAATTAAATTCACAATCGACCGATTGGTGCAGTATTATCTGAAAAGGAATTATTTTTAAAACCTTTTTGACAACTCGGATAATTATTTGAGAAACTCTCAATAAAGAAAGTGAAGAATCTAATGATGACAGCAATGATGGAGAAAGTGAAATATCAAATAGAAGAGTTACTGATGAAGAAAATGAAGTATCAGAAGGATACAAACCTGTAATTCTTTTCAGACAACCAAAGTGCACAAAAATTGTTAAAATATCCTGTTTACCACATCAGAACTAAGCATATAGACATTAAGTACTACTTTACTTTGTAAGGGAAATAATTGAAAAAACTTGGTTGAAATTAAATACATGCCTAATGCAAAAATGGTGGCAGATGTTTTTACAAAGAGGGTGCATAATCCCAAGCATACTTTTTGTATTGAAAATATTGGTCTCTCTAAATTAATTGCTGGTTTAAGTGGTAGTGTTGTAAAATTACTCAACGTAACCCAGCAATTAAGTTGATGATAGTGTTTTTAAGTTAATTGTCAATGGTTATGTCATGTTGCATTTAGATTCAAGTTGGTTTATAGTTTTACTAATAATAATAAATTTATTGAAGAGCCTGCACAAACCTTTTTTATTTATTGTAGAAGAAACGAATATTACAACAGACTGAAAGAGACCACCACATCTGTATTTCATTTCTTTACCTAAAATATCCTTGTGCTCCTTAACATCGACTAATGTCATTATTTGACGGTTTTGATTGATTCGCTAAGTACGACAAATCATTTGATGTGTCAAATTTTTTAAGTAGATTTCGAGTTTAGACGCTGAAAAAACTACGCGAAAATACTTGATATCCTTGTGTTAAAATATGTGGAATAACTTAAGTATATAATAATAATTTATTGTCTTTTTCTAAACAACAATTTTTGACAAAAATTGGATATTTATAGTGTTCTAATAGCATTATTCATTTAAATTTACGTGAAAATTGAAATTAGTTTCCAAATGGAAACCAAGGTATTTAATTTACTACATTGATGTGATAATGTCATTGTTAATTTTTCTTTTAGATTTTATCTTATTGTTGGTGTGTTTTCGAGTCAAAACAAACTATTCAGTTTTCTGAGGGTTTCATTTAATTTTGTTTCGTTCCAATTAGGGCAACACTATTTAACTGAATATCAATCATTCTGCACTATGCACTAAAAGATCCTTTATCCAATTATGTAACGTCTGCATACAAAGCTGTTTGTATATCGCTGGTTATAAATGTTTGTATCCTATTATTGTATAGTTGGCATAAAACATATGAAGGCTTAAAGTTAGGACGTCAAACCAGTGTTGCCGCTTATAGGTTTGTTACAGTACAGACAGCTGATTTTATTTGAGTGTTCTGTGAGAGTTATTTTATTTGTGATTACGACGTTATTTCAGAAATAAACAACATAACCTTTCAAATTCCGTTTTTTACATAATATCATAGCATAACACGTTTCGCGAAGTTCCTACCCAGCATAGAATATATAAAGGTTTTTAGTTTTTAATTATGGGGGTGGTTTGTTAATTATGCTTCTCAAAGCAGTTTAAATAGACATCGTAAGGAAACGCATGGATGCATGATTTCTGTATCATTATTATGGATAAATTACAATCAGAATTATTTAAACAGTTTGGAACTACTTTTATTGCCATAGGATAGTACACACGGGCTAAACGCGTATGACTTTGATGATGATGACATTATTAACTATTGATGAATTTCACCAAGGCATGCCAATAGCATTCATGTTTTCCAATAGGAAAGACTCCTACATTAACGAGGTATTTTTCCAAAAGGTAAAGTATTTAGTAGGACCAGTGAAAACAGATATTTTCATGTCTGATATAACAAATGTTTTTTACAATACATGGAGCCATGTAATGGGATCTGCAAATAAACAGCTTTACTGCAGCTGGCATATTGATCGTGCGTGGCAATGCAACTTAACTAAAATTAATTGCCCTGAAAAGAGAGAATGGACTTATAAAACTCTAAAGTTTTTACAGACCCTGTTAGATAGAGAAAAATTTATGGAAGGTTAACAGAATTTCTTAAATGTTTGAGATGATGCAACAACTAACAAATTGAAAGAGTATTTTCAGAAAAATTATATTACATGTATTGAAAAATGGGCATATTGTTTTCATATTGGATCTGTGGCAAATACAAATATGCATCTTGAAAGTCTGCATAAAAGTTTAAAGTATTATTATTTACAAGGAAAGAAAATTAAACGTATGGATAAAACTATTCACGTACTGATGGAATTTTTAAGAAATAAAAGAGTTGACAGGATTATTAAGTTAACAAAAGGTGAGCGTTCAGATCTAGTAAGAAATATACGTGCAAGGCATCGACTGACCATCTCCACACAATTTGATGTAGATGCAGTAGAAGAAAATAAGGTGTATGATGTAACAAGCAGCTCTGCAAAAAATACTTATATTGTTACAAGAAATAATACAAATATTTGTTGTCCACTAAAATGTAGTATCTGCTGTATATGCTTCCACACATTTTCTTGTACTTGTGTTGATTTTTGTATAAAAATGCTAAATGCTAAATACGTTGTCGCGAAAGTGCTGGAACGTGAATTTCTTTACAGCACAAAAATAGATAATAACACAAGTGAATATGTTTTAAATGTTAAATGTCTACCAACCACCTCTACCGAATGCGATAAATTAATAAATGAGATAAATACTAGAGCTTTAGGTCTTCTGGCAAAAGTTAAAACCAAAGAACATTCTGAAGAACAATTAAAATTAATTAGAGTAGATTCCACGAAGTAAGAGTCGAGACAGTCAATTTAATTAAAATTAATTTTAAATACTATCAAAAATGCTGAATCAGTGAGTTTTATTGATCCACTTCATTTCAAAATAAACAAACAATGTGTTAAAGAGCCACCTAATAAAAAAATAGCAAAGCAAATAAGTTTTCACCTTACTCATAAAAAAATGAAACAAAAAAGGGCCTAACAGGAAACCAGATTTGGAAGAAATGGAAGTTATCTCTGAAACTTTGTATAATACACGGATAAATGTCAACATTGATTTTCATGCTGATCACTTGTACTGTACCAAACAGTAACAAATGTCTTTTATAGTGTATAAGTGTACCTACTTAATGTATATTGTAAGTTTCATATTTTTGCAATAAATAAGGTATTAAAACATAAATTGTGTATTCAATCATTAAAACGCAGCTTATTATATAATTAAGGTAGGTACAGAGTTATTCTTTATATTATTTGGACCTACCCTATACCTACAGGGGTTACCAGAAGATTTAGAAAAAAAATTTAAAACAAATTTTTTGGGTTTCTATTATCTTCGAGACATGTCAAAAAAAACAATATCGCGCAAAGTCGAAAAACAATAAGTAGTTTTTTTAAATGAAACGTCCTGTAAAAAATATTTTTGTTTCACTTTCAAAAATATATACAGGATGGTCCACTTCTTTGTAGCAGGACTTTAATAACAGTCGATCGAAAAGTGTATTTCAAAGAGGACATTTAATTTAGCCATTTTTGAACAATTTGGAATAAAACTACTTGTGTTTCAGATGCTCCTAATTGTAAAGGTGGTTTTATACTTTAAATAATGAAATTTTATTTGAAATTGTTCAAAAATGAGTGGATGGAAAATTGTTGACATATATTTTTGGTAACAGGGTAAAATGATGTGTGTACGTCTTCATGCAGCCGCTCGTTTTCAACTATAAATGAGGTCATGTTGTATTATTTTGAATTTCCCCAACAATTAATACGTTTTTTATGAGGTGCGAAATTTAAAACAGTTTCACGTGATCCAACTTATCGTTGAAATGAGCGGCTGTATGAGGCCTTACCCTTCACAATTTTTTTTAAATATCAATGATATCACCGGTAGGTATACTTGTGAATATAAAAAAAAACCTGTATACGTGTTAATAAACAGTTAAGATAATTCTTGTTTTTGTCTTTTTAAGCGGGATGTTGCTATTTATTTTGTCATTACCATAATTGACAGCATGATCGATTAATGCAGCTGAACGCAACCATAAATAAAATACTTCAACGCAACCACGTTTGAAATCGCACAAATCGGCAACACTGGTACGGCGCCCGATTATTAAGCGTTCCTATAAAACATAGTGTTACAACGTAATCGTATATCCCCCTTAAGTTAGGTTAGGTTAGGTTAGGTCCCCCTTAAGTTATGTTGCGTATTTGGTATTTTATTGAGCTGTCGTGAATGATACGAAGCGTTGTCAAGAACTATAACACTATTTGGCTCTAAGTTTAGGATCAATGTGAATTGAAACCATTCTTCAAAAATATTAGCGTCCATGTTCTTATAATAGTCAACGTTGCAATATTCCATTTTCCCCACGTATTTTTAAGGCATTTGGAACCCATCCTTCATTTCCACCGCAATGCACAATAATAAGTCTGGATCCTTTGTTTGCAGGCATTGTTGGCAAACAAATTTTTGTAGTTCGGTCTACTTGTCGCTTTTATTTGGTATTTTATTGAGCTGTCGTGAATGGTAAGAAGCGTTGTCAAAAACTACAACACTATTTGGCTCTAAGTTTGAGATCAATGTGAATTCAAACCATTCTTCAAAAACATTAGCGTCCATGTTCTTTTGATAGTCAACGTTGCAATCTTCCATTTGTTCCCCACATATTTTTAAGGCGTTTGGAACCCATCCTTCATTTCCACCGCAATGCACAATAATAAGTCTGGATCCTTTGTTTGCAGGCATTGTTGGCATACAAATTTTTGACCCATCAGTCCATCCTTTCTTAACCGTGTCGTGTGTATCATACCAAGTTTCGTCCAAATAGACAATTGGACGGTTTTCATCTCTATACTTAGTTACTTGTTCCAAGTATGTATACGTATACCGCATATCCACTATTCTTCTGCTTTCCATGACTGTTTGACGTTTATTAATTGTTTTGAATTTGAATCCCAATTTTTTAATCAGCAGTTTTCTTACAGACATTTACATTACAGCCGTCATTTGTCAATTTATTTCTTATTATTTCAATCGTTGGTAATTTGGTATAATTTTCCATTTTTACATTATGTTTGATGTTTAATTGAGTTTTAATCATTGAATATAGTGTCCATAGTGTCGAACTTTTAAATTTTCTTGACAAATACGTAAAATAAGCAAGCATAAAATTTTCTGTGTATCTTGAAACATTTTTACAATACACATTTCAAAACTGACAAACATCAAATTAAATAAAAATGAAATGACAGTTCCTGTCTACTTGGTTACAACGTCCATCATAAGACATCGTTTCTCATTATTTTGTTACTAGTACTACATATAATGAGCGTTCATTATTTTACTAGTAAAAGAATAGGTTATTTCTACGATCTGTGTTGCCGAAAATAATATAGATATTATTATACGCTTCAAGAAAAACATTAATTTACCTCTCCTGAAAAATTGCAACTTTGGACATAGGCTACTTCTGACCTCATGCGACGATTTATTATATAAAATCTAACCTTACCGATCCCGTGAGTTTGGGAGGCAATAGTAATGGCGTGTAATCAACAATCAACGACATAGTCCTGTATAAAATTCAATAGTACAATAATGATTTGGCAATATCGCTGGTAAGCTGATAAGTTGTTTCCTAAAAGAGATATACATATCTTATCTCCAAGACGTTTGGTTAATGCTCAAACGCCAATGTAGATAAAACAAAATTTGATGCAAATAAATAGCTTCATATTTTTTAAGGCGTGATTCACTAAACCATTATTATTGCATGATATAATTTATGTATAGTGTGTTTCAAAATGCCGATTATTTCGAATGATTAAGGAGATTGCAAAAATGGAAACAATATATTATAACTCATTTCTTTGGGTATATAAGTCTAATCAGATCTTCAATGGGACGGCTTGTTATCAATTTCATTTTTTTATCGTGAAAAATGATATGAAATTATTATTTTTTGTTAACACATTAAAGGAAGTTGCAGAAAAAATTAAAGAAAAGATACATTCTATATCAAAACCAAGTGAAAAGCTAAGAAGGAATACACAATTCTGCTGGAAAACGTACAGAGGGGAATAGAGAAACATTTAAAGAATGTGGTATGAAGTCTCAAGGGAGAAATTCGCAAAGAGACAAACGATAATTGGCACAGGTTATGTCATCTAGCAATATCTCAGAGATAATCATTGTCAAAACTAAATTTAAGTACAAAACAATAAGTTAGATGGAACAACTGGAAAAAAATTGACAGCAAGGTAAGAAAGTGACACACTAGAATCTATAGAGACGTCCAATGAGACTGTTAAAGCTAAACCTCAATTGACGCTTGATCTATTTTTACGCAATACAAAATGTTTTGTTTGAATTTAAAGCTGTATGAACCTGAAACACGACTTAATAAAAAAAATCTCATTTTAAGCTCACGTTTAGGTACTACGTATAGTAGTACAATTTTAAATTTTGTAGTAAAAATATTAGTCCCTGAAAACTTAAATAATCGAATAAACCGATAGAAAAATAAACTCATTTTAGCCTCACACTGACTACAAACGATGTACGTAATCGTAGAATTTTTTTTATATTTGTAGTGGATATTGTAATGCCTGAAAAATAGAATCGTCAAATTAAATTATTAACACATCATCAGATAAAAACGAAAACAGCTTTAATACCGAACCCAAAAGTTAAGTTAAGAGACTATCACAACTACAAAGACACAGCTAATTCCAACCATTGAAACAAAAATCAAATCAAGAGGACAGTCTAATGAGAACCAACTCTGATCCGAATCAAGCGACCGTGATAAAGAGTAACAAAATTAAAGTGTAAACACAAACGAGAACTCAGACTTACACAATATTAAGCCCACTTTATTGGGAACAGAATCAACCAATAAGTCAAGCAACTCGTCAAGAAATAAACAACTAAATGAGGGGCAAAATCTTTTCCTTCCAAAGTGTGTTAAAAGGTTTCATATTACGAACAAGAAGAAATAAGAGTCAAGAAAATTGATATCATATTAAGCTACAACAGATTACGAGAAATAACAAAATTTATAATAAGTAAGGATTATCAAGTGTAATAAGTTTGATTATTAAAATTCAGACTTCTGAATTTTAGCCTTCCATGAAGTGGGATGTAAGATCTATTCAAATTAACTTGAGTGTTTAAACAAAAGTTGTTGACCAACAATTAATTATTTATTTATGTATATGTCTTCAAGAAAATCTATTGGAATCCTATTAGTGACCTCATGTAAAATTTTTGAATGTCTATTAGGGTTGAAGTTATGATTATTGTTATTATCTTAAATGATGTCCTAAAGAAGAATTCTCGCTTGGATTCAAACGTTCCGACATGCGAGTTTTCAAAGCTCTACAAGTTCTATCTATGTAGGCCGCTTCAGTCACTACATTCAAGTCTATATACACCACTTTTTAAAAGTTTATCAATTTTGTCCTTGGAATTAACCAAATGTCTACCTATAGTATTAGAGTATACAGTATATACAGAAAACCTACACAAACAGACCATGTTATCTCAAGTTTCTCTAGTCATTCACACTAACATAAGATGGCAGCTTTTAATTGTTACATCCACAGACGTTTAAATAATCCTTTGTCAAAGTTTGATTATGGCACAGAAGTAAACATTTTGAAACAGACAATAATAATTCATTAACCGTCTTATTCAAAAAAATTAAAATTAGAAGAGAACATAATGTGGCTTTTCCAAAAGTAGATTCTACTGATACATTCATATCCATTCCTTTAATGAATAACAATATTTCAAACAAAATATCTAATTGTATTAACAATTATCTGGAAAATATAATTTCTTTCAAAACCTTCAATACTAGACATTTGGCTAGATAGGTTCTCATTAGACGGACCTTAGTAGTTTAATAAGACTGGAGTTCTCGTGTGAATTTATAGTCTATAAATTTTGTTGTTGCTCCTTATCGCGGTTACTTGATTCATAATTAGACTGTTCTCTTGATATGTGTCTTGTGTCGGCAATTTTGTGTATTAGGATTTTTTGCCTTGAATTAATTTTCCATGTCAACGGAATTTATGTCATTCTTTCATTGTAATTCAGTGTATGCAATTGGATGTGTCAGCTTGACGACTTCACTTCATTTCTTCCATCATGTAAACGTTTAGCAAGAAAAATTGGTAATAATTTCTGATTTGGTCTAGATTGTAAATAAAAACTTCCAGGAATCCTATAAACCTAATAAAAAACTCACATTAGATGAATCACTTTTATTATTCCGTGGTAGACTAAGCTTTCGTCAATACATCCCGAACAAAAAAGCACGCTTCGGAATAAAGATTTTGACGACGTCGGACGATTATGTATTGAATCTTGAAATTTATCAGAGCAAGAGCGACTCAAATGACGTTGGAAGTAAAAACGAGCCTCATTGTGAAGAAATTATTGACACCATATTTGAACCTTGGGCATAATATTTACCTGGATAACTTTTATAATTCAATTCAGTTATCCCAACTCTGCTGCCCCTAGTTAGCCCGAGAGATCATCGCTAAGAAATAGAGCAACAGGGAGCCGGTCGCGATGGAACACTAAGCACCACATCTCCACCTACTAGGACCTAGCTGAGAGCTGAATCAGTCCAGAACCTCACCAAGTTAAGTACTTTGTCTTATTCTCAATTAATTGAAATCTATTTTTGGAGATTTTTATTGTATAATTGGGTTCGTATTCGTCTTATATTTTGGATATGCACTCGTTGTGAATTATCTTATTGATTTATAAATAAATATAATTTGCTGAAACCTTTAGTATTTGATTTTTAGCAATTTATATTAACCATCGCGTTAGGATATTTTCAGTATTTTGTTTTATTAAGTTAAAGTATGAGTAAAAGGTTTTCCAGTTTTATCCTTTTTAATTTTTGTAAATAAAGTTATTATCACTTAAAAAACTGGTAGCGTCCAATTTAATATCGATTGTTCACCCCATCCCAGAGTAAGTTACAAGAATACTTTAACTGAGGTCGATTACCACTACTACCTGAGGAAGTATTTCCAGTCGGGGTAGGTACACCCTTACAAAATTATATTGACATAATGCTTATAATTTTAGAATTCCATATTACACACAAAACCTACGTTAAAATCCCTAAATACACTAAATACAAGCTCGGGGATGTAGGTACAGATATATACAGACTAACAGCCTTTTTATATTAACTAGTTTAAAAATAATTCATTTTTGAAAAAAAGTTTCTCGATATCCTTTAACCTTTCTCTCATTGTTTAACCAGCATATTCTCGTTATCAACATATCCGCTGCCTCAAAAGTGTTAAATAAAAACTAAAGTGACTTGATAAAAAAACTTACAATGAAAAAACATTTGACAATTTAAACCTTGCAGATATTTGCTTAACACAAAAAAATAAATTACTGGTAGCATGTGTGGGCAACAAGTTAATTTGGTCGCGGTATTTCCTCTGCATTATTTATATCTATTTATGTTTTATGGAGCCATTAGTTCCACATCCGGCACAAACTTACGATTTTTCGTTTTTATCTATTGAATGATTTTATTTGCCGGTTGTTTCATGTACCTACAAGGTTAAAATATTCAATATACCAATTACTTTTACATCATGTGTTAAAAAATTATTCTAAATATAGAAAAAAAGTACAGTTGAAAGAAACTTTTAACGGTCTAAAAAATGCAATTGGAATCGATAACATTGCGTTGCCTCGTTAAATGGTTTTTTAAATATAGTCCAGGAGCAATCGGCGCATGAGTACCGAAAACTATTCCACCTCAATTTTTTTATGCGATCCTCTTTGAATTGCCCTACTGATGATATGAATGCATGTTGCCATGGGGCAACCTAGTGCCATATCGTTTAAACCGAAATTGTTTAAGCAATTGGAAGGAATTGTTATTTTTCAACCGGACAAATTTTTTTTATATTCTTTATTGAAATACAAATAAAAAAGGTTCTATGACTTTTCACGATAAAGTTAATATTTTTAGAGATATGAATTTTTAAAGGTTCGAAAAATCTCAAATTTGAGTACTTTTGACCCATGAAAAATATATTAAAAAAATAAAATAAAATATAAATAATAATTTTTTTAGATTCTTTATACAATAGTTAATAATATTCTTAATAGAGATTTAAGAAAATTTCATTCTTTATACCTGTTTTTTAATTGTTAATTTCGCGCGCTCACAAGTATGCGTCGCTACCTTTAAGTATCTCCGTCTCTCTCTGACTCATGCGCTGCATACGGTCTCTCTGTATTCTGAATCATTATTAATTATTTATCTAAAAAACCATTAACTTCATCAAGATTGGTAAAGAGAGCAATGTTATTAATCATTAAATTGTCTACAATTTGTTTTTAACAAAAGTATGAATCGGAACATGTAATTAAAATTACTTTTTTGTTATTATCATAGTAATTTATGCATTTTTATCAACAATAATAAGATATAATGGTATTTGAAAAATTTTTGGAATCTCAATTATATATAAATAATAAGCTTTTGCTCAAAACATACATTTGGATAAATGTATTGAATCCGGAATATAAAACATTAGATTTTACGAATATCGCATACAAACTAGAGAATGATACTTTGCTAATACCTTTATTTATAAACAAAACCCCATTTCCAACTGATCAAAATCTAATGTTTTATATTCCGGATTCAATGCATTTTTCCAAATATATGTTTAAGCAAAAGCTTATTATTTATATATAATTGTGATTCCAAAAATTTTTCAAATACTATTATATCTTATTATTGTTGATAAAAATGCATAAATCACTATGATAATAACAAATTGTAGACAATTTAATTATTAATAACATTGCTCTCTTTACCAATCTTGATAAAGTTAATGGTTTTTTAGATAAATGATTAATAATGATTCAGGACACAGAGAGACCGTATGCAGCGCATGAGTCAGAGAGAGACGGCGATACTTAAAGGTAGCGACGCATACTTGTGAGCGCGCGAAATTAACAATTAAAAAACAGGTATAAACAATGAAATTTTCTTGAATCTCTATTAAGAATATTATTAACTATTGTATAAAAAATTTAAAAAAATTATTATTTATATTTTATTATATTTTTTTAATATATTTTTCATGGGTCAAAAGTACCCAAATTTGAGATTTTTCGAACCTTTAAAAATTCATTTCTCTAAAAATATTAACTATATCGTGAAAAGTCATAGGACCTTTTTTATTTGTATTTCAATAAAGAATATAAAAAAAATTTGTCCGGTTGAAAAATAACAATTTCTTCCAACTGTTTAAACAATTTCGGTTTAAATAATATGGCACTAGGTTGCCCCATGGCAACATGCATTTATATCATCAGTAGGGCAATTCAAAGAGGATCGCATAAAAAAATTGAGGTGGAATAGTTTTCGGTACTCATGCGCCGATTCCTCCTGGACTAATAGCTTTCTCGCATTTCTAGCGTAATAGTGTTACTAATATCTTGATATTGGAGACAATACCTTGTCCTTCATATATTTCAGGTTATCTATTTTTTTTATTTTTCATTGTTAATAACTGCATTTACTGACATTCAAATTAAAATATCAGCAAACATACAAAATCTACTCAGTGACTTAGAAACCCGAACTGCCAGTAAAAATGTTTTATTACGGTAATATTTGGCATTCATATGGAGTTCGTAATATTTAAATGATTAACAAATTGTGTTATTCAATCTACTTTAGGGTAGGTTCGATTAAGTTCTTTTTTGTTTTTGATTTTTTGGATCAAACTATTAATAATATTCGGGTTATAATTATTATTTGAAGCTATTTGTTTAATGATATTCAATTCATTCTGATAATCAACTGCAGAAAGGGGCACATTCAAAAGTCTATGAATGTAACAATTTAAGGCTGCCATTTTCTGTTTGTGTGGGTTTTCTAAATATGATAAACTTTAAAAGATTGTTAGTTTTATGGATTGTAAAGTCTAAGAAATTTAATTTCTTATTTGATTCTAATTCAAGTGTGAATTTGATACTTGGGTGAACTTGGTTTATTTTTGCTAGAAGATTGCTGACAATGCCAATGTCACCATCCACAAATACCAAACAATCATCAACATATCTAAACCAATGTAAAATTTCTGGATTATTTGCAGTGATAATGAATTTGTTTTCTAAATTATTTATGAAAATATCTGCTAAAAAAGGTGATAAACAACTACCCATGGCAAATCCATATGGTTGTTCATATAATTTATCATTAAAAACAAAAAAGTCCTGTGAAAGGCAAAAGTTTAACAAGGTCAAAATGTAAGTTATGGAATTGGCATTAACTTGGGCAAGGCTTAAGGCCTCACTTACAAGTGGTAAGGTTTCTGTATTCGGAACTGAAGTGAAAAGATTACTTACATCAAAGGAAATCATCAAGCTTTCTTGAGGTAAATTTAAATTATTCAATTTTACAGGAGGTGAGTTCCAAAAATTACAATAGATTAGATTTACTTGAAGATTTACATATTAACAGGGAATTACTGAATAATGATCTTTGTCTCAACACTTAAGTTAATTTAAACAGAGCGTACATTCCCCTTCATAGACGTTTGAAATAGAAAGATCAATTTGACTAATTTGTCTATTATCAATTTTCAAAACACAGATCATTATTTTCTATGTCATGTTCTATGCCAAACTTCATTGTCAGCTTTTGACACAATGTCAATTTTCATTTATTTACTTAGTTATAGAATGAACTAAGTTTCAGCAGACATGTGTTGCGCCTTTTGAAACTTTATCCAGGCTAATCCTGGAATAAGGATATTTTAAAATGTTGTTCATATGATGTCCCTTTTTTAAATATTTACATGATATTTTTATGGTCTGGCTCTTGTACACCTGACGAGTACGTAATTTTTTCAATTTTCAAAGTTCTCTTTATCAAAATTTCTTAAATTCAATTCAATGTCACTTACTTATAGGTACGCACTGAGGATGACGTTATAGTCGAAAGCGCTTTGCTATGATTTTATAAATTAAAATTCTGCACGAAATACAAACCTTTTTTTCATCGAATTACATTGGAACGTGTTCACAGCTTGACAATTTTCACAATTATTTTATGTTTTCGGGGTACTACAATATACTACAGACGATTTTAGATGTATTATAGTTTTCGTTTTTATCTGATGATTTGTTGATAGTTCAATTGTTGATTTTATTTTTCGGATATTACAATTTCTTGGCACCACTGAGTCGAGTTTTCCGATGTTCGATAGTTAAAGGTAACACCAATTGAGGTCGGTATGAAAGTTCCTAAACTTCTTATCCGTCTATAAACACTTCGTATTCCAAGGACCCTCCCATATTCTGCAAACCACTGAGTTGCTATTGCCCTTGTCGCTAAGAAATGATAATAACCTCACTCGTCCTGTGCCTCTGGCTCTTCGTATTGGGTCTCCTTGGTATCAAGTTTGATAACATCAATCCGACAACAGTATCCACACTCCTGTTTATTCTACCAGCAATTTCTCGGAACGACAGCCCAGCTTTCCGAAGACCAACAATTTGACCTCTCTCGAACTCAGTTAGTTGCCGATAATTTGCCTTTTTTTGCACTCTAAGCATGATAGACACTTGTGAATTCATAGCTTTGTTCGCAGAGCAGTCAGAAACTGTCCGGCGCATGACCACTCGTCTTTTGGCGTTCGTAGAACGAAAATTCCTAACTGCTGACAAACCGTCAGACGTTCGCAGAGCAAAATATTGTAGTTGGAAACCTATTTCTGACAGTCAGAAAAATGCGCGGACTCGTAGGAAATTTTGAGTTGGAGACCTGCGCATTTACATTATTTGAATTACAGTAGTTCAAAAGGTTTTGTTTTGTTTCAAACTAACCTAAATTAGTATTTTCATTTTGTGGAAACTTTTCTATGTATATTTGTTTGATTTGGGACTTATACTAGTCTAAATTTATGGTTATTGTTGATTTGAATCTATTTTGTATTGTTTTGGTGTTTGATATAACGAGGGTACTGTGGAAAATGGTGAGTTGAAAATATCTAATATGTTTATAGTTTAAAACCAACAAGTTCTCTCTTAACTATATAGATACACAATAAATAGAAACAAATATTTTTTTTGTATGATAGTTTAGAAGCAGTTTGTATGTCTCACTCTCTCGCATCTCTTTATTGATATGTGCTTCTTACTAAGCATTATTTGTGTTAATGTAAGATTTTTATTTTTAGATGTTCCAAAATGATGATCTAAGCTCTTCATCGAGTGACGAAGAGTTATTCGGAAGATTTAACGAGCTGAAACATAAAAATGAGGACTATTTAGAGGTAACTGTACAGCAGTATAATGAAATAGAGTTCATTGAACACTTTCGAGTAAGTCGACGAGTTGCAAATAAAATAGCAGAAAGACTAGAGCAGTCAGAGTATTTCTTTCACCAAAGTGGTGAGTTTGGTAAATTGAGTGCCTATGACTTTACTATAATATTTTTATGTTTTGCTGGACATGAATCAGCATCCTATAGAGATGTTGCTGACCGATTTGGCATTGCACTCAGCACATAGAGGAAGGTTGTGGAGAGAACAACTTACTTTTTAATCAATCTGTCTTCTAATGTCATAACTTGGCCAACAGCTGAAGAGTAAATGCATATAAGGCAACAATTTTCAGTCAATGGATTTTCAAGAGTCATAGGCGCAATAGATGGAAGCCATATTAGAATCGACAAACCACAGGAAGACCCTGATTGCTATATTCCTATATTAACAGAAAAGGATTTTATTCAATGCAGGTATTTGTTACCTCAATCATACTTTTTTGATATTTTTATTTGGTTTCAATATTTGTAATGAAGTTACTTAATATATTTTGCTTTTTAGTTACAGATTGTATGTGATCACCAAAGGCAAATACGGGATGTTGTAGTTGGATTTCCTGGATCTGTCCATGACAGCAGGGTTTTTCGAGCTTCTCCACTCTCTGAAACCCTTCCACAAAAATACCAAGAAAACTATATTCTGGATGATAGTGGATACCCTTGTTTAAGGCACTTATTAACCCCATCCAAAGACTTAGGAGCTCTAACTAGAATACAGCAAAATTATAATGTAAGATTGGCAAGGACTCGCTATATTGTGGAGCATTGCTTTGGCATTCTCAAACAAAAATTTCGGCAACTCTACCATCTAAAGCTTAGAAAAGATGAAGATATTGCCAATTTCATTATAGCATGTTGTGTTCTTCACAACTTGGCATTAGATGACAATTTTGTTCTTGATGGAAATCATTTGCCTCTAGTTCTTGAAGAACACAACTATCATCTGACAGCTGAAGATGATCGCGACGGGTTTCAAATGCGAACTGAAGTAGCTAATAATTTACCAGTGAATTAATTTTGGATTTAACAAGTATTTTTTAGATAAATAAAGTGACAAATTTTGAATTTGTTTTTCTATAGTTTGGACAAATTGAAATACTTATTTTTATGTAGTTTCAGGAGATATATGACAGGTCAGGTAATGTAGCTTATTTTTTAAAATCAGGTAGGGTGGCTAAACTAAAAACAAATTCTTTGGCATATTAACAGAAAAATGTTAAGTGTCTGTAGAATATCCAGCTATATTCAGTAAAAAATTTGTAATCCTTTTTTGAGAAACTGATTTTATTAGCTAAGATATAAAAAATGTATACAACTTTTTTAAAAAAGACTCATTGTTAATTTTTCCTCCAAAGTTTTTTTAATTAAATAATTTCTTTCCCTCAGGAGATCATTGTTTTCTTTCAGTATATCATTATTTTCTCTTTTTAGTTTTTGCTTATCTACTTCTAGCTGACACAACTTCTCAAATTTTATTTTTTCAAAATTCATCTTCTCTTTGTGTCTCTCTTCTTTGTCTTTTCTAATTTTTTCCATGATCTCATGGGAATTTCTTATTCTTGGCTTTTTGGCTAAAGGCTTATTTTTTCATTTTTAAATACTGGCCCTATTGATTTTTTCTTAGTTCCCTCAATGTTCGAGCATTCAGCTTCTATCTCAGCTTCTTTAGTTAGAGGCTGACTTATAGTCTGAGTAGAGAGAACCACAGGGGGCTTAATATTTTTTTTTCCCAAAATATCCTCCATCTCATCTACATATTCAAAATATGGTCTGCCACCCCCCGTTTGATTTTTTTTATCAATGTATTTCTTGTAATTTCTTCCAAGGACTCTCCACTTATTCTCACAATTTGAAGGAGATACAATAAGATTATATTTTCTTTTTAGCTCTAAAGAGATTATTTCCCACATTTTCTTGAAATTTCTAATTTGGAATGTACCAACTTGATTTCTGTATTCCCTATATAAATCTATTAGTTTTAGAGTATTTTCCTTGGTCCACACATAGGTTCTGCCACTAATATCTGTTGCATATGTGTTTTCTCTACATTCCCTTGAAATCTGAGATGATGTCGGGTTACCTATTATTAAAGAAAGTGTCGGTGTTATTGATTATAATAAATTCGGACAGTTCATAGATAACTGACTAGATAATGGGCTAGTCTGAAAGTACTTACTATCCATATTTTTCAATTAAGATTCAACTAATACAACAGTTAAGTTTAAGTGAAGCAATTTTATGGATAAATTGAAAATAAAAAAATCAGATTCAGAGAGGTTATGTTTATAGTTTGGTTGTTCTCCGGTTTTTGAATTGACAGATGTAATCCATAATCCGTTCGTAGATCACAAGAATCAGAAATCAGTCATGGACATATTTCAAACCGCACATGCGCAGAAAAAAATTTCCAACTAGTCCGGAATTTGTCTGTGCGAACAAAGCTCATATAAGACATCATTTAAAACTACTGTGCTCGAATAAACATTCAACTGATAACCCTCAAATTTTAATCTTGTATTAATACTTTTATGATAAACATGTAAGTGAAATATTTTTTATATAAAATAATATTTACTGGGTGTTCGGGTTTCTATGTCACTGAGTATAATTTGATATCCAAAATTGTGCTAAAACGTCAGAATATTGTCTTATGAAAAAACATGTGTTTAATCAAATCATATCTAAAATCAAGAATATATATGTATATACCTTAAATAAAAATTGTAAATATGTTGAGAAATGTTAAATACCTAAATACAATTTGTTTCTAACTTGTTAGTTTGGGAGATGGCAGAAGAAATAATGCACATTTCATTGGATATCTTCTCGTGGGACAGAAACAAAAAAATTTATTATATTTTTTAGTCTCTTATCTACACTACATATCGATAGTATTAATTTTGTCAAATTCTAATAAGGCAGTAGCGTGTTACCAGTGTGGTACCAAGTAAACTTTAATTGTACCATATATTCGATGAGATAACTTTTGTTACCAATTTTTCACTAAATTTCATGCATAAAAGGAGTTCGTTACATCAAATAATTTTCACTTTATATTGAAATGACACTTTTTTACATTGTAAGTTTTTTCCAAATAATTTAGACATATAGGTTTGTTATTCAAAATTCTCGAATTAAAAAGAATGATTTGTAATCGGTTCATTTAATTTCATACAGTAAATTAAAAAACTAAATACAAAAGATTTACAACTTTCTACAACTTAATTGTTTAAAAAAATGTACAATGTAAGAAACTGACTTATGGCAATAAAGAAAACTGTTTCAAAATAAATGTTGTAGGTACATTAGTTCAAAAATGACTACCTTCTATGTAAGAAATTTAGTGAAAAATTGCAGACAAAAGTTACAAGCCCCTGCTACCAGCCATTTCTATTTCTACCCCCTGTGTATTTCATAAGCACCCTTTATTCACTGTATCTCACTCTCACAAATTAACAAGGTTAGAGAACCTATTTTAAAATATTACTTAACAATCTACTATTCTTATGACTAATTATATACGGTATAATTAGATATATAATAATTATAAATTATATGACTTCAGTTAATATTAAGTACCTATATTTCATGTATAAAAACAATGATTGCTATCTAAAATTTTAATTGCAAATCAAAATAGTTCAGTTAATAAATTTCGAACCATTGTTGTGCCTTGGCTGTATTTTTCCCATTATTTTGAAAACAACAAATGTGGTATCACTAAAACAACGTTCAAAAATTATTATAAAGAGTTATAAAATTTTGACATGACATTTGATGTCTATCCTTATCAAAAACTCATGATATAGAGACATCTATGTGTCAGATTAAGGACTCAAACAACTATTATTAACATTCAAAGCTATTAGAATGCTTAAATACATAATATGATATGGACATTTTATTGATAGGTATTATTTTATTATAAAAACAAGTATATTATTTACATTTCGTAGTATATTCTCATTCGATGCACAACCTAGGTTCTGGTTACCTGTATGAAATTACAAATATATCATTAAGAAATACGAAACTGTAACGTACATATTATGAGACTTTACTGAAGACCAATTGAAGCTAGCGATGTATTTCGTCATGGACATACCCACTGAAATAAATTCCAGTAGTTGCATGTTCAATAATGATAACACAAAAAAAAGTTTTTTAGAAAAAAACTAAGGTAATTGCACCTATAGTTGACCTTGTACCAATTGATGACACCTTCAACTTTAATCAAATTTAATAAAAAAAACAATAATTTCAAATAAAGATTTCTGTAATTCCAACACTTCTTAAATATCTTTTCATGAAACAGTGTCTAAAATCGGTGGGCAGCACTGTACTGTCACTGCAGATTATGTTAAAGTGTTCGCCGCTATTTTGTTTTCCATAAATTTTAACAAGGCAATCATGATTTTGCTTAGAATTAGAAGGTAAGTGCACAAAAGAGAGTTTATATCGTTTATAATTCATTATAAATATTACTTACTTCTTGCTTTAATTTTATTTTGAGACTATGAAATTAGATAATTTTCAATACGATTGTAACACATAAATTTGTAAATATTTGGGGGGTCAACTTTAGAAACATTTTTTTAGAATTTTTAATATCTTTCATTATATTGTGGAATTAGCTAGAAACGTTGAGTTTCATTTAAAACACTAATATGAGTAGATTCCACGAAGTAAGGGTCGAGACAGTTATTTTAATAAAATAAAATGCACTGATCTATTAGATGACACTAGTTGTGACTTGTGTTATTTCAAAAACGTAAGTTTTTTTTCTATGGCATTATAATTATTTTTTTTTAACAAATATCGTATTGACATTTTATTTGATTTGACGGGATGTCCAAAGGTACATTTTCTGGTCATATTAAGTGCGCATTGACATTTGAGCCCCTCACCTAACATATTTAGGAAATAGTACGACTTGCAATCGATCTGATAATCCAGGGGAACCCTAAAATTTTAGTCAAGAGAATTTAAAGATTGTACAGGGATATTCATATATCGTATTTATACCTTCAGATTTCGAAAGATTTGTTTTGATAATTATTTTCTTATATTGTACGGGGATATTCATATGCAAGAAATATCGTATTTATACCTTCAGATTTGGAAAACTTTTTTTTAATGTTATTTTCTTATATAATACAGGGAGGGATATTCATACGCCAGATATCTTTCATTTATGTCATAATCAGGAAAAACTACTTTCAGAATTTTGAAAGACGTTTTGCCCGAGTCATATTAATTTTTTCTCATTCCTTATACAGGGATAGTCATATGCAAGACATCTTTTACTTTTGTCATAATAACGAGAAACTACTTCCAGATTATGAAAGACGTTTTTCCCTAATTAATTTCTAGTGTATCATACCGGGACATTCTCCCCCGAGTAACTTTCATTTTGTCCAAACCAGGGCTGAATTACTGGATTTAATTAATTACTGTTTGTAATATATATGTACATATTAACCACCCAGTCTGTTTCCTTTATCAACAACCCCTACCATCGGACCAGCAAGTTTGAACGGGTTGACGCGACCTGCCTTAGAACTCAGGCTTGGCACATTGTATAAGCCCAAGAGGCCCCATGGAGACCTTGTACGCTCGTGCCAGGAAACCACCTCCACCGAGGTTACCCACAGGGGGATTCCTGGCTCTAAATTGTGCCGTAAGGCACTGGTGACAGCACGCTGCAAAATTCAAGGAAATAGGAATTCAAAGGTTGTCCTACACTTGTAACGGAGGGCTGTAAACCCTAACTCGACCACAGCGGTTATTACAGTGGTGACCAAATATTCATTACAGAGGATAAATATACAATCGGATTGTTAACCAATTTGTAACAGTACTTATACTTAGTTTGATTAGATTTATATAAAGTAAATTTTAATTTTGTACAGATGGCCACCAAAAAAATCTTGGGGTATCCAGAAAGCTCTATGACAAATGCACTTAGTGGAGTTAGAAGTGGTATGCCCGTTAAGACAGTATCAAAGACATTCAAGGTTCCCAAAACGACATTGCTTTATAAATTTAAGAGCATTAATCTGGAGTCTAGAAAAATGGGACTTGCTACAATTTTTTCAAAAACTGAAGAGGATCTTCTTGTTACGTGGATAACATCTATGGCAAAAACTGTCTTCCCGATTTCGAAAGACATTTTTTATCCAGTGCTTCGAAACTAGCCAAAGAACTTAAAAAAACCTCAAAAATAACATGCCCGGACGAAAGTGGTACGAAGGATTTTTACGTCGACATCCCGAATTAAGCTTCAGAATGCCTCAAAAACCATGAGTAGAGCTACGGTAAAAAAATACAAATTAGAAGATGGTTCCACCGTATCTTTAATGCCGGTGAGTCGGCGTTTTTTTTAAATCCAAAAGGAAATAAAGTTTTAATATTAAGAAGCGGTAAGACAGTTTACGCAACTGTAAATAGCAATGGAAAGGTGTGTCTTACTGTACTTTTAAATAAAAATGCCGCAGGAGCTTTGGCTCCACCAATGATAATTTTTCCATATAAAAGAATTCCTTCCGACCTCTCTGCTAGCGTACCAAGGCATTGGGGAATAGGAGTTTCCGAGAATGGGTGGATGACCTTATTAAAGGTTTATTCACACTTTTTATAGTTATATGGCAAACGTCATTTATCCTTGGGCTAAAGAAAATTTCCCATAATATTTTTCGTACCACCTTAGCAGATTCTGTTCAGAAAATCAAATAATTTTGGTGGTTTTGTATCCGAATGCTACACTTTTGTTACAACCAATGGATGTAGCAGTGTTTCGTTCTTTGATGTCTGGATGGAAAGTGGAAAGAGCAAGTCAGCGCATGGAGACTTCAAAATCAACATGAACTATTAAAACGACGAGATTTTGCTCCCCTATTAGATGCTGTTATTAAAGATCGGTTAACTACAGAGATCATTCAAAATGGATTTAAGAAATGTGGACTCTTTCCATGGGCTCCCGAAGTAGTGAGCAATTTTTTTCCAGAAAATGATAATCGACCTAATTCACCTAAACAATCTGAAGACATCTGCAGACGGCTAATATAGACAGACTTGCATTTATGGAATCTTTTATAGACCAAGAAACGCTTGAAAGTTTTCAAGAGCACCTACCTGAAGAACAGTGGAGTGGTCGAACAGAAAATAAATCATTGTTTGAAATGTGGAAGAAAATGAAACAAAGTTGCGGATTTATTACAAAAACTATTGAAAACATGATAGAAGAGGTAGAAATTGTATTTGAAGACGACATTAATTTTGAATTAATAAATGATAATAATATTAGAGATCCTCTTTGCAATAACGAAACAATTGAAGACACAAGTGGATAAAGGTGTCATGTAACATTTTTTCAAACACGTGTTTTTTTTTGTTCAATAAGTTTATAATTCGCCTTTTTTCATTCTCAAGTCTCTTTATCATAAAATTTCGGTAAACAACCTAGATATTCAAGTGGTAAAAGTGTTATGTACTATATTTTTGCTTTTCTCAGTGGATAAAGGTGTCAAGGTAACATGACACCTTTATTCACTGGCTCACGGCAGCATTATACTTGAATTTGAGGTTATGTCAAATATTGTTTTGTAACAGTTTAGTGTAAGGGTGTTGTTTTTGAAACAGTTTTTTACTAGAGGAAAATACATTTTAAAGCTTCTAAAGGATCAACAAAAACCATGTGCTATAAAACAAGGTAGGAAATTAGTGGCTTATATGATTTTGTTAGCAATAACAGTCTTTTGTAATAATTTTAGAAGCCAATCATAATCAATCCATCTATCCCATGAGAAGCTTAGGAAATAAAGAGAGCATAAAAGAAAACAATCCTAAAAGCTTACCTATTTTTGATATTTCTAACTCTAGCACAAGTAAAATTGATGCAGCGTTTATTGAGAATCTAACCGTTTCTGAGAATCTAAGCATTCCTGAGATCTCAAGTAGTACCTGTACCACTAAAGGTATGTAATTAAAACAATCTAATTTTTAGTCACATTCTCAAATATATTGACATTTTTTAGTTTTATTTTTTATTTTCAGTCATATACTGCTCCCCATCGTCACAGGCCTCGCTCAAACCAAAGCTCAAGTAACTCCGGTGAATATACCGCATACTACTGCTGATAGCAGATTGCCCAATTTAAAAGAAAACCATGTTTTTGAAGATAAAGACAAAACGTGAAGAAGAAACATTTTCAAGTAAAGGAGAAAACATCGAAGAAACGTCCAAGGAATCCAGATCAATAGGTTACAAGAAAATCTGCAATTTTAAGAGCTAGAGGGGAAGAATATCTCTCTCAAACAGGAAAAAGTATGACGAAGAAAGATATAAATTCTGGATTTTTATGCAAAGAAAAATGCAGATTAAATTGCTCTGACAAGTTTCATTTAGATCACAGAACAGCAATTTTAGAAAAGTATTATTCATTAGATACAAATTCAAAAAATTCATTGTTGTTCAAATGTATAGACATTATACCTGTTGCAAGACATAGGGCAAATGTGAGAAAAGGAAAAACATCTTATTTTACTTATTCCATTACTTCTATAACTTTGACGAACTCTCAAGAAAGTTGCATATCTGGAAAAAAAACTAGTGAGCTCGAACAAAAAGTTTGTTTCAGAGATAGTGTAAAGTGGATTAGAGTTGACGAGTTCCGCTGATCAATACTCACTATTTCATAAAGTTGATCAGTTCAATCCACCAGAGGTAGACGCATGTGACTAGTTTCACGCCAGATTTAGAGATAGCTGTAGAGTAGCAGGTAGATAGAGAAGCCCTTAAAGCTGAATATGATGAACACCTAACAGAGGCAAATAAAAGGTACAGTCTAAATTTCAAAAATAAACCCTAAACACAAAGTTTTGACTGGCGACCTTCAAAAATGTTTGCCTACACCCTTACTGACAAATGGGTTGAGTTTTTATAAACGCAAACATTGGACCCTAAATTATACTCTTTATGACTCATCAGATAAAAGTGTACACTGCATGATGTGGGATGAGTCAAAAGGTGGTAGAGGGGGAGAGGAAATTTCATCATGTATTTTGAAATGGGCCGACAGTATAATTCCTAATTCAGATGTTAACGAAATTACACACTTTGGTCAGATAACTGTTTTGACCAAAATAAAAATATTTCTATCATCTTGTGTTTTTTCTGGATGCACTAATTGAAAGAAAACGCAAGAAAATTGAAAAATTAACGATCCTCACTCCGTGGGACTGGCAGCAAATGGTACGTCAGTATTCCAGCAAGTACCATGTGCACAAAATGGAACAAGATGGTTTTAAGCAATTTAGTTCACTGTACAAAGGAATAAACTTACCATATGTACAAAGGAAACAAACTGTTGGTAAGGAAAAGTTTCTTTCTTATGTCTACCTGTGTCCATATCCAAATAAGGCAGGAACAAATTGGAAGGTTTTATTATAAAGCATCATTTGATGGAGAGTTTAAAGTCGTTGACCTCTGCAGAAATACAAGAAAAAGTAAAAGGTTGCATGAGGTTAGCCCCACATTCCCACTGAGTCTTCCAATTAAGCAATATATCCCAATATCAAACCAGAAATACAATGACCTAATTTGTCTGTTACCTTTTATACCTAGTTTTTGCCATAGTTTTTATAAGGACCTACCAAAAACAAGTGTTGAAAACCATGATTATCCAGCCAATGATAGTGACAGTGAATCATTTGATGAATAATTTGCACAGCCTAGACTTATGATGTTTTCTCACAAAAGAAGTATGGTAGCCTACATTTTCCAGCAACTTTCACTGTACTAATGTCTAGGTAGGCTGTATTATTTGACAATGTTCTGTTTTGAAATAAACTATATTGGCTTTACTTTGTGCTTGGCTAGTTATTATACCCATTGGAACTGTAAAAACAATATAAATACATAATACAAATTTTAACACAAAGTAGTGTTCAAAAAATAATATTACTGTACTTCATGTCCATAAAACACCGCTAATGTCTAGAAGTATACAACATTATGTCCACAAAAAAAGTAATATTTTATGTTAATTATTAAAAATAAAATCTAAATTAACTACTCCCATTTACTTAAGAGTACCATTAACAATATGTAAAACTTTCATCAAGCTATTCTTATTAGTAACAAAGAAACAAATTTTTATTGCACAAAACTACAGAAAATCTACTCTCCTGAACAATTACGAAAATGTGACATAATGTTCTTTACCTCCGGGGTACAGATTTGAACCTATCTAGGTACCAATAAAATATTGTACAACTTTTATTTAAATATTTTATCCGATGGTCAATATATTTCTCCATACCTTATATTCCTGATATTAATTCACCTTTACATATTAATAACGAGCCGCTCATGGCAACCAAATATTCAAGGCCGAGCAAGCGAGAAAATATTGAGGTGGAGCCTAGTGCAACGTTGCCAAGTAAGTATAAATGACTTTCTCTCCAAACCTAACGATTGATCGTGTTTACTATGGATTTATGAATGACTTGGTTCGTGTATCTTTAGTTTTTGGAAATATCCATACGTAATTTTAACATCTAGATGTGTGTTTGATATATTTTATAGTATTGCACCTTCTTAATACAACATTTTTAGTGTAAATACTCTATTATGTCAATATCTGAAAACTTTTGAACATTGTAATCATTTATAATAATTTGAACAAAAAACTTGTATATTCCGTGAAATTTGTTAAAATAATGAAAAAAATAAATAAATCATACCCAATAACAACAGCTTCACGTCCCGCCGAGATCGTTGCTTCTCTTCCTTAAGGGACTCATCGATCTGTTTCGTTCTGGCAATGGCCGCCCTTTCCTCTGCCGAAACTGTGCACCCCATGGCACAAACCTCGATGCACGACGTCTTGAGGCTTTTTTTCGTACACTTTCTCTCAAATAATATTGGGATTTTATCCTTTACCTAATTCTACAAACCAAACAATTTTATGTATACAGAGCGTTTCGTTGTACAATATCTCGTTAGCATCAACTGACAATTTAAAACAACATATAAAGAGCGTCTCCTAGTACAATATCTTAAAAACACCAACTGACTATTATTGAAAACAACGAATACTGATGATTTGTTTCATAATAAAATCAGAGGACGTTAAATGTTAATAACAAATTAAATCGTAAATGTAACTTGAGTTATCTGTCTTGCCACCTATAAAAAATCTAATCAATCATTTAATTTTTGATACGTTTTAGACCAACTTGATATTATTAAAATCTGAAAATTTGGTGTATGGGGTTTTCAGATATGCCGGAATTTTTGCCTAAATCGGATGTTGACTGGAATTTCTTAATTTAAAATAGAACACACTTATAATTACGTATTTCGATAGGGCTACTCTTGAAGATTCTCTCAATATAGAGTTATGCTACCTTACATCGAGTGTCTTACATGTATATTATGCTAGCGTAGCCATTTTACAGGGCACCCTTCGGACCAGGCTAATAATTTGTTGCTAATTTGTAACGCTGAGCTTGATTTTGTTGCTAATGCTGTTTCTAAGAAAACGCAAACTATGCTAGCGTAATATTAAGCTAGCGTAGCCACACGCTCACTATTATTTGATATTGAGCTAGCGTAGCCATACGTTATAACTATAAAAATAAATAATATTGGAAAAAAACGCACTTGAATTTGTTGCTAAAAGATGACACTAACCGATACTGGAAAAAATCATTCCTAACCCCGATTTTCCCACCCCTCACTATTATTTGATATTAAGCTAGCGTAGCCACACGCTATAACTATACAAAATAAGTAATATTGGATAAAAATAAATGCACAGGAATTTGTTGCTAAAAGATGACACTAACTGATACTGCGAAAAAATCATCCCTTATCTCATAATAATTGAAATTCATCGTGTTTTAGTAACCATAGCCTAGCAACAAATTGCTCTACTGATTTTAAAGCGATATAGTCGATATTTGGACAGTAATACACCAGCAACAAATTCCTCAAGTAATTTTTGATCGAAATTCATCGTGTTTTAGTTGCCATAGCCTAGCAACAAATTGCCCTACTGATTTTAAAGAGATATAGTCTATACTTGGTCAGTAATACACCAGCAACAAATTCCTCGAGTATTTTTTTATCGAAATTCATCGTGTTTTAGTAGCCATAGTCTAGCAACAAATTGCCCTACTGATTTTAAAGAGATATAGTCCATACTTGGTCAGTAATACACCAGCAATAAATTCCTCGAGTATTTTTTGATCGAAATTCATCGTGTTTTAGTAGCCATAGCCTATCAACAAATTGCCCTACTGATTTTAAAGCGATATAGTCGATATTTGGACAGTAATATACCAGCAACAAATTCCTCGAGTAATTTTTGATCGAAATTCACCGTGTTTTAGTAGCCATAGCCTAGCAACAAATTGCCCTACTGATTTTAAAGAGATATAGTCGATATTTGGGCAGTAATACACTAGCAACAAATTCCTCGAGTATTTTTTGATCGAAATTCATCGTGTTTTAGTAGCCATAGCCTAGCAACAAATTGCCCTACTGATTTTAAAGCGATATAGTCGATATTTGGACAGTAATACACCAGCAACAAATTACTCGAGTAATTTTTGATCGAAATTCATCGTGTTTTAGTAGCCATAGCCTAGCAACAAATTGCCCTACTGATTTTAAAGAGATATAGTCCATACTTGGTCAGTAATACACCAGCAACAAATTTCTCGAGTAATTTTTGATCGAAATTCATCGTGTTTTAGTAGCCATAACCTAGCAACAAATTTTCCTACTGATTTTAAAGCGATATAGTCGATATTTGGACAGTAATACACCAGCAACAAATTCCTCGAGTAATTTTTGATCGAAATTCATCGTGTTTTAGTAGCCATAGCCTAGCAACAAATTGCCCTACTGATTTTAAAGAGATATAGTCGATACTTGGACAGTAATACACCAGCAACAAATTCCTCGAGTAATTTTGATCGAAATATTTGGATAGTAGTAGCCCAACAAAAAACTCCCCGACTGATTTGTAATTGAAATTCGTTGTGTTTTAGCCGCCATGGCTTAGCAACACATTGCACGACTAATTTAAAAACGATATAATCCATATTTGGACAGTAATCGACCAGCAACAAATTCCTCAAGTGTTTTTTAATTGAAATTCGACGTGTTTTAGTAGCCATAGCCTAACAACAAATTGCCGGAGTGTTTTTTAATTGAAATTCAACCGCCCACAATTTAATAGGCGCTGTCGGATTTACAGGATCCACTGTAAATCTGAGAAGATCAGGCGGTAACACGATTCGATCAGATTTAGATCTATTGCCGACGGGGCATTGTGTCTTACTCGTATCGGAGAGGAAATAGTAGTTGGATGGAAGCGGACGATTTAGTTGAAAGAACTATTAACCAATCCGACAACTATCAAATTACTCTCAGATTAATAGCACACACAAAGAGCAACACAACATGATGCACAACTTTATCGACAATTTAACATTAAGTACTATTTTCAAGTAGCTGATAAAAGAAAGATACATAAAATATGTCAATAAAATATGATATTAATAATTATAAATACAATATTATGTTATTTATATTAAATGGGGTTATTATGATAAAATATAAATGCATTTATAAAATTAATCAAACCAGTCGTTAGAAACCATTTTCTGATATTCCGACCGTGTGGAAACATCTTGATGAAGGTCAACGATACCGATAAATGTTTTCATGTACGTTTTAGAAGAAAGGGTTCATTAAAAAAATTGTAGAGCATGTTAAGGTATATAAAAAATTTAAGTGACTTATTTGCGTCAGATCAAAAACAAAGGAAATACGATTTTGGCACAACCGATTTTTGTAGCGAGTTTAGTTTCGATCCGTCAAAAATGTTAGGTTAATTCGCTAAAAAACGCCCTGTTGGTTCTTGTTCTTTTGGCGCAAAAAGGAAAAGAGAAGAAGAACTAGACAGTTGGTTTTTTGGTTTTGTAAGGTTAGGTTGAGAATTCGAGTTATGGCTTCTCTTGTAATGTAAAAACGATTCTGTAACCATCGAAGATAATAAAGTCTTAAAGTGTTATTAAGTAATTTTAATAAACGTGATTAACTTAGATAACAAATATTAAAAGGTTATGGGCCCAGTTAACGGATGAGAAACAAGGATATAGATTATACATAATATGGCACAGGGAAAAACTTACAACATTGAGGCCCTAACAGGAGAGAATTATTTAGCATAGAAGTTTCGAATGGAAGTCATAATGGCAGAAAATTAAGTATTAGAATGTATAAAAAACGAAGATTAGATTAGATTTTAACGGGGTTACTGTGCACTGAAACCAAAGGTTTATTGTGCCCCCCCTATCAGAGCTGTTGTCGCTACTACTACAGCTCGTACAGTTCGCCTTCCAGTTCCAAGGTTCTAATGAACTCAAGTATTTGGGACGGCTTCAGCGAGGTTAGGTCCTCACTCTTACAAGTTTCTTGTCCAAAGCATTTCTTGCGTTGGCTTGCAATGGCGAGGCATTCCAGAACTAGGTGATCAGGAGTTTCATCCTCCTCCCCACAGAATCTACACTCGTCAATCTCTGCTAGACCTATTCTCATTAAGTGCTTCCTAAGGCGGCAGTGTCCTGTAAGAAAGCCCGTGAGGAGATGTAGCTTATCTTTACTAAGGTCCAAATATTTTTTGGACCTAGCAGTGTCAAAGTTCCCCTAGCAGTGTCAAAGTTCCCATAAAAAACGTAACAGACATATCAGTTTTAACGGAAGACGGCAAGAAAAAATTTCACAAAATAAGCAATAAAGTAAAGTCAATAATAGTACAATGTGTATCTGATGCACAGTTAGAGCTATTACGAGAAAAGGAACAGGCCTACCATATGTGGAAAAGCTTAGAAGAAAAATATGAAAAGAAGGAGCTACCGGGGCAATTATTCCTAAAACGAAAGATGCTGTCAATGAAATTAAAGGAGGGTGAGTCACTAGAACGATTTATTGGTGAATTTGAGGAAATCTTGAGACAGTTAAAAGCCACTATGGTGAAAATTGAAGATCAAGACATAATATGCAATTTGTTGTTAACATTGCCAAAATCATACGAAACAGTAGTAACAGTTATCGAGAATTTGTCATCCGATAAATTATCATATGAAGAGGTTAAGAAAAAATTATTGAGTGAAGAAGAAAAGAGGTGCCTGGCAGGAAGAGCAGGTCGATCTATTGCCACTGAACAAGTTGCGTTTAGTGTAGATGCATCCTGTTATAGGAAAGCGGAGAGCGAGGCCACTATAAAAGGGAATGCAGGACGAGATTATCTTCAAGTTATCAAAGAGGTTCAGGAAAATCTACAAATAACAATTACAGAGCAAACTTTCCAGGTAATAGAAGGTTTCAGGCAGGTGGTAGAGGAAATGGATCATATAGAGGTAACAGTTTCAGAGGTACGAGAAACCCAGTTCAAAATGGAGGAATGCATAGGAGAAACTTTACACAACAGCATGAAGAGTCAAATGAAGTTGATGAGATGAGTGAAGAAGTTTCAAAGGTATGTTTTAATAGTGAAATAAATAAAATTGAAAATAACAGAGGAAAATTGAACGTTTTAGAATTTTTGATTGATTCTGGATGCACTGATCACTTACTAAATAATAAAAATGTGTTCACAGATTTTGTAATGCTAGATAAACCTATAAATATAGCCTTGGCAAAAAATGGTAATTATTTATCCGCAGTTGAAGTCGGAAACATTAATGTTATTAGCAATGTAAATGGTCGACAAGTAGAATGTCAAATAGAAAATGCTTTTTATGTACCACAATTAAGAAAAAATTTACTGTCTGTAAAACGATTAGAAATGTCCAAGATAACCGTAATTTTTGAAAATGGGGTTGTAAAATTATTAAAGGACGGTTTTTTTAATAGGAATTGATAAAAGAGATGGTTTATATAAAATCAATTTTGAAATAGGTCAACAAAAATGTTATTCTGTCCAAAATGATCAGAATAACGAATTTATAAAATGGCATGAAAGATTTTCTCACTTAAATTTTAAATCACTAGAAAAATTAATAAAAGGGAATTTAGTTGATGGAATCGACAAGAATATAAATATTGACAGGGTGAATTTTTGTGAACCATGTATACAGGGAAAATTTTCAAGGTTACCTTTCTCGACAAGACAAAAAAGTAGTAGAATTTTGGAAATAATACATTCCGATGTATGCGGTCCAATTAGCCCACAAACAATTGATGTTTACAAGTATTTTGTTACTTTTATAGATGAGTTTTCAAATTTCGCTATGGTTTTCCTAATGAAAAATAAGAGTGAAGTTTACAGTAAATTCAAAGAATATATAAGGTTTGTAAAATCAAAATTTAATTCAAAGGTCTCTAAATTAAGGTGTGACAATGGGGGCAAATATGTTTCAAATGAATATACAGAGTTTTGTAAAGAAAATGGCATACTTTTAGATTATACAGTGGCATACACACCTCAACAAAATGGGAAGGCAGAGTGGATGAACCGTACTCTGGTGGAAAGAGCTAGATGTATTATGAATGCTTCAAAGGTTCCTAAGTTTCTCTGGGGAGAAGCAATAAGAGCATCATGTTATGTGATAAATAGGTCACCTACGGAGAGTCTGGATGGAGATATTACACCAGCCGAGATATGGAACAACAAAAAACCATATGTTAAACATTTAAAGGTATTTGGGAGTACTTGTTATGCTCATATTCCAGTTGAGTTAAGGAGTAAGTTTGATGATAAAGCAGGAAAATGCATAATGTTAGGCTACACACCTACTGGATATAGACTGTGGAATATAGCAAAAAATAAAGTAGTTATTGCCAGAGATGTAAGGTTTAATAAAAATGAATTTTATTTTGAACAAATGGCAATACTAGATGTAGATAAACGAGTGAGGAGTAGTCAAGATGAAAATATGGGGAACATTGGTAACAGGCTAGAACAAGAAGTATACGACGGGAATTACGAAGATGTAATAGATCAAGAAGAACAGAAAGCGAGTGAAGATAGATATAGAAGCAGTCGAAGCATAAAACCACCAAAATGGCTAGAAGATTATGAGACTTACATGGCTCTAGATGCTATGAGTTTGGTTGAAGATGTGCCACAGTCATTTGAAGAAGTAGATGAAAGAGATGATAAAATTTGCTGGCTTAAATCAATGGATAGAGAAATTAATTCAATACATAAAAATGGTACTTGGGAAGCAGTAAGTGAAAAACCTGTAGGAAAAACTATTTTGGATACGAAATGGGTATATACTTTTAAACGTTTTGAGGAGAATGAATCTGAGAAATATAAGGCTCGATTGGTAGTTCGAGGGTTTCCACAGGAAAGAGGAAAAGATTACGAAGAATTTTATTCTCCTGTAGCAAAAATGACCACAATTAGGGTGATCTTAGCTATTGGAAATCAATTTTCATTCTATTTTAGACAACTGGATATTAGGTCAGCATTCTTGAATGGAGTTTTGGAAGAGGAGGTTTATATATATTCACCAAAAGGGGTAAAATGTGGGGTATATAAGTTAAATAAAGCGTTATATGGGTTAAAACAATCGTCAAAATGTTGGAACATGGAGATTAATTCTTACTTAATTGAGATAGGATTTATAAGGTCTGAAAATGATTTTTGTCTATACATCATAATGAATAATAACTATGCTACTTATCTCTTAATTTATGTAGACGATATAATAATATGTGGTCCTGATAATGATTTTATAAACTATATTGTAAAGCAATTAATGAAAAAAATTGAGATAAAGGATGAAGGTAAACTTGAATATTTTCTAGGTTTAGAGATAAACTATAACAGAGATAAAGGTGTTTTACATATTAGTCAACAGAGGTACATTAAACAAATTTTCAGAAAGTTAGGTATGGATTCCTGTAATGGTACTTCTATACCAATAGATTCAAAATTAAATTTAACATGTAATGGTAATAATAAGAATAAGCCTGTAAGACAATTAATTGGATGCTTAATGTATCTCATGTTAGGTAGTCGACCAGACATATGTTTCGCTCTCAATTATTTTTCTAGATACCAAGACAAAGCATCAGATGAAATATGGATTCATCTAAAAAGAGTATTGCGATATTTAAAGGGAACTGAAAATGTAGGTTTGGAGTATTGTAGGAGAAATGAACAGGAGATTGTAAGTTTTGTAGATTCTGATTGGGGGAGTGATCGAATCAATCGAAAATCAGTTACAGGTTTTGTAATTAAAGTTTTTGGAAACGTTGTAACTTGGGTAACTAGGTAACAAAATTGTATCACTTTATTAACAACAGAAGCTGAACTAGTTGCTCTGTGTGCTTGTGTCACAGAAAATTTTTATTTAAGAAAATCATTAAGGGATTTAAATATTGAAGTTAAACAAATAATAATTTTTGAAGATAACCAAGGGTGTTTATTATAGCACTTATTAAGAATCACGGAAATAACAAGAGAGTGAAGCATATGGACTTGAAATACCAATTTGTTACTGAATACTTACATAAAAAGGTTTTAGATTTAAGATATATTGGTTCTAAGGAACAACAGGCTGATGGATTAACAAAAGCTTTACCTGTAATGGGTTTTTCTAGATTTTATCGGTTTAAAGGTTTTTAGCGAGGAGGGGTGTTAGGTTAATTCGCTAAAAAGCGCTCTGTTGGTTTTTGTTCTTTTGGCGCAAAAAGGAAAAGAGAAGAAGAACTAGATAGTTGGTTTTTTGGTTTTGTAAGATTAGGTTGAGAATTCGAGTTATGGCTTCTCTTGTAATGTAAAAATGATTCTGTAACCATCGAAGATAATAAAGTCTTAAAGTGTTATTAAGTAATTTTAATAAAAGTGATTAACTTAGATAACAAATATTAAAAAAAAAATGCGCCAATAGTAGGCTATGTTCAACCCCAGGAGCGGTACAAACAGATTACTCGTGTTCAAGAAATCTTAAGGTTTTAGAATGATTTCCAACTTTCTCCAGGTCACTTTGTCCCTATTTTACTGGACGAATACTAAAACTTCTTGAAATTTGTGTCTTAAAAATTGCTAAAGGTCAAAACCACTAGCGAGGTTAGGGACGAATTGTTATTTCAGTGTAAATGTTACGGTTAATACGAGAAAATAGTTAATTCGCGAATTAACCGAATGTCAAGGATAAAACCCGAATATGTCATAGTTCCGCTCTTGTTTCGCATATTATCCAGCGCAAACAGGTTAAAACGCGAATTACCCAAAAGCAACCGCATAGAACGCTTATTGTCTCAGTTTTTTGTCGTTTGTCAACATGGCTGGTAATACTGAAAGTGTAAACAATTTTAAAACGCGTTTCAATGAAGAGTTTTTCAAAGTTGCAGTTACCAAAAGTGCAAATATCGGATATTTAAATAGTGACGAATATAAGAATACAATTGAATGTGTCAAACAGACAAAAAATACCGTCTCCAAAACTTCCCAACAATATCGCCGCATAAAACGTTATGATGTGTGTTCCATAGGCGGCGTTGAAAAATTAATTACCCCTATAAAACCAAATGAACAAGACTTTCAATATTATCTAGCCAATGAGGATTTTTTTGATATTATCCACGCAACTCATTTGGCTATTGGACATGGTGGTCGCAATAGAATGGTTCAGGAGCTGAAGAAAAAATATAAAAATATTACCCAGGAGAGTATATCTTTTTGCCTTAGTTTATGCACTCATGCTTAATGAAACAAAAATCTATGAAAAAGGGATTAGTTGTGAAACCCATTATTTATTCCGAAATGAACAGCCGATGTCAAGTAGATCTCATTGACATGCAATCGAACCCTTATGGGCAGTATAAATTCATACTAGTCTATCATGATCATTTAACAAAGTTCGTACAATTGAAACCCCTAAAATCCAAAACAGCTGATGAAGTGGCCACAACAATACTTAATATATTTTGTATATTCGGTGCACCAATGATTCTTCATTCTGACAATGGACGTGAATTTTGTAACCGTATACTGGAGCAATTACAAAGTATGTGGCCTGGACTTAAACTAGTTACCGGAAAACCTCGCCATAGCCAATCACAGGGAAGTGTAGAAAGATGCAACCAAGACGTAGAAAAAATTCTAGCGACATGGCTGAAAGATAATAACACAAATAACTGGTCGGATGGTCTTAAATTTGTTCAAGTGATGAAAAATAGTACATACCATGACGGGATAAAGCGTTCACCGTACAGAGCAATGTTTGGTATGGAATTAAAGATTGGCTTATTAGATTCCAAACTACCCAAAGAGCTTATTGAAGGAATTAATACCGAAGAAGAGCTCTTAGATATAGTGAAAAATACCAGCACGGAAAATACTCTGAATGAAAATGACGTAGATCTAAATGAAAACATATCTCATATGGAAGAAATAGACATTGATAAGACAATTAATCAAACATTTAACAAAAATACAGATATCCAAGTTAGCGGTCAAATAAAAGATAAAAATTATGAAATTGTAGAAGAGGAAAAGGAAGAGTCAGAATATTATGATATACCAAATGAGAATATACAGATTGAAATAATTGATGTACCAAATTCGGCAGAAACAGTTGAAAATCACCAAAATAGAGTCCTTCAAGTAATCGAAGTCCACGAAAACAACATGCAAAATATTAACTGTATTGAAGATAATAATAAAGTGAGAGAAGACCGAAACGACATAACTGATGTGTTAAATGTGTGTTTTTGTCCAACTGGAGGTGAAAAGTGTGATATTTGTGTGAAGCAGTTCAGTATTTTGGAAAATAGAGCACAAGCTAAAAAATGTTTGGAGAAACAATCTGAAAAAATGAAGCGTATATCGAAAGAAAAATTTCCATCTTGTTGCGTAGGGGATACTGTCAGAGTCCCTATTCCAGATTTAGATAGAGGACGTTGTGACTTCAATAATGCATTGCTGATAATGACAAAGGATATTATGAATTAGGTAACGAAAACGGTACTATTCGTCAAAAATACTCTAGAAATGAATTTGCTGTATGCAAACGAAAGTCAATTCCATTAGAGTGTGTGTTAAGTGAAAAAAAATCATTAAGAGAAATTGCCAAAAACCAGTCAATTTCCGGAGGACAGGGATTTCAAAAATGTAACTGTAAAAGCAAATGTTTCACCAAAAAATGTAGATGTAAGTCGAAAAATCTGTTATCTAATTCTAAGTGCCATTCAAGCCTATCCTGTTCCAATAAGTAATATGTAGTAAAAGTAGGTACCTATAAGTTTTGATCCATAGGTATTAAACTTTAACCTATTAGCCTTTTGTTTCTTTTTTTTAAAGAATATAACTATTTCTTTTTTATTATTATAATTTTAGATAACATATTTTATTATTCTGTATTACTTATGTAATAAAAATCACAGCTCAGTACCTATACGCACGACATTAATAATTGCTTACTGAACTTATTACCCGGCTAATTCGTGAAAGAGCCAAGTATTATCGGATATAACCGATCATATTGTCTAAATCGCGTTTTAACCGAATAATTTGCGAATATTTTTCAATTATTGTTATTTCTTCCGTAATAACCGGCTGTATTGGATAATTCGCGTTTTAGCCGGTTAATTCGCGAATTAACTATTTTCTTGTATTAACCGTAACATAAATACCTCATGCATCTTATTTCATTTATTATACCTAACCTAAAATTTCAAATTCTAAATTCAACGTTTATAAATATGAACGAACTTTATGAATTTAGTAGCAATGAATTTCTCACTCGAATTTCTAATTATTTCAGTTCGAAAAGGAAGGAAGAAATTCGTGGTGGTTGAAATGAGTCAGCTTCTCTTTTCGATATGTAAACTAAATGTATCGCATTCGAATTATTTCTCGTATAAGTAGTTTCTGCTTCCAGTTATCGTTGGGATCAGATGAGGTAATAATTAAGTTATCTTCCCAGATTCTCGTAGAAATTGTAATAAATCTTAAGCTTTTAAATTATAGTTTTTGGTTTGATCTTGAATTTTTCATTCAATTCTCTTCTTATCGTCATTCTCACACTCAACAACACACAAGTTTTTCTCGATTCTCCTTCTTTTTGAAAAACAATAATTCTTAATAAGTATACAAAAATTGAAATTGAAATCACTGCATTTTATTTTCTTAAATATTAAACGCTTATTATAATCAATACAAAACCAATAAATATTTATAAGGGATGAAAATTAGAGTCTAGAAACTTGCTGAATGGCAAAACGGCCAAAGAGAATAGCTACGAGGACAAACATGTGTCACTTCGGTTTTATCGCTAATAACAGACAGCGCTCATATTCGATTTGCTTTTCGCCACACTGTTCTTTGAAATGTTTGTATTCGTCGCTCCCACTATACGAATAGCTAGATCAACATGTAAATTTATTTATGTAGATGTTTCGTTCATCTAAGATCTTGTACTCGTGGGATGTGGGATATGGACATCAATCATATCAACCTTTTATGTAACAAAAATATCCAATTTTTTCCCTAAAATGTGCTTCGTTTTATGTTTGAAACACTGACATTCGTTTCAAATGTTTAGTTTATTAAACTTCTTGTATACTTTATTTTTACTTCGTCTCGTCGATTCAACACATTTTTGGGTTTAAAAAACTGTTAGGATTTAAACAAACCGGAACGATTATAAACAGATTCGAAAACTGTGTGTATACATTAAAAATAGATTTTTTTGTCTCTATAAATAGTTACTGGCGTCACACCCTATCAAAATTCACAAGAACGTTATAAAAAAATAACATCATAGATTTATTTTAATTATAACAGTTATTCCCGATTGGCTAGACCTATACAACAATGTAGTTCAAATTCACATATTGTTATGCGTGTTGAGATAACAATACACTTGTGTAAATATAAGGTAGGTATCCATACGTTTTGATAGCAAATTGAAGAATGCTCAGCTGACAATTATTTAATTTGCAGTTATAAACACTGGGGACTGATGTTTCTTTGCATTTCAGGTAATATAACTGTCAAATCATTTTTTAAACATGAGAACCGATCACGGACTTAGGATCCATGGACTTCTAATAGTATATGTTTCCCATACATCCGAAATGACCCCTCACTTTGCCTACACATGGCCGCCATGTTGTGCTAATTTTAAGTTGGTATTAAGAAGCAACAGTTCATATGCGTTTTCTTGATATTGAGGATGGAACGTTGGTTGGTTACGCGAAATAACTGATAGCATAATAGAAATAATTAACCAATTAGAATTTAGCTGGATGAACTGACGCTCCATTTTCGTTCTGTCAATTTTTGTTTCCTTTGTTCCGTTGTTGCAATGCGATTTGACTGTTTTGTGACAGCGTCAGGAGTGGCATCAGGTCACATTTCACAATTTTCGCATTGAATTTTATTGAGTGCAAGTTTGATATTTGTGTGTTAACTTTTGGATTATATTCGTGTTTATTGCAAATTAATAGTGGTTAATTACATTTTATAAGTAGTGTTATTTTAGTAAGGTACTTAATAGTATAGTGTTATTTGTAAGATCTAGAACTGTAGGAGACTAGCTACAAACTGCTAAAATGCCTTCCTGTTTTGTACGAGGTTGCTCTAACACTACTTACATTTGTCGTTTGAAAGAGGGTGTAACATTTCATAAGTAAGTTATATGATTTTTTTTGTATGTAAGTTAATTTACATTTTCCTTTTTCTCCAATTTGTAGATTTCCCAGTGACAATACGCTTAAAAGGTCCTGGTTGGTAGCACTTGGAAAAGATCCAGCTTATAATATTGCATATGAAAGGGTGTGCTCCGAACATTTTGGACAAACCAATTTTGAAGTGGCAGGCGAACGGAAACGTTTAAGAATAGGGTCAATTCCAACCCTAAAACTACCTCAATGTTTTGAAGTAGATCACATGGAGAAAAGTTATTTACCTAGCTCACCTCCACCTACATAGTATGTTAATTTTCACTTAGTACTCACAAAGAATCAAAAAATATTTTTTAATCGTAGCAGCAAGCTGGAAAGTGTTGATTCACCTCAAAGTAGTTCACCAAAATCTCCGACAAAACTTTCTCCAATAAAACGGAGTGATTCAGACTCGTCTCCATCTGCTCATTCTTCTGATATAGTACGGATGGCACAATTCTTTCATCCGTATAGGTAAGTTTAATATCAAATTTTCTTTAAAATCAAAATGTAATATGTATTTTATTTATATAAATTTTACGTAGCATTTATATAATGCCTTATTACCAAAGTTTAACTAGTCTAAAGAAATGTTCTATTTTCAGCAAACCTTCCACAGAAGATACCAATGTAAAATTGAGAGAGAAGATTCGCTTTTTGAAGAGGCAATTAAGAGTATGCAGAAACAAACTAAAAATTTGCAGAAAAACAAGCAGGAGGCGAAAACTACGATTTTAATCGTACAAATTATGAAGCAATGTGCCTCTCTTTGGAATCAATTGACTGAGATGGTGTCCATATTTTACGATATAATGTACAATATAATAAATTGCTTTGTTCCGCTGAAAAAGGTTTGCAAGAAGAGGTTTCCATGTTGGTATACTCCGGAGTTGAAGAGGCATTTGTGCGAGAAAGAAGTAGCTCACAAAATTACTAGGTGTCCTGTAAACTAAATGGAATTTAGTAGATTAAGGGCTCAGTGTAAACTTTTATCACGAGAGTGCTACTGAAATTATGTAAAATATACTGAAATTGTGTTACAGATAATGTTAAGTTTTTTGGAAGTGTGTAAACAGTAGGAGGGTGAATAACACTATACCTTCTGAAATGACTCTTGGGGACCTTACTGCTGGTAACGGGAATGATATTGCAAATCTATTTGCTAAACATTTCTCATCAGTTTATTCAAATCAATCTGCAGACCCCCTTCCAAACCACCAGACAAAAAGTCAACATATGTGATTAAAACTGTCTGTGGATATGAACTCTTGCTACATAAACTTTTTCATTATGGTGTTGACGGTCTTGTATTACAATGGCTAAGTGATTATCTTACGAATAGTTTACAAATGGTCAGAGTTACTCATGAATATTCTCATACTTCTCCAGTAACCTCTGGAGTTCCCCAAGGGTCTCATTTAGGACCATTATTATTTAACATATTTATTAATGATAAAATGCATTGTTTTCAAGGTAGCAAAGTCTTGTTATTTGCTGATGACCACCTGACATGTTTTAGTGTGATTAGTGGCATGGATGATGCTCTAATATTACAATCTGATTTAGATAGTCTATCAAATTGGTGTACAATTAATGGTGTGAATCTAAATGCATCCAAATGTCATGTAATGCGTTTTTATAGAATACACCACCCAATAGCTTTTGATTACAATATTAATAATGAAACTCTAAAATGTGCTTCTCAAACTAAGGGCTTGGGTGTTATATTGGACTCCACACTTAATTATAAGCCTCATGTTACCGCCGTTGTTCAAAAATCTATGAAGATGTTGGGTTTTATATAGAGAACCACTTCTAATTTTACTAACATCACTGCTATTAGATCTCTATATTGCTCACTGGTCAGAACTTATCTTGATTATTGTTTACCATTATGGTCTCCTCATTATATTACATGAAGCTGTTCAGCACAATTTTTTAAGATGCACATTTACCTTTGTTATGATTTCTTAGAACGTTTTTTAAACATTCCTACTCTGGAGGTTCGCTGAAGGCAAAGGGATCTGATACAGCTGTTCAACATAGTAAATGGTATTTGTGATAGTCCCAAGCTTCTCTCTAAAATATATTTAGTTGTCCCTTCTCGTCTTTCTAGGCAGGTACAAACGTTTCATGTCGCATTTCATAGGTACAACTATGCAATGAATAGTTTTCTACCTAGGACACTTAGATTAGCAAATTCTGTCGATGGAATTTTAATTTTTGATGTGTCCACTTTCAAGTTTAAAAAACATTTGCTGGAGCTTCCACTTTAGAGCGTACATCTTTTATTGCTGGTTTGATGTGTTATCACTCCTCTTACTTTATTTGCTTTTTTTCTTGTGATTTATACTATACTTTAGGTTTTTCCTTTTGTTTTATAGATAAGTTTAATGCATGTGTCAATTGTTCTATCTTGTTCTAGTTTTATATATTTTTCTTTTTTTGTTATTGTAGCATTTTTTTTATATTTCCATATTGTATTAATGTGAATTGGGCTTGACCGTGATTAAACTAAATTAAAATTAACGGTTATTTTATTTATTTCCTGATTAATTGAATTTGAATAAGAATATATAATAATATAATTTATAAATAAACGCTTCTTAAAATTTATGAAAATGTATTCCATAATCCCAACTTAGGTAGATACACAATACGCATTAGGTAGTATAAATAATAAAGTAGGTATACTTTTTCCTCCCACCGTTTCGTATTTTCCTATCTTTTAAATGATTTCTAATTTATTGTTTAAACCGGTCCTGTACGAATCACGTGACTCAGGCCGGCCAACTTAAAATTAGCACAACTTGGCGACCACCGTAGAGGAGTCAAACCGAATATACAATTAGTAGTCCATGGATCCTAAGTCCGTGGGACTGATGTTTCTTTGCATTTCAGGTAATATAACTGTCAAATTATTTTGTAAACATGAGAACCGATATACAGAATTGATCTTGCGGTGTTGTCTGATCATAAGAATAGTCATCTCGGATTAAGATGGCAGCGCCATGGTGGTGACAACCGGAAACTATTTAATATACATTGCCATTGTTTATGTTATGGTGTTTTGTATAATTGTATTCAGTGTTTTGGACGTGGTTTTGGTTTTTAATATTTGTACTTGTACTACATGTTTTGAATACCTGGGAAACATGTTAACAGATGACGGAAAGATAGATGCAGCAGGGCCGGATTAAGACATTAGAGCGCCCTAGGCTGACATCTGTTTGGCACCTCTAAACTAGGAAAGTAAAAATATAAATACAAGTAAAATAAAACGCGTTTCACAAAATATATATGTATTTGTGAAAATGTACAAATCGATTATTTAAAGGTGAATTTTACGACACTTAATACTTGAAAATTTTTGTATGATACCGTCAAAATTTCTTTCTTTTAGTGCCTCACATATGACATATGTTTATAAGAACTTTTTCGTCTTAAAACTAAATAGCGAATCGACCACAGCAATCTTTCAGATTAATTTGGAAACACCCTCTATATAATATGTATATATTTTTTATAAATCCACTATATATATTATATAATATTCCTTGCACACAAATGTCTATAATTTTCTATAAACAAATATATTGTGCCACTCTCAGCTTCCAATATTCCTCTGACTTGCTCCACAAAACCGTTTTGTTTTATTTTATGACTTATAAACCAATTTATATTCGTAACATTCCAGAAAAGGCGTAAGCGGCAATATTAAAAGTTATCAAAGCAGTTCCGAACATGAACTTTAAAATTAATTGTACGTTTCATTCTAAACATTACTCTTGAATTTTATCTTCACCTGTCATATATTAGAATGGTAAGTAAAATCGGTCTCGTTTTGAATTAATCATTATTCTTTAGGATCATTACTACTAAAATGTGAATAACAATATTTTATTACTTGCAAGAAAGGAAAACAATCTCGATATGGACACATTATTTTGTTTTGTTTTCATGTACCCGAATATAGATTTACTTCTAGTATTTTAACGCGTCCTAAAAGCTACAGGGGTTAACTCATTTTTTTCAGAATTTTCAGGAGGGCATTTTTTCCTAGGAAAACACAATAATTATTGGATATAAGTTTCGTAGCTGCAACAAACGCTTGGATGTAATTGAAGGTATATAGCCAGCTCCACATTCCACAGCTCACTACTTGCGTCTATAGGTGCACCTCCGGTTTTCATCATGTTTTGTGGGATGGACTCAATGCGTCTTTTGTTGGCACCTTACTTTCTTGCATATACCGATCACCACAGCTTGACCCTCACGCTGTACTCTAACTTTGTATATGAATGTTGAGTTCCTCAGCCGGAAACCCATTTCGTCTTAAGGCATTGCTGAATCAGAAACAAGGCACATTATTGAAGCTAAATGTGCACTTTGTCCAACTCTGAAACGTCTGATTATGTATGTTTTGTCATCTGCAGTGGTAAAATGAAAACAACGAAATCGAATGCACATGCAAACATCACCTGGTTCGTGAAACTATTTTCTTGGCAACGCTTAGAAGAAGTCCATTTTTCTTCTTTTGTATATATTTTTCTATGAAAAGAGGTGATGTCAACATTCTGTTATCAAATTTAACATGTACTATGTATCAAAATAAACGGTTTTAATGATTAAAACTAACTTTTCCTCATCTGTGGCCCTGAACAATATTCTATCATAAAATTGTTACTTGTATACACTTCGGGGGATGTATCGTGCTAACAAACCGAAATTTCTCCAAAAATAAACAAAAATTTAGTATATCTGGATTTATAGGAGCCACTGTACTCGCACTAATCAACTGAAAATCAATATTGTACATCTGTGAGACACCTTGAACAATATTCAATCATAAAATTGATCAATCGTATACTCTCTGGAGGCTGTATCGTGCTAACAAACTGAAAATTCTCCAAAAATGGCAAAAATTTGGTACTTCAAGTACCATAGCACCCGTTGTACTGGCTTTAGTGAGCTGAATATCAATAGGGTTCATCTTTGAGACGCTCTGAATAATACCCAATCATAAAAATGGTCACTTGTAAATACCCTGGAGGCTGTATCGTGCTAACAAACTGAAATTTCTCCAAAAATGGCAAAAATATCGTACTGTGGCACCTTTTGTATTGGCTCTGGTGAGCTGAAAATCAATAAGGTTTATCAGTGAGATGTCCTGAATAATATTCAATCATAAAATTGGTGACTTGTTGAGCTTCGGAGACTGTATCGTGCTAACAAACTGAAATTTCTCAAAAAATGACAAAATGTCGTACTTCAAGTACCATACCACCCGTTGTACTGGCTCTGGTGAGCTGAAAATCAATAGGGTTCATCTGTGGCATGTCCTTAACAATATTTCATCATAAAATTGGTGACTTATTGCACTCCGGAGGCTGTATCGTGCTAACAAGACATGTAAGGAAAAGTGGCCGACGACGACATACACACAGGAGTTTTTTTCTAAAAACCGTTTTTTCGTGTTGTTGTTGATGGAAAACGTAAAAATAACTCAAAAAAAAATTTCAAAATTCCAACTTTTTTTGGGGTAAACAAATACTTTTTTCGCATATAAGATAGGTTGGGCGGAAAAGTAAAATTGGTTTGGTTATATTTGATTGCTGTACTATTAAGAAAACTTCTTTATTTTTCTAATACATCGACATTCTCAGATATGGTCCTAATTTTTTGCTACGACTCCAACCACGTACATGGGAGAGTACATTTTTAAGTTACTTTCACCATTATCGGGAAATTTTAAAAGCCGGACCTTTGTTTTTCTATGTATGAATGATGAAGTTTTGTTAATGAATTATTCATGTAGCGTTGTTTAATTAAATTATTGTTAAAATCAAAAATAGTTTTGCAAATTCTGATTTGCATTTATTGATGATTCAACTTATAAACCAATGTGGAAATTTTCTGATTCTATTTCTATCTGGAACTTTGGTTGTCCTTAATGTTAACTTACATAAAACAAAACAGATCTGGCTTTCAGAGTTTACCCATTAAACCATTTTTTTAGCTACACACCCTATACCTCTTTTCGTTTGAATTTCAATAACTAATACTGATAAGCATGGGTTATTTAACAAAATAACAATTCCGCAGTATCTCGGGAGCTATTAGCAAAACTGGACAGCAGTTTCGCAAGCTTGGACGTGTTAGGCATCTTCTAATATAATAAATACTAACTAATGATACCCAATTGGATGTAATATTTATGTTAACAAAACCCACCAACAACTATGTTTGTTGTCGAAAGCCCTTTTTGCGTTGGCTTGCAATGGCGAGGCATTCTAGACCTAGATAATCCGGAGTTTCTCCTTCTTCCCCACATAATCTGCACTTGTCAGTTACTGCTAAACATATTCTCATTCCTGAGGCGACAGTGCCTTGAAAGGAAGCCCGTGACGAGATATTTGTGTTGAAATCCAAATTCTTTTTGGATCTAGCGGTGTCAACAAAGTTCACCAGGAACTTTTTGGAGTGATCAATCCTGGGAAGGCACCGCCAGAAAGCTTCTCTTTTGGTTTCCTCCTTCTTCCGAAACTCTTATAGACCACCACAGAAGGGCTCCGAGCCAAAAAAGGCGATCGCGCTACTTTCTTGGCCAGTACTTGTCCTCTGTCTTCATGACACTAAATGGAGGATTTGCGCTAATTTTTCGTTGCTCTCTACTTCAAATGTCCTGAAACTTATATCAGTTTGTGCTTATTAAATTCTAGAGAATGTTGAAATATACAAGGTATTCGTTTACTAAAATTGAACCTTTAAGGACAAGTGGTTATAATATTTTTCCTCTTGTGTTCTGTCCTCCACTTTTTTTAATATTATGTGTTATATCTCTTTTTTAAATTGTATAATCTGTTTCATCACTGCATATGCATTTATGAACGCAGTGGTCTGTCTTTTTATAAAGTTAAGGTACCCATTTAAGGAGCTTTAAACAATCGTCTGTGTTATCGTCTTAAGTGAGTTTTGCGACTTTTAAATGAATGAAAATACTGAACAACGAATCTGTCTTAAATTTTGAATTGCAAATGAAATGACCCCACACATCTTATAAGGGCAAATTTCTTGAATTTTTGATATGTTGTAGAATTGATCATTCTGGTGAAATGTTTCAATGGGCGCAACACGATCCTATGACTAGATTTCGAGATACAGGGTGTTGCATATGAGAAATATTCACTTTTCATCTTTCCGTATCTCCCAAGTTATGATTTATCTTTGGTGGTATTATCATCACATCCTTGTATGACAAATTCAAGAGAAATTCATTTCCAAATCTTTTCGTATTACAGGGCGATTTCACTTGATAGTAATGCTATTTAGAGACTTTCATAATTTTTTTGTTTTATAAAGAGATAATGCGAAAAAAGGTTGAATTATCACATAATATTATAAATTCATTTCATCTTTCATCACAGTTTATATAATTCATACAAGGTGATTCACGAATATAGAAAAATAACGAATTTTGGTTTTTCGGACACCTCCGAAAATGACGAAATTCTCGTAAAGGATGTTAAAGGATGTGTTTCATCGTATACAGAGTCGAATGATGTAAATTTGAAAAATTGCGTATACTTTATTAAATAAAAACCTTGATTTTTTTTTATCACCCTAAATCTCATAAGGGAGTCCAAAAAGTTAGCGATATTTTTTCATGAGAGAACTCTAAATACTTTAATTTATATCGTACAAAATTTTCAACGGAATCCTATGACGTGATTTTCATATACAAGGCGAACAATTTGTGAAAGAAGCTAAGATCTGTACAATTCCCCATTGCTATATTTTCATTCCAGTTTTCGGCGGGCTTGTATAGATCAGTAATAATACCTACCGTATCGTATCCCTCGAAAAAAAGCCACGAAACGAATTAACATTTGCAGCATCCAGAAGGCGATTCAATGGAGAAGTTATTTTTTCATGGTTAAGTGTTTCGCAGAAGTCATATTATACTTGTTACATTCGCAGAAGTTCCTTATTTCGAATTTTACCTTTATAAAACAGCACTCTATAATACGCATTAATCAAAACTTTGCAAAATATCACACTCGCTGAAGCCAGGCAAATTTGTGAATATGTTTGGAATATTATAAGATTACGGTCATTTATTATCAATGAGTAATTGTCTTTTAAGATGCCTTTTAATGTCATAGATTATTATTGTTAAATTGTTTGTTAGTGTATAGCGTATTGTTTAATTTGTACACATACACCCTTACTGTAAACTCATGTTTCTGAAGCATTAATAGTATATTACGTAACAAGAGTTGTAAGTAACCAATTACGCACGAAATGAAAAAGTTTATGCACGAAGCCGCGCAGCGGCGATTGCATAAATTTCATGAGTGCGTAATGGGCTTACAACTCGTGTAACGTACTATACTTTTTTTACGCCCATTCATTTTCTTCCATTAAATATAAAACATCGCAATCATTTAAACTTTATTATAATAGTTGTTAATAACAATGAACGGTTATTTATAATTGTATTATATTTTGTTCAAGAAATTGACAATATAAATGACATGACATTTATTTTCATAGCATGCTACTTAAGAAAACGTGTCCTATTTTTAAAGAAATTGCATAATGTTCTGCCTATATTTAGGGGCATCAATCTTTCAATCCTAAATATATCTCGCTAATGCTAAAAGTTTTTATGTTTTTTAATTGACTAAATTTGTGTAAATAGACCAAATAAAGTCTTATGTAAATAAAAATTAGATTGTAATTTAATTAAACCAAGAAGGTTAAGTTTTCTTCTCAAAACGCACGTGTATGTTATGAGATCTCATTATGTGCATGTTATTGTTAAATGTCATTTACAAGGAATGTTGACAGTGCGATTTTTGACGTTTACAGACATGGGCGTAGAAAAATTATTATTATTATTCACTCTATAAAACAATAAAATAGCATAATTATCAAAGGAAATCGTCCTGTAATACGAAAAGATTTGAAAATAAATTTTTCATGAATTTGTCACACTAGAAAAATACCACATAGGATAAATCAGTATAAAATCATAATTTGTACATATTTCTATCGGTTTATATAGAGTATATATTATATTAGTTCAAATTCACGGCATATTTCTTCACCAAAGGAACGTTTTATTTTTCAATTATATTTTTGTATCTTCGAATCGTATATTCCCACCTTTTCGAGAACGTTTCTCTTTCTTTTTCTTGTATTTGAAACATTATCTGAATCATCTTCGAATACCTACATAGCACCAATTATTAATATACTTATTCCTGTTATCTCGTAGTATGCATGGAGAACAATGCAAAGAGGGTAAAATCAACAAAATTCTAATGTCAATAGTCGTTTTCTTGTTGATGTCAAAAAGCTCAAGGACATTTCTGAATTATTAGACTAATTGAAGTTTTTTTTTGTACTGTTCAAGTTTATGTGATTTTCACTGTTTGTTGAACTTTGCTGAACAATATGGCCTTCGCAAATAGAGTGAGTTGTTATGTTTGTGACCGAAATGTTATTCCTAGACTCTTAATGCGTTTGAATAGATGCAAATTGCAACATATCGAAGACAAGCTGCGGGAAATCCACCTATTGATATTCAGGATGATACAAAAATATTTTTCAATTATAATAACACAGTGATGAATGGCATTATTGCTATGGAAAATAACCCGAGTTGCCTTCGTCTCAATGTGTTGTCCCGCGTATCAAGTCGAGCGTGCTTTATTTGTAATGCTCGTCAAAATATTCAAAGACTTTCTTTAGAATGTAGAGTGGATATTTTTTTGCTTCTGATATCTATGTCTCAAATTTCTTGAGAATTTGTGGTCACCATCTTGATCATCAATGTTTCCTTCCAAATTACTTGCATGGAAGTTTGAATTTTGTGAATAAACCATACATACTTTTCAATTTTCAACATTTTCTACAAGGTATGAGGACAAATGCTAATAGAAACAGGCCACTCCGTAACTGGGAGGTTATCAATTGTTTCACTGCAGACGAATTTAAGGAGCTCATATCAATTTCAAAAAATAATTTTTGACAATTACTAGAATTTTGCGATATTATTGAACAAGATGGCAAGAGAAGAAATGTCGAAAAAAAACATTTGCTCACATTTTTTATCAAAATGAAGCATGGAGTTTCAGATGAGTTTTTGAAAATATTGTTTAGTTATTCTTCCCGACAAGCAGCAAGGCTCATTATTTCTAATATGAGATTACCTCTTTTATCAAGGTTCGTACCGGATAATATTGGATTTAATTCGATAACAAGAGAAAATTATATATACAGTCATGCATCCCCTTATACGAAACAACTGTACAATCCCACACCAGACATTCCCAAAGCAATAATTTATATAGATTGTACCTACAATATAAAAGAGCAGTAACTTTCGAGTATTGAGGCAATCATACGGTTTCCACAAGAATAAACATTTGGTCAAACCAGAGATCATAGTTGCCCCCGATGGGCAGTAGCAATCAACGGGCCGTACTTCGCAGATGCTAGGAATAAAGATGCGAGTGTTCTAAATGACGAAATTATTTGAATGGAATGAGAACATTGTTTTAAGAAGGCGATATTGTGATAGTCGATAGAGGCTATAGAGATTCAATCAATAGTCTACAAGAATTTCGCTTGCATTACTATATGCCACCATTTCTACCGCCGTATCAAAGGCAATTAACGACAAATAAAGCCAATCAGGTACGTTTAATAACCACTACTAGATGGATTGTAGAAGCTAGAAATGGACATTTTAAGTAAATTTTCAAATTTTTTCGTCAACTCATATCAGCAATTAGAGATGTAAAATTCTCAAGTATATTCTCAAGTTAGAGAATGTTTGAACAGAATTTGCAATATATACTGTCTTTCCATGGACATTTTTTGTATTAAAATATTTCTAAACGTTACTTTTCGTTTTTGTGGTACCCTTCAATTTATTTTGCCCCATGTTCGCACTTCTAGGGGATTTCCCTAAGTCGCTGTTCCCAGCCAGACGTAAAACACTGTTGCCAGAGTTATAGAAAAGTTTAGAGAAACTCAAAATTTTAAAAATCATTGCAAAATTTTTCAGTGTAAATTTTGTAGAAAACCTCCTCTAGAGAATATTCTCGGGAGAATTTTCTTACTGAGAATATTCTCGTTCTCGAAAATATCATCCTCTCACATCTCTATCAGCAATACATGCTACGAAGTTACGTGATCATTACCTGATTCTTGGTGCGCTTATAAATAAATTCCATCCTTTGATAAATATGCATGGAACGTTGCATACGGCCACACAAATGTTAATTGATTCCGATTATGTCAACATTGTTCAGGCAAGAGTTGAAGCTGAAAACCTCCATACTAGGAACGGTCGATGGATTCGATTGAATCAACTTCTTATACAATCCTTCCTCATCTCACAATATCTCTGGTACTTATCAAATATATAAGATTTTTTGAACTTCTAATATGAGCTGGGAGTTCCCATTACCATTCTGTATATCAGAGTAAGAATCCTCCTGGTAGGCAACAATATCCAAATTAGAATGTGGATACTAAAATGAACAATATACAGAGATTAATGAAAAAACTAACCATATACGTACCTTGGTGTGCTACATTTTCGAGCATAAAATAAAAATGGATTTCCACTGTTTGTATAATTATTCGAATGTATTAATGACTGATATGAAACAAGAGTTCCCATTCTGCCATAGATAGAAAGTATGCAATGAAGTGGAGAAGTTTGATGATTTTAATTTCCTAACTGATGTGAGTATTTGTATACTGTAGATAAATTAGACAAGAGATGTTTTGAATGGTCTCAAACTTGAGCGGATTCGTTTTAGTGACATTGCAATAGTATTTTCCTCTCTACGGGAACGAAAACGAAAACTAATAATGGAAAATCTAGAGGATTTGCTGAAACTCCTTCAATCGAGGAGTTTATGATTGTGATTCTCACATATACGGAATTATAGATTTTCGATTTGATTTGTCTTGAGTATTTATAATAATAAGAGTTATGTCAACAAGAGATAGCGGTTGCTGGATATCTGTAATACATATGATTCATTCGTATTACCTAATAACATTAGTATTCTACGACATACATCCATACTGACATGTGCCTAGGATTTATCCACTTGGAATGTTTCTTATATCGTAACATTCAATGGATACTTATTGGACATATTACATCCCCCTAGTAGATATCTTGAGACTCCCGCATTATTCATGACGAGCATCTTTATTAGAGCGTGGGTAAATTGCGCACAGTGGTGATGAATTTTCCCAAAATTGGGAAGGGTTCGTCAGGTAGTTGCAGCCAGGGGATTAAGTCTCTGTATAGGTAAATTGAGCACAGCGGTCAAATTGTATCCTTAGTCCGGTATACCTCAAAACTTTTTCTTTCTGATATAATCAACGAATAAAAGTTGATGAAAAGAACACTTCTTGTAAACTATCTAGCCTAACCTAACCTAACTTTTAAAATTCGTGGAATCGGTAGAAAGTTGTATGCCACTTACCTAGACCCTGTTTAGGATCACTTGTGCGCAATTTACCTATGAAAAAGGAACATTTTGGGTATACCTGGCTACAAACTGACCGCTGTGCGCAATTTACCAACCCCGCTTTATTATAGTCATGGGATATATGTGTGCCATCTATCAAGGCCGTTAAAGTTGTGATTGGTTAATTATCCATACTAGTGGAGTAGGCCTCATGAGGACACCACTATAGATAAAAACTTTAGGATGGCGTGGAAATGATTTCACTTCACTGAATTCCTTACTTTTACGTTTTGAATAAATATCTAACATAAGTATCTTCTCAGTCACATCAGGAAACTTCAAATGGATTGGTTAGTCTACTCGTCTAAAATCCACACCTGCAATCCAGTGAAGTCAAGTGGTAATTTATTAGCGCAAAATAGTGAAAATATATGGAGTTTTTCACAAAGTGTTCGCCTTGTATTTGAAAATCACGTCATAGGATTCCGTTGATGTACGATATGAATGAAGTATTTCGAGTTCTCCCATGAAAAAATATCGCTACCTTTTCGGACTCCTTTATGAGATATAGGGTGATGAAAAAAATCAAGGTTTTTATTCAATAAAGTATACGTAATTTTTCAAATCATACGACTCTGTATACGATGAAACACATCATTTAACATCCTTCACGAGAATTTTGTCATTTTCGGTGGGTTTATTACTACAAGGTGTCCGAAAACCCTAAATTCGTTATTTTTCTATATTCGTGAATCACCTTGTGTGAATTGTATCAACTGTGATAAAACATGAAATGAATTTATAATATTATGTGATAATTCAACATTTTCTCTCATTTTCTCTTTATAAAACAACAAAATTATGAAAGTCTCAAAATAGTATTATTATCAAGTAATACGAAAAGATTTGAAAATGAATTTCTCATGAATTTGTCATACAAAGATGTGATGATAGTACCACCAAAGATTAATCAGAAATAAATCATAACTTGGAAGATACGGATAGTGATGAAAAGTGAATATCTCTCATATTCAACACCCTGTATCTCGAAAACTAGTCATAGGATCGTGTCATGATACAATAAATAGAAGATATGATCTCTAGCCGTTCGAAATATCGTTCGCCGCGCACATGACGTCACGCGGAGAGTAAAATTTAAAACCGTCAACGCAGGCTAATGCATTTGATGTAATAAAAATTGTTTATGATGAGTTGCTAATGCATTTTGAAGGAAAATGAGAGTGGTTCAGGTTGAATGAGATATTATTAGTATTATAAAGGCAATGAGAATTCATGTAAAAGTGTTATATGGAATCGGAGAGCCTACCAGAGCAAAACAATAATTCTAAGATCTGATTGAAATCCGTTTGCTCACTTCGTAAAGTAAATAATTACTGCACTGATACAAAAAAAAACATATTATTATACTTTTTGGATTTTTTGACATGCTTTTATAAACATTTAAATTTGTAAATAAATATAAGGAATAAAACAATTAGCAAATTTTAATACTGAATCGGTTGTTTATTCCAAAATAAGTATACTACAGAACAACAATAAGTTACAACTCAGGTATAGTTCACGTAAGAGATATAGTGGGAAATTTAAAGTTTCAGCTTATCCTTTTATTTCAATACTGTCACACTCCAGTCAATATTATAATTTAAAATGCTATTAGACGATAGCATCTTCTTTTAAACTCCGACAATTTTTTGAAGTATATCCAAGCAACTCATGTCTTAGATTACGCACGTAGTCGTCTGCAGTAAAACGTTTTGAACAAATCCTTGCATTCACAACATTAAATTTATCTTCGCGCTTAGACAAACGGGTCCACTCCCGTATCAATTTTTTGTCTTTTGGAAAGGTAAAAAAGCTGACATCGTGTGCAAAGCCTTTTACCTGATTGTCTGAATCACAACAATACACTGCACATCTCATTTTGACTAATCTTTGCTAATTTTCAACAATAAAAATGTAAAATTAACCGACATAAACATATCCAATAATGTGACTGCAAACTAATTCAAGGCGTTCACTCTCCGCGTGACGTCAGAGCACAGCTGCGCGAAATCATACCTTCTATTTTATTGTATCATGGGATCGTGTTGGCCATTGAAACATTTCACCAGAATGATCAATTCTACAACATATCAAAAATTCAAGAAATTAGAGAGCCATTTTCCCATATAAAGTGTGCGTGGTCCTTTCGTGTGCGGAAGCGGTAAAAATATTACATAATGCTTACGGTGAATCGACTTAACAAAACGAGCGAGATATGGATCACTGACCGGCCCTATGAATGTTTTCAACAGAACATCGCGCAATGCTGAAGTAAAGGAAATGGTGATTTAAAATCATCGTTTAATTCTGAAGTTTCTGTATCTAACAAATCAATTAGAACCATTTTAACGATTATTTTGGCATGCTAGAATGAGACAATTCAATCGAATGCATTGTATCTGGTGATGGGACCTGGATTTGCGTGTTTGTCATGCAATAGGTTCAGAATGCCGCCTTCCAATTGATCTGATACCTAAAAACAGCACATCAAAGTTGATCAAAAGGGAAGATGATATTGAAAGTTTTTTTTTTAAATTATCTCGTTATCGTGCTCTCGGAATTATGGTCAGAAGATAACACAGTATATTTAAGAATATTATACAGCATTTGAGAGAATAAACTCTTGGAAAAGAATCAGATTTGTAGAAACAAAATGGAATTTGAACCACGACAACGCACATCTCAAAAGGCTATCCATCATTTAGACGAATTTCTGGCCAAAGCTCAAAAAACTCAATCGAGCAATCATTGTATTCTTCTAATATGGCGCAGGTTAACGTTTTCTTCTTGCCCAAACTGAAATTATTCATTCGAATGTTTTCAGACATAAAAAATAAATATATTCTTCGTTTATTACAATTTTTTAATTATTTATTATACAATTGTTTTGAGAGAATAAAGTTAACTTTCAGTACTTTGTAATGTTAGAACCTGCTTGTACATTAAACAGACGAGACCAAATGTATACAGATCACCCTATTATTTGTAAACGACAAGATGCACCATACAAAAATTGTGAATAGAAACTTTTACGAATGAATGATTACTTTGTAAATAACTAGACATATGGTGCAGTGAACTAAATTGATTCCAAGAATCCGAGCCAAGATTACGGTAACTGTTGTGAGAAATTCCAGTATGTACAAGATTGTCACCGTATCAAATTACAGAATTTTCTTTTCAAACATTTTCTATACTATAGAACAGATTTGATATATTTTTTTACTGTTTAGCAAATGAAAAATCTACGACAACAGCAACTAAATAATTACATTTTTGTGAACAAAAAACTAAGTTGAAAAAGTTTCGCAATCACATTATTTCAACGAGAAAAAACAATCATTGGAAATTTAACAGAAAAGGCAACAAAATAACAAGTAACTAATTTTTTTAAAACCGGCCAGAAATTACTATTTACCAGTTTATTTTTAGGTCAGAAAATCTCATTTTGTCGGACCGAGCCAGAAAATTATTGTGATAGTCCGGTAAAAGCTTTTACCGGACTCATTTTTATTTACTTTCCGGCCTATCTTTAATGAAAAAAATAATAAAATAGGTAGTCTAAGATAGCGGTCAATTGGTTTCTATAGTAACCGAGTTTTGTATTATTTAAAACTATAAAATAACTTGACAGATTTTGACGTTTAGTTGAAAACGTGACATTTATTATAAAATGGATATTCAAAATGATTCATTTGATTGTGAATTAATGGAAGATTAAATTATACCAGATGAAGTTGTTAAGGCGGCCACCAAAGCAACGTTTGATTTATTACCGTCGAAGTCCCGGACATGATATGAACAAACATACCAAATTTTTGAAAAGTGGTGCCTGGAAAGGAAGGTAATAAGCATTTGTGAGGATGTGTTATTGGCATATTTGTCAGAAAAATCAGAAACGCCGAAATCTTCTTCGTGGTGGAGTTTATATTCGATGCTGAAGGCTATGCTACGTTCCAGAAGAAATATCGACATAAGCAAATATTTCAAATTAACACAGCGTTTATGAAGAAAAAATCCGTAGGGTATAAAGCAAAGAAGTCTAGAGTACTTAATAAAAAGGATATGGATACGTTTTTAGTAGAAGCTTCAGACGAACAATATCTAATGACCAAAGTGTTGTTGATTATGGGTTATACTGGTGCATGTCGACGGGAAGAAATCACTAATATATTAATTGAAGACATAGAAGACAAACAAAGTATGCTTTTGGTTGAAATTTCAAACACCAAAACCAACAAATCAAGATCATTTATTATTAATGGGGAAAAATAGTTAAATTTGGGAAAAATTTGAGAATATGTATGTAGCACGAATTTAAAAAAAAATTTTACAGTATAAAACATTAATTAACTAACCTGGAAAACTAAAAATTTCTCCGCGGAAACACATATTAACAGTAAAAATTCAATATGAAAAGTGTGAAAATTCTAATATTTACGTCAAATTTTTTAACAACGTTGCTAAAGTTGACAATAGAAAAATTAAAAAAGAAGAATATATCAACTACTGCTTCTTATTTTAAAGGTCTCAGCTGACAAAATTATTCAGCTCAAACCTATTAACTAATCTAGGTGTAAATAAGTAAATGATCTAACCTTTATGGCTTAAACAGTAAACATATGTTTTAAAGATCGCTCCCCGACACCTAACATATCAATGAATAACCTATACACGTATGTGGTATAAAGCCCGTATTACTGAATAATGTGCCGGGTCAACGTTTCGCAATTCGTGCGCGCGAGAATTGCGAAACGTCGACCCGGCGCTTTTTTTGCAAACTATGTAGCTGTTCATACAATTTTTTTTCTTTTCAAATTGTGCATATATTCCTAATAACGTATGTGGTATACTTATTTAAGCCCGTATTACAGAGTAATGTGGATTGAAATCGCGAGCAAAGCGAGCGCGCCGGGACGACGTTTTGCAATCCGCGCGCGCGAATTGCGAAACGTCGACCCGGCGCGCTTTTTTTGCAAACTAACTTCTTGGAATTCCGAAATAACCATAGATAAAAAAATATCGATGTAACTGCATACAAACGAAATCGAAACTTACATTTTTCGTAATTTCATAACTTCATAAATTTGGCAACGTCGCTAATGTCAGTGATTAGCAAATGTCAGTTGAGATTGTTGTCAAAACATAACAAAATCATTTAGAAAAAAACTAGTGTTTATCGTAATAATTCAGTCTACAATTATCACATATCTATTAAGAACAAATTAAATATTATACTTCGAGAATATACAGGGTGTTCATTTCAGGACTTCCCACCCTAATTTTCTCGAAATGTGTGTATTTAAAAAAAATCCTGGGACACGTTAACAAATATATCGAAGGAGACAACTTTTTCTCATAAAGACAACGCGCCCCTTTTCACCCCCCGCCAGGGGGAGTTGCCACTTCAAAATCTTAAATAGGAAGGGGTATCGAGTTATACCTCATTTTAAAGGTCTTTTTAATCTCTACACGTCGGCTTTTTTTTTTAATTTATCGATTCGTTGTCGAAATATTTAGGAAAATCTGTTTGGTGCTTCCTACCATTAAAATAAAAACTGCAATTGTTTGTTTTGTTATTCCTGTCAACTTTTTTGTATAAAAAAATGCAAAAAAATGTTTTTGATAGAGAAAATAAAAGACATGATACCTATTGAATTGTTTACCATACTTACCAGTTGTGTGAAAAAGCAATTTATTGAAAATGGTTTACACTTTAGCTGGAAAAGTTGAAATAGTGTTAATTTACGGCGCCGAAAACCAATGTGCTCGACGAACTGCTGCAATATTTAACGAAAGGCACCAGATAAGAACACCTCTTATAGGTATGTCCTAAATCTAATCGCCAAATTTACTCAAACAGGATATGTTGCAAATTTAAAACATGATCAGCCAAGAGTTTTGAATAAAGCCACTCAAATTGAAGTGATACGTTATTTTGGTATGAATCCTAATACTTCGTTACGTACCATTTCTGTTGCAACTGGAATTTCCTTAGGCTCTGTTCACAAAATTACAAAAATTAATAAATTCCATCCCTATAAAATGAAAGTATGTCAAGAGTTAAGTGAAGACGATTTTGACAGAAGAATTGAGTTTTGTGAACAAATGACTACAATTATTAATAACAATAACGAATTTCTAAAAAATATCTGCTTCACTAATGAGTGTACTTTTTATTTAAATGGTTTTGTCAACAATCATAATTGCAGATATTGGAGCAATGAAAATGACCATGTATTTGTCGAAGGGCATACCCAGCATCCCCAAAAAATTAATGTATGGGCCGGTATACTAGGAAATCAAGTAATTGGTCCATTGTTTATAAATGGAAATCTAAATGGTGACATGTACTTGAATATGCTAGAAAATACGATCAATCCGTTAAATACTGAAGCAATTGAAAATCAACTGGATAGAGATGGCAACAACTTTCTTGACGAAAATGAGTTATATTTTCAGCAAGATGGAGCTCCCCCCCCCATTATGTGCTTCTGGTCCGTCAATGGTTAAACAATGTATTTCCCGGTAAATGGATAGGGCGAAGAGGACCTATAGAGTGGCCAGCTAGGTCCCCAGATCTAGCACCATGTGATTTTTTTCTATGGGGACATTTAAAATCAGTTGTTTACACACCCCCGCCACAAAATATAGGAGACCTTCGACAAAGGATTACTGCAGAATGTCGAGCAAATCGAACAGAAGTGTTTGAAAATGTGCGTCACGAATTTGAACAGCGGTTATACCATTGTTTGGCCAACAATGGGCAATATTTTCAGCAATTATTAGATTGAAAATCTGTGTACAATATTGTAATTTAGTTTTGATAAAAGGAATGAGAATAAACAGTTGCAGTTTTTATTTTAATGGTACGAAGCAGCAAATAGATTTTCCTAAATATCTCGACAACGAATCGATCAAAATGAGGTATAACTCGATACCCCTTCCTATTTAAGATTTTGAAGTTGGCAACTCCCCCTGGCGGGGGGTGAAAGGGGGCGCGTTGCCTTTATGATAAAAAGTTGTCCCCTTCGATATATTTGTTAACGTGTCCCAGGATTTTTTTTAAAAATACACACATTTCGAGAAAATTAGGGTGGGAAGTCCTGAAATGAACACCCTGTATATGTATATATACAACAAGAGAATATGAAAAATATCCATTCGAAAAGGAACAAATTCGAAAATGAAAATCCTTCTACTGCGCTTGTTATGTGTATCCGCAGCAAAATTTGTGGTGCTATGTGTTTATTAGTAAGTGCCTTAGATAATTAAAAAAGAATTTTCGAAATCAGTGTCAGGTAGGTTTTCTCAAATTTTACCCAAAGGAATACACAGGGCATTGCTTTACGCGTAGTTCGGCGACTTTGCTAGCTAACGGAGGTGTTGACATCATAAACTTAAAACGACATGGTGGTTCGAGTTCATCTCAAGTTGCCGAAGGCTACATTGAGGATTCAGTTCAGAATAAGATTGATATAGCTAACAAAATTCAAAAAGCAGGTAACTCAAACACAGAAATTGTATTAGAAACTCATTATAATATAAGCAGTTAAAAAAATCTCAATTTTGTCGAATGCACCGGGATTTCTTCGAACCGTCTACCATTATTTTTTGTGACTATTCTTATAGAGAAATTTCCAGTGAGGTCCATTGTTTTTGTGACCAATCTTATCTAGACGATTCCAGGGAGGCGATTGTTTTTGTGTGAGCCGCAATCTAGAATTATCCACAAAAAAGGGCACTTAATATATAAAGACGTCCGACTAGCGGGAGGAGTTAGTTTATAATTTGATCTCGTGAAATATCTAAACAGGGAACAAGTAAATACATAAATTAAGTCTAAGTAGTGAAGTGAATTAATGTAAGTGAATAGTTTAGTGAATAAATGAATTAAGTGAGCACACATACCGTGTGTATAAATTTTTCCCACCCGTCGTAATAATATACGTTTAAATAAATAAGAAAAACATTACATTAGTGTTAGGTGTGGGGTAATATAAATAAATAGCTACGTAAAAAATGGTCAAGAGACTAAGTGACCTGAAAGTGACCGTGCTAAAGGCCAGATTGGAAAACCGTGAGTTAGAAACGTCCGGTAAGAAAAGTGAATTAGTAGAAATACTTAAGTGGCACTGGAAAATGACGGCTTTGATCCAGACGATTCAATGACGAGCTTCCACCTTAATGTCATCAATTTCTGCCACGGAAGAAAATATTTCAACTAATGTAAAAAACGATGTTTCTGCTATAAAGAACGATATTTCTGCTAATATGGACGAGAATATTTCAACCATGAAAAACGATATTTCTGATAACATGGACAAACTTTATGCCAATCTTATTAATGAAAAATTTCGTCTCTAAAATCGGATATTGAAGATAAAATGACAACTATGAACGAGAAAATAAAAGAGTTAGAGAGAACGATGACAGATTCAAAAACACGAGGCACGCCAGGAGAAGAAAAGAAGATCGAACAAATAAAACCTTGCAACCCAGAAACACACCGCAAGATAGAAGACATTGGTAGTTTTACCCGAGTCAAGGCGTCAACGTTCGATGGAAAAATGTTGTGGACCAATTATGTAAAACAGTTTGAAGCAGCTGCTAGAGTGAATAATTGGTCCGACGGGGAGAAGGCAGTGAACTTAACCATCGCGCTCCGGGGAGATGCCTTAGATGTACTTCAGACGATACCACTTGAAGAAACGGATGTCTTCGAGCAGCCGAAGAAGAAGTGGGACATGCGATATGGTCACGAATATCTAGAACATTTGTACCAATTCCAGCTGAAGATTAAGTGGATATTGCCCGACTAGTTCGATTCGCTTATCCATCAGTCCATCACCTGAGAACATGATGGAGTGTCTGGGCATCCAGGCCTTTATTGATGGCTTACGTGACCCCGATATGCAGAAGACGCTTCGTTTAGCCCATCCCAAAACATTAGTAGACGCATTGATAGCTGCTCTTGAATGTGAAGCAGCCACGATGGTTTCGGGATACAGCAAAGGTAGGACCATGCAGGAAAAAGGTGACGATGACAGACTTGACCAGATCGTCAACTTGTTAAAAGGTATGGCAGACAAGAAGCCGAAGAAGATCAAATGCCGGAAGTGTGGCGATCTTGAGAATCAGTTCGGAGTTTCCTTTTGAAGTAAGTATTTATTCTGTTTTCTTGTTGGCTACGATATTTTTATTTCACATTGTAAAATATAACAAAAAGAATGATTTTATCAACAAGAATTAATAATTGAAAAGTAAAAAGGTAAATAAATTATTAATATAATAATACTGTTCGTTTTTATAACATTTGAAAAAGATTGATATAATTTTTTAATGTATTGACGTATCAATTTGTTTTATCTACTTTTAAATTATTTCAAAATCAAAATAATATTTCTAAAGTAAAATAAGGCTTATAAATGTCAAATTTATTTTGTTATGCTTTTAGAAACAGGCTACCAGGTGCAGGTACAAGGATTCTGTGTAAAAAAGAAAGGCGGGATAGACGGTGTGCGTCATTATCCATTCGGAGTGGAGCAAGGCTGTTTGTTAATATCTATTCGGAGAGGTAAATATTTTTAATTTCATATTATATATTTTATATAAATCTTATATAATAAAATATTTATATACTTGTATATTTATATATTTGATATATTTTTTATATACTATATTTTTTAAATATTTTAGATTGACAACATGGAGGTACACAAATGTGTTATTTGTAAAAGTGAAGGAACGGACTTACTGCAAGTTAAAGAATGTGCTATTAGACGTTTGATTTCTTCAAGCAAACAACGAACTGACAATAAACACTTATCGATGATGAATTTACAATCAGCTTACATTCATCCAGCCTGCCAAGCATCCTACAACAGACAGTCTTCAATAGATCTAAGTTTGAAGGCGAAACGATTGAGACTATCGCAAGGTAAAGATATTATTAAGAATGCGTCAATTTTGAAAGTTTATGTTTTTTTGCGGCAACCCTTGTAATAAATATAAGCAAGATATTCGTGAAGTAAGTAATGAAAGTACCAGACAAAATATAATTGATGCTATTAATGTACGTAATGAGTCAAATGAACAATCCAAAAATATTCTTGCTCGATTAAAATGCGTAGAAGACTTAATTGCAGTAAAAGCCCGTTATAACGTTGCTTGTATGGCAAATTTTTATTTAGATACCCCTACACAAAATGTTGGTCGTCCTGCCACTGAAAACACAAAAAATGTTGTCGAATATGTTATTGATTATTTGGTAAATAATAAAAGTGAATGTCAGTTTTTGTATTTTTGTTAATTTGCAAATAAAAAAATATATTGTACATTATTTACTCTAAATTGAAATTATTTTATTGAATTATACCTGTATAAGAATTATTTTTTACGTAAGTACTAAAAAAATTGAAAATAATACATAGTATAATACATATTAAAAACTACGCATATCAAAATTTTCTTTTCTTCGTTTTTTCGATTTTTAAGGGGTTTAATGCAAAATCCGATCCCAACATAGATAGGCCATATTAAAGTAGACGTTCCAACGAACAAACTCCGCGGGTGCAGAATTCGAAAACCGAAAATTTTACTGGAAGATTTTTTTTTAAATTTGCTTTTTTTTCGAAAAATCCTAAATATCTCGGAAAATAATTTTTTTTGTTGTGCAAAAAAATTGTGCTTATGTAGCATAAAAAAATATATACTTTCACCAAGTGGGCGCATGTTAGTTGCAGACGAGGTTTATGATCTAAAAAGGGTTTTATGAGAGTACCTAATCCTGTGGGTGAACTGAAGACTGGCGGTCAGGGGTCTTAGAATAACAAAATGTAGGCAAAAATATTATTATGGCTATCAGTTTAAAATTTATTTCAACAGTGACGACACATTTGTTAAGTACGATATACAAAAAACTGAAGATGGAAATGAAAGATATGATAGGTGAACGTGGAATTGTTATTGAAAATTTTAAATTTTATAAACATCGTGAATTAAAAAATGGTGAGACTTGTTGGTGCTGTGTGAAAAGGATAAGTAAAACTAAAATATATACAATGGGCGTTGAAAAAGTGATGTCTGAAATATTAAATACTCATAATCATGAACAGGAAAGTGACAGTGGAATCAACAGGCAAACATTAAGTAATAAATTAAAAAGAAAAGCAGACGATATGATCGCTGAAAGGCCATCTAAAATAATTCGTAGTTAACTTAAATTAAATTCTAATACTTTATCAACTTTGGCAGAAAAAGATATACAATATATTAAATGCAATATTTACAGACACATAAATAAGTCATTTCCAAAATTGCCTCAAAACGTTTCCGATGTGCACGATTTTTTGGAATTTGTTCAAGTTATGACCGATAAAGAAGAAGAATTTTTGATAATAAACGACAGGATTGAAAATATTATAGTATTTTCGTGCACTAAAAATCCAAGTGTAATGTCTACTAGTTCAACAATATATGTATGGATGGAACATTTGATTACTATGTAAAACACTTCTTACAAATGTTTAGTATTCATGCTCTTGTAAACAACATATCTGGGCACAAAATGCAGCATCACTCATAGGAACTACAAATTGTTGCGAATCATTCCACTCAAAATTTAATAATTTGAAACATCTCCGCATCCGAATATACGTACGAAGATACGTACTTAAAAATTAATTCTTCACGATTAAATCAGCAAGGTTACATTCGAAAGGATGTATTGGAAAGACAAAAATGTATTTCAAATAAAATTATTGATTACAGGAACAATAAAATTGCAAGTATTGACTTTGTTAAGTGTGTTTCGTATAAATATGCAGTATAACATTATTTTATATAGTTAAATGTAGGTACATGTAGACGAATATTTAGTTTATAATATATATTTAAAATACTTTCGTTATTTATTTTATTGATGAACAAAATGTTATATATAATAAGTAGAGACCGCAGTATGCAGTTAACTCATTTAACAGGTAAACAGACTTGACCCTTCTCCTTCGTCTGCAATTGACCATTTTTTAATCCATGTCATAAACCCCGTCTGTAGTTAACTTGCACCGTCACCAAGTTTCATGCAAATTGCATTTTTTTGCCAGAGAAAAAAATTAAAAAAGAAAAAAACGGTTTTTTGCGATTTTCATCTTGAATTTGAAGTTATGTTAAAAAATCTTCCATTCAAAAGTTGTTAATTTTTGATTATCTACAACTTTTCTGTAGAACATTTTGCGCTAAAAAAGTCATTTTCTGCCTTAAAACTGCAAAAGTAAGTTTTCAACCCCTACAAAACCACCCCATTTCCACTCGAACTTTGTTTAAAGTATTTTCCTGTATTAGTTATACAAAATATACTTTTTTAAGGGTCCCTGGATGTTTGCTAATTTTTTCGTAAAAAAAAACTAATTGCACTGGACTATTACTGAAATATAGACATTTAGTGAAGAAAATCCGCAGCTCTTTACTTTATTCGCCAATTGACGAAAAAAAAAGTGGAAAATGAACTTCCGGGGATTGCAGACACTAAAACTTTTACACAATGTTATTATATCTTTGAAACTACATTATATCAAACAAGAAAAGTTTTGTCAAAAATTTTGATTTCAGACATTTTTTACTGGACTATATATATTAGGATCTTAGAGACTACAAATTTCACATAAAACCAGAAAACGTTTATTATTAAAAAAATTAATACAACACTAAAGGTAAACTAATAGCGACGAAACCTATTAAGAACTTGAACGGCAATTTACACAGAATTATTTCAATTACTTATATAGATTCCCCTTGTATGTATGTAACCTTTTTTTTATTTTGTTGTGGTGAGATACTCTGAAAAGGGTGTTTAAAAAGTTTTTGAAGGTGAATAAAATTCCAACAGATTCAAAATCGCGCTTGCGTCGAACGAAATGCATTCGAGATAACTAACATCCAAGTTTTCGGTGAACGAAACTATTAAATATTAAAAAACGTTTGCGCATGTTTAGACAATACATATGTATATTTATAATTCGCGCTATTATCACCAATAAAATCCGATTCTTATCTATGACGCTATAGAAACTCACTTAATAACGAGAATCTAAATGTATCCTGATAAGTTAAATTTCCCAAACTACGAAAACATTATTTTTAGATAAACAAAGGTTCAAATATAATTTTAAAGTACTTCCTATTGAATTTGAAATATTGATATATAAATATATTTTCGCACAAAACGTTCTTGACCTACCTACACGAATAACATTAAATAAAATAAATTCCCCAAGCATTAAATTAAAAAAAAAAACAAAATTGTTATAATAATATTCAGAATAAGAGATATGGCAAGTACAAAAAATTCCGTCGGAGATAAAGTGCGGTAGGTTAGCGAAACATCGAACTGGGCGTCACCCCGTGAGAATTTCTCAAATTAAAAGTATTTTGAAATTAATGAGAAGGGTGTTTATTCAATCTGGATAGCATAAAATGTTTGGTAAGAGAAATAGGTACCTATTTAAATAGAATTATCACAGTTTCATGACAAAATATTATCGTTTATCACTGATCAATAACACCGGGAACTGATAACACCAATTAACACAATTTTTTAAGTTCACAAAGAACACTAGTTTTACTATTTAGACGACGTCCGATACTCGAATAACCCCGACTTAACCGGATATCAAGTCACTAAAGGCCTTAGCGATAAAAATGTGATCGAATTAGTGGATAGATATAGAAGTAGTTTTTGTCGATATGTTGAACAAGTCGCTCATATCGGTATAACAGACCCTCCGAATGCGATAATATTATACCATACGTTACAATCGGTCCGCGAGTGTTTGCTTTTGGAATTGAAATAATGATGAAAGTGGTGGGGTATGCATTGCCGATAGAGACCAGACGACGTTGCCGAGAGTAGTTACATTTCTGTATAACCAGATGAAAAAAATGTACTTTCTTATACCTACACAGATTTAATTCGGCCATTCAATTATCGTTTTCTTTATTTTCGTTGTCTTGGTGTATCTCCAACCTTATGTTAGCTGCCGATGCAAAGCCCAAATGTTATGTTGTCATCACAATACAGTACGGATACATCGATTTTTAAAATAACCAAGTATTTTACAACATTCAGTATCATTTCAAATCGTGATGATCATTTTTCAAATGGCATCCATGCCATTCAATTTCGAATACTACACCTCATTATAAGGGCTATTGACATATTAATCAAAATGTAGATATAATATTGATTCCGTTCATTAGACAGTATTTTAAATGTGTTAGTAAATTTTTGTCTGCTGGTGGCTTTCAAAATAAAAAGAGTGGGTACTCAGGGCCATTTTGGATCATGTTTTTTTATTTATTTTTGTGAAGGTATGTAGGTGCTTGAAATAAAGCAAAAAACTGAACTTTATAAGTCATATTTTTATTTGTAGACTAAAATATCAAAATGAAAAAAACAATAAAATCATAACAAAATAAATTAAAATAAATTCTTGTTCACACCCATTTTAAGGCATTTACTTATCTAATGGGGTACAGACACGTTGTTTTTAAATACTAGAAAATAACCCAAAACCAAGAATCACATTTTTTTTTAGGAACAAACAACAGAAATGTTGCCTAATGTCTACATATATAAAAGCACTACTTATACTTAGATATTTGAAAAAATATGCAGATACTTCAGATAACAAATACCTAGGTAACTCGTTATAAAATCAAAAATGATAGATAGCTAGGTACAATAGGAAAATAGCAAAGATATATTGTTTTGTTTGATAATGAATTTAGATTTGGATGTGGCTTTTTTGAGACTAATAAGATTTTCAGGGGTATTGTTCTGTCGGAACAATATTAATGATATCTTTGCAAGAAGAATTCCACCAAGTAACAATCCCGGCTGAGCCCCCCTTAGATGACGTTAATACATTTGATGAACTCAAAGATATAAATAGTAATACAATTATATGGAGATTGGAACAAAATCTTTAGCCTACTAGACGATGCTGGTTTGATAGGTGGCGACTTCAATGCACATCATAATGCTTGGAGATCGTATAAAATAAATCCCAACGGTGCACAGATATTGGATATACTTGAGAACAATGATCTAGTACATTGGTTCCCAACGGGGACGATACCGCCCCCCTGTAGGCGCTGCAACCTTTTAGGGGGGCGGTAGCGGATTCAGAAGCAAATAATAAGCAGTCAAGAGGAATGGTGAAATAAAAATGATTTAATAAGGGTTAATAAGCAGTTTTAAATTAGCATTAATAATAATACTAATAATTATAATAATTTCTTTTAGTTTAGAATAGAAGTATATGACTTGTCCTCGCACGTTGATAAGCGAACGCGCGATGTTCATACAAAATAACATGTTTCGACATGTTCGCACACAGACAAGTTTAATCATGCACGAAATGAAACGTATAAAAGCAACAGCTCTACGAATTTTTTATTAGTTAGTTGTATGTGCTTGGCCGCGATATATAATCGTGAATCATAAGCTCTGCCAACTATATCAAACCTTTTTGCATCGTCTTCTAAACGAGACGATGATGGGCTAAAGCGACGAGCCTCATATAACGTTTCATTGTTAATCGCAAAGTCAGGAAAACCACACACCATTGGCGAGGAATTAATTTTGCCGGTAGTCGAAGAGATATTAAAAACTGTTCTCCATCATAAGACACCATTTGATATCATTAAAAAAATTCCTCTCAGTAATAATTCAGTGCAAAGAAGAATATATGAAATGGCAAATGACGTTGAAATATCATTATGCGATTACCTAAAGACTTGCAAATTTTCCATTCAACTCGATAAATCAACTCTACCAAGTAACGAAGCTCTACTCTTATCATACGTACGATTTATAAAAGAAGAAAAAGTTGATCAAGCGTTACTATTTGCTAAGAATTTGGAATCTGATACAAGGGGACATTCTATATTTAATATCATGCAAGAACTTTTTCAAGAGAAAGAAAGTCCTATTAGCAATATTTTGTCTGCTGCTACTGATGGTGCTCCAGCAATGACCGGGCTTCATAAGGTTTTTATAGCACATTTGAGAAAAGCAGTGCCAAATGTACTCGCTGTACATTGTATTATTCACCGTCAGCATTTGGTTGCAAAAAAATTAAATGAACGTCTGCATGCGTCCCTCAATAACGTTATTAAAGCAATCAATATCATTAGAAGTAATTCATTGAATGACCGTTTGTTTCATAAGCTTTGCAATGAAAATGATGAAGACTACAATCGCTTGCTGCTGCACACAGAAGTACGTTGGCTCTCTAAAGGTGTTTGTCTGAACCGTTTTTTCAATCTATTTGACTCAGTGTTGGAATTTCTTGAAGAAAACGAACAATTGCGCGAAAACCTGATTATGTCAAAAATGACATCGCTTATGTGACGGACCTGTTTAAAGTATGTAGTCAAGTTAATCTACAATTGCAAGGTGATGATTTAAATTTAATTAAAACTAAAAACGTTATAGCTGCTTTTGCAGGAAAACTTCTTATATTCAAAATAAATCTTGGTAGAGGTGAGTACAACCATTTTCCCACATTATCAACAGTGTCTGCAAAATCGGAAGATTTACTTACTTACTGCCACCACTTGGAAGTTCTTCATGTTGGTTTTACAGAGCATTTCCAAGATATTTTAAACATGGAAATACCAAGTTGGGTTATAGATCCTTTCGCAAACACAAATACTGAAGGCTTATCAAATTTGGAAGAGGAGCTATTAGAACTCACAACTAACGAAGAACTGAAAGTAAAATTCAAACGTGGATATCAAGAGTTCTGGCTTCAAAAACCAATACCAGTTCTCTATCCTGGATTGTGGACAATAGTACAGAAGTTGTTAATTGCATTTCCTTCGTCCTATATTGCTGAGCGTGCATTCAGTGCAGTAACTGATTTGCTGTCAAAGAAGAGGAACAGACTACACATCACTGAACGTGGCGATCTGCGATGGATGTTAACGAAATTGGAACCCGATATTAACAAACTGGTAACACTCCACCAGCCTCAACCGTCTCATTGATTTCTTCTTTATTATTAATTTTGTATTTCTTATTGTATTGCATTTCTTATTTCTATTGTGATTGTATTTCTTATTGATTCTGTGTTTATATTTAAAAGTTTAATAAACAATTTTATTGTACATTTGGTAATCGTTTAATAAATTTCTACTTCATCATTCCTCTAAAATAAAGTTTAGACATTAATTGAAATTAAAGCTAAATACACATCAATAGGGACGGTACAGATGATATTCAAACAAAATTAACTACTTTGGGCTAACCAGCGACTGGGGGGGGAGGCTTAAATTTTTGTTCTCTTCTATAGGGGGCGGTGGTCCAGGAAAGGTTGGGAGCCACTGAATTCTAGTATTACTAAATACTGGGAAACCCGCACGAATCACCAGAAATGGAAACAAATCCGCCGTTGATCTAACCTTTTCCTCACCCAACATTGCTATTCATTGTTCGTGGAATACCCTAGAAGATGTTATGGACTCGGATCATTTTCCTTTAACGATAGAAGTAAACCACAGCCTCAATTACCACTGCGAAGTATCTTATCGACTCAAAACAAAATGGAACTTGCGCAAAGCCAATTGGGAACAGTACCACCACACAGCAGGCATATTCTTTGACCATAATATCACAATAAAGCAAGATATAGATGCGAAATACAATTTTTTTGTGGATGGAATTAACGCAGCAGCAACCTTAGCTATTCCTGTAAATAAACCATGTAAAATGATCAAAAAAATGTTACCAACCTAGTGGGACAACGAATGTGAAGAACCTCTAAACGAAAGGAAAAATTAGTTACAAAATTATAAAAATCATAGTCACTAAGAAAATTATTTATTATGCAAGGCAGAAACTGCCAGAACAAAAAAATTCCTAAAAGAAAAAGCAAGACAAAACTTGCGAAACTGGTGTTCAAAACTTAACAACAATACTCCTGCAGAACTTTGGAACCAAGCGAGGAAGATCAAAGAAAACCATTGCCAACAAAAAGATTAATTAGCTGGATTGGGAACTTAACTTTTTTGACAAAATTGCACCCCCTTTGGTTTTAGCTGATATGGCGCATATACAAAACAAAAGTGAACAAAACCGGGGGAACCACAACATTTTTTCAGAGTCAATAAGACTTAAAGAATTAAAATTACGCACTAGAAAATAGAATAAACACTTCTCCAGGATACGATGACATTCGATACCCAATGCTCTATCACTTGCCAGTTAATGCCAAAATACACTTAACTGATATTTTTAATGATATTTAGATCCATGGAGAAAAATTGCTGAATGGAAAAAAATAATTGTGATACCAATCCTAAAACCTTGCAAAAATCCGGATGACTGCGATTCTTCTTCACTACTCTCGTGCATGTTAAAAGTTTTTGAAAAGATAGTAAAAAGCAGATTAGAATTGTGGCTTAATCAAATCCAAGTTTCGCCACCAACACAATACGGTTGTAGAAGAAATTATGGTACTCATGATGTTATTGCTCATTTAGTAACAGATATACAGCTATCCTTATCAGAAAATAAGTACTTTGCCTCATTGTTTCTGGATATTAAAGGATCGTACGACAGTGTCGATTGGCTAGTACTACGCAATAAAATGATACAGCTACATATACCAGAAGAAGTTACCGATAATATATGCAAGCTTTACATAAACAGAAGTGTAACAATCCGACAAAACAATGGCAATATGTTTGGATATCATACTAAAACAATGGGCTTATCACAAGGATCTCTACTATCCCCTCTCCTCTTCAATATTTATACAATGGACATTCACAACACTGCAACTAATGCTACAATAATTCAATATGCGGATCATTTTGCTGTTTATATCCTTTGTAAAAACTTTGATCAATGTCTAATATCCCTAAACACAGCTGTCACTCCTATTTTACAATGCATCCAAACACTAGGTTTCGAATTGTCATCACACAAATCCCAGGTTGTATTTTTTACTAGACATAACTTACCAGATATTCAAAAAGTCACTGTTGATCACTCAGGAGTTTCCTGTAGCCAGTGAATTTCGATATTTAGGCATCACTCTTGATAAAAAACTGACATTTAAATCTTATGTAGACGAAGTACTGCAGAAATGTAGCAAGGAATTAAATTTGTTAAAATCAGTCATGCGAACATGGTGGGGTGCACACCCCAGAACTGGTTCAATTTTTGATAAAAGTTATATAAGATCAATCATTGACTATGGATGCGCTATATACGGATGTGCAAACAACCCGAATCCACTGACTCTACAGTCATCGATGGTCGTTCTCGTTTATGTAATCAATCATCGGTTCTTTATTACTAATCAGTATACGGAGTCATACACTACATCTCTTCATTTTTCTAGTATAACTCACATATGAAAATTACAGGTATACTTATACATTTCCTAAAAGCCTGATATAAGCTTATCATATGACATAAACACAAAGATTCATAATATTATATCAACGAGTAATAATAACAATAATGATAATAACGCAATAATGATTATAATAACAATAATACCAATAATAACAACGATAACAATAATAGTAATAATCTATAGGTATGTATGTACTCTTAATAATGTAATGTTTTTCTTATATATTTAAAACAGAAAATGGGTGGGATGAACTTTAAACACACGGTATTGCTACTTACGAATTTATTTAAACACTAAACTACGCACTAACACTTAATTTATATACACTTAACTATTCACTTAAATTTTATTTATATACACACAACCTTAATTTTATTAATTTATATCAACACTTTACTGTGCTATTTTGGTGTATTCTTGTTTATTCGTCGAGATCACTTTATCAACTAAACTTCTCCGCTGGTCGGTTCTTTTTATATATATATATATATATATATATATATATATATATATATATATATATATATATATTAGTGCCCCTTTTACTAGATAACTCTAGATTGCGGCTTATACAAAAACAATTGGCTCTCGCATTTTCTAGATAAGACTGGTCACAAAAACAATGTCCAGATAAGATAGTCACAATCGTAAACCATTCTAAGAAATCTCTGCGCATCCGCCATAATTTTAACTTTCATACATGGCTTAGACAGAGTCGGATTCAGGGATTATACCAACCAGTGTGCTGTTTCGTAACAATAACAATAATGACCCGAACAGTAATGGCAACGACAAATATATTTCATCGATTCGAATCATCACATACACTCCATTTCCCCTCAAACAGTGCTTTCATACCCCCTCCATGGTAACGTTTAACGCAACCTTGTTGAAAGTCGTATTAGAAGTTTCACTTCAAAAATCCCTATATAATACACCTACATGAGAGATGATTGAGTGAGTGAAACAAATGTTCACCCCCTTCTCTATGAGATAGAAGGTTGCGATTTCTTACATTCGATTCTATGAGAGACGTTATCGGATGAGAAGATTTTTCAAAATTGCAAATTTTTAACTCCTACACCCTTAAATGGCCATATTTCGCCTGATTATAGCCGCAATTCGAAAACCATTGATTTTTTTCAAAAAATGTTTCCGTCTAAAATTGTGTATTTTTTCATTCCAAACAATTTGTTGCTAGGCTATGGCTACTAAAACACGCCGAATTTCAATTAAAAAACACTCGGGGAATTTGTTGTTGGTCGATTACTGTCCAAAATGGAATATATCGCTTTAAAATCAGTAGGGCAATTTGTTGCTAGGCTACGACTACTAAAACATGATGAATCTCAATCAAAAAATACTCGGGGAATTGCTACTTGGTGGAGTGTTAAATTTGCTCTGGATTAAAGTCTATCTAAATCAGTGAATTTTCAGTTTTAAAATTCTAATAAGTGCATCATTGTATTCAGGGAACCTCTGTTGCTATAGGCAAGTAATAAAATCTAAGATTTGAGCTGTTCCATTGACATTTTTTGTGTGAAACCATTTAAATAATTTGATTCCAACAGATTTGCTGACCAGTTTTTTTTACTGAAATACCGAATTTATTCCACCACGGCAAACATTTTATTTAAAGTTCTTGAATAAAAGTGAATATAAATTTGAGAAAGTGTACTACCTAATATCATAGTGCATAGTGCACCATTGTGTGTATTTGAGATTCGTAAGTGTCGATAAATCGCACGGGCCAGGACCGTACTCAGGTACACATGACCCGTGCCAAAAGTTTCAAATATTGAATTGAGTCCACCAATATCGGGGATTTCTGACTACAGGAATCCCCAAACCACAACGATGGATACCAGAATAGAGAAATCTAACCAACAAACCGAAAGAAACATGTCATATTCTTCAGTACTTACTAAACAACAGCCAACAAAATTTCCAGAGAAGAACCAAGCTATAATATTTCCTGCGATTGAAGGAACCAAAATCCAAGAATATCTTCTAGCCTTAGAAATACTCGTCAACCCTAAACACATTCTGTCCGCATCCAGAATTTCGAATAATAGAATTTGTATATATCTCGCCAGCCCAGAGTTAGTAACTACTTTTATGAATGACCACGGTGCAATTGGTGTCAACAACCAAATTATACGAGCCAGAAGAATGATAACTCCATCTGAACGTTTGATCCTATCTAACGTGAGCCCAACAATCCCACATTCACATTTAGAGCAAGCCCTACAACAACTTGGCCTCAGCCTATTATCCCCTATATCCTTTCTCAGAGTCAACATGACCAACCCAGATTTTGCACATATAATGAGTTTCAGAAGGCAAGTCTACATTAATCCTCCCGAAAATATTGTCATCCCGGAGTCTATGTTGGTCAACCATGAAAATACCTCCTATCGAATATTCTTATCATTAGATAATCTAACCTGCTTCAAATGCAAGCAAAATGGTCATATATCCCCTGCAATGCCCCCTCCCGAAAATCCAGAAGAACCACCAGAGTACAACCTCCCTAATTCTAGAAGATTCCCCCATCACTCCCGACCAAGAACCAAACTAATTCATCGAATAAGAGGAACCTCTCAGAAATATTAACTCCCACGGAAGATACACCATCTGACCCATTCCGAAAACTATCGTCAAGTATAAGTAAGAAAAGTCGCCCTGAAACCACAAGTTTCGAAGAACACATGCAACCAACTAAAGCATACATTGATTCAGAAAATTTTGTAATCAACTACAATCAACTCAAAGACTTTTTTGAAAACGTATACGGCTCTAATGACCCTCTGAGTGTGGCGAAACAGTACACAACCGATGTGCATGGTCTAATTCATATGCTGAGTAGTGTGTACCCATACTTTAAAGACAGATGTATCAAGAGTAGGTGTACCAAAATTAAGAAAAAATTATTGAAACAGTTGCTAGCAGAAGTATCGTTCAATTCAGATTCTGAAAGCGACGCATCGTCATAAGAAACACATTAATAATATCAACTTTCGAACTATCCATCATTCAATGGAACCTTAAATGTTTACAGGAGACCCATTTTAAACAAGACTACTCACAAAATCTGAGGAACTATCTTTGTTTCCATAAAAACAGACCAGATCAAAACATAGCAAGCGGTGGCGTCGCTACTTACATACACCAAACTTACGGTGCAATCGAAATCCCTATAACATCCCACCTTGAAGCAGTTGCCATTGCAATTTTGGACCCTAAAGAGATAAATATTTGTAATATCTACATTCCACCAAATCTTGACGTGACATACGAGGAGCTGAATGATCTCTTTCAGCAAATACCCAAACCAAGATTATTCTTAGGAGACTTCAATTGCCATAACACCCTATGGGGATGCGACTCCACACATACAAGAGGTCGTATATTAGAACATGTTATCGATGATAACAATATGGCGTTACTTAACAACGGAGAAAAAACTCGTTTCAACTCGTTTTCAGGAAACTCCAGTGTTATAGATCTCAGCATTAGGGACCTCTCACTACACACTCAATTCAATTTTACCATCTTTCTCTATCTATATGGCAGTGACCACTTTCCCATCTTACTCACAAGTTCACAGCATGTTGTAGAAGAACCTATTGTGACAAAAAAATGGAAACTAAAAAGAGTTGACTGGAATCTTTTTGCAAATATTATAGAAACCAAGGTTAGTCACTTCCACATGCGAGATAGTATCGATGAATGTGTTGATGATATTACCAAAATCATAACAGATGCAGCCCAACTAGCAATAGGAAAGACAAAGCAACTGAACAACCACACTCCCGTTCCTTGGTGGAATCAAGAATGCGACCAGGCAATAAAATCCTCTAAACACGCTTTCAACAGACTAAAAAGCACCACACACCAGGAAACCTGATAACTTTTAAGAGTCTGAGGGTAAAAGCTCGATGGATCATGAAAAAAAGTAGAAAAGAACCATGGGCAAGATATGTATCATCCATTAGCAGTTCAACACCACTAAGTACGATCTGGGACAAAGTGAAACGTATTAAATATAATAAAACAGACCATGGAATCTCACGGATTGAATATCAGGGAAAATCAACTTCCAGTTGTACCGAAATATCTCAAATTTTCTCAGACATCTATGAAAAGAATTCTAACAATGCAAACTACACACCCGAATTTCTGAACTACAAAAATAATGAAGAATCTGAAGGGATTGATGTTTCCCAAGATGAAATGAACCCTTTGAATGTACCTATATCCTATGAAGAATTCCTCGAAGCTCTGGTTTCTTTCAAAAACTCCAGCCCAGAACCTGATGATATCCCGTTCATTTTCCTACAAAACATGCCAGATACAGCTAAGCATATTCTCTTGAAAATATTTTATAAGATATGGACAGAAGGGGTCTTTCCTGAGAAGTGGTCAGAGGCAACCATAGTTCCGTTAATAAAACATGGTAAACCAAAGACAGATCCTCAATCATACAGACCAATATCCTTAACCTGTACGATGTGTAAGCTGATGGAAAAAACTGTTAACAATCGACTCACTTGGTTCCTGGAGAAAAACCACCTGCTCATACCAAAACAAAGTGGTTTTAGGAAAGGTAGATCAACATCAGACAATCTAATTAACTTAGAATCATATATTCACGAAGGGTATGCTAACAAACAAAACACCATAGCAATCTTCTTCGATATAAGTAAAGCTTATGACATGACCTGGAGATATAACATTCTTAGAAAACTGAGCTCCTGGGGTATAAATTGCAATCTTCCAAAATTTGCTGAAAACTTCGTGGGAGAAAGATTCTTCAGAGTTAAAGTTAAAGGAACAATTTCCGGTAAAAGAGTGCAACAGAATGGTACCTCTCAAGGTTCGATTTTGAGCGTCACCCTCTTTCTAATTGCGATAAATGAAGCTGTGAAGAATATCAAACAACCTGTAGAAGCTAGCCTTTATGCTGACAATCTTGTGGTATACTCGCGAGGAAAAAATCTTACCACAATCCAAAATAACTTGCAGGAGGCAGTGATTTCGATTGAGAGTTGGTTGAAATGCACTGGTTTCAAAATGTGCCCAGAAAAAACTAAGTGCATGTTTTTTACTAAAAAAAGAGAACTAGCAGTGCCTAATCTGAAACTATGTTGCCGGAATATCCAAGTGGTGGAACAGATGCGTTACCTAGGAATGATTTTCGACAGAAAGTTAAACTGGAATGCCCATCTCAACCATCTCAGAGCATCATGTCAGAGCGGCATCAATCTACTGAGAATTCTGTCAAACCAAAATTGGGGTTCCGACAGACAAACGCTCTTACTTCTCTATCGAGCTCTAGTAAGATCCAAAATCGATTATGGCTCTATAATATATGCCACAGCAAGTAAATTAGTTCTGAAAATTGTTAACACGGTACACAATACAGCAATACGGCTGGCCCTTGGAGCATACAGGACAACGCCCGCTGAGAGTCTCTACAGTGAAGCTGGGGAGCCATCATTGCAGCTGCGACGACAGCAGCTGAGCTTAGCGTATGCATCTTTAGTCTCTACTGATAGTCAGCATCCAGTATATCATAACACCTTTTCAAACCGTTTTCGCAATCTGTATGAAAACCGAAGAAGACTAACATACCCTTTCGATCAGAGGATCAACAAGTTCAGTTCCGAATTGAATGTGACTTTCCCAGTTACCCTTTCCAACAACAACTAAGACACGCCACCTTGGCTTATTACCTTGCCACCATGCAACCTATACCTCTCCAAATTCAACAAATCTGAAATTATTCCTAGTCTGCTTCACAATCATTTCCTCTCATCAATAAATGAATATTGTGATTATACTCACATCTACACAGACGCTTCCTAGTCAAATCAAGGAGTAGCATCAGCTTTTTTAAGTTCTAATACATCTAGTGGATTCAAACTACCTCCACAATGCAGCATTTATAATGGTGAATATTTCGCAATCCTTCAAGCAATCAAATACGCTGCTCATGAAGATATCCACAATACTTTAACTCTTACAGATTCGTTAAGCTCGTTACAAGGTATACAACTCATTTATTCAGATCATCCCCTGACAAGGCTCATCAAAGATTATGTTTACACAATTAGGGAAAAATCCAGACTTCATGTGGGTCTCGTCACATGTTGGGATCTCTGGCAATGAGCGGGTTGATAAAATTTCACGTGAAACCATGAATGAACCAATCTTTCAAAAGCAAGAGGGAGTACCGTAAACTGATCTGAAAAAATATATGAAATATGTGCTCTCTAACTACTGGTCATCTGTCTGGGCAGAATCTGAAATGAAACTTAAAGAAATTAAAGATGATATCAAGCCATGGAGAAACATCCCTAGCCAAAGAAGACACCAAATAATACTGGACATACAAAGTATACCCATGAACACTTGCTGAAAGGAGAAGAAAACAAAATCTGTGATATGTGTCAGGTGCCAATGTCAGTTAAACATTTCATGGTCGAGTGTCCGGGGTTCGCAGAACAACGCCAGACGTACAGTATAAGTGCAGATTTAAAATCAACTCTTGGTGTGTACTGTAATTTTGAAAACACAATTGGATTCCTCTCTGAAATAGGTTTAGTCAACAAAATGTAAATTACTAAGCTCGTTACCATGTTGCTTATTACTGATTCCTATCTTTGATATGATGCTATTCAAATATTATTGTATGTTATAGTGACGTTACCAGCATAAATGTTATTTCATGTTACTGTTATGTTATGTTTCTAATAACCCTAGTGGTGGATGCAACTATTATTTTCTAAATAAAAAAAAATACTCGGGGAATTTGTTACGGGTGTATTACTGTCCACATGTGGGCTATATCGCTTTAAAATCAGTAGGGCAATTTGTTACTAGGCTATGACTACTAAAACACGATGAATTTCGATTAATGAGATAAGGGATGATATTTTTGCAGTATCAGTTAGTGTTATCTTTTAGCAACAAATTCCTGTGCATTTAGTTTTTTCGATATTACTTATTTTTATAGTTATAGTTTGCATTTTCTTGGAAACGGCATTAGCAACAAAAACAAGCTCAGCGTTACAAATTAGCAACAAATTATTAGCCTGGTCCGAAGGGTGCCCTGTAAAATGGCTACGCTAGCATAATATACATGTTCATTTATTTGGGAGCCACATAGTTGCAGCAACAGCTTCAAAAAGTAAGGGGTAAATGGGATGAAAATGTGTTACTAGAAACAAAACGGGGTGGAAGGGGTGAAGGTAGAGATAATAATACCAGCCCAAATGTCAACCTCACCTGCGTGTATTCCACCCTGCTAGATAACCAACGAGGCTCTGACGACCGAACGATTGTCGGGATAAGCAATCCCACACGTACTGGCCAACAGCTTCTGGTAAAGGAGCTAGTAAGTGGCAGGGCACTCTTTTGTCCTGGAGTTGAGAAATCGGCTCCGAAGGCGGAGGAATCAGAAAATGATCAACGGCATAAGGATGTGGTAGGCAAATGGGAACCCAACACATTAAAGACTCATTAGAGTTTTCCCTAGTATTATCACGATGGCTATGGTCAAGAGAAAATTTAAAATGTCGGGATATAGTCAACCATTCGGATCTCCGGGAGGGAATGTTTTGATTAATAGTAAGAAAGGATGGTACAGAAAAGTAAAGTTGGAGACCGTGATATTTCGTACATGGGATGTTCGAACACTAGCACAGCCTGGAAAGTTGCAAAACACAATTCAAGAGATGAAACGACTTAAAGTGCAGATTTTAGGCATTAGTAAGTTGAGATGGCCGGGAGCTAATGGCAACGGGGAGAAATATTTTGTATATTACTCTGGAACAGCAAACAACATTTTCCAACATGGAGATGGATTTATACTGCACAAACAAATTGCAACGTGTGTTACCAACTTTGTGCCAATATCAGAGAGGATAGCTCTTCTACAAATTAATGCAAGGCCCGTGAATGTTAATCTCATCCAAATTTATGCTCCTACTACAGACTACAGCAACGAGGACGTAGATCAGTTCTACAAGCAAATATCAGATATAATCAAAACCTTGCCACAGCATGATATAAACATCATTATGGGTGATTTCAATGCCAAGCTTGGGAAAAGTAGAACTGGGGAATACATTGGAGACGTTGGACTAGGCGAGAAAAACGAACGTGGCGACACTCTAAGTGCATTCGTAGCGGAAAATGATCTGATTGTTACCAATACATTCTTCCAACACCATCCTAGAAGATTGTACACGTGGAAATCGAATGATGGGAAAACTAGGAATCAGATAGACTTTGTAATCATTAATAAGAAATTTAGAAACAGCATCAAAAAACATAAAAACCTATCCAGGAGCAGATGTACAGTCGGATCATAACTTGCTGATAGGAAGGATGGGAATCAGGTTGAAGAAGGTAGAGAAAAAACGTGTAGGGAGATACGACTACAGAAACTGAAAGACACAGCCACAAGCTATTTGGTAAAAAGCGAACTCTTGACAGAAACGGAAGAACAGAAAAACGATGGAGATGTAGAAAAAGACCTTAAGATGATTCAAGAAAGTGTACATAAAGTCAAAGAAAAGTACTTAAAGCCTAACAAACAGATGAAGAAATCTTGGATGACGGATGAGATCTTAGAACTGAATGAAAAGAGAAGATTGTATAACAATAATAAAAGAGAATAAATGAACATACAAAAAGAAATAAGAGCGAAAATAAGAACACTTAAAGAAGAAGAGAAATTGGAAAAATGTATGGAAATCGAAGAATGTCAAGCTAAATGTGATAACTTTAATATGCACAAGAAGGTAAAGGAAATAGCGGGAACAGTGAAGAGAAGAACAGTTAATGTACTTAAGGATAACCAAGGCCGAGTTATAGTAGTGAAGTCGGAAATTAAGCAAACTGGGAAGAATACATTAAACAACTGTTTGATGACGTGAGAACGGTGCCACCCAATATCGAAGAAACAGATGGTCCCCCAATCTTAGAGGTAGAAGTGCAGACAGCCTTGAAAAATGCAAAAGATCAAAAGGCCTTGGGCCCCGACGGGATTCCTGCTGAAATGTTAAAGCTGATCGAAGGGAAGGATCTAAAGTGGCTTACTAAAGTGTTCAATGTGATCTATGATACGGGCGTCATACCCACGGAATGGCTCAGGTCTGAATTCATTACTCTCCCCAAGAAGCCTTATGCTAGGAAATGTAACGAGTTTCAAACAATAAGCTTGATGAGTCATCTTCTAAAAATTTTCCTGAAGATAATTCACAATAGGATATTTAAACTGTGTGAGGAACAGATGTCTGAGAGTCAATTCGGCTTTAGAAGTGCCGTGGGGACTAGGGAAGCTCTATTTGCGGTCCAGGTGCTGTTTCAGCGATGCAGGGATGTCAACTGCGATGTCTATGCATGTTTTATAGACTATAGGAAGGCCTTTGATTAAGTACGGCACACGAAAATGATGGAAGTTCTGTAAAAAGCTGGCCTGGACGGGAAGGACCTTAAACACATCAGAAATCTCTATTGGAATCAGAGGGCTTGTGTCAGGGTAGACATAGAGACAACAGAAGAAATACAAATATTATGTGGTATAAGACAGGGATGCATACTTTTTCAACCTGTACTCGGAATGCATTTTCAAGGAAGCCCTGCAAGACATTGAAGCTGGAATCCTGCTAAACGGAGAACGACTGATTATTATGAGGTATGCAGATGATACCGTTATTTTTGCGGACAACCTAGCTTCCTTACAACTCCTAATGGACAGCGTTACAACATACAGCCGACAATATGGTTTGGAAATAAACACCAACAAGACAAAGTTCATGATAATCAGTAAGAACCAAAACACCCGCGGTATTTTGTTGGTGGACGAAACTCCTTTAGAAAGAGTCAACAAATACGTAAACTTGGGCACGAACATAAATGATGACTGGGACCATTCTGTGAAGATCAGAACACGTATTGAAAAAGCCAAAAACAGCATTCATCAGGATGAAGAAGGTCTTTACCAGTCACGACTTACAGCTGTCAACGAAAATTCGCCTACTGCGATCCTTTTCTATGGGGTCGAATCATGGACGCTTACGGAGGCCTCCTCCAAAAAACTTGAGACATTTGAAATGTGGCTGTACCGAAGAATCCAACGAATACCTTGGATGGAGAAAATAACCAACATGGAAGTAATGAGAAGGATGAAAAAGGAAAAAGAAGTCCTAAACACAGTCAAGACCCGAAAGCTACAATATCTTGGACAAATAATGCGTAATGAGAGCCGATATACCCTTTTACAGAAGATTATCCAAGGTAAGGTATGGGGAGCTAGAGGAGTGGGAAGAAGGAGAATATCGTGGTTGAAAAATTTAAGAACGTGATTCAATAAATCAACCACTTAACTATTCCGAGCTGCTGTTAACAAAGTTCGAATAGCCAACATGATAGCCAAGATCCGGAGCGGATAGGGACTTTAAGAAGAAGAGAAACAAAAATGGAAGTACCACCACTGGCTCTACTGCAATTATTACGTATGTAATGATAACCTTCAAAATTTTTCAGCTGGGGAAGCTTCAACAGTCTGGCATTTGTTTCTTGGAGACACAAGATTTGATTCTTTTTTACTGGATATGAGTTGTTGGATTCTCTGCAGGCGAGGAAAGAATCCATCACAATTCCATTCGATTAGCTTGAAAATTATTATTATATGTAATTAAGAGGTTTGGTTATTAGATTCTTCATCAGTTTTGGTTTCTGATGTATAGCTTTTATCGTCAGACTAATCTTCAGGATTGAGTTGATGCTTTATTTTCTTCTGTATTCTAGTTAGTCGATTATTATTTGCTGCAAAAAAGGACCTCGTTCAATGGATCTGACAAGCCACATGAATTTTCCAGGAAAGCCGTGAGCTGAATTACAGTTAGAGTTAAAGCAGTTGAATTGTTTTTACATAGCTCTTGTATAGTAGTGAAAGTACTGGGGCTAAGCTTAAAATCCTCTTTAGTGGTCATTTTAGACCTTTCCTTATGTGGTTCAGTTGAGTTTTGAGGTATTGTATATAAAGGGGGTAATATGTTGTGGGTCGGTGTATCTATCGGTAAGAGCTGAGTGGAAGTTTGAAGATTGCTATCCGAAGATAAGCCTCTCTTTAGACCTTGAGTTACAGGTAAGTTCCCTTGCTCGGTATGAATCAAATTGGACTGATCATCTTTGACAGGTACACTCTTAGTGTATTGTTCAGATGTTTATATAAAAATGATTCGAATTTATCAGTGGACAAAAATATTATATAAGGAGTATTATCGAATGTAATTAAAAGGGATGTTGGCAGGGTGAACTTGTCGTTTTCTGGTATAATAATGTTATTCTACGAAAACTCATTATATGTGAGTAGCTATCATCCGGTACGCCACATTTCACGAATGAAACAGAGAACGCTAAATGAAGACCGATATCTTTCAAATATTTTTCTATAAGAGTGTGAGGAATAGTGGGAGAAACGATAGAAATCAGAAATCGTTTGGCAGGAGTGATGAGTCTTCAAATAGGTATATTGCTTTAGTAGATATACTATAATGTGCTTTAATAAGACTATCGACAACATCAGTAGAACTGAGATAGATGCATATGCGGTTGTTTGAGATTCTAGAGGCAAATGTTACGTTTTTGGAGGTGATAATTTCTCCTACAGCTTATATATACTCAAAGAGGACGGTATAGGCTATGGCATACTTGCTGCATGAGTGCTTGATCTCTTTTAGGAGAAATTTTGTTTGAGCGGCAGTAACGTAAGACTGTGCAACATTAGGAGTATTTTGAGAAACGAAGGTTCCTGAAGGATCCTCGGGAATATTTAGTAGGAAATAACCGTTAGCTGACTTGATTTTACGCCACTGGTAGAGTTAAATGTCCTCTATAGTTGATAATTTTGGAATTAGTTACGTTTAATTGTTCGTAAGATCAATCACAAGTTTTGTAAAAATTCACATAGTGTTTTTATTACTTTTTAACAATACAGAAAAAACTCGTATTTTGATTCAAAGTTAATGATCTATTAAATACCGATAGCGATGTGTACTCGTCGGTTACCAGAATAGGAATCCCAATATTGTTTTAATAACCATGAACTTACCTGTTTATCTGAATCAATTTAAACAGGTTACAATACGATTGGTTCAAAAATACATGGGTTTGATACGAAATTATTGAGATTTTTCACTGGAAATATATTTTTTTTAATTAGTAAACACAACTTCTTTTACTGCTTTTTTTAATAGTCGCGTTAATAGATTTCGCTAAAATAAATATGCAGTGTCGTAAAACGTGTTTTCAAGTTGAAAAAATTATTTAATCTATGAAGTAGATACGTCGTCAATCAAAATGCTATAATCTAATATCCTATGAATCACTGTCTTGGTATCTTTCTATAAGTTTTTCTATTGTTTTGGAACAACGTACATCTTTACAATCAAAGTTCAGCAACTTTTATTGCATAAAATCCGTTCCAACAAATAGCGAAAGTAAAAACAAAAACTTTATCGTCATAAAATCCAGGTTTTTTCCAAATGTGGCGCCATTCTGTCTTCGTCTGAGTTCAAAAGATTATGTATAACTTTCAACTTTATTACGAACATAACTGAGCGTCTGATGGAAAAAGAAATTCTCGCTTTCTGATACATTTTTACAATGGATCAGTTTTGTATATAAAAATAATTCATTATTTTAATTATTGTTCATAATTATAAAAAATGCCGAAACACAAAATGACATTTTCTTCTTCATCTCATCTCATTCCGCCTATTCAGGAGAATTGGGATTTCTGTTCCGGTTCTTTTTGTACCCACTTTTTGCAGTCCGGTCAATTTCTTGCTATTGTTCTTAATTCGTCTAATGACTTTCCCTTTTTTAAACCTATTTTTCTTTATAGTCTATACATTTCCTTCTAGGTGTCCCTCTTCGTTTTTTAATTGAGTTTCCAACTTCCATTATTTTTTCAAACCAATTTAGTAATTTCTCTCTTATATTCGTCATTTGTTTTTTCATTTTCTTTACTCCTCGTTTTTAAACCTATCGATGTTTATTTTACGTTCACCTTTTTTCGTTAATGTTCATTTTTACTTCCAAATGTATTTTCATTTGTACTTCTACGTCAACATCTTTGTGTCCTAACATTCAGAAAAATAATCGAAACTGATGTAATTCACGAAATATTTCATTTAAGTTTATTGTCATAATGTCCCAGTTTCCTCAGAACCTAAACAGGAACACCGAAAATTATGATTTTGGCCTCATTCGATTCGGAATGGCATCTAGAACATTCTATCAAAGTTGCAAGAGGGGCTGAAAAAAATGCAAAAGTTATAAACTATAAAGTAAAATAAAAAATAAAGGTTTGGTTTTTTTGAAATATTTCAAAAACTATTTGAGATAATCAAAATTTGAAAAAAGATCCTTAAAGATAAGGAAATTTCCTAAAAAAAGTCCTACGTCCCGGAACTGTACCGACAATCCTTATAATTTTAATTTAGCTGCGAAAATAACGGTAAAAACGCGTGGTTCGGCTACCGCGCGCATCACCCCAATCTGACACATGAACTAAAAAAAGTATTTTAACTGATTAAATATTAATAATAATAAAAAAAGACGTGTGGCACTCGAAGACTGCCGCGGTTAAGCTATTGCATAGAGTTTTACACTTTTACGTTCACAATTTCTTTTTCTTTTTAGCTCTTTTTTAGCATTAGAAGTTTCACTATCACAGTCCTCGTATCAGCATAAAATAATCAAAATTTATTGGACAGTCCTCGTATCAGCATAAAATAATCAAAACCTTTTGGACAGTCCTCGTATAATCATAAAAGTATCAACATTTATTGGGCAGTCCTCGTATAAGTATGAAATAATCGAAATTTATTGGACACTCCTCGTATAAGTATAAAAGAATCAAAATGTATTGGACAGTCCTCGTTTAACCATATCAGTATTAAAATTTATTGAGCAGTCCTCGTCTCCGCATAAAATAATCAAAACTTATTGGAGAGCACTCGTATAATCATAAAAGTATCAAAATTTATTGTGCAGTCCTCGTATAAGTATAAAACAATCAAAACGTATTCGACAATCCTCGTATAAGCATAAAACAATCAAAATTTATTGGACAGTCCTCGTATAGTCATAAAAGTATCAAAATTTATTGGGCAGTCCTCGTATAAGTATAAAAGAATTAAAATTCATTGACAGTTCTCGTATCATCATAAAATAATATCATAAAATAATAAAAAATTATTGGACAGTCCTCGTACAAGTATATAGGTATTAAAACTTATTAAACAGTCCTCGTATCAGCATAAAATAATCATAAAAGTATTAAAATTTATTGGGCAGTCCTCGTATAAGTATAAAAGAATCAAAATTTATTGGACAGTCCTCGTATCATCATAAAATAATCAAGACTTATTGGACATTCTTCGTATAGTCATAAAAGTATCAACATTTATTGGGCCGTCCTCGTGTAAGTATAAAGGAATTAAAATTTATTGGACAGTCCTCGTTTAAGTATAAAACAATCAAAATTTATTGGACAGTCCTCGTATCATCATAAAATAATCATAATTTATTGGACAGTCCTCGTATAAGTATAAAAGAATTAAAATTTATTGGACAGTCCTCGTATAAGTATAAAACAATCAAAATGTATTGGACAGTCCTTGTATAGTCATAAAAGTATCAACATTTATTGGGTAGTCCTCGTATAAGTATAAAAAAATTTAAATTTATTGGACAGTCCTCGTATAAGTATAAAACAATCAAAATGTATTGGACAGTCCTCGTATCATCATAAAATAATCAAAATTTATTGGACAGTCCTAGTATAGTCATAAAAGTATCAACATTTATTGGGCAGTCCTCGTATAAGTATAAAAAAATTAAAATTTATTGGACAGTCCTCGTATCATCATAAAAAAATCAAAATTTATTGGACAGTCCTCGTATAAGCATATGGGTATTAAAATTTACTGGACAGTCCTCGTGTCGTGTCAGGTTATTTTCGTTACGGAATTTCTGGATTCGGTCTCCACGCTCAAGGCCCGCGATAGAAGCTAATGCAATAGCTTAAAATTTGGGTACTAAGTAGACATATGAATAAACAATTATCCGTAAAAAAATTTTATCACATTTTTTTTATTAATTATACGTTTGTTAATTAGTTAATTTTCACCATTTTATTGTTAACATAAAAACGCTGATTATTTCAAAACAAGAAATCTAGAATATTTTTGTTTTTTTGGAGCTAATCATAAAAGGGTTTAGAAGAGATCCCCGTTGGAAAAATTGAAAAAGTTTGATTTTTCACTTTTTTATTATTAATGAAAGACATTAAAAAATTAATTATATAAATAAAGCCAACAGGATTTTTTTTCCAATTATTGTTAATATTTTGTTTTCTTATTGATGAAAGCCATATGACAATAATTTTTTTATTTTTAACTAGCATTATTTAAATAATTGTTATAAACAAATGCACTGTTTATAAGATTTTTGAAAACTTTTTTTGGAAGTACAAATTATTATCCATTAAAAAATGTTGTAGCTTGTAGCTTTTATTTGATATTTTATTGAGCTATCGTGAGTAATAAGAAACGTTGTCAAGAACTACAACACTATTTGGCTCTAAGTTTGGGATCAATGTGAATTCAAACCATGTTCTTATGATAGTCAACGTTGCAATCATACGTGTTTTTCCACATTTTTTTAAGGCACCTGGAACCCATCCTTCATTTCCACCGCAATGCACAATATTAAGTCTGGATCCTTTGTTTGCAGGCATTGTTGGCATACAAATGTTTGACCCATCAGTCCATCCTTTCTTAACCGTGTCGTGTGTACCATACCAAGTTTCGTCCAAATAGACAATTGGCCGGTTTTCTTCTCTATACTTAGTTCAAAGCATGTATACCGCATATCCACTATTTTTCTGCTTTCCATGACTGTTTGACGTTTATTAATCGTTTTGAATTTGAATCCCAATTTTTTAATCCAGTTTTCAATAGTTTTCTTACAGCCATTTACATTACGGCCGGCATTTGTCAATTTATTTCTTATTATTTCAATCGTAGGTAACTCATTTCTTTTGTAACAGTCATATATGGTGGTTTTTAATAATTTTATTACATACACATCTAAATGTTTGACCAATCCCTTATTACATAGTTTCTTGCATTCATAAGGCCCATTCTTGGCTATTTTACGTATAGTTGACAGGGGAACTTCTGTTAAATCAGATACTGCTTGCATTAATTCTGTCTTCATCGAAACGAGAAACTTTTCCCGTAGATTTTTATACACATTGAAACATATTTCCTGTGCTTCCAATTTTAAATGTCGTCGAATCCTGATTTCACTTCCATCATCATTATTTAAAATTTCGTCACACAATATTTTGGACCGAACTCGATATTTCCCAAGGACGCCACTTTGTAAATATTTAATTGTTATCTATCAATATAATTGCTATATTTACCCAAATTCGCCAGAAAATACTACACTCTTTCTTGATGTCAGACTACCAACTAAAATGTGGACACTTGTGTTCGTATAAAAAACTCCCACACAGATATTAGTTATAGTTCAGTCAAAGATGTGAATAATAGTAAGTTATTTGGAATATTTCTAATTCTTCTTTATAAAACTTGATATACGGTAGTATTAATTGTCTGGTGTTATGTTTAAATATAAATAGATTAATATTGTTTAAAACAATGTATTTTGTTCTATACATTAACGCTAAGTATCTTAAAAAGTAGGATGGCGCTCCATAATTGCCGGTTAAAAAGAATCGTTAGACAGTCGATAAATGTATTTAATAATTATAAAATACATTTTAACGATTATTAGTTGAAATTATAATATTAAATGAATTTATCGTCAACTGAGCATTTTAAATTATGATATTGACTGGGCTATGACGATATCCTCGTATTCCAGTCAAACGAAAAGTCGACAGCTTAAAGTTCGCAAAGAAATATCTAGCTTGGACAGAATAATGTCAAAAATGAAAGAAGAATGTGTGTAAAACTTTGAAGGAAATGAATATTTGTTAAGAAAAAATTCAAAACAGAAAATCACATTTCATCGAGAAAGGCGAAATAATTTGCTGGTGAGATATTTGAGAATTGTTTCGAAGGGAAAACAGAATTATTGATTATATGAACGGTTATTTATAGGATATAGGTTAAATATAGGATAAACCGGGGTGAATTATGGCGGGATAAAAATATAATGTGAACATGGCAAATTTTCTTGGTAGAATTATCACTGGAAAAAAACATTCTCGATAAAAGGTGAAACAATGATAATAATTACTCACATGGGTAGCAAAAATGGATTTGTCGAAGGTATCTTTATCAGTATTTGAATCAAAATACACTGAAGACATGAACGCTATTGTTTTTGAAGAAATCGTGGACCTTATTCCTCTGGGTCTGTTATAGTAATGGAAAAAAATACTGGAAATTGCAAAAAATTAATAGATAATAATTTTTTGAAGATTCTTATACAATACAACAATACAAGAAATTTCAGAAATTGTGCGCCTTAGAGAGTATTGCTGAAAAACATGAACACTCTACAGTCTATAGTGAGACTTCCTCTTTATTTTTGTATTTTCAATCCCATCGAGCTAATTTGGGCACAATTAAAACAGAGATTAAAAAAGTAATCAAAATTGAAGATGAGTATAAGAATATTGGGCAAGTCCATATTAAAGGGGGAAATAAATTTATTATTGTTTACAAGACGATAGTGCTACTGAACCAGATGATATAGGAGAAGGATTAATAGAATTTTTGGAAGAAGAAAATTAATTAAGTTTAATATATTTTTCATGTCACTTATACAGGGTGATTCATAACTATTGGGACATACGCTAAGGGTAGATTGTTTGGACCAAAATATGGCGATAGGACCAAATATACCTCAATAAAATATTGCTGTGGAAAAAGATAAAGAGCGTTAAAGTTGAATTTTTTTTGTCGTTTTTTGCTAATAATTTCACTGTATATTTACCGATTGTTATCAAAATCGGCACAGAGGCATAATTTTATACAGGCAATATGATTTTATGTATTATTTGACATTTTGTTACAGGGGGAGCCTCGAGAAGGATTTCTGATGATGAAATTGACTATGATGATAATTTTTATTAAAAAGTATGACATAAACATCATTTCTACGTAATATTGGTACTCTTGTTGTTCAAACACGATATTCTTATTCGTTTTCGAGAAAAACGCAATTGAACAGTTCAGAGTATCGGAAAGGGATTTCAAATATTATTTCATTTATGAAAAGTGTGCTTTGGACTGTCAGATAATGGTTGCTGGTAAATGACATTTCTTGTCAGTGAATATTTTTTTCGGCGAGTGTATAGTCAATTGTTGCATTTTTTAAAGCTATCATATACTTTTTCGATTGAAATGCCTCGTCACAATCATTTTACGAATCAAGAAATGCGGGATATGATTAGTGTATACGCACGAGAACATTTTTGCGGGCGCTATGCAGCCAGAAGGTATGAATTGTTATATCCAGGCAGAAGGCAAACAAATCACAAAACTTTTTCAAATCTATTTCATCGTTTGGGTGAAACCGGGTCATTTCACAATAAAAATCAAGGTGGTCGTCTGAAACAAATTTCACCTAATCATGAAAATGAAATTTTGGTTCGAATAGATGAAAATCCTACAGTAAGTTCACGTCATTTGTCATCAGCAACAGGAGTAAGTCAGTCGTCTATTATTAGAATTCTAAAAAAAGAAAAGTTCCACCCTTATCACTTCACTCCTGTTCAAAATTTGCTTCCAAGAGATCTCCCACGACGGTTAGTTCTGCTAACGTATTCTCAACAAGCATAATGATGACCGAAATTTTATTAAGAATATTATGTTCACCTATGAAGCGACTTTTACCAGACGAGAGGTATTTAATTGGCGAAACAGCCATTATTGGGAAGAAAAAAATCCGCATGCTTTGAAAGAAAGACATTTCCAGCATGAGTTTAAATTGAATATTTGGTGTGGCATTATGGGCGACCAACTACTAGGGCCATATGTTCTGCCTCCAAATTTAAATGGAGATTCTTATTTATTTATTTTTTCAAAATACTTTTAGTGATATTTGGATAATCTGTTACTAGCTGTAAGAAATCAAATGTGGTTTATGCGGGATGGAGCTCCACCTCATTTCCCTTTAGTTGTTAGAAATCATCTAAATGACATATTTCCTCAATGATGGATTGGCAGAGGAAGTGATTTTGAATAGGCACCAAGAAGTCCTGAGTATAACCCGCTTGATTTTTATGTTTGGGGACATATGAAGTCCTTAGTTTATGTCAATGAAATTAACTCGAGAGACGAACTCTGGAGGAAAATACAAAATGCGGCTAACTTTATAAGGGGATAGAATAATATGGTCTTTGAAGTTCGAAAGTCCTTTATTAAAAGAATTAGAAAAGGCATATAAGTCGGAGGAGGCCACGTAGAACATTTAATTTGAGTATGCTCTTTTTATGTTACATTGTTTCTATTTATGCTTTATCGTCGAAATAGAAAGCCTTAAGATACAAGTTTTTTTATTGTCCGTTACTTGAAATCCCCTTCCGATACTCTGAACTGTTCAATTGCGTTTTTCTCGAAAACGAATGAGAATATCGTGTTTGAACAATAGTACCAATATTACGTAGAAATTATGTTTATGTCATATTTTTTGATAAAAATCACTAAAAAGTTTCGTCAAAAAAAGTTACCAGTCAATTTCATCATCTGTAGGCCCCCCCCTGTAACAAAATGTCAAATAATACATAAAATAATATTGCCTGTATAAAATTATGCCTCTGTGCCGATTTTGATAACAATCGATAAATTTACAGTGAAATTATTAGCAAAAAACGAAAAAAAAATTCAACTTTAACGCCTTTTATCTTTTTCCACGGCAATATTTTATTGAGGTATATTTGGTCATATCGCCATATTTTGGTCCAAACAATCTACCCTTAGCCTATGTCCCAATAGTTATGAATCACCCTGTATAGTAGTAACAAACAGGAGTCAGACATATTTATTTTTAAAGAATTGTTTTATTCATTGTCATAAAATTTCTTTTTTTTAATGAAATTAACTGTCTTGACCCTTACATCGTGGAATCTACTCATATTACTGTTTTAAATGAAGCTTACTGTTTCTAGATAATTCCACAATATATTGTTATTTTTTCATAGAATTTAGTTTTGTCCATCAAAAATCGATGGGATATAAAAAGGGCTCAGTTTACGTCTGGTATCCCGATTAAACCGAACACCCTTTCGTCAATTACGTAACAAATTTGTAAGTAAACAAAATATACCTTCCAGAGTTTAGCTCCCCAAACTTAACTTAAAGGGGATATACAATTAGATTGCTACGCTATATATTTTACGTCAACTGCCTGTACAATTCCAAGGGATTGTTAATCTTCCCTCAAGGTTATTAACATCCAATAACTCACGCGACAGATAAATAATTTTATTTCATAGGAATAAATGATAAACAAATAAACCTTTAAATGCTTCAACTATAAACATCGTTCAAGGAACTTGTTACCATGTTTATAGTTACAGTAACTAACAGTTTATTTGCTTATAACTTATAAGTACCTTGAAACGGGGCTACTTTGAATAGGAGTGTAACTTTGAACAATTTGACGCTTTTAGTTATTTCTGTAACTTACACATTATGACTTATTTCAGTTATCCAAATTATATGACCTATTGATAAATATATTAGTTAACATGTACTCTATGTACTCATGTATTGAAATCTGCATTCAATGAAAAATATTAAATATGATGATGTCATTATCAGCTGTTCAAAATTATCGAAAAACTTTTATTAGTACCAGCATTGTAACAACAAACATGGTTCCGCGATATCTCAGTTCGTAGCGAAATGGTACATTAACAATTAGATGTCGCATATTTTCTAAAAACTCTCTTTAACCCGCAACGGCTACCATGCGGTATCACACCGTTGAGATATTTTATTCAATAATATGTTTTAAATTCTTTTGAAGCCGGACCTGACTACCTGAGTACCTTTCAAGTGCATCGAGTCGGTATAGTTCTGAGTTTTGAGGTCTTGCGGTAGTCGTAGTCTAAGTGTACTAACATTTAGTGATTAAAGGTATCTTGTTACCCTAACATTTGTTACGTTCCTGGCGTTTTCTTAAATTACTGCTTGTAAAATGTCAACACAACCTGGCCCATCCAAAATGCACCCTGATGATCCGGGATTTGATGAATGGTGTCTAAATATTTTGGAAGAAGGTAACAACAGTGATGAAGATGCTGACTATATGATAGAAAGTGATCACGATATCGAATCCGAGATATCTGAAGATGAAAATTATTTTGAACCTTTGGTAGAACCCATGATATAATGAGTTGCAAGGTAGGATATATTGAATGACGAAAACGTGTCCAGTCTGCGCAGTGACGTCAACTGCAGAGTAAACACGAGATAATCTCCAACTATTTATATGTATATTGTATTGTTATCGACGATTTTGAGAATTATTAGTGTTTTTAAATGAAACTCAAGGTTTCTAGTTAAGTCCACAATTTTGAGAAGTTTTTGTGGGTAAAATAGATATTTTCGAGCGTTTTCCGGATCTTAATTGAACACAAGAATGCGTGTGAATATTACAACCAGGTAAAAGAAGTAGTTGTACTGTAATATGTGTACAGTATTAAGATATTTTTCAGTTTACAGGTTATGGGTACCTGTAAATTACTGGTCTAAAAATCGAATTTATAAGTAAAATAACTATTAACAACGTGTTGTGCTGTGTGTGGGTGCAATAGTGACAACTAGTGTAAATATTTCACAAAAGAGATCCAATTTTTTAGGTTCCCTAAAGACACTACTGTGAGGAAATTATGGATGACTTCTTGTTGTAGAGCAGATATTTTCAATGAAAATACTGCTAGAATATGTTCAAAACATTTTGCTACTGGACATTATGAGAGAAATATTAAATATAAACTTCTCAATTATTTCTCCAAACAATTGCGCAAATTAAAACAGGATGCTGTTCGTCTTTGTTTCTTCCCAAAGGAAACCCTTCAAATGTGAATGATGGGAAAAGACAGAAAATATAACTAAAATGAGAATCTTTGAAGTTAGTATAAATTACCAGGGCCTGTTAAGGTATCAGATTCACTGATACAGTTCAAAACCTGCTCGAAGGAATACATCCAAAATAAGTAATTTTGTATATAAATATTGGTGTTGAACGATTTACGATATATTACATATGAAGTTCAAAACACCATACTATTTTGTATATACATATATAATTTTTAAATTGGTTTGTCTCAATTTATTTTATTAAGATTATACTAAACATTTTATTCCATATGTCGGTATTATATTTCCTTTTATTGCGATCCTATATACTATTGCTTGTTCTGTTTTTATTCTATCTGTATATTTTATTCTATATTTATTTTTAATATGTTAGCTGTAATTGTTTACTGATATAGTAAGCTTTCTATCCCATGTTCTTTATTATATTTACATTGCTGTTTATTGTAATATGTCTTTTTATATGTATATTAGGGTTACAAATTAAATAAAGATCTGCCTATCTTGTGTTTTGGCGTTTTATTGAATTTTGTAACTGGGCAATTGGCAGTATTAATGCTAGTTGTATTAATTAATAAAAAATGTATAAAAGCTACAATTAATTTTTAAAAACCGAGTTTTCTAACAAAACAAGTTCTATAGAAATATAACAGATATGGAAGGTCACATAAAAAAAGAACTACCTTGGTTTTTACATTCTCTCATATTTATTTGGTTATCCTTTATTTATAACAATAGGTTTCAAACTTGCAGCTTATTTGTTCGAACAAAAAATCTGGAGCTATTAATGACATTTAGAATTATTTTAAAATGTTTCCTTTTCCATGGAATGTATCATTTTCAGAAAATACAACATATTCAATATTTCTTACAGTAATTTCTTTGGTATTGTTACGAAACAGCACACTGATATAGTCCCTAAAACCGACTCTGTCTAAGCCAGGTATAAAAGTTAAAATTATAGCGGATACGCACTGTTTTTTATAACTGTTTACGAGTTTACGACTATCTTATGTAAACATTGTGATTAGTTAAGTATATATAAATTAAGTGTTAGTGAGTTAGTGTTTAAATAAATTAGTAAGTATCCATACCGTGTGTTTAAAATTTATCCCACCCGTTTATTGTTTAAATAAATTAGAATAACATTACAGTATATTTCTCATTAAATATATTCAAATTTTTCATGAGTCCTAGTAGCTGTATCAGTCCATCATACAATCAATTTTGAATCCATTATTATATGCATTTAATCCCTTAAATATTTCTTCCTCCAATGGTTTCTTTTTCAAAAGATCTTGGAAAAGGGCATGTAAAATCAGTTCATAACTCTCAATACTGGAATACCTATCACAATAAATTACAACTGCTTCTATTACCTAGTTATAATATTTAAGCCTTCTTGTGTTCAATTAAGATCTAGATCTCGGTTGAAAACCGTTGTTTTATCCAAAAACCTTCTCAAAATTATCTATAATAACAGGTTATACACATAAATTGGTTGGAGATTCTCTTTTGTTTACTCTCCAGTTGACGTCATACCCCCCACCATACATGCGTAATATCCTACCTTATAATCATTGCATCATGGGTAGAACCTGTTCAGCAGCAAGAAACCAAGCAGGTCTAAACCAAGAAGAAATCAAGAGAGACTGCTATTACGGTCGTGAAAAAACAAATAAAACCAAGTGGTAAATCGTCTTAAATTTTTTAAACATTTTTTCGAAGGTTCTGATACCTCTTTTCTTTTAGGTCAAAACAATCGCCCCCACTAAACATATGAACTCGGAAGGATAATTTAATAGTAAATTTTCCTGGCATTCGAGGGCCTGTAAAAAGACTAGTGGATAATCCCAGTTCACAAGAAGTATGGGACTTACTATTTACAGAGGACATTCTAAATGAAATAATTCAATGCACCAATATCAAACAGACACAATGCAGGGAAAAATATAAGAACAGCAGCCACTACAGTCTACGAAATCTTGATCAGGACGAACTTAAAGCTTTTCTTAGCTTTAGCATTGACACCCTTTTCGCAACGGATGGAACCGGAAGGGATGTATTCCGAAGTACTATGTCTATAAGAAGATTTGAAACATTATTGCGTACACTAATGTTTGACAATTCTTTTGAAAGAGAAAATAGAAAAAAGAGAGATCCTACATGTGCGATAAGTAACATTTTGAATATATTTATTGCAAATTCTCAACAAAATTTCTCGCTCGGTTCTTATGTTTGTGTAGATGAGGCACTCGTTTCAATTAGGGGCAGATGCCGATTTAGGATGTACATGCCTAAGAAACTGGCTAAGTATGGCATAAAAATTATGTGCCTTACTGATGCTAGAAATGATTATCTTTTCAATTCCTTTATATATTGCGGAAAAGAATCTGCAATTGTAAGGCTGGCGAAACCTATAGGAAAAAGCAACAGGAATCTGATAGCGGATAACTGGTTTGAATCCATGAAAATAGTTCTTGAATTGCAAAAACGTGGACTGACTTACTTGGGTACATTAAGATGTAATAAACCATTTATTCCAGCTTTCTTTTTGCCAAATAAAAATCAAGAAATAAACAGTTCTTTATACGGGTTTAAGGAGGATCTTCTTTGCTGTCGTATGTTACACAAAAAAATAAAGCCGTCATTCTCAAATCAGCAATGCACCATTCCTAAAAAGATGATCCACAAACTAAGAATCCCGAAATGATTTCAGATTATAACCTGACAAAAGAAGGGGTGGATAGTTTGATCGAAAATCTCCTAGTAGAAGAACTAGAAGATGGCATATGGCAATTTTTTCTCAATGGTAAACATGTGCAGCATCAATTCCTATATATCACACCAAAGCTTTAAAAAGTCAAAAAAGATAGAACTCATAGTTTTTTTAAAAACGCTAGGTAACTGAATCTTATATGCAAATACGACTTTCCAATAATAGGCTACCAAAAGAACTTCGATCTCCTATTTGTGGTTTACTAAATAGAATGGAAGACACTGTTCAAAGTGAACCAGACAGCACCAGCGACGAACGAATAATACTAAAAGATATGTTACCTTTGTTCTTCCAAATTAAAAAGAAAAACATTTTATCAATGCCGAGAATGCGAAAAACCCATTTGCTTGGAACATGTTACAAAAATTTGTAAGCCATGCCTTGAAAAATCTAGAAATTAGTTTTATTCTTTTTTGTTTGTTTTAAAATTTCTTTTGAGGAGTTTATATTGCTTTTTTTATTACGATACCTTAATAGTATATTAAAGTATAAGTGGATAAAGAGGTCTTTCAAACACGCGCGATTTTTGAAGCACGACGGCGCAGCAATAGAGCAAGTGTTTGAAAGACCAGTTATCCACGAATACTTTACACTATTTTTTTTATTGGTGCACTTTGAAATCATAAAAATATTAATATTATATTATTACTACAAAAAAATGGAAGTCCGTCCTCGATGCCCAGCCAAGTTTCATTTCATAAAAGTCCGCCCTCGATGTCCAGCCAAGTTTCGTGAAAGTCCATCCTAAATAGTATTTATTTTTATTTGACGTTACGAGGTACTGGTGTCAGATCGATAATCAAAAATTTGTCTTGATACTTACGTTCACTGAACTGAATAAATATACTGGAACGCGCACGTAAAGGTCGAATGTCTTTCAAGTTTGAAGCCACTTTTAGACAAGGACAGATGCCGTGGAAGGGAACATTTTCTCTTTCTAATTTGTTTTGAATAATTGCGTTTTTAGAAATTATTCTTCTTAAGTTATGTTTATTTGGCTTATTGTTGATTACAAACATACATGATGACAATAATTCCTTCCTGACAGTCTAGGTATTTTAAATAATTTCATTTAATAAGTTTATTTAAATTTATTCATTGCTCACTTTTGGAAACTTTCTAATAGTACAAAAATTTATTTTACAGCTCTAAATCGACTAAAATAATTACACTGAATGAAAACAAATAAATAATAAGGAAAAACATGTATTATAAAACTAAGGGCGCTCACCTTATTACTCGTTTTTAATTTATTTTAAATATCAAAGCATATTGAACGTTTTTAAAAATTGCTAGTCACCTTGTCTTACATTTTCGTACATATACCTACCTAATACAAAGGGATTTTAATGTATTTAGCATCATTAAAACTTTTTCTTTTAAATTTAAAAATAATTATCACATTTCTGCATGAGTGTAACAAAGATAGCCTTCCCTCCCTCAGCAGTTGTTCTTGTCTAACTACATGGCTTCATTTTTAGAATGTGTCGTGGTTGTTCCAGTTTAGGTAATTCATTTCATTGCTTACGTTTCTCAATTTCTTGTTGTTACCATGGTACTTAACTTTAAAAAACGCGCATGTTTAAAAGTTCGTTTTAAACACGCTGAGGTGTGCTTTAAGTAGGTAAAATGAGGCACCAATAAAAAAAGGCAGTGGCTGCGTGTCCGAGTTCGGACACTTAATTATTCTTACTAAATGTCCGACATCGGACATTTAATTTCAATTGCTATATGTCCGAGTATGAAATCCTATGAAAATGTGTTTTTTGAGGTTATGTCTGTTTGAGTTTTATCTCGGTTTTTACTTAGCGCTGCCTGCGGGTGGTTCAGTTAACCAATACAATGGAGGTTGGTAAAACATTTAACAGCTACAGTGATTACATGAAAGCCCTCAGTGCTTATGAAAAAGAAAACTTTGTAAAATTTTACAAACGTGATAGTAAAATTCTAAAAGGAGACCGAAAGGACAAGAACTGCATTTACGAATATCTGAAATCCACTTGTAAGCAAGGAGGAAAGTTTTTTAGGAGCAATTCTAATGGGAAAAGACCAACTACTAGATAAACCAGCAAATATAGTACATATTATTTAATTTTTTAACATTACTAACTTTATTGCAGATCTCATCGCACTACTAACTGCGGTGCATATATAACAATTAATTTCCAGAGTAACACGAAAAAGCTAAAAATCACCCAGTTAAATAACGAACACAATCACACTGTTTCAAAAGTAAGTTGTAGGTATAGTCAAGTCAGTTATCATAGTTAGTATAATTTCTTTGTGATATTTTATTTTATTGTAATGTACTCGTAATTTTAAAGGAATTTGTATCCGTAGTATGCACCAGTACGAAAATTAGAAGGGGAAGTATTAGAGGAAAGCAAAAATATGATTAAAATGAGAGCAAATAAAAAATTGATTCAATCTCATGTTATGACAACCAGTAATAAAAAAATTACTTTAAAAGGTCTTCACAATATTCAAACCAGAATTAAACCTGATGCAGCTGCGGCATCCGATCTTTCAAGTTGCATCGAGCTGCTGAAGAATACATATAGTAAGTAAATTGAAAAACAATCTTTAAGTCATATACATAATGGATACTATTATTATTTTTCAGATTGTGAATCATTTGTATTGAAGGAGGACGGGGAATTTAGAGGACTACAATTTCAATCGAAACAGATGAAAATGCTCGCGGCAGCTTATCCTGAGTTTATGTGTATTGATGCCACCTATAAACTACTCGACATCAGATCTCCAGTGTATATTTTCTTAGTGGAGGTTTCGAATGGAGGTAGTGACATATAATGCATTACTTTGTTAATGTATGAAGACTCGAACAGCCTAAAGTGGATGTGTGAAACATTCAAATCTAATAACCAGCAATGGTCAAACATAAAAACAATAATGACCGATAAAGACATAAAAGAAAGATTTGTTCTGGAAGAATGTTTTCCAGAAGCGACACTGCTTATATGCAAGTTCCATGTCTTAAAAACGTTTCAAAGGCAAATTACCTCAAAACTTGGAGTAACATCTATGGAAAGAAATCTTTCATTAAGTTATGTTCAAAAATTATTATATAGTAAAAATTTAGACGAATATAATAAAATTTTCGAAGAAATGAAAGATCAAGTTCCTAGGTCTGTTGTCGACTACATGGAACAAAATTGGACTTCTATTAAAGAAGAATGGGTACCAGCTCTAAGTGAAGCTGAATGCTCATTTTCTAATACAACTTATAACAGGTTAGAATGTATCAATCACAAACTAAAATCAGTTATTCCACGTTATTCATCGACCATTTTTTTTGTATTCTTAATAGTCTTCGTGAAAAACACAATTTTGAAATGTTCACTATGTTACAAAAAGGAACAACCTTAAAGCCGTTTGAAAATAATTAAAAGAATATAAGGAATTATTAACACCCTATGCATACAATTTTATCAAAACACAGCATTATAAATCTAAGAAAGTAGTTATCAAAAAAGATGCCGCTGGCCTAGTGAGTGTGTGTGACTCCCTAAGTCGCACTTACACAACAACAAACAATCGTTGGGACTGTAAATTCATAAAACAAATGAAATTGCCTTGCTGCCATATACTAGCATTTAGAACTTTTGAAAACACAGAGTTATTCGAAAGGTCACTTTGTGGAGAAAGGTGGACTAAAGAATATTATGTTGCACACCATAATCTATTCCAAGATAAAGTAGAAAATCCCAGCGATAATAATTCCAATAATGTTGAAATTGATGCATCTCTGTCAAGTGTTACAACTTTTAAAAGAAAAGCGACTTTGAGTCAGAATCAAAAGTATAATTTGGCGCTAAATACAATACAAGAGTTAGCACAAGTAGCATCGGAAGAAGGAACTCTGGAATTTGAAAATAAATTAAAAATTCTCAAAGATTTAACAAATTATTGGAAATTGGGTAAGAAGATTATTCTTGTCGAAAACGTAGTGTATGATAATTCTTTAAATATTGATCAGTCTGAAAATGTTATTGCTTCGATATCTTCTTATAAGGAAATCAATGTGCTCCCTCAAGACATTGTCGTTGAAGAAGAAATCAGTGAAACAAATCAAGAAGATAATAATCATTTGCTCTCTCAAGACATTGTCGTTGAAGAAGAAATCAGTGAAACAAATCAAGAAGATAATAATCATTTGCTCTCTCAAGACATTGTCGTTGAAGAAGAATTAAGTGAAACAAATAAAGAAGATAATAATAATTTAAATACAAATGAAACTCTTAATTTAGTCTTCGAAAATGACGAAAACATTTTGTTACCTCAAAACGTCGACACCGAAGGAGAAACAAAAAAACTTACAACAGAGCATCCAGAAACAAATCTTACAAATATTGATTTAAATGACTTACAAATTGTAAGCAAATCAGATGATAGAGAAAGAGTAGCAAACATAAAAATGCCTCTTCGAATAAAAAGAGGAAGGGGGCGTCCGAAAGGACATTTATTAACGCCCATTGGTCTTCCAAAAAAAAAGTTTAAAACTAAGTGAACTTAGAAACTTACTTAAGATTAGTATTTAGGTACTCATTAGCAATACCAAAATGTAATTATGAGTACATATTTATATTGTGTTGTTTATTCTGTTTTTCTACAGTACTTATTTTCAAAATAAAAAAATTAGGACTCGCAAGTGTTGCTTATCAATTAATTCGGCTACCGGATTATACATTCAGTATAACTACCTTTTTCAGTATCCCACATCCGAACACATTTTCGTAGGATTTCATACTCGGACATATAGCAATTGAAATTAAATGTCCGATGTCGGACATTTAGTAAGAATAATTAAGTGTCCGAACTCGGACACGCAGCCACTGCCTAAAAAAAATATGTTTAGTGTAATAAATAGTTCCAAATATATTTGGTATTTTTTATTTATTTAAGAAAATACGAAAAATACCCAGCGGTATGAGATACCGCTGGGTAGTCTAAGTGTAATAATTTTTAATGGTAGCCGTTGCGGGTTAAAATAAAAACTAATAAACAAACAAATTACTGTACTAATAATTGGCACTGGAGGGGTAACTTTGAACAACATGTTTAAACGGTTTTATTCGTACCGTATAAAATTACCTGCCGGGCCGGATCTTGCGCGCGGGCCGTAGTTTGGACACCTCTGGACTAAACAAAGCCCATTGTCTGCAAAATAATTGTGAAAAGAATTTCATATTTTGCAATTTACTATAGAGCAAATCTATTCTACAAAAAACAAATTCACATTTAAGTTCTTAGCATCATACAAATTATTGGATTAATCGTTCTTAAAACAGAAAAAACATCCAAAATCCAATGAAAATACATTTTTAAAACCCGTGCTTCACGATTTAGAGCCATCAATTAGTGTTACGTAGTGACGTCATACGCCAAACTGACCGAAATTCGACCAGCAAGTGATCATATCTTGTTAGTTTTAGTATAATGGTTTCGTGGAATCAACTCATGTTACTGGTTTAAAGGAAACTAACTGTATCTAAATAATTCCACAATATAATGAAAAAATGTAAATTTTTTTAAAAAAATGACAATTATTTCGATATAAAAATATCATTATTATTAAATGTTAGGTAGGCATAACATGAAATGTAACTTTGTCATTATGACGATGATATTTAATATCGAAATAATTGTATAATTTTTTTATAATTTTTAACATTTTTTCATTATATTGTGCAATTATTTAGAAACAGTTAGTTTCATTTAAAAAAGTATTATTATTCTCTATTTTTGGACGTCTCTATATAGCGAACACCTATACGTAACGGACAAAAGACATGTCCGGAATGCTGCAATGACAATGACCATTTGTGTATAAACGACCCTCTCAATAGCGGACCCTCTATATAACGGACGCGGACATACAAGTTAGTTACCAAATGATATTATTACTTTAAAAAATACCTCCATGTATGGACACACCTTTCCAAATTTCAACAAAAGTTAAGAATTTGTAAGATACCTACGTGTATGGATACCCTTATATATTTTTGCAAAAGGTCAGGTATACATTTTTTTCGAGCTTAAGATAGGGTGGGTTTGGTTTTCCCACTAATCCTCTTTACGGTAGGTAGATGTTTATAGAAATATCCTTGTTACTGGATATTATTTACAAATTTTATTTCTTCTCAAATAATTTGGTCAGTCTATTTAGTTGAAGTTCATTTATTGTTAACACAACATGCCAAACGAAAAAAGAAAACGTGTATCTTTAAAAGATAAGGTAGAAATTGTCCATAGGGGTGATAAATATAAATTAAGTGTTAGGAAACTTGCCGAAAAATATAGTGTTGGAAAAACACAGATTAGCGAACTTCTAAAAATCAAAAATGAACTTTCAAAGTCGTTTATTGATGGCTCTAGTAATGACCAAGTTAATCGGAAATTCCCTAAAACTAAGGGCCTTGCTGTGGATCAGATTGTTTTTGAGTGGTTTTCCTTTGTATGTGCCATTCATCAAAGAAAATACCTCTGTGAAGGAAAACGGTGATTTTCCGTTAACCGGTGAAACGGCGACAGTGATTTCTAGATCACCGTGATTTTAATCACCGCAGTGACTGAGTATAAATAGCAAAACCAAATCACCACCAGCGCACGAATATATTATTTATGCATCTCTTATCGGTTTATTTTAAAACAATAAATATTATCCTGATGCAAATTAGCAATAATAGGAAAACGAGATTGACTCGTAACTCGGATAAATATTATTTTATTAGGTGTAACATAAAAATTAAAAATTGCAACTAGTTTAATATTATTTAATTCGAAATTATTTCAAATAAACATGTTGCCATATTATATGTAAAAATTATATTAATGTTTAGGGTTTATTCATTACTTTTAAAAATAAACATTTTTTATTAATGAAACACCATTATAACTAATAATAATATAAAATAAAGAAAGTCGTTTTATAGGAAAGCCTTTTCTTGCACATATTACATGTTGCATAATAATTGTCACCCTCAACAGGTGTAAAAAAAAATTCCAGATTTCACGGGGTTACTTACGCTTTTTTCGACATGTTATAAACTGAATATAAAAGAAAAATACTTTACTGTGGATTTTTTCATCTCTCTAATGACTTAGTTAAACGATTTTATAACATTTTATTTAAATAAAATTGGACAGGATGATCCCGAAAACTTCTTTTTTTTGCCCTTATTCCATTTTTTTGTTAAAACATGCCATTTAATTATCAATTCATTCATATATATTTAAAAAATTAAAACAAGTCATTCTCATATTTTATAATGTATACAGAAAATTTGAACTTCGAAAAAACAACTATTTTATTTAATTCACTGGCACTATACTTTATTTAATTACCTATAGTATTATTGTTACAATACTTGAAATCAAAATCAGAAATCGCTCATTACCTAAAGTCACTAAAATTCTCCCAAAATACATGCTCCCTTTATTTACAGCACAAAGAGTAGAGTATCTAATGGCTGTTAGGCATTCACCAAATTTATTTTAATATTTCTCCTCGAAAGAAACAAAATAATTCACAAAAAAGTCGCACGTTTGCCCTTATCGGTATCGGGTCGGGCGGGATGTTTGTATTTTCTCTTTGACTTGATGGCACCCGCCACTGCCGATCAATAATATACTTATAATCTATACCGATTGCGGCATTCTCATTAAGTCTACGGTCGTAGAATAATTTTTGTATGAAACTCGTGAGTAAAGTAACTATTTTCACTCGTAGGAATTGCCGGCCCTACTCGTGAAAAAAGTATTACTCACTTGTTGCATAAATAACTAGTAAGTAGACTTGTGTGCCATGATATTAGACATTAATATTCTGTTATTTTATAAGAATTAAGAATTTCTCAATATTTTTACATTACCTTTTGTATCTGCTTTTAATTTACAAGATTGTTAATAAATAAAGATTAATTCCGTTACTGTATCTATTAATTATGTAGTTGTACAGGGTTTTTCATTATATATGGACCCTTCCATATCTCACTTATTATTTGTTACAATTAAAAATGTCTCAAATAAGAGTTGAATGGTTATTAAAGTAGTTTTCAAAATCCAACAAAAATATTATACAGAATGTCCCAAAAAAGAGGGTCAGAGCCAAAGTGTTCTTTCTTAAATGGGACACCCTATATATTTTTATATTTTTAAACTGTTCACTTCAATCCAAATTCAACAATATATAGTTGTTATAGTCTAACCTTAACAGTTCAGAAAATATATACGACACAGTAGTAATCTATCGATTGGAATTCAGTAAATTTATTTACAAAATAAAGTAATCTCAAACTAAGTAAGCCCAAATGAAACTATAAATATTGTTCAAAATGACCTTCCATATTGCCAATGCATAGTTGGTATCTTCGGCGTAAATTCTCTAAACATTTAGAAATAATATCAGCATGATTATTTAAGTTATTAATTTCGCCTTGAATCTTTTCCTGAATTATCTCAAGATTGTTATTTTCGCCAAACTTAACTATATCTTTCAGCATCCCCCACAAAATAGAATCTAAGGGAGTTAGGTCGGGGCTATTAGGAGGCCATAGAATTGTCCCACTATTTCCGATCCACTCTGGAAACTGATTGTTGAGATGTTCTGTCACCTCTAATACATTATGGGGTGATGCCCCATCTTGGTGCCAGATCATAGTATTTAATTGGTCAGCTGTAAATTCATTTTCTAGTATTTCACTTATTTTGGGTATTATGCAGTTTATGTAAGTTCTTCCTGTTAACTTATAATTGAAAAATATTGGCCCAACCACTTTATTCTGGAATATTCCACACCAAACTTTAATTGATTTCCGTCCATATTTCTTTATTTGTTGCACTTTCCGCTGTCTATGATTTTTATTTTCCCATGAACGTCTATTTTTTCTATTAAACACGCCAGCTGTAGAAAAACTGGATTCATCTGTCCAACAGATTTTCTGAAGGATAGCTGGAGTTTCATTCAAGCGACGAAGCATTTCCTGACAAAATATTAACCGTTTCCGTTTGTGTAATTCAGTAAGAGCCTGCACGGGAAGTATCTTATATGGTTTATAATTGTGTCTTTTCAGAGTCCTAAAAATTAATTTTCATAGGATGTTTTTGTAATATATTGAAGCTGGTTACTAACGAGTCTTCAGAGTTTTCTGCAAAAAAGTAGTAACGCAAAAATTATTCCTTCTTATTCAACTACCATAAAATCCAAAGAAATATATATTTTTTACCATCAAAATGTAGAAGTGTATCTAAATCATCCTCCTCATTAATTACGCACGTTCGTTTTTTCCTAGAAAAGTTCTTAGTTGTCATTACATGCTGGTATATTCTGTTGAACGTATTTTTGCTAGGCGCATGCCGATTTGGATATAATTCCATAAATTCTCTCCTTGCATCTAATTTGTTATTATTATTTTTTACAAATAGAGAAAATATTTCTATATTTTCATCATCTGTATACCGCATTTTCCAAACTATCAAATACAATGTTTTATAATGGTGTAAATAACTACTTGTCAAATTTGACAATGCTTTCATTGCCCGTTGTTTATAGTTGGTTTTCATCCCACAGAACGATTTTTAAATGAATATATTTTCTGAACTGTTGTTAGACTATAACAATTATATATTGCTGAATTCGGATTGAAGTGAACACTTTAAAAATATAAAAATATATAGGGCGTCCCATTTAAGAAAGAACACTTTGGCTCTGACCCTCTTTTCTGGGACATCCTGTATAATATTTTTGTTGAATTTTAAAAACTACATTAATAACCCTTTAACTCTTATTTGAAACATTGTTATCTGCATCAAATAATAAGTGGGATATAGAAGGGTCCATATATAATGAAAAACCCTGTATCATTGAATTAACCCCGTTTATATACATTTTTTAAATTAACTAACTAAAACGAAACTTTGAGCAAACTATTAAAAAATAAAAACTGCTTGTACTAAACAGCATTGATAACATTTTTATTAACAGTAAAACTTTAAAAACGTTCTCCTGTAAAATTAATAATTTTTGAGATGATACACTTTTCTTCAGAAGAGGCGATATAAGTTACTTTGAATTCACATATTAAAAACCTCTATTGACAAGAACTACACAATTAATAGAACATTACAGGACAATGTATTGGAGAGCCAGTGTTTGGATCGATCTTGAAAAAAAGGAAACATCTAAAATATCAGAATCGCCTTTAATATTTCGTTTTTCTATAAATATTGAAAAATCTTGTTATTCAATTTTTCGAAACAAGGGTTTTTGAGGGGGATGACGTTAATATTTTTTGAGGTACAAATTAGTACAAATTCAGTTTTAATGGAATCGACTTTTATAATTCATTTTTCAAGAATTTGATAAGGTCGGAGAATAATGGGCTTGCGATTCAATTTCTCGAAGCAGGGGTTGTTCAAGTGGGTTGACTTCAGTATTTTGGAATATTTTTCGTGGTACAAATTATTACAAATTTAGTTTTAATGGAATCGACTTTTATATTTCGTTTTTCAAGAAATATTGAGAAGATCGGAGGATAATGGTACTGCTATTAAATTTATCGAAACAGGGGTTTTTTGAAGAGGTCGAGGTGAATATTTTTTGTGGTACAAATTCAGTTCCTCAATTTCCTGTATTAATTTTCTTTTTTCTTAAATGGCCATATTTTTTCTTTAATGGGCAAAGATACAAAATTATTTTTTGTGGTACAAATTAGTAAAAATTCAATTTTATTGGAATCAATTTCGTTTTTCAAGATATTTTGAAAAGCTCGGAGGATATTGGGCTTGCTATTAAATTTAGGGGTTGTTTGAAGGGGTTGACGTTAATATTCTTCGTGGTACAAATTAATATAAATTCAGTTTCAATGGAGTCGACTTTTATATTTCGTTAATCATGAAATTTTGAAAAAGTTCGGAGGATAATGGGCTTACTATTCATTTTATCTAAGCAGGGGTTGTTTAAGTGGGTTGACTTTAATATTTTGGAATATTTTTCATGGTACGAATTAGTACATATGTAGTACTAATAGAATCGACTTTAATATTTCGTTTTTCAAGAAATATTGGAACGATCGGAGAAGTCTGGAATTATCATTAATTTGGGCTTTCCGGGTTAACATGAAGCTAGCAGCGCCATGTTTTTTTGTTTAATGGGTAAAGATACAACATTATTATTTGTGGTACAAATTAGTACAAAATGAGTACTAAAAATTGTAATAGGTTTTATTTGATTCTGCCTAAATGGTTCTGCCAGCTTCCCAGACGTTTTATATACAGGGCACTGCGTCCGTAGAAGCTCTGCCACTTTGTTCGTTGATGCAGGGGGCGACATCGTGCCTTTATACGTCACGGCTGTTGTAAGTCAACTGCGGTTGCCGAAAATTATATAGACAATTCAGTACAGAGTAAAATTGATATTTTAAATCAAATTCTCCATTCAATTGATAATACAAATATTGAAATTCATATTAATTTGCCCTCTTCATCTACGAGTACAAATATGTTTGTGACTAAAGATGGTACACCTCAAGTACTTTTTAATAATTTATATTGTTTAATGTTACATATGAATTCGTTTATGTTTACTGTTAATAGTTAAATTAAGTTCATAGTTATTATAGTGGTTATTTTGTAGGAATAAAAATTAAGTTGAAGAAAGTATTTTTCTTCCATATTTTATTTCTTATTGTTAAGTATTAAACAATTAAAAAAAGCAATGTTGTTGAATTCAAATAAAATTTCTTGGTCGTAGAAAAAATGGTGTATGCAACTCTCATGTAATGGTTATTAATACACTCGCATTAATCATACGAAACTGGCATTCGGCTCGTTTCGTATTCCGGTTAACGCTTGTGTACTTATTAATAACCATCATTATATGAACGATGCATAATATACTATTTTAATACCATAACACCAAAATTTCTGCAAAATGCGTTCAGTAATTTTTGGCTGAGAATAAGTAGCGACGCAGATGAAGGTGACATTCAACAACTTATTTATTAAGTACAATTTTTGTTTTGTTTTGATGTTTTTTACGAAGTTATGTTTGGTTCCTTGTTCTTATATCTATATAAAAATGTTTCTGTTCTAAATGTTTTCTTCTTTTCTAGTTTCCCCGATTCTGTAAATTATTGTACCCAAGTTAATATACATTTTCGTCCCTAGGCAGATTTCTCTAAAAAATGGCTGTAAATCTTCACCTGGTCAGTTTTATTAATTTTTTCACAGCATATAATATGTAATACAACGCACCGCTCTTTTTCTATCAAAGTAAACATTTTCGATTAATACTTTAGACTAATAAAACTTATTTGACGTTTCTTAATGTGAGGTATATTTTTACCAAAGCACATGTTCGTAAAAAATAACAAATAGTAACTTTTTTACCAAAATTTTAGACAACTTTTGAGACTTGGCAACGGCGTTAAAAAAATTTAAACGTTTCTGGCATGATTTCATAAAAATTAAATATTTACCTAAAAACTTGAGTACCTATATGCCGATAATGTATATACATTTTTGGAAAGAGGAATAAAAGAACTTTCAGATGGTATTAAAAATATATAAAATAAACCGATAATTTCGCTTCAAAAAAGTTCATTTTTTTCGGCACTTTCGGGAAAAAATATATATTTGGCAACTATGTCAACAAAAACTTGAAGGAAATAGGTATAAGAAGTTTAGTGAAAACTGCACGTCGATATCTTTTGATAGTGGTTCACCCTATACTAAAATGGCGTTAACTTTAAACATAATTATTTTACGGAAAAAAGACAAAAGGCGATTTCGTCTCGCTTTGGTTGGTAGGGTCTTTGGTTAACCAATTACAGGCGAAATCGTTTGGTTCTCAATTGGTATAGCTGATTGATGAAATTTACATTTACGTTTTGTATTGCGATCGGAAAAGTTGTTTATTGAGTTTTACTATATTGTCTTGGAGTTTTGAGTTAAATATATATAGCAAAACCCAAAAAAAACTTCTTGCCATTTATAATAAAATCAACAGATTCCATTATTACTAGACAAAAAAAAAGAAAAAACAGACAAAACCTAAAAAATTTTAGAATATTGGCCAAACATTCAATTCGTTTCAACGACTTTGTTTACAAATAAAAAGCAAGACAAAAACTACTTTGGACAAGGATAGAAAGCTACCAATTTCAGTAACTGTGCTGCAGATCTCGGTATGTGATTTGACAGACCAAAAAGGGTACCAAAGTAAGCTTGACGTCATCGTTTTTCGAAACGAAATCGATTGGTATGTATTTGACAGACCAAAGTGGGGTACCAAAGCGGGACGAAATCGCTAATAGTGGTTTTTTGTAGAATTCGGGTAATGCTGTTAATAGATCGGCCAAAGCTTGTAAAAAGTTTTTTGTAATATCAAATGGCGGTTACTTGAAGAAGAATTATTTTACGGGAAAAGTCATAAGAATTTTTTCTAGAACTTGAGGAACGGTATGCAACACTGTTCTTAGATCGGCCAACTCGTAAAAATATTTGTTCACTTGGTTTTCGAAAATTTGTTTTTTTGCGATTAATTGTTAGAACTATTATATAATAATAATAATAATGTTAGAACTATTGATATATAACTCTAGAACTATTGTAAAACTAACAGGAACTCTGGAGAAATAATATATTTTCAGAATACGGTGTGCTGCGTGAACTTGACGCATCATATTTTCAAATTCGATTTTTTTTGTATTAAATCGTCAGAACTATTTAAAATACTTAGAACTGTAGAACTATCCCAAAGGATGCCAGAACTCCAAAACAATTTAAGATTTCTAAATATGGTGTGCCAAGTTCACAGGAGTGAATGAAGACTCACTTAAGGAAAACAATAAATATTAGTTCGGTCACACCTCAATTTTTTGTTGTATCTGTATCGCAACGATTTTCGTATTTTCATGTTAATTTTTGCAATAAATTTTTGAAAACAAACGGAAGATACTTTTTAAATGAAGTAGGTACCACAAATACCTACTACGTACACTTACCATTTAATAATTTGCGCATAATTTGTAAATAAGCGCAAAGAGCAAAATAATAAATCTGTTTGGCTATTCCATAGTGTATAAAAATAAAGCAAACTAAACAATGAGAACGCCAACAAAACCTTTTCTATGTCACCGTATGTATATTATGTATTCAATGGAATGAATCAGCTCAATATGCATTAGGATAATTAAGGCGTCCGCTGAATAATTGTTCATGACACGCGTATTATGAATAAATTTATAGAATAATGAATTTTTTGTTGGAATTTGATTAGAGAAATAACACTCTCTGGAGAATATTAAATTTCCACTGCTCCCCACCCCCCTTTTAATTTATTTTTAGTGGCTACGGGGAAAAGTTTTGGTACAATTGATTTAAAAAGTGAGATCGATCGGGGTAATATTATTTATTATATGAATTATTATTCTAAATGAACGTTATTTTATTTAAGGGTGTAGATAAAAGTTCCAAAGGGTTGCCAGGACGTCGTATCCTGCGCATGACCTTAGCGTCCGCACCCAGACGACTTATTGAAATATCGAACCCCCGCCCTACTCACCCAACAGCAGCAGCTTGATGTCCTTGGCTGCCTGAATGCCATCCTCTTTGAGATTTTTCTCGATCTGCTTGCTTCTGGCCAGGGCTGCCCGATCTTCTGCAGAAGAAGTGCACCCCATCCTGCACGTTCCCTCCTTACAAAACGTCGCGCCGGTTTACTTCCACCCTTTCGAACACTGAAACCACCACACACCCTGTCACTTTTCACCTGCCACTGACTAAAACTAGCACTGGTCGGCACTCATCGTTCTTTTATATTGTTCTGCAACAAGGGCGGACTTGATTTTTCCAATCTATTGATAGTGTTTTGTTGTATGGATATTTGACAGACCGGCCGTGATGTTTCTACGAAGAGCGCGTCCGCCACCGTTCGTCAGAAACGCACATTCGCTCGATTCTGTGCAACACTGTGTGCGCTTGCGTTACACGACTCTCTACTCATACTCACACCACGCATCGAAACAGTGGTGGCGAAAACGAGGAACCCCTACTCTAACTACTACTTTCCGCTCCGGTTTGATTTTCATATAGTCCAGGACGATATTCGAAAACATTCACAAGTGTTAACAAATTTATCAAAATACAAAAATTACGTTTTGATTTGATGAAACTACCGACAATTTTTCAATGTTGAATGTGTGAACATCTTGTTACACAAAAATTATAGTGTCACATTTTATATTTAATTATGTAAAAAATGATTTTACAAGTCTTGTAAATGATAAATAAGAATTGGAAACGTAAATTTTTAATGACATTCGGCATTATAAGTATCATGAGAATTCCATATTAACTGTATGGAAAAGTTGGAATAATCAAGCCTATTTAATATATACGGTGTAAAATTTACTAGATATACGACGAACAAAATTTGCTGGATACGTAATGAAAATGATTGAAAAATGTGAAAAATTAATCACATGATAGGAAAACGTTATTGAAATGTATCAAACATAAGGCTTCATGTTTAAAGAAAATTTAGGCACGATGACACAAACAAATGGCAACTAGATTATTTAAAAAGAATTGGGCTTTACAGACACCAGCAAAGGTCAATTTTACTTTTCCGCCCAACCTATCTAATATGTATGTATATATGTATGTTTATTCTTAATCAAGAAAATTTACAATAAAAAAAATACAGGTTATATAGAGACAAAAAGAACGAATGATAAGAATGGTATACTCGATAAGTGAGTGAACACTTGTTTCGAGTGGAAATATCAGAATATTAAAATTTATATTATAAAAATCAAATACATAGCACATTAGCAAACAAAAAAGAAAAAATAACTAATATCTAACATCTTACATGTAACCTCCAACTTTAGACATTTTACAATATATAATTACGAGAGGAAAGAATTTAGGTTTATTTGTTGAGTTTGTCTATACTACATTCATTTTTCCATACAATTGTGTACCTCATGTCAGGATCTCTCCAAAATATACAATTTTAATTTATTTTTGAATGAATGTTCGCTGTTTAATACTTTTAATGATTCCGGTAACGTGTTGTATAATTTTGGAGCCAGGTAAGTATAAGATTGTTGGGTGATTGTTTTTGTCATATGGGGTACAGGTTGGTGTGTTTTCTGGCGGGTATCATAGGAATGTATAGTTGTTGGGAATGAGTCCTTTGTCTTGCGAAATTTAGTAATTGTACAATAATAGAATAATTGCCTTATATCCATCACTTTTGCGTCTATATACAACTGATCAGATGAATATTGGTATGGTTTATTCAGAATCACCTTTAAAAAACGTTTCTGTGTTATCTCCAATAAGTGTATGTGGGTTTTTGATGCAGCTCCCCATCCCACTATTCCGAAGCGAAGATAAATTTGGACGAGAGCATAGTATAAAAGTTTTAAGAAATGCGCAGGAAGTAGTTTTTTTAAAAACTTTATTTTATATAATATCACTTGTAACTTTTTTACAGTTAACTTTATATGTTCATCCCACCTAAGATGTGAGTCGATTGTAACACCTAAATACTTAACATTATTCACAGCTTGGATGCGGTAATTACTATCATCTGCATTGATAGTTATATGGTTAAAAGTGGGTAGGCCAGATTTATTGCAGCTAAATGGGATATAATTTGTTTTATCTAAGTTTATTGTGAGTAGTTTATGAGACAGCCATTTTTTAATATGTTGAAAATCATTTTCTGCTTTTACCTTAAGCTCATCCCAGGCGTTAGCGGTATAAAAAATAGCTGTATCATCAGCGAAACCAATAACGTGACTGGCGCTACCTAAAGAGAAAATATCATTCAGATAAATGTTAAATAAAAGTGGTCCTAGGACTGTGCCTTGCGGTACCCCAAACTGAACTTTCCTGGACTCGCTATAGACCTCATCTATCTTAACGCTGCCAAGTAGATACTCTTTAAATAATTTCAAGCAGTTACCCCTAATACCTATGTCCTCTAGTGAGTTGAGGAGGGAGTCGTGGTGGACGGTATCGAAAGCCTTGGACAGATCTATGAAAATACATAAGCAAGCTTTGTTTTCATTGAAAGATTTGGTAATTTTTGATGTTAAAGCTAAAATAGCATCTTCAGTTGACGTTCCTTCTCTAAGCCCAAACTGCTGTTTAGAAAGTATTTGATATTTATCTAATTACGAAATTAATCGTTTTTTGAGAGCCTTTTCAAATATTTTTGATATATGAGGTAATAAAGAAATTGGACGGTAATTTGTAATCGTACTTTTGTTACCTTTTTTATACACTGGGATTATTACTGATTTTTTAAAAGTTGAGGGCCATACGCCCTGTTGGAAGCACTCATTAATTAAAAATTTTAATGGTTCAACTATGTATTCCGCGACTGATTTGATTGTTTCTGCTCTAATATTATCTGCTCCAATTGCTTTTTTACTTTTTAAATCATGGATAATAGTGAGCAACTCATTGGAATCAAGCGGTGTTATAACAAACGAATTACAGATCCTTTTCCTAGTTGGTAGGTAATGTATATCTTTATTTATATTATTAGCTAAAGTTGTGCCTATTGTGGCAAATATTTTATTAAATTCATTAGCGATACTTTTTTTATCTGTAATTAATTGGTCGCTATCATTGTAAACAGAATTTATAGTGTGTTTGGTTTTTTTCTTTTTACTTATATTATTAACTATGTCCCACAATTTGTTTGGATTATTATGGTTTTTATTGAGCTCCGTGGTGTAATAGTCGTATTTTCTTTTTGCTATCAAAGAATTAAGTTTATTTTTATAAGTTCGGTATTGCGTTTTAAGTAGTAGATTATTGGGATTTTTTTGTAGCTTTTTAAACATTTTATTTTTTGTATTGACAGATTTTAGCAATGCGTTGGTGAGCCAGGGTGCAATTTTTGTGTGTTTTCTTTTTATTAGTCGCTTTTCAGTACAATTACCAATAGTGTTGCTAAGTATAGTCACAAATTTATTGGTTGCAGTATCTAAATTGGTTGTACTATAAATTGAATCCCACGTTGTATTCTTTAGGACATTGTTTAATTTATTTATGTTAATACTTTCAGCATAATGTTTTTTATTTATACATGATGCGTTCTTTGAGTTTAGCATTACTTGCAAGATAGTAGTTGCATGGTCAGTTATATTCGTCTGGATTACTATAGGCAAAATTTGATCTATAATATGTTGTTTTGATTTTATGAATATATGATCCAGGCAGGATTTTTCTCGTGTGGCAATATTAATTGTAGAGCTATATCCGAACTCATTAAAGGTATTATTATATTCAGTTGAAATACTATTGATTTCTAATATATTTATGTTTAAATCCCCAACGAAAAGGTACATATCTTCATCATTATCAACACTTGCTTCAAAATAATTTTGCAAACATGTTACAAATGCGACCACGTTAGTATCGGGTGACCTGTATGCTGCAGATATAACTACGCTATTACTTTTATCAAGTTGGATTTTAACCTGTAGAACGTTAATATTTGGGTAGGTCTCTATTATTTTATAAGTATAGTTATAATTACTCTTAATGTAATGAAATTGACTGTCTCGACCCTTACTTCGTGGAATATGCTCATATTAGTGTTTTTTAAATGAAACTCAAGGTCTCTAGTTAATTCCACAATATAATACAAGTTATTGAAAATTCTAAAAAATTGACATAACAATAACACCATTTTGGTTGTATTTACTTTCATTATAAATGATATCATAACCTTCAATATGGTGTAGACTTGTATCCAATATATTCCATGTTTCAGTGAATACAATGCAGTCTATATCAGAATTTAATGTTGTGAGGAAAATTTTGAATTCATTTAGATTTTTGTTGATACTGCGAATATAAGTACTATTTTAAAATTTGAATTCAATTGGTTAATGGACAAAACCTCTGTACACTGTTCAATGGTTTCTAATTTATATGTCTCTATATTCGGTACTTCGAAATCTCGTATATATTGTTCCATGTCAAAGATACACACTAATTAAACAAGAATTATAGATAAAAACAATCACGAACTCAGACAAGGAAATTTAACTACATATATTAATATACAGATAAAATTTGCAATTAAAAAGCAGAAAGACGTGATAATAAAGAATAAAATTTAAACTATTTAGAGTTAATTAATAAAACTAAAATTTATTATAAAGACCTAGGTAGTATAGTTCCTTTCCATTATTTAGTCTGTGATGCTGAGCGAGTTTTCGGCTTCTTAGTGTCAGCATTGACTATCAGTGATAGTTGTGGATTTACCTCACTTGTTTTTTGGTCTTCCCCTGTTTTACGAAAATGTATGAGGTACGCCTTAAATTTTTGTAAGTTTCTCTCTCTTTTGGTGTTAGGTCATTGGAAATTGAGAGTCCCGAACCCTTGAGATTTTTAATATTTATAAAAATGGACTTTTTCTTTAATATGACACAAATTCTACTTTAACTGTAGCAGACTCTGATTTTCCCAGCGGATAGAAATTATTTATGTCACTTTCATTTATACTAGCATTTAAATTAAATATGCGAGAAAAGCATTGGTATACTAGAAAAAAGTTGGACTTTTGAAAATTTTTAAGAGTAATTTTTACGTTTTTCATCAACAACAACACGAAAAAACGGTTTTTAGAAAAAAAATCCTGTGTGTATGTCGTGGAATCGTCGTCGTTGTCATCGGCCACTTTTCGTTACATGTCTTGTTAGCACGATAACCCTCAGGGGTGCAACAAGTCACCAAATTTATGACTGAATATTATTCAGGTCATCTCACAGATGCACCCTATTAAATTTCAGCACTCCAGAGCCAGTACAACGTGTGCTATAGTACTTGAAGTACGACATTTTTGTAATTTTTTGTGAAATTTCAGTTTGTTAGCACGATACAGCCTCCAGATTGTAATAAGTCACCAATTTTATGATTGAATATTATTCAGAACATCTGACAGATGAACCTTATTGATTTTCAGCTCACCAGAGCCAGTACAATTGATGCTATAGTACTGTAAGTACGACATTTTTGTCATTTTTGGAGAAATTTCAGTTTGTTAGCACGATACACCCTCCGGAGTATATACAAGTGACCAATTTTATAATTGGATATTATTCAGAGCGTCTCAAAGATGATCCATATTGATATTCAGCTCACTAAATCCAGTACAACGGGTGCTATGGTACTTGAAGTACCAAATTTTTGTCAATTTTGGAGAATTTTCAGTTTGGTGGCACGATTCAGCCTCCAGAGTGTATACAAGTGACCAGTTCCATGTTTGAATATTATTGAAGGTGAGTCTCACAGAAATATCATATTGATTTTCAGTTTACTAGAGCGTGTCCTATAAATCCAGATATACTACATTTTTGGTTATTTTTGGAGAAATTTCGGTTTGTTAGCACGATACATCGCCCTAAGTGTATACAAGTGACAATTTTATGATAGAATTAGTTCGGTCAAATTAGACCAAAAAATAAGAGTAAAGTTACCTAAATTCCTACCAAGCTGAAAATCGCTAAGATTGTTTAAAATATCATTAAAAACAAAATTTGGAAGTTCCCCATCTTTCCCCTGTAAGGAAAATTTTTTATTCAAGGTCAAAGGTCAAAAAAATGAGTTTTTCGCGATTTTCAGCAAAACGGTAAGTTTTATCATAAAAATACCTTAGATAAAAATTGTACATCATAAAATTATCTACAAAAAGTTTATCAATACTTTTTTCTCTACGAGCCACCATTTTTGAGATATAACGATTCAAAAAGTTGTAATCGTCATAATATGCATGAGTAGTCGTAATATATGTTAAAATATTTTTCTATCGGTCATTGTAATACACTACTAATATAAAATATACATCTGCATTTTACAGGAGGGGTAAAATAACAGTTTTCAAACTATTTGAGAAACAAAATTTAATTGAATGTGCTGAAGTTTTTAAAAATAGTAATTCTACTCGACAAGAAATTATTACTAACGGCATTCGCTTTCTTCTTTCTATGTACGGAGCTCCTAAAAAAACTACCTGCTTAGATAAGTATAGATACGCATGTTTCGTTAAAAACACCAAAAGTTAAAAAACAAGTACAATTAGCTTGTCTTCCTACAACCTCAGTTGCTGCTCATCATATTACCAAGTTCAAGTGTGCCTTGGTTATCAGCTATACCCTACAGACTGGGGTTGGAAGTTGGTCAACAATTCATTAGAACCAGTGCACACTTTACTTCCACCTGCGCCGGAAAAACTGCTGAACTCGATTTTTTGCAACTGCAAAAAGGGATGCAGTGTTAAATGTGGTTGTCAAAAAGTCGGACTGCTCTGTTCTCCGGCATGTACACATTGTCAAGGCCGGTTGTGCTCTAATATTGAATCACCAACAGTAGAGGATCCGTTTGATTCTAACGAGGCAACATGCGATACATCGCTATTAACGCAGTTTACATGCATTCAGGATGAAGATGAACAAGAACAAGACGAACAAGAACAAGAAGATCAAGAAGAAGAACAAGAAGAAGATTTTGAAAGTTACGACTCGGACGATTAAATTTCACTACTTTTTTTTAACTTAAATTGCTTTTATCTTTTCAATCTCTGCTAATATCCATTATTTTTCAATAGTTTTAAATTAAACAGGATCAAAGCTGACCCGTGGAATAGGCCTACTGGGGAAACCGCGTTAAAAAAAACGCTACCTCATAGGTGGCGAGGAAACGTGTGCATATTATGACGATTACAACTTTTTGAATTGTTATATCTCAAAAACAGTGGCTCGTAGAAAAAAAAGTATTAATAAATTTCTTGTAGATAATTTTATGATCTACAATTTTTGTCTGAGGTATTTTTATGATAAAACTTACCGTTTTACTGAAAATCACGAAAAACTCATTTTTTTGACCTTTGACCTTGAATAAAAATTTTTCCTTACAGGGGAAAGATGGGGAACTTTCAAATTTTGTTTTTAATGATATTTGAAACAATCTTACCGATTTTCAACTTGGTGGGAATTTAGGTAACTTCGAATGTCTAAATTGACCGGAGTAAAAATTGTTCAGGGCATCTCACAGATGCGGAAAAGTTGGTTTTAATGTTTAAAACCGTTTATTTTAATTGGATTTAGGCCTGTCTTTCCAAGTGTAAATAAACTTGTAAATAATAGGTATATATTTGTAAAATAAGCCCTAGATTCGTCTTTCCATTATTGGATAATTTATATTCGCAGAATATCTAGCATTATTCAACTGTTACGTTATTAGGAGCTATAAGTTCGATATAAACTTGTTCGGATTGTGAATAACAACATACTAAAGCCGATTAACTAAGAATTGAGTTTTTTCTTTTTAATTAATTGTTTCTAGTTTTGGCAATTCTAACATAGTTTCAATAAAAACTATCACATTTATTTGGAAATAGATATTTTTAATGATTTCGAGGAACTCGAAGACCAAGAGATACAAGAAATAGTAGATTTTGTAAAGTCACCCATATACCGTGAGAGAACGTAGTGACCATTTTGAAAGATGGGATGAGAAAGAATTCTTACGCCGTTTTCGATTATCTAAAGCAACTGTGATTAACTTATTGGAGGAGATAGAACCCCAACTACAACATCGTACAGATCGGTAAATTAAATTAGAATAGTAGTTTTCATCACATGACAGGCGCATCCGCCGTTTAAAAGTTTAGTACTGTTTTGTGCAATAATTACTGGGAAATCAATATTATCTCTAAAAACAATCGATCATTAAAACAAAATATTGATGATTCGGTACTTGCTGACAATTCAGTTGAAGCGTATAATTGTGAACCATTAAAAAGATGGTTAAAGTGTCGTGGGCGTTTTCAAAAAGGCAAAATAACTGAGCTAGTTGAGAGGTTAGCTGTCAATACAATCTATTATTTAAATAAAATTAGGCAAATAATTATACTGAATTCTAATAAACCATGATAATTTATCGTTAGCACATGTAGACCTTCTAAAATTAACATCTAGAGTATCACTCTTACAGACTCTAGAACAACACCTTTTTATGGTTCCTTTTCTCACAGATAATAGGTAGGTATAAGTACAGTCAACTTGAAAAATGTATCTTTGAATTAAGACTTTAATTTTCTCTTAATTTCTTTTTAATAAGTATTATATGTTTAATATTTGTTAATTTTAACTATTGGTACACAGATATTTTAACATGCTTGTTTACAAAACAGTACGAAAAAGATGGCTGAGTTTCACGCATACGCACAATAGTTATTTGTATGCCAAGGACTGAAAGTGCTACTTTGTTGGACGAGTTTGACTATTGCGAGACGAGCGAAGCGATGCGAGCAACACACGAGTCCACCAAAGTAGTATTTCAGCCGCGGCGTACACAACATTTTTTAGACGACGCATAAGATCCAAAACTTTTTCAATTACACTGAGGAAAGAACATAAATAATAGAGAATTATAAACATTTTATTTGTTGAACAATATAATGTACTTAATGTATTTGTAATTGCCCTGTATATCTACCAGATCCTGTAAATATCGTTTCACAAGATCCCGCATAGGTAAGACTTAATTCAATTAGAAACATCATTAAAAATTATTCTCGTATATATTTTTTCAAATTAACAACATTCTAAAATTCCCCCTACACCAATGTATTTTTAGTTGCCCTGTATATACCTATACCAGATTCTAAAAATATCGTTTCACAAAATCAATTAGAAACGTCATTAAACATATTCACATATATATTTATTCAAATTAATGATATTTGCAATGTCAATATTAATTTATTAATTATTTGCAAAAAGTAATGTGCGTCCCGAAAGTGTTTTGCAGTACGGAACTGTCACTTTCACTACATGGAACACTCAAAACGCAACTTTCGGTATGTAAATGAATACAGATCGAGCAACTTTCAGATGGCATCATCTAAAAAATAAATTTGCGATGAAAAGGCCTATTCACAGTGTGTATTATTATAATTTTTGCTTTCTTCAGCAACAAACGCAGTGTCTCCATTAAACCAATTATCATTAACTTTGAAATATGTAGCAAGCAGCAAGTGGTTGATTTTATATTTCTGCAGGAGATTTTATAGGTATGTATTTGCAGCAATTTTTTAAATATTTACATGAAATACTGATTTAAGAGGGGCCTCACGTTTTAGGAACCTGAAAACAGTTGGCACCCGTGATTTGCAACAAAATTTAGGTCATTTTGTAAACAACAAATCTAAAGAACGCAAAGAAAATAAGTGTTGAAATTTTAACACAATATAACTTGGACCTTTGTCTTGGGGATCAGGTATTTTGGTTGAGTTTTATATTGTTATAAAAAAGATATAAGCCATTAAGTGATGGTGTGATTTTGACAGTTTTGACAATTTGTGGTCACCAATCTGGACACCAAAACCTGATCCCCAAAAGGAAACCTAGAGAATTCGATTCTGAAAATATGAAATCTCAAATCATTGTATTTTTTGAGATTTGTTGCACGGAAAATTTTGCAAACGAACATCTTTTTACTTTAGTTCAACCGCTCCACCGTCGTGATGCATGGCGCTGTATAGAACAATATAGAACTATGACAGAAGACGAAAGTCAATTCAAAGACAAATAATATTATAACTTTCTCTATGGGTCAAATGCTGTTGTCATATGTTTTGTGTTCATAAAAATATCCCAAATTTATAGTTTAGTGTGTATTGTATTTGTAAGTGATTATAATTAAATAATTTTCATGCTAAATAAGTGAATTTGTGCTTCGTAAATACTATTTATATTTACTCTAAAAGATTGTGTTCACTGTAGCCCAGACAAAAAATAATCCACACATATTTTTAGCTGTTGCTAGTGATTCGGCAAGTGCATTATATTTATTGATCCGCATACCAGGGCCTTTTGGTTCCTCCAAGAACCGTACACTGCCACAGCCTTCTGAGTTAGTGAAAAAAACTACATTGGTAATAGTACTCATTTAACAAAATAGACATTTCTTATTCTCTTCAAAAAGTAACACAATATGTAATCTCTTATTTTCGAAATGCAGGAATAAAAATGTTATATATTTTTTATCTTCAATTTTTCCAGGTTATGTATTGAAATGTTAATACTTTTTGCATTTTCCGCCAGTTTGTAATAAACGGACATGCCTGTTTTTCCATTGACTCTTCTCAATTATTCAAGTAAATGATAGCAAAAGTGTTTTCTTTTATTGAAAACAAAATCAAATCAATTATGCAATATGTTTGTTTAATACCCCTCTTAATAATTCAAATGAATAATAGCAAAGAAATGCCAATTAATTAGGTAAACTATAAAAATGTTTATTATAGCAATAAACAGACATGTCCGCTTTTTCATTGACCCCTATTAATTATTCAAAAAAATTAAAGGACAAATTGGTGTATGTTTTTATTGAAAAGAAACAAATAAAAAACATTTTATAAAAATATCAATAAAATTATTATTACAAATTTAGTGTATTTGTCTTCATATTTATTAATACATGGCAACTGAAGTTCATCTTCTTCTCTACCATTTCTCCTCATAACAAAAAGAAAATAAAAAGTTTATAAAAATATCCATTTTTTACGATTCTATACTCACAAAGGGGTGGTGACCCCTCATCCACATTATTGAAGTCTGGATCCACTTAGTTACAAAGACTGAAAAAGTATACTTTAAATATTTTCTTTAAATAAATAATATTTTTACTTACAAAATTATTTTTCCCCCAATTCAGCAGAAGTATACAAGTAATCCATTTTATCTTGGAATCCATATTACAAATTTGATATACGTACGTACTGAATACATTTTCTTTATTTTTATGCATACATGGCAACTGAGCTGCATCTTCTATTTTCTTAATCCTCAGACAAAAAAAAAAACAAAAAGTTTATAAACTATCCCTTACAATTACATCAGGCTACATTTCAGTTTTTACTTACTGATTAGCTATAGCGAGTATGTTATATGAAAATTATTTGGACCTGTGCGGGCTGTTACATCAGGTTCCTTTTTAGTGAAATTGTCAGTTCTGAAAATGAATAGAAATTTGATTTTTGTAAAGGAGTCTTGTTAGTGTTTTTACTTACGGAATGGTATAAGGAAACTGTTTTATGAAATATTAATGGATCTGTGGGGCAGTTACATCCGGATTAGTTTTAGTTACATAATCAGAACTGTAAATGAAATAAGAAAATTAGATGATTCTTCTAAGTAGGTTTTGCCATTTTTTTACTTACAGTATAGTTGTAGCGAAAACTGCTATATGAAAATTATTTGGACCTGTGCGGGCTGTTACATCAGGTTCCGTTTTAATGAAATTGTCAGTTCTGAAAATGAATAGAAATTTGATTTTTGTAAAGAAGTCTTGTTAGTGTTTTTACTTACAGAATGATTGTCCTCTTCTACAGCATCCTGTAGTTGAACGTCCTTTTCTCTGGCACCCTGCAGTTCATTGTTCTCTTCTCCGACACTATGTAGTCCAATGTCCTCTTCTCTGAACTCTTCTTGAAATTTCCCTACTTTGATCTCCTGTAAGTCTTCTTCTAGGGGTTTTGTCTTTTCTTTTGGCCTAAATAATGAAAATAATTTATTTTATTCTCTCGTTATAAACAGCTTGCCTGAAAGATAATAGATTGAGAGCTAGGGAATCCTACATCTAATGGATGTCCTGTAAGGACAACTCCTGACAGGTGAGTCAAAAGTGGTGTGTGTATTTTGCAGCTACACAAAACCGGGGGTCAAAAATTGATATAAATTATAAAAAAACTATATACTATTTAAAAATCCAAATTTGTTGAAAGATAATTTTATTGAATCTGAAGAACCTGTAATTTATTTTTAATATAATTTTTACTTCCTTAAATTGTTTTATTAAATTGATAATCAAATGATAAGACATTTTGAGAACATGTTTGCATAAATAACAGAAAAATACAAGAGTAAAGTCTCCCTATGGTGAGGGTTAAAATTTTAAACATGCATGAGATCTCTTTACATCCATGTATAATTTTTTTGATTTGGATCATATATAACAAAGTTACAAGGGTAAGAAAATCACATTTTTCAGAATTTAGGTGGCTGTAGCAGACAAACGGTTGAAAATCAAGAAATACGACTTCCATGTCCCTAACTTCTCAGGTTCTATTCTATGACACAAGAAAATATCAGATACAGGGTGGTCAAAAATAAGTGGTTTTCGATCGCCCTGTGATAAAAGTTTTTTCATGTTATAGCATAGAACTTGAAAAGTTAGGGTAGGGACATGGAAGTCGTATTTCTTGATTTTCAACCCTTTGTCTGCTACAGTCACTCAAATTCAAAAAAATGTAATTTTCTTATCCTTGTAACTTTGTTAGTAATTATCCAAATTAAAAAAAAATTGAACATGGATGGAAAGGGCTTGCAAAACCCTTAGGAACAAGGTGTCGCAGGACCCCCTATCTCATTTGCAATTTTCAGGGTTGTCATAATTCGAAGTGATTGAAAGGAGGGTGTTATATTTTCATACTAAAAATTGGCAAATTAAGGAGAAAAAATTTAAAGCATTTACTATTTTTACGGTAAATCCGAAAAATAAAATAAAATGATGTCACATTTTCGAACGAACATCCAGTGTGTCACGTGTAAATGTTTAGAATAAATTTCTTTTTCCTGTAAAATATAAAAGTTATTGATAATACTTCACGACCGAAGTCTTTTTAGAATTCGAAATTTAAAAATAAAATCGCGTACAAATGACACAATTTCAATAACGTTTAGGTCCTCTTTGATATGATAAAATAATGAAGTTCTTTCGTGTACTTACTCTATGTTGAGAAAAAATACCTGGTCTGTCAACACACCAATACCAGACTTTGATTTTTTTACTAAATGCATTTTGAAACATAGTAAAATTGCCGGTAAAAATCGTCAAAATATTTTGTTACTCCTTATACTTTTTACCTATATAGGTTGGTACTACTATATAAAAGCCAAAGATTTTTTACTCACTGTAACTTTGTTTTTGCCTTCTTGTTCCGTTTTTTGTTCCTGCACTTTTCTCGCGCCATACTAAGTATAATGCTAAAAAAAGGTGTCTCTGTCACCAAGGGAGGGTTCACAATAATGAGAATCGAGAGATAGTGTCCTTTTCACCAATGAAGATACCACAATATCGCAATAAAAATAATAAAATGGTGTTCTTTTCACCTTATAGGCAATACAAAACTAAGTATAACACTAACAAAGTATGCTGAAACAATCGGTAACGACCAAATAAATACTCCCCGTGTTGTGCTATCTTGATCCAATCGAATTTGTTCGTTTTTTGCACAAAAAACGTAAATGTTTAGAATTTACATAGTTGCCAGAGATAGAAACATAATGTTTAATTTAGTAATCTAGTTATGGTAACGAGAAAATAATAATGAAAAACCTACAATTATCTGAAATAAAACAATAACAAAATATAAGCACACATTTACCTGATATATCTCTATTTTGGAAACCCAAAAATTAGTCACAATTTACCTTATGGCTAATACGCAAATACACTACGAAGTCGAAAATCGAATTTTGAAAACATAAGATACCTAACATACAGGTAAAATGCTCACTATATAGATATTGCAAGTTCCTGAATATACCTAATAATCTTATGACGTGCATAGTTTTTCTTGTTAAAAAATATTGCTTTTTTCTCTTTGTTTGAGGATCTTCGTATAACTTGGCAACATCGGTTATAAATGTCGCAATAATATCTATCATGAAATTGGTCATTCATATACACTCCAGAGGCTGTACCGTGCTAACAAACTGAAATTTCTCCAAAAATGTGATACTTCAAGTACCATAGCACTCGTTCTACTGTCTCTGAGGATCTGTGAGATATCCTGAATAATATTCAGTCATAAAATTGGTGACTTGTTGCACTTCGGGGGCTGTATCGAGTTATACAGATAGGATTTTTTTCTAAAAACCATTTATTTGTGTTGTTCTTGCTGAAAAACGTAAAAACAACTCAAAAAATCCAAAATTCCAACTTTTTTTTGGGTAAACCAATACTTTTCTCGCATATTAGATGGGTTGGATGGAAAAGTAATAATACCAATATAATGTATTATATAAAAACAAAAAAAATATTTACCATTCAGGTGATCACACAAATGTGTATCTGTCGTGGAAAAAAGAAAATGAACCAACTATTTTTTTGTGTAATGAAGGAAAAATGTTTCATTTCCAATCTCCACAACACATATGATCAATCTTTGCAAACAAGGTAGAAGCAAACGTGTACATGTTGATTGTATGTTTGATTTTGTACTGTATATATCGATCTCCCCACAATATATACTATAATTTGTCATTACAGATCTTTCGCTTTAAATTTTTTATTAGTTGTTATAGTTGCTTTGTAAGTTTTTTAAAAGTTTGCTATTTTAAATTGAAATTCCTCAGTGTACCTTATTTTCCTCTTTCTATTAAATGTTAAGCATTGTATTACAAGTAAATATTTCTTTGTATAATAAAATTGGAAACTCTTTGTTTATATTATTTGTTTCTAGATAAAATTGAATATATTTACACATGTAGTTGAAAAAAGAGCCTACATGTCAAATAAAATTTGAAAGCAACCAACAGAAACTCTGAATATGATTAGATTGAGGTAAAGTTGTGACACGACGCTCTGTGTTTTCAGACATTATGTAAATTTGCAACTTTTCCGCAGTTTAATTTTCTTAGCATGAAACAAACAGAAATGTATAATTATGAAAACATTTTATTATGTTAATATAAATGGTACAAATTTTGAAAGATAGAATGTTTTTAAATATGTATTACATTTATGAAACTCTTAAATAATCAAAAAGCTACACTCAAATTGAAATTTTGTTTGGATCCGTGTATATATTATAATATTCTCTTATCTATGCACAGCTGGGCTGGCAACATAAAAAACAGAGATAAGCATAAATCACCCATAGAGATAAGGTTTCTGCGCTCGCAACCCGTCGAAATATTTAAAATCAAAACATTCGAACAGAGATGCGTTTCTTTGAACCATCAAGAGTGGAAAGACAGAGAGAGAAAATATGTTGAATAAGTAAAAGCCGATTCAGTACTAGTATCGACATCTATCGTAAATATTTTGAACCAAATAATCACTAAATTAGTAACTAGTATTGTGTAGGTTTTTAGGTTTATATACCTGTGAGGAGGCCCCTCTTAAGTGCAGTGAAGCAGGTGATAGCTAATCTAAAATCTATTTTGTAACTTACAACCATTGAACTCGTAGTTTAGGTAAATCTTCATAAGCGATACTTCCTATGACGAGCGTCTGTGTAACTAAGTTAATATACATTGTTCTGTTTTGGGTAAAGTTGGGTTTATACAGCAAATAAAATAAAATAAAATAGAATGAAATAAGGAAAGTTTGTTCGGTTTATACAGACAAATAAAATAAAATAATTGTTTAACTGTCACTCGTCAAATACACGGAACATAAAAAAATTGTGTGTCAAAGTGATCGGTCTTTAGTTGGGAATGGGAAGAGAAACATCGATATATCGTATCTATATTATTCAACAGTTTCGAAATATGGATAATACAAAATATCGATATTTCAATGTATCGATATATTATTCAAAGAGTGATTACTTAGGAACTGTATCAAGATTATCGGAATTTAACAAACCATCAATGGAACTAAAGCCTTCACACACAAAGAAAAATATATACAGACTATAGTACCAAATCACAGATAATATAAGGCAATTTTTATATGTGATCAAAACAAAGGAAACTGAGCTCGATTAAGGGAAAGCATTGATAGTATCGGAATTAAAAATATTTAAGAAACTTTTTGATTATTTTCGAAAAAATATCGATATTTCGTACCCTTCCCTTCCATATTTTGAGGTTTTGTTCTGTTTCCGTTGAATTGTAAAGATCAGCAGATATAGTTTTCCTGATTTTCTATATCATTGCACAGTTATACTGATTTTAATTGGAAAAATGATATCCAGGATATCACCATAGGGCTAATAATATCTAAGCTTCAATATTTGTAATATCACATCTCCTTTTTTCTATTAACATATATTAAGTCAATCACAAGTTAGGTCACTTCTTGGTCTAGCCAAAAATACTACTAAACATCAGGTAGGTAGGCATCAAATCAAAGAATATTCTTTGATCAAATGAAATGTAACTTCTGTCATTCTGACGTTGTTATTTGATTTATCGAAACAATTGTCAAAATTTTAGAATTTTCAACAATTTTTATTATATTGTGGAATTAACTAGAAACCGTGAGTTTCATTTAAAACACTAATATGAGTAGATTCCACCAAGTAAGGGTCAAGACAGTTAATTTTATTATTTTCTTCCTAATTACAAACGACAAAAGTACGTATTAAAAGTAAGGTTATGTGTATCAAACCATAGATAATACCAAACATGCAATAATCAATAATCTTACGATTGCGCACATTCATTTTCAGATAAAATAAAATATTGAAGATAAAAGTTGGCAACTTTTATTTTATTTTATTTTATCTCTTATTTGTTATCTCCTGTATAAACGCTATATAGATTTCCCATAAGGTCAACTTTATATTTTATTTCTTATTTTATTTTATGTTATTTTATTTTCTGTATAAACCCATCTTAACTTAAGCAGTGTAAAATTAAGGTTGTGAATTAAATTATTTTCCCGTTTTATTCATTTTGAATATGAATGATTATTACTGTTCTTCTCAGTGCTTTTCCTGGGCAGAAAAATCCTGAACTGAGCTTTCACAGTTTTCCAGTAACAGGACATTTGAAAGTTTTTGTGGAAGCCGAAATTGGGGACAGAGAACTTGCTTGTTGACAGGAAGGAAAGGATTAGGACTTGGAAAAAAGGTATCTAATTATATGAAAGTTTGCTCTCTCCATTTTAAAGAAACTGATTTTTTTCCAAAAATGTTTATTAATATATGAATTCAACTTACCGTATAAGCCCGAATATAAGACGCGCACGATTACAAGACATACCCCATTTTTCGGAACGGAATTTTCAAAGCATTTCATGACCTGATTCTAAGCCGCACTACAAAATGCTCGAATACAAGCCGCACCTTGAGTTAATCTGGCAACATTGCAATATAATGAACATTCGTTTCCTTTGCTACCATACGGATCATTTAACATTAAACATCAATCCTATCTTAACAATTTTAATATTAAAAGTAGAATCTAGAATCCGATTAAATTAGGTGGTAACATCATGATAATATTTTTAGGTTAATAACGAAATATAGTACATAGCTGCCAGATTTCCTATCTGTACATATTACAAAGAAAAACACAAATGTGCTCGAATACAAGCCGCGGTGTGAATACAACACGCAGGCCAATTTTCAAGATATGATTTTACAAAAAAGGTGTGTCTTATATTCGGGCGTATACGGTATGTATCTAGAATTTAAATAAAATATTTTTAGAAAAGGCAAAAAGGCGGAACACTAAAATGTAATGCTGCCCCTTCCAAGAATTTACCAGTAACTGTGATGTTCCCAGTTCATTTCTGAGGTCTACAAGGAAAGGAGTCAAATCGTAGGATGATACTCTTGATTTAAAAGAAACAACCGAAGAAGTGTCAAAACTGAAGACAATCACTAAGACAATCTAATTATCTACACAAGTATACAAAATACCATACTATGAACAATTGCAATGTATATTAAGTAGTTTCTGATTGTCACCACCATGGCGCTGCCATTTGAATCCTAGTAACCTATAGAGTTCAATGCTTACAACGCGACCACGAAACATAACAATTGTTTATCCTTTCCTATCATATACACATTGTGCATCAAACTATCTTTCTCTACACATATTATGAAGTCATATTGTAATTTCATTGCAGCCAACGTTAAAATAGTTATTTTTGTTGTGTTATAATTCACCGAATAATAAATCAAAGATTAAAGACATTTACACTTTATTTGTTGAATAAGATCTACTAATAAATTTATTTTCCAGTCAGTTATTGGCCATTTTATTCGCACTTGAAAAGACTGGGCCTTAATGTACAAAATTCCCGCACGAGTTGGTTCGACTCAAAACAAATGCGCTGCCATAAAGAGGTTTTTTCATCCCAGATCGAGACGGATGGGTTCCAAACGCACTTTTGCAAATGAAATTGAGATTATGGTTTCGTTCAGTAACAAGCTAAATCCGAACATCATAACTACCATGGATAACGCAAGTGATCATCAAGCACTTGAAAGGATTCTAGACGTTTTTCGAAGCAATATGTCTGAATATAAGAATTGTGATTTTGTTGCCGGACTATTACACTTATATCCAGGAAATAATTTCATAATCTAATGATTATAAATATATTGGCAATGTGGCAGTAAGATCTAGCGCACTTTGATAGTTTCAGTTTGGCCACAGATACCTAAAAAATAATGTAAATAAACTAAATTGGGCCGATTCGTTGATAATGAATACACATTGAATTAAAGTAGGATGGTTTTGTTGATATTTAGTGGGTGGGATGACATTGGAACGTAACCCATTTTTAGCAACTTTCATGCAGTGGCGCCCAACTAAATTGACAACTATTCCCGATATTCTAGGAAAAATGATATTTTATAATGATAATAATAATAATAATAATAATAATAATAATAATAATAGTAATAATAATAATAATAATAGTAATAATAATAATACGTCGGTAGACCCTGGTAAACCATCTCTGGAGATTCAAGATCGGGTAACCAACCCCCGGTGGCGAATCTACAGCAGGCGGGCCAACGCGAGAGGGAGAACAACCTTTCCAAAGTAATGGACAGTGGAAATAAAAATAGCCTCGGAAAAAAGTCCCTGCCGGGGGAGCGCTCGGGCACGTCTGGAGCCGATACTGGACGTGACAGCATGCGAGCCATCGGTGATAAGAGAACCAGGAATCGGACTCTTATCGGCAATGCTGAATCGACTACGACTCAAATAAGGGAAAATGAAGGTTACCTCAACGAGAATACTCATGGAGGACCTCAAAATTCCCAACACCTGTCCACAGAATCCCTTAATGAAATTTCAAATAAATGTAGAAACAAGTGGACTAAAACAGAATATTCAGAAATAATGTGGTGCTATTTTTATGCCCAAGAAACAGGTTCTGGTTCTGAGAAAGAGACATATAACATCTGGAGACAAAAGAATCCTCAATTAAAATTGAATATAGATTCAAAAAAATTAGGAAACCAACGCAGATTTATAGTAAATAACCAAAAAATAACTCCCATGGAATTAGGTGCAATTAAGGCTCAAGTTAATCGAAGTGTGCACGGTTCGTAGAAGGCTTCTGAGTTGATTGAAGGATAGGTAGCGATACCTACTGCATCTGACGCTATTTATGCTGAGAATGTTAAAGGAAATGAACAAGAACAACTAATAACATATGAAACACATGAAAACCAAATGGCACTACTAATAAGAGAGATAGAAATTGAGGTGGAAGTTACTAAAACAATAGTTATGTATTACCGTGAAAAGTTACCGATAATATCTGAGAAGGGTGAGACCAAGCAAATAATAAGAAAAGTGAACAAAGCACTAGAAATAATTTTGCAAAATAGAGATGACATCAATTTAACAGATATCAATCATATCATATATGCGGCGGCTGTGTTAGTCTCAAAAAAAGTAGGTTGTATTAAACAAAAACGCCAAACGGTTGGAACACAAAACAGAGAACCAGTGTGGAAAACAAGAATTAAAAGAAAAATAGAAACCCTTCGCGGTAGACTGTCTATACTATCAGTACGATCAAAAGAAAAGCAGAGCTGGAAACTTCATAACAAATTGTGGCACATAAAGTATATATACAACATTAATAGTGAAACTGATGCAGAAAAAATCACAGAACAACTTAAACAGAAGATATTAGCCTACAGTCAACGAATGCGCAGACATAACAAAAGAAACAACTTCTATCACCAAAATAGGATCTTTGACACAAGTCCCAAACAGTTTTATAGAAAGATTGGCAGCAACCCAACAACTTGGCACGGACTTCCTAGCAAACAAGAAATAACAGATTTCTGGGGTAAACTGTGGGGTTCTGATTGTCTTCATGTCGATAGTGCACCGTGGATCAAACGTGAGGAGCTACGCATACAAAGAGTACCATTTATGAAAATGGATCCAATCACAGAACATGATGTAGAAAACACATTAAAGCAAGCAGCAAACTGGAAAGCAGGAGGACACGATAAAATCACTAACTTTTGGTTAAAAAAACTAACATCGCTGCACCCAGTACTAGTGAAGGTAATGAATAGACTCTTAAAAGACCCCGAACAAATCCCAGATTGGGCTACCAAGGGTATAACATATTTATTGCCGAAGAGTTCTGACACAAAGAATCCTAAAAATTATAGACCCATAACGTGTCTGTCATTAATATATAAGTTGATTACCTCCATTATATCAAATAAAATATACGAACATCTTATAGCGAATAGCTTATATCCAGTAGAACAAAGGGGTTGTGCTAAGGGTTCATACGGTTGCAAAGAATTACTTCTGCTTTATAAGTTACTAACAGATGAATGCAAAATGAAGAAGAAAAATATGTCAATCGCTTGGATAGACTATAAAAAAGCATTCGACAGCGTCCCACATAGCTGGATTGAGCAAATATTGAAAATTTATCATCTTGACCCTAATATAGTCCAATTTTGTATGAGTTCTATGAGGAAATGGCATACTAAAATAATTCTAGCATCACCAGGAGAGACAATGGAAACAGAAATCATCTGTATAAGACAAGGGATATTCCAGGGGGACTCTCTTTCGCCTTTGATATTCTGCATGTGTTTGATCCCTCTAACCAATGAACTAAATCACATGAAGTTTGGCTACACTGCTGCAAATTCAAATAGAATCTTTCATCTATATGGGTGATCTTAAATTATTTGCGAGAATCGAAAAAGAACTGCAAAATCTCATCGCAACGGTCCATGAATTCAGCAAAACAATAAAAATGGAGCTTGGACTAGATAAATGTGCTTCAGTAACATATCTCCGAGGTAAAATAACTAACAAAATGAATATTAAAATCACAGATGAATTAGAAATACAAAGTTTAGAGCCAGGGAACACATACAAATACCTTGGGATACAAGAAAGAGCTCAAATCGAACATCAACGGATGAAGGATATTCTCAAAAAAGAATACTTCAGAAGAGTCAGGAAAATATTACAAACCGAGCTCACTGCCAAAAATAAATTTCTGGCCAATTCATCCCTGGCAATACCTACCTTAGAATATAGCTTCGGTATTGTAGAATGGCACACTGAAAATATAAAAAAAATTGACAGTAAGAACCGTAAAATACTAACATCGAATGGTTTACTCCACCCAAGATCAGATGTAGATCGTATTTACGTACCCAGATCAGAAGGAGGTAGGGGTCTAAGGCAAAAAGAAACTGCGTATAATATGGCACACATCACAATAAACAAGTATATCTCGAAAAATGATAATAAATTTATAAGAATGATAAAATATCTAGATGGGCAATTACCAACAACAAAGACTATCAAATATAAAGTAAAGCATATAATGGAAGACTTACAAATACCAAGTGAAGAAGCAAATCATGAAAATCAACAACAAAATTTAATAAAAAAGAAAGCACTGAGAAAACTAAGAGATAAATGGACGAATAAACCTCTGCATGGATAATTTCCACAAAATATTCAAAAGCCAACTATAAGTAGTGAACAAACATGGTCTTGGCTGAAAAAAGGAAAATTGAAGGGCGAAACGGAGGCATTAATAATAGCGGCTCAAGATCAAGCACTTAGAACCAGATATTACGAAAAACATATATTGAAATTAAATATCAATAGCAAATGTCGTCTATGTAATGAAGAAGAAGAACACATAACACATATAGTGGGATACTGCCGTGAATTGGCCAAAAAAGAGTATATCGAAAGACATAACAACATTTGCCGATACATACACTGGAAACTGAACAACTCAATAGAAGTTGAGTGCGTGGAAAACTGGTGTAAACACCAACCTCCAGACGTTGTTAACAAGGAGCACATAACAATACTATATGACCAACAGATTCACACAGACAGACACATACCAGCAAATAAACCTGATATAATTATAAAAAATCAAGAAACTAAAACATGTTTAATAATAGATGTGGCTGTACCTTGTGATAACAATGTTGTTCACAAAGAAGCCGAAAAACTTTTGAAATATAAAGACCTGTCCATCGAAATTAATTGAGTATGGCATCTCAAGGTGGAAATAATACCGGTAGTAGTCGGAGCATTGGGGACTGTGACGAGTAACTTCTTCAATCTCACGAATAAAATCCCAACCACACTAAATGTAGAACTGATCCAAAGAATAGCATTGAATGGCACAGCACATATTTTAAGAAAAGTACTTTGAGTACGACTCAACCTGAGGTGTCGGAAGGACACCTGGTCATTATACGAAATCAGTAATTTACTGTGTAACGATCCATAATAATAATAATAATAATAATAATAAGGGGTTGTAATGGTAGTGAAGCGTCTCTTATAGCCTCTCCTACCAATTCCTGCTCGCACCTCCACGTTGGTAGCCCCGGTAACTATCTCTGGGGATTCGGGATCGGGTAACCATCCCCGGTGGCGGATCTGCAGCAGATGGGCTAACGCGAGAGGGAGAACCACCACCACGCGGGGTAGCATCCCGTATGGTGTGAAAAAAAGTGCTTTCAACACGGGCGGGGAAGGATTAGATGCTGGTCCTTCCAATCGGAACCGTCAGGATGTCCAGCATGTAGATGAGAATGGTGGGGGCACCGCTCATCGAAACGTACCCCATCAACCGCTTGAACCTACGGCGCCTCGGAGACGTGTTGTGCGACAGCCTGTCGCACCCACTGAACCAAATCAGGCACAATCAGAAAGACGACGTATGAAATGGGACAATGAAACCAACAAACAAGTAATACGTTCGTTTTTCACAGTTACGGCACTGGAGACTGATATGACGATGTACCGCATGCGACTGCATAATCACTTCATTGAGAAAATGCCACACCTAAATCACCTCTCAGAACAACGAATAGCAGATCAACGTAGAGCTATCATAAGAAATAACCTAATACCTCTACCTGCAATCGAACAAATAAGGGCAGAGGTGGAGAGGTAGATTAATCAACAGCCTATAAATGAAACCCCAGAGACTCAGGAACAAGAAAGTAGAGGACCTGAAGCTGACCTACCACTATTAAGTCTTCGACCCTCAGTAATCAACCGTCAAACATTATGGGAAGAAAACTACCAACAACATCTTACTGAATTCAGAGGATCCGACCCTGCCAGCAGGCCGGCGCTACCAAAACTCATTTATACTCCAAACACGCACTCTCTCTTAGGAATTGCTAATCAAATTCTGGAAAGTCAATTGGATGCAGATATGAACCTCGAGGAAATACATCTTCACGTGTATTGCGCAGCTCTAGCAACAATCAAAGCCAACAAACAAAAAATACTAAAAGCACCTAAGACACGTACGCCTCAAAAACCGATATGGGAACAAAGACTTAGTACCAAAATCGAGAATTTGAGAAAAGAAATTGGTAGAATTCAACAAATAGCAAATGGGCAAAAATCCAAAAAGCTGCTAAATAAAATCCCGGTCCAGATTAAACAACAGCTGGAAGGAAAAACAACAAATGAAATAAAAACAATTATAGATGATACCTTAGATACCTGGAAACAAAAGCTTGCAGTTGCTTCTAAAAGATTAAAAAGATATCAGGAGAGCTACCAACGCAAAATCCAAAACAACTTCTTTTCAAAAAATCAGAAGGGCTTCTATAGATCGTTTAACGAACAACCTGGTTCTAAAGGACAACCGCCAAAAAAGGAGGATTTACAGACATTTTGGGAAGGAATGTGGTCGAAGGAAATCGAACACCAGGAAAATACACCTTGGATCAAAACAGAAATTCAGAACAACAACCATCTACATATGGAAGAAATAATATTTACATTACAAGATCTAAAAAAGGTAATAAAAAACTTGGCCAACTGGAAAGCACCAGGGAACGACGGTATCCAAAATTTCTGGTACAAAAAACTTACGGCTACCCATCATCACCTGACCAACCAATTTAATATCGCTCTAAGAAACCCTGACCAACTACCAGACTTCCTTACAAATGGTGTAACTTATCTTCTTCCAAAATCTGATCAAACCCAAGATCCTTCTCAATATAGACCCATCACGTGCCTTCCTACAATGTACAAAATCTTCACTGCAGCACTATGTGATAAACTGTACGCATACCTAGAAACTAATGATATTCTAACTGAGGAGCAGAAAGGGTGCAAAAGAAAATATATGGGCTGCAAGGAACAAATAACAATCGATAATGTGATATTGGAACAAATCAGAAAGAAGAACAGAAATCTATACATGGCTTATATAGACTATCGGAAAGCTTTCGACTCAGTGCCCCACAGTTGGTTAATAAAAACTTTGGAAATTTACAATATACACCCTGTGGTGGTTAGGTTTCTAAAAAGTACTATGAGTAATTGGAAAACAAAACTCAAAATTAACCTAAATCACACAGAACTAGAAACTGAATATATCAGTATTAAAAGAGGAATCTTTCAAGGAGATACACTTTCCGCTCTATGGTTCTGCTTGTGTTTAAACCCATTATCACGTGGCCTAAACCACACAGGATATGGAGCAACTATTAGAGCGGATCGAAACTCAACAACCATAAGTCATCTATTCTTTATGGATGATCTGAAACTATATGCCGCGTGCAAAAAACACCTAGAATCCAACTTAAAACTCATGCACCAGTGGAGCACAGATGTCGGAATGTCGTTTGGTATGGAAAAATGCCAAACTGTATCGGTTGAAAAGGGAAAGCTGAAAGAAGGAGAACCTATAGAACTAGAGCCAGGCAAATATATATTGAAGCAATGACAGACAAACCCTACAAGTACTTAGGAATCCTTCAGACACACAAGATAGAACATAAAGAAATAAAAGCCATATTAACCACCGAATTCGAAAAACGCCTTTACAACCTCTTAAAAAGTAAGCTAAATTCAAGGAACCTTACCACGGCCATAAATAGCTACGCCATATCCGCTGTTCAGTACTCCTTCGGAATAATTAAATGGACTCAAACGGACCTGGAAGCAGTAAACAGAAAGATTAGAACCGAGCTAACAAAACATAGAAAACACCATCCAAAAGCGTCCGTCGATAGGGTAAATTTACCTAGAGAAAAAGGAGGTAGAGGAATAAAAGATGTTGTGGAAGCTTGCACTCAGCAAATTGCAGGCTTGAGGAGTTTTTTCCGCCACCAAAATAGTCAACTTCATAAAGCCATAGTGAAAACAGATACGGGTTATACACCTTTAAACCTAAGCATGGAAAACTTTACGCCCTTTAATACACGAAATGAGGAAGATAAAATTAGAAATTGGCGTTCAAAAGAATTGCACGGAAGATTCATTAATGATTTACAGAAAGACACGATATATCAAGCTAAATCGGTTGAATGGCTTAAAACTGGAACGCTGTTCCCAGAAACTGAAGGTTTTATGGCTGGTATACAAGATCAGGTTATAAAAACGAGGAATTACCAAAAGTATATCTTGAAGGAAGAAATACCAACAGATAGGTGCAGAAAGTGCAACAGAAGTCAAGAAACGATTGAACACATTCTTTCTAGTTGCCAAAGCATAGCTGAAACTAAATATCTAGAACGACACAACAAAGTTGCCACAGTAGTATACCTAGAAGTACTGAAAAAACTTGAACTTGATCCACAAAACAACGAGCCATATTACAAATATAAGCCCCCTCCAGTTATAGAAAATCAGTATGTTAAGATCTACTGGGATAAAACTATCATGACGGACGTAACAGTACGACACAACAGGCCGGACATCACAGTTATTAATAAACTATCCAAGCAAGCTCTGCTTATTGACATATCGATCCCAAATAATTCTAACACAGAAAGCAAATACAATGAAAAACTAAGCAAATACGCCGAGCTAAGGACCGAAATAAAAGAATTGTGGAATCTTAAAGAAGTCAAGATCATTCCAGTTGTTTTATCCTGTATGGGGCTAATTCCCAAGAAACTAAGTACTTCCCTCAAAGACATTGATATTCCTGAGTCAACCTACCGATTAATGCAAAAATCTGTAATCCTGGATGCGACAAACATTGTTAGGTCATTTCTAGAATAGTGACACCCAACGAAAGTCTTGCTGTTGAGGCCGACTGTCGTTGAAACACGCCGGGTGTAAATCCGGTGACACAAAAAGGAAAATAATAATAATAATAATAATAATAATAATAATAATAATAGATAGATAGATAGATAGATGGTTTATTGACCCCATTCACATACATAGTACATTAGAAGTCAGTGAAAGTAGTACATATGAATACATTTTACCAACTAAAAATATTAAAGATTGTATAGTGTTGTATATGACAAATTTAAAATATAATAAAAATAATAGAAAGTAAAAATTTTACATAAATACAGACATACATTTCATAAAGTAAAAATATTGATGAAAATATGACAATTTTAAAATATAAAATAAGTTAAAAATTAATAGAAAGTAAAAATTAAATTAAACAAAACAAACAAACATATAAGCATTAAGCCCAAGTATTCAATTCCTCCAAAAACTCATCAACTGTATAAAAACAATAATTTAAAAGAAAAGACTTAGCAAAATGTTTAAATTGAACTCTCGTCATATCACTTATATTTATATGTTCAAAATATTTTACAAATGAATAATAATATATATATATATATATATATATATATATATATATATATTCGTTTATTGACCATTTTACATACAGGGCACGTTTATAGTCATCTCATATAAAATATTAATATAATTACAAACGATTAATAGATAATTAATTACATTATGAGAAAAAACAAAAAAAAGAGAACAATCACACAATAAAAAGTAGAAATAGTTACAAAATATCTACAATAGAATAAAAATCTAAAAGTACACCAAGACATATTATAAAAGGATGAAAAACTATATAAAAACATATAAAAGTATAGAACTGTATAGAAAAAATAAACAATTATCGTAGGTTAACCATATTTCATCAGGTATTCAAGTATAATGCACTCTCAAAGGAATAGCTCATGTACTCATCAATGCTGTAAAAACAGTGTTCTATCAGATAAATTCTGACAAATTTAGAAAATTTCGCATCGCTCATTTCCTTTATTTTTTCCTCCGGGTATAGTTTATCTAATTTATTAAACAGATTGAAATCAAGTCGGTTCCGTTTAGCCGTTGACAGGCGTGAAAAGATATTTACTAGATCATTTGCATTTCTGCAATAATAATAATAATAATAATAATAATAATAATAATAATAATAATAATAATAATAATAACCTGGTCACGGCACCAGCTGTCGACGAAATCACTCCTCCCTAGATGCCCTAGTCGCATTAGAGACTTACATTCAAAATGCCTTTTCTAAAAGACAACACCTCGTCGCAGTCATGTTCGACTTGCAAAAAGCGTATGACATGACTTAGAGATACGCAATAATGAAACAAATACACGCATGAGGCCTCCGTGGAGCGTTACCTAATATTCTAAATGATTTTCTCTCGGAAAGATTCTGTTGTGTAAGAATTGACAATGAATTTTCATCAACACGAACCTTAGAAAACGGAATACCACAAGGCTCAGTTCTTAGCGTAACTGTTTTTGCAATTGCAATTAACTGTCTTGTTTGTAACATCGGAGAAAACACCAAAGCAGCATTATATGTCGACGATCTAACCATTTATTCTTACAGTCATTCAATTCCCGAAATTGAGAATTCATTACAAGGACAAATCAACAGCCTAGAAGAAACTGCTAGAGCCAGCGGTTTTAAATTTTCACCTTCGAAGTCCCACGCCATCAATTTCTGCAGATTAAGATCCGACCACGCCGAACCACAACTAAAGCTGCAAAGTCAGAATATCGAGATAAAACATAAAACAAAATTATTAGGTATGATACTTGACCAAAAATTAAACTGGAGACCGCACATTGAATATCTGATTAACAGATGCCGAAGAGTTATTAACATTATCAAATGTTTGTCGAGTATCCGATGGGGGTCCGACAGAGAAATTTTATTACGCATCTATCAAACTTTAGTGCAATCCAAAATTGACTTTGGCTGTATTGTTTATGGTTCTGCAAGACGTTCACACTTGAACCAGCTAAATAAAATCCAAAATCTCGCAGTAAGACATGCCATCGGTGCATTTAGAACAAGCCCTATAGAAGCAATCTTATGCGATGCTTCGTCCTTACCCCTAAACTTAAGGAGAGATATGCAGCTCATAACATATGGCGTGAAAATACAAACGTTACCCAACCATTTAAATAACAAGATTTTCACAAACCTTCCCAGTCCACACACACTAAGACGTAGTTCAACTAAACCATCCAGTATTCGTTTTTCAGACACATCTGAAGAGTACAGGATAAACTTACAAATAGAAAAAATGACCTATACGTATGACACTCCTCCATGGCTAATAAAACTACCACAAATAAACATATCTCTCAGTAAATACAAAAAAGAAGATACCGCTCCATCGATCTACCGAACGCTATTTTTAGAACAAATGGATCTATACAACGAACATTTAGTCATCTACACAGATTGATTCCAAATCAGATAATGGAACAGGGGCGGCAATCGTAATCGGTGTAGATTCCTTCTTTTGGACCCTAAACCAAGAGTCTAGTATACTTAATGCCGAGTTGTATGCAATAAGGCAAGCGTTGTTGTACTTCAGTCAGAGCAGCTTTGAAAAATGTTTAGTTTGTACGGATTCCTTAACTGCCACTCTCTCGACAAAAAATCGTTTTTCTGCAAATGAATGGGTTGTACGCATTCAAGGATTATCAACCCATCTATACAGTATGCAAAGGACTATTTCAATAATGTGGATACCTGGGCATACCGATATTACCGGTAATACTGAAGCTGATCTAGTAGCAAAAAAAGCCACAAGCGGAACAGTTGACAAAGGCATACCTAACACCTTCCTGGATATGAAAACGGATATAAAGAATAAAATTTACACGAAGCATGGCAGAACAGATGGAATACATATGACGGACAATTAAGAAACATTAAACCGAGCGTACAAAAATGGTTCTACCCCAAAACTCTAACAAGGCGTGAACAAGTCGTCCTCAGCCGATTAAGGATAGGCCACACAAACCTAACCCATTTACACCTCCTCATTGGAAAGAACAAACCTAGATGTGAGACGTGCGGCATCCCACTGACAACACAACATATATTTACTTGTGCAGCCTTCAATTTTCACAGACAATTCCTCAAAATACCCCAGATCGAAAACAATCTTAGAAACCAAAATGACGAGCTTAACCAGGTGATAACTTATCTAAAGTCCACAAATTTATTTTATAAAATATAAATTACCCCAATGATATATCGACGAGCACAATGACCTAGATGTAGATGCTCAAACAAAAATAAAAATAAAAAATAATAATAATAATAAACGCCTTCATTATTTTGAAATAACTAATATATAAGAAAACTGGTTCTTTGTTAATTAATAACTGGTACAACCCTGTTTTTTTCGGAAGAGGTTAAGTACCTTGGAGTCATCCTTGATAGGAAACTTACGTGGAACTCACACCTCGCACTCATCACCTCAAAAGCAACAAGGGCTCTTTGGACGTGTCGTAGGCTCTTTGGGAAAACTTGGGATCTAAAACCAAAAATGATCTACTGGTCATATATAACGGTTGTCACACCTATCATCACCTATGCTGCGCTTGTATGGTGGAAGAAAACAACGCAACAAAGGGCTACAATAGAGTTGCAAAAATTGCAAAGGCTCGCATGTTTAGGAATAACGGGTGTAATGAGATCATGCCCTGGCGCGGCCTTGGAGGTAATGCTAGATCTCCCTCCATTACATTAACATGAAATGAGAGTTGCTCTGCAAAATTCCTATAGGTTAACACAGGCCAAATCTCTAAAACCCGGTAATTTGACAGGACATCTCGAGATACTAAGGGTTGGATCAACCCAATCTATGATGATGCCTAGGGACATAATGCCTGCTAAACAAGATTTCGAAGTTACTCTAGATGTTATTATTAACGATCGTGAGTTAACACAGAACGATATCTCAGAAATAACTAGGGGTGCCCTCACATTTTATACTGATGGGTCAAAAACAAACGAAGGAGTAGGAATAGGGGCTACAGGACCTAATCTTAGGTTATCAGTAGCCCTAGGTAACACTCCCTCGATATTCCAATCGGAAATACTAGCGATAGACTTCTGTGCTCAAGAGTGCCTCAAAAAGCGCCTCAACGCAGCCAGAATATTTATTGCCTCCGACAGCCAGGCTGCTTTGAAAGCTCTAAGGTCTATAACTTATGAGTCCAAAACAGTCTGGAGCTGCAAACAATCTCTTAAGCTACTGGCTAGACATAACAAACTATCTTTGTTATGGGTGCCCGGGCACAAGGGAATTGCTGGGAATGAGACTGCCGATGGTCTTGCAAAGGAAGGAGTTTCATCAGACCCGAACCGTTTTGTGGCATTACTAAAAGCCACATTGTGGAAGAAGTCCGGAAATGGGAAAATCAACTTAGTGCAGCCTACTGGAAAAATGTTCCAGGCCAAAGACAAGCTAACCTAACCTTCTGCTCGCTATGCTAAATCGCTCTTAGAGCTTCAGAAGTCTGATCTCAGAGCAATCACAGGACTCCTTACGGGACACTGCCCACTCAGATATCACCTCTGCAAGATGGGAAAAGTGGACAGAGGAACATGTAGATTCTGCGACAGTACAGATGAAACGGCTGAACATATATTATGCCATTGCGGTATACTTGTTCGCCAACGCCATAGGTACCTGGAACGGTTGTTCTTGAGACCTGACCAGCTAACAAAAATAGCTCCCAATCGGATAATAGGCTTCCTTAGAAGTCTTGATCTCTGGGACAAAACATAGATGGAGGGTATACACAAAAGATCTTTTCAGGTCGCAGTGTGGAAAGGCCAGCTATAGGCCAATCGACCCCTTTGTAATCTACAATCTAATTAATAACCTCGTAGTATACAGATACATATGCATACAAAAAGAAATTAACAAAAAAGTATACAAGAAATGTCAAAAATATATTGTAACTAAGACTCTCATACGACTGTTGATATATTATACTTTCATTTTACTCACTTAATATGAGAGTTGTTTCATGACATTTGTTAATATTCTTCTCTACCTCTCACTCATTTTACTTATTTCTGTCTTGCTTTAGCTTTTTTATCTCTTCCCATTTTACAGTTCTCTTACTAGCTGCTGCTTTCCAATCCTCTAAGCCAGCGTTTCTCAAACTTTTTTGATGACGGAACCCTTTTGGAAAGCTAAATTCTTGACGGAACCCTACAATAAAACAATTGTTTTTAAAATTTTTTTTTTCTCGTTTATTGGCTTTGGGAGTTGGATCCTATTCAGCCACGAAATAAGTAATATGACATAAAAAGGGACCAAAGGACATGTCGGAGCAAACATATTTACTCATATCCAAGTCACACATCATTCATTGCCCTATACAACAGAATTCGTAGAAAACGAAGAAGAAAGGATAATAGACATAGACACTCGTTTCACGCTAAGGTGCCCGTCATAGCGACTTTATTTACAACGCACAATAAAGGCAACGGTAAGGGGGTATATCATTGTTACAAAGGAAAGACAATAGGTATACTACAACTAACCTCTACCATTCTACATCTAAAATACAGTTGTACTGGTTTTTATATTTTTCTTTTGGTACGTTTAAGAAATTCCCATAATATAGTGCGAACCATAGTATGTCGCCGACTGAGAAATAACAGAGAAACTTGACTTTGTGGGAGAGGAACCTTTTCTTTAGACAGAGTTTCCATCAGATATCTTGTAGCTTGACTATTATGTTGACAGCTAAACATCCAATGATTAATATCATCATAACTTTGATTACAATCACACAATTCGGAGTCGCTCATTTTAATTTTATAAAGGTATGCGCGTACTGTTGCATGACTGACGAGACATCTGAAGTACATAGGGTTAATATTTCTTATGCTCCGCAAGTCTTGTGGATGGAAGAGTGGGGTGTATTTTGCAGTACGAGTTATTGCTTCTGTTGCAGAATTGTGACCATTCTATTTCCCAATTGTGTCTCATACTCTCCTTTCTTGAGCAAATGACGTCACTTCATTGTAAACAAAGATCTTTAGATCCTGAAAGAACTGCGGCTTTCGCTAGTTGATCAACTTTTTCGTTTCCAGAGATTTGAAAGTGGCCTTTGACCCACATAAACGTTACAGACTGGTTAAGTTGTCTTAATTCAACTAATATGCATAATATTTTTACGATTATACTATTGCGATATATACTTCTTGCAGAGTTTTTAATGGCTGTTAAAGCTGACTGGGAATCCGAAAGGATAACAAAGTTTTGATATCGGAGATTACTGTATACAACCCAATATAGTGCATAATATATGGCCAATAGCTCTGCAGTGAAGATTGAGCAATGACAATTTAATTTATATTGTAGTGTTGTTTCCTCGTTAGATATGTATACAGCACATCCCACACCTAAAGAAGATTTGGACCCGTCTATAAATATTTTGCAGAGATTACCCAGCTTTCCAAAGTATTCTTCCATAGTTGTGCAATAGCTACTTGGTACGTCGTAATTAGGTATAACTACTGTACACGAAATAAAAGATATGTCATGAGGCGCTGAAAAAGCACTTTGTTCGTCTCTATTAATTGACAGGTGCGATGTATTGGGATATGCAATAGCTAAAATTGGAGAATTTTTATTTAGCCACCATTTTTCTGTTAGGTTGCTGACTGATAATTGACCTATCTTCTGTAGAAGTACTTTTTGGTTATTGGACGTACATTTAAGAATAAATTTTTCTGCAAGAAATAAGTGCCTCAGATGTAAAGGAGGTTCACCACATTCAGCCAACAGTGTGTTAGTAGGTGTGGATTTGAGAGCACCTAAAACCAATCGTAAAGCCTTGAATTGTATTCTATCTAATTTGATTAAGCAAGATTTTGTGGCTGAGCCATATAAAAAACTTCCATAATCCAATATGGATCTCGTATAGGCCCTGTATAACATAAGATTGGTTTTGGGGTCAGCGCCCCAATCGTAACGATTAACAACTTTCAGCATATTTAAATTTTTTTCACATTTGACAATACATTGGTTTATGTGATCATTCCAAGTTAGTTTTGAATCCAGTGTGATACCTGAGTAAGTATAATTTCTATTAACTGACATCGTCATATTAGTGAGTTGCAGGTTGGAAACAGCTGGTAGACGATGTCGTGTGAAGAATACAACAGAAGATTTTTAGGTGATAGGTGTAGACTTAGATCTGAGAAACATTTATTACAATGTTGCATAATGACTTTTAGAGTTTCAATGCACTGTTGATAAGTCTTTTCCTTTACATATAAACAGAAATCGTCTGCATATTGCAATATGTTGCACTCTATATCCATAACATGTACGTTTAAGGTATATAGGTTAAAGAGTAGCGGGCTTAGAACTGATCCCTGCGGTAAACCTTTGAAAACAAGTCGTGGGCCAAGAATTTGGTTGTTGCACCGAATAAATATTTGTCTATTCATAAATAGTTCAACCAAGACATACGCGCATCTGGATGGAATACCATTTTGAATTAATTTATTAAAAAGAGAATGCAGTTGACCATTATCGTAAGCACCGGTAAAGTTCAAAAATAGTGCAGCAAGATAATTGTTTTCGGTAAACGTTCATTGAATATCTGTGACTAGATGTGCAATGCAGTCTACTGTGCCTCTTTTCCTACGAAAACCAAACTGTGTGTCTGGAAAAACATTATTGCTTTCACACCACCAATCCAGTCTAATTTTCATAATCCTTTCAAAGGTTTTTAATAAACAAGACATAAGGGCAATGGGTCTGAGCGCAGTTGAATCATTTAACTTCGGAATTGGAACGATAAGACATTGTTTTAAAGAGTCGCAATTGTCTCCTTTCATCAATATATTATTATAGATTTTGCATAAGAACTGTAACGCTACGTCCGGCATGTTTCCTAGCATAAGGTAATTAATTCCGTCAATTCCTAGACTAGACTTTTTAGAAGTTTTAATACTTGTTTTTATTTCATTGATGTTTATAGGTGCTAGTAAACAATGTTGTTCTGGAGAATTAATAGGCCAGTCTATTGGATAATGGACGTGGTCGGGTGCAATTTTTTGAAGCAAGTTTTCAACCAATGTTTCGTTGACTATACAAGATTTTTCAACGCTTTGAACGTTATTAACCCTTCTCCATATGTCGCTTGGATGAGTTTGTCTATTAAGCGAGGAGCAAAATTTGGCCCAATTTGTTATTGATTTTGTTTTGAATAACCGTTTACGTATAGCATCTAATCTTTTATATTCAATGCAGTTAGAAGGGATTAAGTTTGTTCTGAAAGCTTTTAACGCATTTTTCCTAGAATTTGTCGCTGCGAGGCATTCTTGATCCCACCAGGGAATGTATTTAGTCGGATTATGAGTAGTTGATTTTATTACCTTACAAAACTTATTTGCAGCTGCCGTTATTGTATCAGTGAGAAAAGATATCATGGCGTTAGAATCGTTGCAAATAGGGACGGATTGGAATGATTCAATGATAGAGGTTTGATATAACTTCCAATTAGCGTTGGGCATTGACCATTTAGAAGTACGCTTAACCGAAAAAATTTCCTTTTGGATATCGTTGATCACAATCCTAATAGGGAAGTGATCAGAACCATATGTGTCCGATAAAACGGACCACGTAAATGAAGAACACAATTTTGAAGATAAAATAGTCAGATTTACAGCAGATTTAGTTTGTCCTGGAGAAGAAATTCTTGTGGCATAACCGTCATTAGCTACAGCTAAAGCAGGAAAATAATCTAACGCTTCAACTATTATATTACCATCTGTCGAGCACGTCTCCGAACCCCAGATTCCGTGATGAGCGTTAAAATCACCACCGATGATACACTCGTGCTTAATCTGGTTAAATAAATTGATATAATCTTGTACAGTTGCTTTAGTTGTCGAAGGTTTGTACAAACTTATAATTGTCAATTTTTCATCACCACTAGTAATGTTAATACCACATACTTCTATTTTGGGATTGAAGTTATTAACAAATTCAATAATTTCATATTTAATTGAGTTTGATATGAATATAGCCACACCACCATGTCCTTTGTTTCTATCTGTTGTTATTATATTAAAATTTTGAAACCTTTTGACATCCGCTGGTTTATACCAGGTTTCGCAAATCAGAGCAATATCAAAATTGTCTTCAACATTAAGTTGTGTTAACGAAAATTTATTGGAGTTTAAAGATCTGGCATTCCACTGAACTATTTTCAAGCTAGTATTGACCATGGTTAGTTGAATAAACTATCGACAATATTTTTAATTTTACTATCAATATCATTTTCGTTAAATATTAACTTATTATTAATTGCACATGAAGAAGATTGAGGCATATCTCGTATAAAATTTTCAAGCATGGTTTTTATTTTAGAGCTAAGTTGATAGGCAAATTTATCAAAATCACTTTCAGTATTCTTTTGACTAAACTGGAATACAGGACCTGCACAAAAGCTGGTATTGTATTATCTACGACTGGGAGGGAAGTCAGATAGAGTATTATTACTTTTTCTCTTTTTACGAGGATTTGAGCTAATTTCCGGAGTAGGTGAGGTTGGACTATTTCCTTTTAGAGGATTGCTAGAGTAACGATTTTGATAACTGGTAGGTTTTAGAGTGGGACAATCAACTTCTGAATTAGCTAGTGGAGCAAACCTATTTTTTTGGATAATGCTGGTGTAGCTGGGATTATCGACTACTTTTTCATTGATAGTTTGGGTTACAAGGATCATAGTTTTTTGAGTTTTCAATAATTCTTCTTTTTTATGTACAAAAAATTCTTTATTATTGTCTTTAGACTCGGGTTGTACAGTTTCCAAATGTCGACGCAACTTGGCATGTGCCATGTGTGATGGATGATCCCGAAAAGACAGTATCGTAAAAAGACATTATTATAGGGAAGAGAGATTAAATTGTGTAAATAATAGTTTCAATGTTAATAGCGGGCATCGATCTGATTAAGGTCAGGCGAACATACGGAAAGCACGTTTCTATTAAATGTAAATATCACATTCACATATGCAGAAGGTCATACCTACGGGTAACTGACTCGTGAGATCGCATGCTTCCTATAAATGCGAAGTGTCGATAACTTTCGCGATGAATCATTGTTATTATTTTGAATGGTACAAATATATGTATCGTGTAGTTATAAATCTTAATATATTTATCCCAATGAGTTTTTAAATGATGTTATTTATTCAACCCTTAAAGAATGGTTACGAGGTAAGTGTTTCTCCAAGATAAATGGTTTTATGGTTAAAGTAGTCTATACGAGGCACATTTGCTAAGTAACCACCACACATGGAACTATTAGGAAGCAGTTTACTACATAACATGCAGAGAGATGAACCGTTGGAATCAACAAATCCGAAACTGATATATGATTCATTATACTTTCTTTTTTTTTTCGCCTTGCTTTATACTCCGCGCGTACTGCTTTTGAACATTCGGCTTCGTTAGAAGATGTTGTTGCAACACGTTTAATACCCTTAAGCCAACGTACCATTCTTCTTTATTAATAATGTTAGGTACTGCGTAAAAGAGTTTAGCCCAAAGAAGAAATGTACAAAACTGATACAATCAGAATTCAGCAATAGAACAATAGCTAAACACTTCGTTTAAAATTTGCAATTCGCTAGTTAGCTTGTAAGTAGATTTATCGCTCCGAACGCCCTACAGGAGTATCGCGGAACACACTTAGAGAATGGCTGCTCTAAGCATACTCTTTTGGGTCTTACCACTTTTTCATCTCAGTTGTCCTTCGTCAATTTTATCTTCTACTGGTGTTAATTTCAGATTTTGACTTTGCAGTATTCCTAATTGGATCTACCCTTGTTATATTCACTATTTTTCTTAGTAATATCATTTCCGTTGTTTCAGTTTATCTGTCATGGTATATACTGTTGAGCAGTCATCTCGTTGCTGTTATTACTTTTCTACGAACCCCATCTAAGATGCGAGTGAAGTGTTGGTTTACCCCAAAAAATGTTGGAATTTTCAATTTTGTTTGAGTTTTTTCAGTGAGAAAAACACGAAAAAAGGGTTTTTAGAATAAAAATCCATTGTGTTATGTGTCCTCTACACGTCGACAGATGCATCAGTGAACGTCGGCAGATGAATCGGCAGATACATCTTCACGATACGTCCACACGTCCGTCTGTGGTCAGTCTGTGTTAATCCACGACAGGTGCAACTCTCACGAAACATTAAAAAAAAGTATATTGAGATTGTAGCTGCCGCTGCCATTTATTTAATTTAAATTTTTCCCCATTGGTCATATTAGCCACTTCAACGAACAAGAAAAAATTGCATAATAAACGCGTGCATTCTCATTCGCAGCAGCGCCAACACTGATGCGTCGGCAGACGTGTGGACGGAGGTCGTACGTTCGCACCAAAACCCTTTGATGTGTGCCAAAAAACGGACAGCTAACGGATTTGTAGCAGACGCATCTGCTGATGTTAAATACAGCTCCGTCAAGCTGCCCCCCCCCGGTTAGATTTTTTTTACCAAAATGCTAGCACACATAAAGGGTACCTAGCACAACCTAGCACAACAATTTTTATAGCTAGCACACCAACAGCTCACAATAAAAATGCTTTTGAATTCGGGTGGGGCAGGTTAACGATAGCCCCCCCCCCCTGTTGGAATTTTTTCGCCAAAATGCTAGCACAGATAAAGGACACCTAGCACAACCTAGCACACAATTTTTTTAGCTAGCACATCAACAGTTCACAATAAAAATGCTTCGGAATTCGGGTAGGGCCAGGTTAACGCTAGCCCCCTCCGGTTGGAATTTTTTCGCCAAAATGCTAGCACAAAGAAAAGACACCTAGCACAACCTAGCACAAAATTTTCAATAGCTAGTACATCAACAATGCTATTGAATTCAGGGGGTGGGGGGCGTCTGCAAAATAATGCTATGGTTACACGAATGAATGAAAATGTTGGATGTATTTGTCCCTAAACATAATTTTCCTACAAAAAATGGCCCCTAAAAAGATGTTGCCAGATTGTGCGTGATATCTATATTTTCCCCTCTAGCAGGGTATTTGATTAATTAATAATTAACTATTATTTAATTAATAATTATCTATTTATTTTCAATTAATGCTAAAAAACGAAAGAATACAAAAAACCTTCACTGTTAAAAATAATTTTGTTAAAAGCATAGTAATTTTAATAAAACAAAATAATTAAATTCAACCATTTAGTCACGGAATCAGAAACAATCCAACGAATAAGTTGTAAATTACGTCACACTATAAAAAAAGCAACGACAAACGTTTGCGTACAGACATGTTGGATAAATAAATGTCCAAAAAAGCGAAGCCGAGTTGGATATGTCCTTTGGACAAAGTTGTGCAATCTGGGAAGGGGCGGCAGAGATTCCTAAAAATGTTCCAATATATTGAGAATACATGTTTTAGACTGATCGTGGTTCACTGTAGTCCTTATTTAAAAGAAACACTCAAACTTTATATTTAAATTTGCCAGAATATTTATTGCCGAAGTTGATGTTTAATTAACCATTGTAATGATAACATAAATTTTGCATTTCACTATCAGATTTTTTTTAAACTCCTAAGTTAACTTAGAACGTGCAGCTTTTAATTCTTAGAGCCGGTTAATCAGAGCTTCAAATATTTCTGTGGCATATCATAAGACACCAACACTACTATGTATTTTTCAAAGTTTTTAGTATGTAACTGGCAATGTATGTTTGTTCGGTTGCAATCTTGCAACTCAGTTTTGAAGCAGATATCTTCAACCGATTGATTTGAAATTCTGTATATACGTCTAGTTTGCATGCCAATCCATGATTAGGTATGTGACGTCATTCTAAATTCAACATGGCGGATCACCAAAGTTGCCGGACTAAAGAAAGTGGACTAATTTTTTTGCTTTCTTACAATATGGGTATTAAATGGAAGGCAGCAAAATTGATGACATAGGTATTTTTATTTTTCTGAAAACTAGGTATAATCCATCTGAAGTTCTCATCGGACTTTTTAAAAGGGTCGTTAAACCAAGTCTATCGTTAAAATTTGAATCATTTTTATAATGCCGTTTTTATGGGTCTTACGAGTAAATAAAATCCTTGTAGGTACATCCAAACTGGCCGAATCAGATGTTTGGGTTAAGAAAGGGTTTCCCCGAAGGGTTGTAATAATATGTATTATTTCTAATAATATTACAAGCAACATGGACTATATAAGTAAAACTAATGATCTAACTATTTTCATGAGTGTAATTCGATAGAATATTTCTCGATTAGACGACATAAAACTGTATTAATGCGAAATTTAAATTATTTAAACAACATTACATGGTATTTAATCACCCTTTTTGGTTCATTTTCAATCACTTATTTTTGGATTAAACTTGAAGAATCGTTTTCAAACCGTGACATTTTTATGATATTTTAAATTAAAATTATGATAATAACAACAATTGTTACTTAGACGTTACTTAGATACGGACTTAAAAGGGAAATTATCGGCACTGCCGGAGAGTTATCTCCGAAAAGATCCTGCTTCATTTGGAATTTTTACCATATGAGTGGAATATTCCGAAAATTTTTCGTAACTACAGTAAGAAACAATTAAACCAGCCGTTTTACATATATTTTCAACCTATTCATTTATTTATTCATCGAGTAAGTATAGCGTTATTTCACTGACCTCCGTCTCACTCCCCAGAATTAAAAGTGTAGTTGCTGTGCTAGCTATAAAAAATGGTGTGCTAGATTGTGATAGGTGTTCTTCGTTTGTGCTAGCATTTTGGCGAGAAAATTCCAATGGGGGGGGGCTAGCGTTAACCTGGCCCCACCCGAATTCATAGGTATTTGTATTGTAAGCTGTTGGTGTGCTAGCTATAAAAAATGGTGTGCTAGGTTGTGCTAGGTGTCCTTTATCTGTGCTAGCATTTTGGCGAAAAAATTCCAACCGGGGGGGGGGGTCTAGCGTTAACCTGGCCCCACCCGAATTCAAAAGCATTTTTATTGTGAGCAGTTGGTGTGCTAGCTATAAAAATTGTTGTGCTAGGTTGTGATAGGTGCCCTTTATGTGTGCTAGCATTTTGGTAGAAAAAATCTAACCGGGGGGGGGCAGCTTGACGGACCTGTTAAATACCTCCCACAAACGATCAAATATCTCTGGGTAGAGGAGCTATTTGTGTATGTCGTCGTTATCGTTGGCCACTTTTTGTAATTATGTCTTGATACGATACAGTCTCCGGAGTGCATAAAGTCACCAATTCCAGAATTGGGTATTGTTCAGGGCATCTGATAGATGAACCCTATTGATTTTCAGCTTACCAAAGCCAGTACAACGGGTGCTATGGTACCTGAAGTACCACATTTTTGGTCATTATTGGAGAAATTTCGGTTTGTTAGCACGATACAGCCTCTGGAGTGTATACAAGTGACCAATTTTATAATTGGATATTGTAAGTGCGTCTCACATATGAACTCTATTGATTTTCAGCTTACCAGAGCCAGTACAACTGGACCTATATATCCAGATATACCTACTACATTTTTGGAAACAGTTCAGTTTGTTAGCTCGGTACAGCCTTCGGGGCATATACAATTCACCATTTTATGGTTGGATATTGTTTAGGGCGTCTCACAGATGAAAGCTATTGATTTTCAGCTCATCAGCGACAATAAAATGGGGCACATTATGTTAGAAGTGGTTTGACTTGATAATATCCTACTGATTCTGTATCTTGTTGTCATAGTTTACATGAATGTTTTGGGGGTATTATTGGTTAAAAGTCAAAATAAAAGTCAGAACTTCTTTATTTAAAAACCTTTATAATTTGGTATAAATTGGGCAAATAGTTGGAACTACGCTAGAACTATAACAGGTTATGGGCCCAGGACGATTTGGATTATAAAGTTTTGAAAGTTCTCAGCAGACGACGCAATTCGTACTTTTAATCGAGGTAAAAGCAAACGACGAACTTTTCCTACTAAAAAGACGACGAAGAATCTGATTCGAAGATGGAAGATCTAAAAATCGAAAAGCTTAATCCAGAGAATTATCGATATTAGTCGATGCGCGCACAGGGGATTCTGGAGGTGAAGAATTTGTGGAATGCTACAGATCCTGGTTTCAATGATACCCAAATTCAAGAACCCAAAAATAAAAAGACTGATCACAGTGCGAAGTCGATATTATATCTGTTGATTGGAAATGATAGTCTCGACGATGTTATGGTGTGCAAGACGGCAAAATAAGTATGGGAGACGTTGGAAAGCATACACACAAAATATGATACTTGGCATGGGTTACTACTTTTGAAGGATTTCGTAAATACTACTAAGAATCAGAACGAATCAATCCATGAGTATTTAACGAGACGTAATAGCCTCTATCATAAAGTCAAATGTGCAGGGTATGATTTCAATGAAAAAATTCAAGCTGGTTTCACGGTACTCGGTTTACCAAGCCAGTACGAGTATCTCGCAAGAAACCTCATCAGAGCTGACAATGATGATTTGAATATGGCCTCTCTGAAATCAAAATTGTTGGAGGAAGAACGGAGGATAGAAAACACATGTAGAACAGAAGGTGAAGACGAAGCAAAAGCACTGACAGTAAGAAGAAAGTACAGAAGGAACTATAAACACAATAAACAAACCAATACTAATAATTTTAAGGAAGAAGGTAGGCAGGTCCATGCACAAAATTCAAATCAAACGAAGCCCTCTCGTTCGCACGAATTTCTGAGGTGTTTCCGATGTTTGGAAATTGGACATATTGGAAAAAATTGTCCTCTATCTGTCGGAAAAGAAAAACCGTTGTTGACGAAAGAAGAAGCAGGTACCTCAAATTCCAATTTTGCGTTTAGTGCCATCAAATCTACTCCTGATTTAGCTGATCATCATCGTTTATCTTATATGGCAAATAAAAGGACTAAAAGAAATATATGGATATTGGATAGCGGATCGACAGATCATATGACGAGTTCAATGGAAAAATTTCAAAATTTTGTTCATCATGAAACTAAAATTGAGGTTTTGGAGATGTGAACTTGAAATTATCAGATGAAAATGGATCGACTCAACTTACTTTATTAAACGTTCTATATGTACCTGAGATGAAGACGAATTTGCTATTTTTGAGTTTAGCAGCCGAACGAAGTCTTAGGATACTTTTCGAAAACAATTCTTCGAAAATTATGACACCGAATGGAGACGTCATTGCAATCTCAACCAAAATTGGAGCCTTACATTTTACCAAAGAGAGACATCACTTGGACACGATCAAACCACGTGGCAACAAAATGACGAATACAGCGATTTCGAAAGAATGTCAACTATGACATAGACGATTGGCACATTTAAATATATCTAGCGTAAAGATGTTTGGAAAAATAGATGTGACAATTTCAAATGACATTGACGCCGAAAAACTAAACTGTGAAATATCCTACCAGGGGAAGTTGAAAAGGAGTCCTTTTCCAAAAGGTTGTTCAAATTGAACCTCATACATACAGACGTCGTAGGTCCTCTCAATCATATTTTGAATGGAGGTAATAAATATATAGTGACGTTCATTGACGATTATTCAAGATATTGCGAAATTGCCTTCATGAAACTAAAGTTGAAAATATTCATGGAAAGAAGATATCCTGTTTGAGAAGCGACAATGGGGGGTGAATATTTGTCTCGAGAATTCATTCGTTATGTGGAACAAAATGGTATCAATCACAAACTCACAATACCAGGCACACCTCAACAAAATGGCGTTGCCGATAGATTCCATCAAACATTATTTGATGCAGCTAGATGTTTATTGATAGAATCTGGTATTCCACATAAATTTTTGTCAGAAGCAGTAGCAACATCTTGTTATATTAGAAAAAGAAAGTCACACTATAGCGAATGACGGATGCAGTCCAATAGAAAAATGGAAACCAAATATGAAAATTGACCTATCACATTTAAAAGTATTTGGTTGTAGAGTATGGACAATCAATAAATTAAGACTAAGTAAATTGGCTCCAAAAGGTATTTCGAGTATCTTCGTGGGCTATGACAGCAATTCTAAGGGGTATCGATTGTGGAATCCTATGAATGATAAAATTGTCATCAGCCGCGATGTCAAATTCGAGGAAGACGTATTCCCTTTGCTGAATCATCAAGATGAACCTTCCAAAGGAGATATATTTCATAATGATTTTCATGTTCGTGGAACGGATATATTCGCAATGAGAAATCATTCTTCTAATGAAGAAGTAACAGAGCAAAATCAAACGGAAAGCAGTCCAGTCGAAGGGGAAGATAATGATGAAATAATAGTAGAAGAAAAAACTACAAATGAGTATATATCAGGAAATAATGCAGAAGAATATAGAGACACAGAAATCAAAACAAGATCAGGAAGAACAATAAGAAAACCTGAATGGATGACACAATTCGAAGTTGGCGAAAATTCAAATTCATACAACCAAGCAGTTTTGAACAAGCGAGAACGTCGCAATTTAAGAGAAGCATTGAACGGAGATAACAAAATTTCCTGGAAAGAAGCCGTCATCGAGAAATTCGGGAATCTTCTCGGGAATGAAACTTGGATTTTCATGTAAAAACCAGAAAATAGGAGAATCATTAAAACGAAATGGGTTTTCAAGTGCAAAAACAACGTTGATGGAGTAGTCGAAAGATACCGAGCAAGAGTTGTGGCTTTGGGTAACACTCAAATGCCAGGTATTGATTTCGAACAGACATACACACTAGTTGTACAGAAAAAATCTATGAGATTACTTTTTGCCATAGCAGTTGAGAAGAAGTGGTCTGTACATCATATAGACATCACTGCAGCATATCTTTCAGCTGACTTAGACGAAACAGTTTATATGGTAATACCGGATTGATATTTCCAGTTGTTCGATAAACTGAAATTGAAGTTTCCTAATTTACCGAGAATTATTCAGATGGAAAGAAAGAACTGGTTTGTAAGTTGAATAAGAGCATATATGGCCTACATCAATCGGGTCTTCTGTGGAATAGGACACTAGATCAGTTCATTAAAAGCACAGGTTTCTCCAGATCCATATCTGATCCATCTGTCTATTATCAGGAGAAAGGAAACCTCATCATCACTGTGTACGTTGATGATATACTGATATATGGAAACCACAAGAACATAATGAATTTGAAGGCTGAGTTCAAGAAACGGTTTAATATCAAAGATCTAGGGGAAGTAAGGAACGTATCATCCATAAAAGTGACCAGAGACGAAAATTCAATTATGTTGAACCAGATTTTATATGCTGTAGAGCTATTGAAAGAAATGAACATGTTACAAGCAAAAGGTGCAGTTACACCTTTACCTATTGGGGAAAAGTGTTGCATGAATGACGACGAATTACTTAGCGAAGACGAACGAATGTTATGTCAAAAGTGTATTGGAAGCATTCTATATTTAAGTGTAACGATCAGGCCTGACATGATATTCACAGCAACTTTTATGAGTCAGTTCAACCAAAATCCTACCAAGCATCACTGGATGGGAATAAAACATATGCTGAGATATTTGAATAAGACCAAAGCGTATGGTATTGAATATAAGAAGACAGAGAGAACAGTCGAAGCTTTCACAGATGCAGACTGGGCTTCAAATTCAATGGATAGGAAATCATTCAGCGGATATGTTTTTGATTTCGCAGGAGGAGCCGTCAGTTGGTGTAGCAGAAAACAGAATTGTGTTGCTCTCAGCACTGTCGAATCTGAATTCGTTGCACTCAGTGAAGTCTCTAAAGAATTCATGTTTTTGAAGAAGCTAGTTCATGAAATCCACATGGAGAATGTTTTTGCTGAACTATTTCCCATATTTGTAGACAATCAAGGATCAATAAAATTAGCAGAAAACAACACAACATCTGATAGATCCAAACACATAGACTTGAGACTAATTTATATCAGAGATTTGATAGAACAGAAGAAAATAATTCTGAAATATGTGGAGTCAAAGAATAACCTAGCTGACCAATTCACCAAGATCATATCAGCAAATGTTTTGAATGATCATTTGAAGAAATTGGGGAACAAAGATCCAGGGGAAGTGTTAGAAGTGGTTTGACTTGATAATATCCTACTGATCCTGTATCTTGTTGTCATAGTTTACATGAATGTTTTGGGGGTATTATTGATTAAAAGTCAAAATAAAAGTCAGAACTTCTTTATTTAAAAACCATTATAATTTCCTATAAATTGGGCAAATAGTTGGAACTACGCTACAACTATCCAGATAATCGTTTTTTGAGAAATTTCGGTTTGTTAGCACGATACAGCCTCTGAAGTGTATACTTAAGTGCGGAAAAGTTTGTTTTAATTTTTAAAACCGATTATTATCTTTCCACCAACCATTTCTACGATGCGAGAAAAGTATTGGTTTACGCTAAAAAAAGTTGGAATTTTCGATTTTTTTGATGAATTATTTTCGCGTTTTCAGTGATAAGAACACGAAAAAAGGGGTTTTGAAAAACAATTCTGTGTGTATGTCGTCGTCAGCCACTTTTTGTAAGTATGTCTTGTTAACACGATACAGTCTCAAGATTACATATAGTCATCAATTTTATAATTGGACATTGTTAAAGCCGTCTCATCAGAGCCAGTGCAACTGGACCTATAAATCCAGATACATTCGTTAATCGTGATAAACCTCCTATGTGCGTATTCATCAAATTCGTCTTAGAATATCTCTTATGTGGTCATATTTCACATATGATGCTTTTTAGTTAACAGCTTCGTATGGCGTTCGTTGTAAGATTCACAAAGGAGATTTTAGGCAAACAAAAATACACTCACATTTTTCGAAGTGTTACTGTGATAAGTTAACTGATATTGTATGTGAGGCTATTGTATATTACACACACTGAGATGAATCCTATTGATTTTCAGACCACCAGAGCCAGTACAATGAGTCCCATTAATCCATATTTTATACATTTTTAGTAATTTTTGGAGATATTTCGGTTTCTTAGCACGATACAGCCTGTGGAGTGCCTACTTATGTGCGGAAAAGTTAGTTTTAATCTTTAAAACCGTTTATTTTTTCTTGCATTTCCTCCTCTAGTTTCCGATATCATTGAATCCACATATCGAAACTTTTGGACTTGCTTCCTACTTTCCAATTCTATATTATATTATGTACTGATCTCTTCCCTTGTTTTTCTCTGTTCTTTTCTTCTTCAATTGGTTTATCTATTACCAACACGAATAATAGTGATCTCAGGATGTATCCCTATTTTACTCTGATGCTTTCAAATGGTTCTGGTATCTCGTGTTTACTCTCTACATAATTCTGTGTATGTTTATATAGACTTTGTATTTTTACTTTTCCGCCCAACTTATCTAATATGCGAGAAAAGTATTGGTTTACCCCAAAAAAAGTTGGAATTTTGAATTTTTTTTGAGTTATTTTTACGTTTTTCATCAACAACAACACAAAAAAACGGTTTTCAGAAAAAAAATCCTGTGTGTATGTCGACGTCGTCGTTGGCCACTTTTCCTTACATGTCTTGTTAGCACGATACAGCCTCCGGAGTGCAATAAGTCACCAATTTTATGATGGAATATTGTTAAGGACATGTCACAAATGAACCCTATTGATTTTCAGCTCACTAGAGCCAGTACAACGGGTGCTATGGTACTTGAAGTACGAAATTTTGTCATTTTTTGAGAAATTTCAATTTGTTAGCACGATACAGCCTCCGGAGTTCAACAAGTCACCAATTTTATGATTGAATATTATTCAGGACATCTCACTGATGAACCCTATTAATTTTACGCTCAACGGAGCCAATATAACAGGTGCTACAGTACTTTAAGTACGATATTTTTGTCATTTTTGGAGAAGTTTCAGTTTGTTAGCACGATACAACCTCCGGGGTATATACGTCTCAAAGATAAACCCTATTGATATTCAGCTCACTAAAGCTAGTACAACGGGTACTATGGTACTTGAAGTACCAAACTTTCGTCATTTTTGGAGAATTTTCAGTGTGTTAGCACGATACAGCCTCCAGAGAGTATACGATTGATCAATTTTATGATCGAATATTGTTCAAGATGTCTCACAGATGTACCTTATTGATTTTCAGTTGACTAGAGCGAGTACAGCGAGTCCTATGAATCCAGGTATACTAAATTTTTGGTTATTTTTGGAGAAATTTCGATTTGTTAGCACGATACATCCCCCGAAGTGTATACAAGTATGATAGAATATTATTCAGGGCCGCAGATGCGGAAAAGTTAGTTTTAATCTTTAAAACCGTTTATTTTATTTCGGTTTTAAATATACGTAGCAGCAGTGTATATTTCGGACTTCTTTTACTTACTTTTTCTCCCAACTGCCTCATAATAATTATTGCGTGGTCAACTTTCGCTCAGCTGAAATCAGTTATGTAAAAACCGTTGTCATGGTAATGGGTAAACAAAAATCTATATAACATGGTGAGGAAATGCGCGGTTGCCAAATTGACCAGTTTCGTTTAGCTGAAACCAGTTATGGAAAAACTATTGTCATGGTAACGATTGTTATGATAAAGAGTCAAAAACAGTCTATTATTCTGTGTAAGGAGTGAAGAAAAATCCAAATCGTATAGTGGAGAAGTGCGTGGTTCCAAGTTGTTGAATTAAAATAATGAAATATGCTAATTCTATGTTTGAAACACCATTTGTAAATTGTTTGTGAAATATGATTCAAAATGTTTCTACGAACTTCAATGTAAATAACTCTTTGATATCAACAATATAACAAACAAACTTCAAAAAAAATTAAATCGGACCTAAAATCCCCATTCTTATTGAGCTTAGGAGATATAAGAATGGATTGAGTATGTTTGTTTCAGCAATGTCTCCTCCACAAATATTCGCAAATCCTGTCTGCAAACTCGTTTTTCGGAATATTCTCACCCCTTAGAAGCTTCATGACAGCACTCCATTGGGACTCTATTCTTTGAGTATGCATATCATCAGTAGTAACAAACTCAACAGTATGATTGACCTCATACACTTTGAACGTTTACTGTAGTTCTTCCACATGTCCGTCTAGATAATTGAGCCTCGCTGAACATGCTGCTCAATAAGGGCTATTGGGGTATGATCATTTCTCTTATCGTCAGGATAAGGACAAACAGAAAATCTTAAATCGTTTGAATCTTGATATAAAGAAAGCGTAGCGATTACTAGTAGAACTTGGCTTTATTCAACTTAAAGAAGGAAACTATAATATTAACGTCGTAAAATATAAAACGAAGACATATGACAATTATTCAAACAAACGGCAGATGGTTGACAGACAAAACGTCTTGTCACGCAACAGCTCTATGGTCGTCGCATGCAGGTTCCTAATCATTTGTCATTCTCCCCCGCTTGAGCTTTCATCCCACCTACCAAGATGTCTCTAAGGTGTGCTGGAAGCTTTCTGGCACGGCGAGTTCTTCGTAGGCCACCATCGTGAGTCATTGCGTAGGGTTCCCCTGCGGGAGGCTGATTCTGTTTAAGGATACCGTAAAGTGCCATTTTCCGGACTCAAATTAGTACTGTAAAGTCGACTTTACAGTACAATATGAAAAATAAGTTAGTTTTAATCATTAAAACTATTTCTTACTGCTGTGAAGTTTTTATCTTAGACACTGGTTTTAAAAAAGCATCTATATGGATGTAAATGCAGGCAACCAACATTACACGGCGCGGTTTATAAAGTATTTCAAATAACAAACATCAAAATAAATCTTTTATAAACCATTTCAGAATAAAATGATTAAGAAATGAAAATGTCCCATGTTCAAAATTACTTCTTGTTCTAAGCAACGGGTTCAAAATTTATTAAAAAGTCGGGAAAATCCATTATGTTTATACATATTCTGAATACCTATGAGAGCTATTTTCTAAGGCAAATAAAAAATTATTTAATGAAATTGACTGTCTCGACCCATTGACGAGTTTATCAAAATTAAACATAAGCATGAAGACACAATATGTTTTTTTGTTAGTGTTCTGATAAATGTTCTCTATTGTTTAGGTCGAAAAGATATCGGTTTAATGTATTTCCTACTAAAATATTAGAGGAATTATGAGCTTCATAATCTAACAATTATTGTAAATGGATTTAATAATAGGATAACATTCATTACCTTCTTTTTAAAATTACATATTCCCCTTCAAATGGTTTAGTATTCGACCAAACTCTATATAATAAGATAAAAGCAATTTAAATATGTGGTCAATAACTGGTTTTTTTTTGGTCAAACACTGAGTTTCTTACCATGTTCCCAATTTTATAATTTTTTAGCCTACTATAGATATTAACGTACATGTTTGTTTCTTTTCAATTTTATTAAACATCCTTTATAACGATTAAAGTAATTGACCGCAATTAAGTAGGAATAATAGCTGTAAAATATAAATAATAAGTGTTTGGTCAAACACTAGCCCCTATCATTTGCTAATAAATTGAGAATATATGTAGAAAATTTAGGAAGTTTGAATCAGGATTCTGTTTTTTTTTTCAGTCAATTGGTATGTCAACGAAGCCTAAATTTAAATATAGTGAAGAAGATCTTCAAAGGGAGCTCAATGCAAGAAGTAGGGGTTTATATATCTTATGAGAAATCAGCTATGATGTTTAATGTCAACCCTTATTTATAAAGAAAAGGGAAAAACGCAAATGGAGAGAAAAATGGGCCCACCCCCATTTTTAAATCCTGATGAAGATGGTTGTTCCATTCAGCAGATAGAGGTTTTCCCGTTACAAAAACCCAGTTATTGGATAGTCTTCAACTTTGGCAAGAGTGAAAACGGGATAATATCTACAAATTCAAGGATGGAGGACAAGGGATACTTGGTTTAAGGAATTTTTATCGCGACATCCTAAAGTATCTATTCGTTTATCTGAAAATCTACTGCATCCAGAGCTCGTGTCACAGAATCCTCGTTGAAACGTTGGTTTGCAGAAGTTAAATCCTATTTGGTCACCAACAGTTTATTGCATGTATTGAATGATCCTAGAAGAGTTTTCAACTGCGATTAAAGCGCATTTTTTTTAACTCAAAAGAGGACAAAGCTCTTTCGAAAAAAAGAGAACGAAATATATATAATTTTATAGGAAACGATGAAAAAAAAATGTCTTAGGGCATTGGTTACATGTAATACTGCGGGAGAAATGACTCCTCCTATGGTAGGTAATCTATGCCTATGTATAGTTACCTAAAAAAATTGTCGATAAAGTGCCCGAAAAGTGGGGAATAGGCAGAACAGATAGTGGTTGGATATATCGCAAAAATATTTTTTAAATGGGTTAACTCGAAAAATATAGAATTGCCCTTCATTTTATTTGTAGACGGACATGTGTCACATCTTACATTAGCCCTTAGCCAATTTTGCAGTAAAAATAAAATCATTTTAATATGCTTGTATCCAAATGCCACACATATTTTACAGCCGCTAGATGTTGGCTTTTTCGCCCATTAAAATCCAAATGGAAACAAGCAGTCCATAAATGGAGGACACAAAATATGGGTGAAAAGTTGAGTCAAGAAAATTTGCTCCCGTTTTAAAAAATGCCCTTGACATTGTCGATAATAAAGAAGCAACACTCTTAAATATTTTTAGAGCTTGCGGAATGTGCCCGTTTAACGAGGACAACATTAATATTAAAAAATAGTTCAAGGAAGAAAGAAGTTCTCCCTATTGAAAAAAATTCACTAAAACAATGCCTTTGATCTTACACATATATAGAGGAGTTGGGACCGGATAAGATGGAACGTTTTCAGGCGAATGGAGATGTTTGAAAAGGACGCATTGAGGATACAAGTTTATTTTATCTCTGGAAAGGTTTGAAATTAAAATGTCAGGATCACTCGGTAGAAAGCGAACAACAAATTCAAGAAAATTACTATCAACAAAATAAACAAAATGATAATCATGAAGAAATGGTAACGGTAATGGTGCACCAAGAAGATGGGCCCGATTCTTATGAAGTAACTAACCTTCAAGCACACGATATAGCTTCAATTAATAATTTATCGGCACTGCCTTCTGGTATTGATACATGCATAATTTTAACAATTCACTGCCAATTTTGAACATTGATTCACTAGAAAAATCTGATATGGTAATACTTCTAGAGGGAGATGAATATCAATCTCTTGTCCAAAAATCCCTAGAAAACAAGTTACAGTCAGTTAAAAGGGTCCAAACAATAGAAGCTGATTACGAATTTCAAGAAAATATACCACCAAACACGACAGAGCGTGATGATGTTTTGTGGTATGACTTAACCAAAGACTTTGTCAGAAAAATTCAGAAACCAAAACCAATTAATAAGCGGGGAATTTATGAAATATGTGATATATAAACATATTTTCTTACCTAATTTCAAATTAGTTTAACTGTTTTTGTTTATTTTCTTATTATTTGGTACCCAGACATTTTTTCAATATGTTTATTTATTATTTTACTTTTCTTGCAATTTTAGCCAAAAATTTATTTCAACCAGAGAAACTGTTCTATTTTGTTTAAAGAAAGGTTTGTGTGTTATTTTATGTAAGTATGCATTTTTAGGAAGTAAAAACTGTTAAAATTCTATTTTCTATCTTTCAAAATATATTTTCTTTCATTTTCAACTTGAAACTCTGAAAAAGTACAAATAAAACATTTTTTAAAAACAAAATGGAATGGACAAATAATAAACTTTCCTGAATAGTTATAATTTTTTTAAACGGTCAAACACTTGCAGTTTTAAGGTCAAAAACTAGATAATTTCGGTCAACTAATATAATGAAAGTGGTCAAACACTAAATGACTAATACCGTTTTCTTTTTTATTATTTAAAAATTCATCTTTATTATATATTAATAATGTGGGGTAAGTACCTTTAAAAAAATGACATGTATGTTTTATCACATTTTTGATTATTTTATTTAAATGTATAATTGTCTACAATAAAATTACCATGGCTCGGTCAAACACTGGCGTTAAAAAAATTCTTAACTGGTCAATTACTGGCGTTTTACCCTATGTTAAGGGATATCATATCTGTAAGGTCAATATATAAAGCAAAACTGAAAATCTACTTCATAGATGGCCACACAAATGATACGAATTTCACGATTGAATTGAAATTAAAGAATGTAAAATGTGTTATATGAGCCTAATATACGATTTTTTTTAAGTTATGATTAGGAAAAATTTACATACTACAATTTTAAAGGAAACTGTTTTTAAAATACCATCACTCTATTAATAACGAAATTGGATTATATGAAATAAAGATTATAAACTGATAAAAATGCTAAATTGAAAACTATTAAGGTAGGTCAGTTCTTGGTATCGCCAAAAATAATTATTAAACATCAAGTAGGGATCACATTAAATTTAACTTCTATCATTCTGATGATGATATTTAGTAATATCAAAACAATAATTGTCAATTTTTTAGAATTATCATTTTTTTCATTATATTGTGGAATTATTTATAAACAGTTAGTTTCATTTAAAAAAAGTAATGTAAGAATATAATTAATTCTGAAATAATCGTTTTTTTTTGTTGAATTTGTATTTACAATTGTTTGTAACGAAAAACACATTTTTCTAATAAAATTTAATCAATACATAAAAAGCCACATCAAGTATCTACAATACTATAAAATATCTATATAAAAACTTGTGAAAAGTTTTATTTTTTCTAATTATTGTTATCGTAGTACATGTTATTCATGTTCCGTCTTTGAATATCTCTAATTTCTACAATGTCAGTCTTCAATCGAAGTTTCAATATTTGTTTCCATATTGCTTCTCTGTGAACATCATTTGTAATACCAAGCCGAAGAAGAGAGTTATCATTAATTCTTAAAAGAGATCTACCTGTAATTTCATGTTGATTGAAATTTTCAACATACAACTGATAATAATCACTGCAATGTCTTCTTAACCATTTCTGAACATCCACCACATTCCAAGAATATACTGATTTAGGTTTGGTGTTTGCAGCTTTCACCTAAGAATATTATATATTGATTGAGTGTATACTGTAGCTATTTTTGATTTTTATTAAATTATTTATAGAAGTGGGTCATATGTATATATGTTTTTTGAAATAATAGTCGAATAATAAACTCTATACTATAGAAACTCCGCTTCACTTTACTTCACAGCCTTTACTGTAAAAATAAAGATAGCAAGTATATTTTTCTTTAATTATACATAATTTATTAATCAAAGGTACCTTTGTATTACTAGTTACGTTTGATACTTCTTCAGTTCTAGCCTCGACCATAATAATCAGAGATAACTAATGAGAGTGGTCAGTGATAATAATTTAATACATAAAATAAACAACTTTTCAACTTTATATAAAATATATTTGACCTTTTCCTTTTGTGATTGTTGACCTTAGACCTTCGCTAAATCGTGCTGTTCAACTATTTCATCAAGGCCTAATTATTTTCAATTTTCAACGCAGATCATATAACTACTATCTTCATCATATTATCAAATTATAACAGTACTTGTTAAATTAAACATTATATTTCTACCACATATGCACTTCTGGTAATATCTAATATTAAAATTAATATTTTTTTAAATTACAGCAAGTGGCTTAATATGCGAAAACTATTAGAAAACGGCCATATTATGCTAGATGTCAGAACTCTAACCTCAAACCTGACTGCATCCTTTCTCACTGTCATAGATTTCTTACTGTTGTATGTAGTTTACGTTTTAGTCCGTTTTTATTATTGGTGAGTTACATATTAAATAAAATTCGTATATTGTTACTTGCCTAAATTAACGTATCAACATGACAGCATTAGCATCGTTAACGGCAACATATACTGATTCAGAAGGCGAAGAAGAGGGGCATGATGAAAACTATGAAAATGCTAATGACCAAGACGTTGTTATGGGATCTCCACATTCCCCTGAAGAAAATCGTTCTAACACATCTTCCCAACCAACTAGTCCAGCACCTATTAAAATAACAACAAAAGTTGCCAAACTGGTATCATATATAGATGATACTATTGTTTCTGATGATGAAGGAGAATCTGAATATTTACCTCATGAAGTTATTATAATGAAGGATACAAGTAACAACGGGGATGAAAATTTTATAGATGAGGAGGGTATGATACCTCCAGAGCCTCCAGGTCACTGTTCTACAGAGTTACAAGATAAAATTACAAAATTATATGAAAAAATGCTTACACAACAAATGGATATGAATGCAGTAATTCAGAAGAGAAAAGATTTTAGAAATCCTAGCATATACGAAAAATTAATACAGTTTTGTGACTTGAATGAATTGGGTAAGTAAAAATTCTTATCAAAGGGTAGTACTAAATATAAATTTGGAAATATTAATTTTATATCTCAATTACTTATTAGAGTGAAACATTGTTCAAAATTTGAGCCATTATCAATATTAATAAGTAAGGTAATCATATATCAACAACAATGTTGGAGGAGATTGATAAACTTGTTACTGTTCGAGTTTCTTACAGCTTGGCAAATATAGCTGTGCCTCTGAGATGCCAGAACGATAAAGAGAGAGGGTAACTGTTCACTACCTCGATGTTCATGAGCTCTTGCCCCACTCTGCCGGCTGATCTACTGCGCATCCAATATTCAGAGACACAACAAATGTACTTCATTTCGTAAATATGTTTTTTAGAAACTACAAACTAACTATCCCGACAATATTCGCTCGGTTCTAACTGCTGACTAACCCTACTCCTGAAAGAAAATGAATTTATATAAATCTAAATATACAACATAAGGAAACTATAATATCATATTATCTTAACTGATCTGTGGGTGAGAGTGATATAATTCACAGCTAGATTTGCCAAGCTATACTTATGCTATTGTTTGTATGACCATACTATAATACAAAGGTGTTAAATAAGGTAAATATCTTGAAACTTCAAATTATTAACTCACTGTTCAATTCTGTAAAGACTAGAACAGAAAATGATTAATAATTACTTACCTACATGTTTTTGCGTGTCAAACATTTTATTCTAAAACTAAATATCGTAAACAATAGGATATAGCATGGTTATACAAAAAGATATATTTATTGTTTTTAGATCAACGTAGGTTTGCAAATTGATTTTCTTTTGTTGTAGGAACAAACTACCCACCATCCATTTATGATCCTTTAAAATGGAGTAAAGAATCTTATTATGAAGAATTGGCAAAAGTTCAAAAGACTGAAATGGATAAACGTGAAAAAGATAAGAAGGGGAAAGTTGAATTTGTCTCTGGTTCCAAAAAATCTGATGAAGATAAAAAGAGAAAAAGTAAATGGGATCAACCTGGAGGTGGGAGTGCAGCTCCTCAATCCATTAAACCAGCAGGTTTAGTTCAACCTACATTAACAACCTCGTCAACTGGTACAAAAGGAACTGTTATTTCAGCTTTTGGTTCCTTACCTAAAAAACCGAGAATATGAAAACAAATCTCCATTAATAACTATGGAAAAATCTTATTTATTGTAAGCTACTTATCTGTCCAATATGTACATATTTAATTTAGGTTAGAACATTAAAAAAAATATGTAATGAAAAAAGAAGCTAGAATATATATACTGAAGATTTTAATGATGTAAAAATTTTGAAACAAGAAAGTAATTATAAAAAACGGTTGTTCTTCATATTTATAAAAACAAACAATCAATTTTATGACTGATATGAATCAACTTAGCAACATTTATTGTAACATTTTGAATTTCAGTAGTCCCATATTTCTGATGATGCATTACTTGAATTTGCTGATCAGAACAATATAATTGTTTTGTTTGCCCCTCCTTTACAGCCTCTCTATCATTGTTTTTGAAGTGAAAACTTCTTTAGCCATGTTGAGCGATTTTTGATGGGGGAAAAGCTTATAGGTTCACGTTACTGATGACCTCAACATGTTAGTGATTTAGTGAGCTTAGTGTTGAGCTATATATCTGTAACTGGTGAACGGAAAATCACTGGCACTACTGGTGATTCACTTCTTGCAGATATGGTGATTGATGTTGTCGATAACTATTATTAAAATTGATTAATTGTGTGGGTCGCATAAAGTGAGAGTTTTCACTGTGATTCTCTTAAAGAATTGTCATAGAACTATGAGTAAAAACCACCTTAAAAATTTATATTTCCAGGAAAGCTTTCAGCATAAATGATTTATGCAAAAGAACTTTTGTTTGAAGAATAAAGTTAGGTGAATTAAAAAAAAATTCGACAAGAACTAATTAACGAAAAAACTGAATAGTCTACTAGCTAAAAAATTTGCAATTAAACAATGCAAAGAAATAATTACAAAGGAGCTCTAGATGCTACTGAAACAAATTTATTAATGAAACTTGAAGATCACAACAAAATATTGAAAGTCTTAGAAGAAGAGAACGAAGACATCAAACAGAGATTAGAGCAAATCGAGAAAGAAAAGAACAAACAATATCGTGATTTTTGACATCCTATCGAAGTAGGAGATATATGTGCAAGAACATGAAAAGAAATCTAGAAATAATCAGCTTCCGTAAATCAAGAGATCCTTCAAAGTGCTACATATGGGGAAATAAATTAATATTGGACGGTAATTCTTATGCTCTTGAGCAATTGAAAGAAGACAATCTGGTAGAAGAAAATAAAACAAATAGTGAACCTCCCACTCCTACGGCAGCAACAAGTTTACCAACTCCACCAACTGCAAGCAATAAAAAAGAGATTGTGAAAAATAAACCTCACGTCAGCTCTGGTTCTCAGTCTAAAAATAATTTTAGTTAAATATAACATCTATATGAACCCCTATATTCGAGATTATGATAATACTCTCTTTAAAACTGTAGAATTAGATTATGTTTTACAACAGAATATAAGAAAAAATCTAGATGAGTTGAAAATATGTCTGTCTGAATTTGGCAGGGAAATAGAATGTGTTATTCTGACAGAAACCAGAAATCTCGCCCCGGACGCCTATTAACCGCGGGGAGGCTCTGTCAAGCCTAATTCTGTTAGGAGTTGCCTTGGGAAGGAAATGAGTAAAAAATATATATCTGCTGTGCCAACTTTATTTAAACTGTTTGGTGTTAACAAATAAAAATATCTTCGATTTTAATAACATATTAAAAATCTACAATCCAAAAACTAATTAGTTGGAGCTTATATTTCTTAATACTTATTTGAAATTATTTTCTGTCAAGAAATATTGACGGGAAATTAGCAGGAATTAAACTTGAAAAAATTGGTTCCTCACTGATTTACAGAGTATTTTATATACAAATAATACTTTGTTGCCAACTATACTAGTTTTTGGTCATATATTACTAAAATGTGTGATTAAATCTTCATAATTTCAATACAACAACGACTGACAGAATATGGTTGATTCAACAAGAGGAATTTCAATGCACACTAATGTAAAATCCCAATGAGATAGACGTGACTCAGTTGCTCATTAATTATAGAACAAATTTATATTTTTTCTCATCACGTTTCGATGATAACACCTAATTATATTAATATCTATAAAGAAAAATAATTCTTTAATAATTACCTCAATTTCAATAAGAAACACAAAAATCAAAATTTTGTAATTTGTTTACATGTTAGATTTTTTCCAATTGTTGACTCAACCTTCGCATTTTATAAACAATTTATTTTCCCCAGGTATGGCTATTTTTAAAAAATTGTGTCAAATACTAATGATTTTTTGGGTAACTAGTTAATTCAGAATGTGTGTAATGTATGTTCTTGTGAGCTACCAATATGGAGTACCTCTTCTAGCATTGGTAATGTATTATTGAATTTTAATATACTTAGTTTTTATGGTTTCAGAAGCTACTTGTACTGCAGTAAGCCCAGTAAAATCACTTTAAAGGATCATACCAAACTTAAAATATGGGATTCATTTAAAAAATATATTTGTAAAAAGTATAAACATAGGACTAAGATATTACTTGTATAATAAAACAGACATTTTAGATCTAATTCTTGTTGATACCAAATACGTTTATGTAATTTAGGACAAAGGTAAATGTCCCAATGATCATCACTGACCGAGTTACCGTCAGTGCGATTAAGTTTCCTTAAAAATTTAGCATCCAATAGCAAAATTCCACTATAAAATAATTTTAATAATATGTAGCGACATCTGACGGAATAACTGGTAAAAATCATTTTCAATCGCACTTGTAATGCGGGCGGTGTGTTGAAAGTGCTGGTGTATTGATTGAATCTGGGGTTGTTAAACTTGTTAATGTAAACGTTAACGTAAGTTGTTATTGTAAACTTTCTATAGCATGCACGTAGAGGGTGTTATTGACAAGGAATAACTTTTTGTACAACGGAAATAGAGGTTCTTGACACAGATATTGAAGTAGACCCAGTTTCGCCATCTGCGGTACAAACAACAGAGATGAATATTCCAGTGAATCCAGCAAAAGTAGCAGAAATTAATAGAGAGAAAGATATATTGGCGGACATACCGTCTCCTTTCAAAAACATTTTGGTTTGGCCAGATAGACCAAAGGTGACTAAAAAACTAAACGAAAAAATACCTTCAGTAGCAACGTCTTAAAGATTGGCAAGAATATTTTAAAAAGAAAGAGAAAAATAAGTTGGAAAAAGAACAAGAAATTCAAGAAAGGAAAAGAAAACGACTTGAAGGCAAGGAAAATAAAAAAAATGCAGGGGAAAAGATTGTGAAAGAGAATAAAGAACATAAATCAAAGTCACAAAAACAGAAGAATGGAATATGTGAAACTGAGAAAACACAGAAAGAAAGTTGGTTTTGTAATATTTGTGAATAAGACCGTGAAGAGGATATGATTAAGTGTCAAAAATGTTTGCAATTGATGCATCAAAAAAGGCTAAAAAATTTATTTGTCAAATTTGTGATGTACCTAACTTCCCTAAATAAAAAACTAAAAATAATATTAAGTATTTGAGTCTTCTTGCATTAAACTATGTGACGAATACTAGGACGATAACTGGGACAGTCCCTTTTTTGCTAATAATGGTACATGGAAACGTTAATTCTGAATTTGAATAAAATAACATTTAAAGTTAAAATAAAGTGTATTTGTCTAAAATACATAAAAGATAACTTACCTCACTTATCATTAGAAAGATTTTAACACGAATAAATTAATATATGAATGTTATACTAAGTTTCATATTGCAAACATTGTCTTAGCGTGACGAATACTGGGACATATACCTTACATCAACTATGATTATATTACCTTTTCACCTATTATTATCGTAGGTTATAGCTAACAATTTCTATTCACTACACTATGTTAATGTAATAAATTAAAACAGAGGTTAAAATATGAAAATAAAATAGAATCATGTGGTAAAAATGCAATTGACAAAATATTCGGGTTCTACAGGAAATGTTAATGTCTTATAATACATTGCCTATTTTCCTAATGTTTGAACTTTATATCATACCAAGCAAAATTATTGTGATGGGCTCTAGTAGTTTACTAACAAGGTATCTTGACACACTTGTTATTTATCAGGTATCTCCACTTAACGGAACATTTCGAGCAAAATTTAGAAAGTTCTAATTGCTTGTGCAACCTTATGTAACGAAGTGTCCCAGTTATGAGACGAATTTTCATGAATATAACACCTTAGAACTGTAACAATTGTCTTATTTGTTCGTTCTGTGTGGTTTGCATAATGATAACGAGCGTTATAAAAAAAATTGCACTTTGTACTGCGACATTAAATTCTTAAAAAGAGAAGAAGTGAAAACAGTACCATTGTCAACAGAAAAAATTTATGTAACAGCAAAAAGAAGAAAAACTTGATTTTCTATAAACTTCACCACGCCCTTAGCAGTTGTTTGTGGCATTGGATGAACAAAACAAAATCTTGTACACCAATTGGTAATTACTAAAACAAATTTGTTACCAGATTTTGACTTTGGATATGGACTTTATTATATCAGCAGAAATTCAATGCCAAAGAAAATTAATATCTTTTTATTGACCCATAACACCAGCTTTAGGTAGATTTTGGGTTTTACAAGAACTACAAACAGAACATTTATTAACATAGTGAGATACAAAACTTCCAAGTTTTGGCCAATAATAAATTTCAGAGATTCGAGAAATAGTTTTAGATATGCCTAAATAAGCACTTAATTCATTGTCATGAAATAGTCTTAGTTGTCGGTAGGAACAACAATTTTCCAATAGATAAGTTACTAAAAGTTAGATTAGACGAAAAAATATGTTTATACAAAACATTATAGTCAATCTTAAATGTGGGATATAAATCGGGATTATTCGAAACCTTCTGAATCATAGAAGCTACTTACATCAATAACAGAAATTTCTGAGAAAGAACGAGATAAAGCATCACTGAACACCATCGTGGTTCCTTTTCTGTGTTTGATTTCAAAATCAAACTGGAAAAGCCTAAGAGAAAGACGTGCTAAGCGACCTGAGGGGTTCGAAAGTTTAGAAAGATACTGCAAAGATGAATGATCTGTCTCAACATAGTCTCGGAATTTTTCAACACCAAAAATAACTCCTAAAAGTTCTTTTTCTTTTGTACTGTACTTTCTCTCAGTTTTATTCAAAATACGACTTGCATAAGCAATAGGGTGTTCTAGACCGTCGCGTTCCTGATACAGGATTGCACCAAGACCAGTTTCACTTGCATCAGTTTGAATGATGAAATGTTTAGAAAAATCAGGGCATGCAAGAATAGGGCTGGAAATAAGACGTTTCTTAACTTCATTAAAAGCACTTTCAGCTTCAGGAATCCAATAAACGGATTGACCTTTCTTTCTGCCATGAAGATCAGAGATTGGAGAACAAACAGTAGAAAAATCTTTAATACATCGACGATACCAATCAATAAGACCTATGAGACGTTTTATCTCAGTAGTATTTTTTGGGGATAATTTAAAATAGCAGAGACTTTGACGTCATCTGTGCGAAGACCATTTTTATCAGAACAAAATCTAAAAACTTATGAGATTCACGAAAAATTCACATTTTTCAAGATTGACAGTAAGATTGGCTGCATTTAGCCTAAAATACAATTTAATAAGAGTTTCCATATGAAGCTCAAAGTTAGGGGTAGCGATAGTAATGGCATCTAAATAACAAAAACAATACGGCCTAAGAAAAGGATCTATAACTATGCCCATTACACGAGCCATAGTTTTAGAGGCAAGTATATCAAAATTATTCTCCTTGTATCTTCAATAAAATACATTTCAGGAGATCCAAAGGATTGATTAGTTGATTTCAAAGACTTACTTGCATAAGTATAAGTATGGAGCTAATCTGTAATTATAAACAAATTTCAGATTAATACTTTCTTCAATTTAATTGTGAATTATTTTCTAGATTTGTTCCACAGTTATTATTTATTACACCATAATTAGTAAAAAACGACAAATACTGATACAACATTCATTCAATATAAAATGTAGATATATGACATGAATCCGTTGTCAGCTATATAGTTATAAAAATATGACTTACTTGGATGGCTGACTGATGAAATTCAAGTAATATCCACTTTTTATTACAAAGAGAGCAATAAGATACAAGAATAGTTCATCCGAGATAGTTAAAAAATTGGAAGAGCTCCTAAAGTTTTTTTACACATTAAGCTATAAATTAGCAAGTATACAACAACACCCTAAGAATCAGATTTATATTTAATTTAAATTGTTATTTTTAATACACCCCAAATGTTCTTAATAAGTGAGCAATGTCAGAATATCACAAAAATGACATTACAAATCTGCCTGATCCCATTTTAAAGCATTATTTACGTTTATTGACACATATTTTGTTCTGTTCAATAATCTCTTTGTTGAACCAAAAGTAAAAACGAATATTTCGAAAATAAAATTGTTTTCATTGTATATTACTTGAAATATTATATCAATCCCTAGTTTTTGATTGATTGAATAATTATTGATAATAATATTTGTGTCCAATAAATTTCTCTTGAGTGATGTATAAAAATGTATAAATATCTAAAAACTTAACGCAAATAAAGTCTGTTTTTACCAACAGCTATATGTATGTATTGTATACAATTACTATAAAAAAATAATCACAGAGATAAAAAACCATCAACTAATGCTAAGTTTTAAATTCAGCCATAAAGTTTTTCTAAAATCATTGTCGGGGCGTCCGCTTGGTACCTAGATATCTGTCGTAAGAGTGCGAATTTCTTCATTCTTCCTTTCGACGATTCCATATCATATAAAGTACATAAATTCAATAACAATGATTCATTTAAGGCATGGACTGGATTCGAAGCTATCGCCGATTCCAAAGCTTGAATAGCTTCTTTTAAATGTCCCCCATATAACAGACAAACACCCATGTTATTTAAAATCTGGATAAATAAAATTAAAATCTTAATACACATATGTAAAACTAATGCTAACTTCATACAACTTTTGCTCTTATGGGATTTTTATGATTGATTTATAGTGGAGAATTACCAAAAAAAAAATTGTCTGAAATTAGGATATTTTAGATCTAATATGTTTTTCAAGGTTTCTAATTGAAGAGTGGAAGTAACAAAGGGGGTAAGTGCCAAAAATTTTCATTTTGCGTTAGACCCATAGAACGGTGTTATATGCCACTGTTTATGTCTTCACAAAGGTGATAGGTGCAAATTTTCATAATACACTTTATATATTCATTCAAAGATAGAGCCACCCTTAAGTACATGATCTATTTCCTAACAAAGGAGACAAGTGCCATTCGCCTTTCTGCTGTCAGTTCACAATAATTCGCGCTTTAGTGTTATTATTGTTGTTTGTTGTTTTTTAAATATAATAATGAGTGACCTTAATGTAAAAACTCGAAGAAGTAGAGGTAGTGGACGTTTTGGTGAAGAACAGAGGGTACTGAAAGAATCTGGCAACGCCTACAAATCAAGGAAACTTAAGCAAATTCAGGAGAAAGTGGCGCCAAGTCAACATGTTAGGTTAGAATAAACTGTTTATTAAAATCTTTATTAAATAAAATGTTTGTTATTAGGTTTGTTGTAAATGCCAGTTTTCCTGTAAAAGCCTCAGTCTCTTCTGGCACACCTGTTAAAAGACGTCGACATGGTAGTTATGAAAATCCTCAAGACAGCAAGCGTCAAACAACAGTGAGCTACACTATTCCAGACGAAAGAGGAAATTTCGATCAAGTGTGCAAAAAAACTATTATGGACACTTTTGCTGTATCAAGAAAAAAAATCGATGGCTTAATTTCTAAAAAGAAAGCTGGTTATACTTTTTTTATTGATAAGAGAACATGCCATAAAAAATCTAAATTTTCTGAAAATGATCGCAAAGCTATAAGAGCCCACATTAACTTAATACCTCGAGATATTGGACATTATACGCGCGCGAAGTCTGATAAGGAATATCTGAGCCCCGACCTAAATATAAATAGACTTTTCAAAGCATTTAAAACACGCTATCCAGAAAGCGAGATAACCTATAAGTTTGATTCATCAGTTTTCAAGAAAGACTTTCCTAAACTTTCATTTTGAAGGCCCAGAATGGACACATGTCATACCTGCGATAGGCTTCAATGTGAAATTCGTGCGAATACTGCGACAAGACTTTCCTAAACTTTCATTTTGAAGGCCCAGAATGGACACATGTCATACCTGCGATAGGCTTCAATGTGAAATTCGTGCGAATACTGCGACAAGTAAAGAAGCTCAAATTAAATTAGATGTCCACCATACTAAAGCTGAGAGTGCTAGAGCTATTTTGAAAGAAAATACTATTCGTTCTCAACAACCAGGTAGTGATGTGTGTTGCTTATCTATGGATCTTGAGCAGGTGATATTTGTGCCAACACTGGTACATTCTGACATGTTCTATCTATCCCAACTTTCCTGTTTTAACTTTGGGATTCACGTCGGGGATACAAATCATGCCAGCATGTTTCTCTGGCACGAAGTATTTTCTGGAAGAGGGGCAAACGAGATCGCTTCTTGCCTTCTTCGTTTTTTAAATAGCGGTTTCACAAACAAAAAGTCGTTAATTCTTTGGTGCGACAACTGTGGCGGCCAAAATAAAAATAAATTTGTTCTGTTTACATTAATATTTTTGGTTTCCATTGGCTTGTTTGACTCAATAGAACAGCGATTCCTTGTGAGCGGCCATAGCTTTATGCCTTGCGATAGGGATTTTGCCTTAATCGAGAAGAGAAAAAGATTAATGAAAGCATACATACCAGAAGATCTGATTGAAGTTATTCATTCAGCAAGGTACAACCCACCGTTCGAGGTAATAGATATGACCTAATTTTGTTTTTGGAATATTAAGGAAGCAGCTGATTTTTATATTAATACTACTAAACTGCAAATCAGCCAAGCAACAGCAATACGCATTGATAAAACAAACCCGGCGATTGTGAAAACAAAGACCTCCTTTGCAGATTTTATTCCATGGAACGAAGTCAATGTTTTAAAAAAAGGAAAAACTGAACGCCATTAGAAAAGCCGAGCTACATGTAATTTCGCCAGAAAACAAAATTTCTGAAAACAAAAGAAAAAGTCTTATGTCTATGATACCTTATTTAACAAATCCATTGCACAAAAACTTTTACAATAACCTACTGGGAGTAAAAGAAGTGGCTCAAAATGGTGCTGGAAGTAGCAAATAAGTAAATAAGACGCTTTCTTAGTATTTTCGTATGTTATTTTGTATTTGCACTTATCACGTTTCTATTTTTTTTTTGGAAAAAGTCACTATTTGTTCAAAATGTTTTTATATAACTGTTTTTTTTTGTTGTAAACTAGTTTTCCGTGTTGCTCTTAAGCTAAATTTTTAACAAATATCATTTATTTGTTGTTTTATTATAATTTTCTTAATTATCTCAAAATATAAATTTTGGCACTTGTCACCTTTGTTACTTCCACTCTTCAATTAGTATCATCATTGTACATAAACCTAATAAACAAAAGTTAATGAAATCCAAATCGGAGTTTGTGAAAAAACACTAATATTTTGATGTACAAATTAAAAATTGTATAGTTCAATCCAAGTTATTTCGTCTTGACTTACTATTTGCAAACCGACAACCTCTGAAAGCTGTAAACTGCAAATTATAAACAGTAACAGGGTTGTACTTGTTTTTAAGTAAAATCCAGATGCTTACCATAACATTAGATGGTTCTAGTACACTTGCTTCTTGAAAATACAAATATGCCTCATCAAAAGCACTTTGTGCTATAGAAAGTAGTCCTTTATCAACCAACTCCCTAACACCTGCAACACCAACTTTCATTTCAGCTGCTTCCTTGAAACACACTTCTGCACCAGGTATGTTACCCATTTGTAAATGTAATCTACCCAATGCAGAGAGTAAAGCATGTTTAGGAGCTCCATCTCTGTAAAAAATAACTATTACAAGTATTGCTTATGACTAACTCGACTATCATTTATTAAAATATCTACCTTTCACAAAGTTGGCCCAATAAATCCATTGCAAGTTCAAATTCCTTAACTGCTAGAGCACTATTTATAATTGAGTGCATTACTCTGACCTCCCTGCCCTTCCATAGCCTCAACGAATCACTTATATCACTTTCAGTTAGCTCCATTGGGTTTCCATCTTCACAATGACCACGTTTTAAGTTAGAAATAATTTGCCTAACTGTTGCCAAAATTTTGAATAACCTTGTTATTGACTCTTTAGCTTTTCCACAGTGCATTGGCAATTCTGCAAGTAGTAAACGAAAAGAAAAGGAAGCCATTGAGCCTGGTCTTCCACCATACATATCAGGATAGAACTACAAAAACCAAATAAATAAAATAATACCAAATGTTTGAATTACTATCTCACTTGAAAATACATATCTGGTTTATCTACATTTCCAAAGGGCTCAGCTTCTGCACTAGCAATATTAAAAGCTTTAGTTTTAATCAATAATGCAATTCTTGTAAACCACAGCTGCAGTGAATGGGGAGAATGCTTGCTAGGATGTCCTGCTCTTCCCCTACCTTGTCCATATATAGTTAAAAGCCTTGAGGTCAAGTTAATTGCGGCTCTGTATGCCCCTGCTTGCACTAACTCTCTTAAACCTCTTTCATCTTGTGTTACATCATTAGCACCTAAAACCCTTCTTTGTGCGGCCTCTGCTTCTCCAAGACACTTTGAAACTGCTTGACCTACAGCATCTTCCTAGAAACAAATAGGAATGCTGACAATTGTTTTAAAAAGTTCCTAAATTTTCAGTAACTGCCTTAATAGACAACAAAAAAATTATTTTTGAGGCCTGAAAAGCTAAAAATCTTCAATTTTAAATAAAACTTTTCATGACCAGTCATGACTGGTATTGGCCATGATGTTTTATTGTGACATCATATAACAGACTTCCAAAATGCTTTTTGTCCAAAATTTTCAGGATAAGAATAGAAATGACAACCCTTGGATCAAATTTTATTGTAGGAAAAATGTAGAAAAAACACTTGAATGAGATGTACTTTGATTTCAAAAATATTTTTTCTAATCCTTTGTCATAATACATAAAAATGTTGGTACTTAAACGCATTTTGCTTGTCCAAAAAGGACAAAAGTTGTTTTGTTAAGGAAAGGTGAGGACAAAGTATGTTTTGTATAGACACAATTATTAAGCCAGAAAAGGAAATTAGTAGTTTATTTCTTGGAACAAAGTTGAAAAACTCATAATAAACCAATAATAATATTTTTACACCTTAACACCACCATAATCGTCGTGGTTCGTCTTCTGCACCATCATCTGGAATATTGTCCATGCTGTCAGATAGAATTACCCTTAACCATGCCAATTCTGGATAACTACTCCAGTTATCTCCACCCAGTTCGACTAATAATTTTACCAAACTTACCACTTTCTTAGCTTTAATGTCGCGTCACTTCACTTCATGTAATTGTATCATCTCCAATGTTTTTCCTTTTTTCAATAATTTGGTATTTAGTTCCAAAATCATTGTTACTATAAAATTGCTCAGTCTTCACACATACACCACCAGCTATGGTTCTTTTAAAGAGAATTCTTTTTGCATCTTGTTTAAAATTGTAAACTTTCCAATCGTCGCCCAGTTTCCGAACTTCACCAAATTTTGAATATATTTCATATTTTTGTGGTGATATCAGCACACTATGAGCTCTTAACTCTTTCTCTACCCTTCCAAAAACATGATCTGCAGGTAAATACGAATATCCTCGGACTGGAAATCCCATTCTTATGGATTTCAGTGTTGGAGGAACACACTTACACAACCAAATCATAAGCATGTGAATGACGTGGTTATTTTTATTTTGATCCCCACATCCATCACAGCATAGTGAAAGGCAAATATTAATTTATTTTACGCATCTATGTTTGTAGACTGAAACGCCACCTTTAACTAAAATTTTGAAGTTTTGGACAAAACGCATTTTGAAAGTCATCTCCCCAACTGTAAACAAACTTCTGACAAATAAAGCAATATATTTTAAACTATATCTGCCTTCACAAATCTGACTTCCATTATTTGTCTAAATAGCAACTTTTTGTTGGTTTAAAAGGGTTTTTGGTGATTTTAAATAAAGCATAAAAGCACAAAATTGTTTATAATAAAATACAAATGATAAAGACATCCGAATATTGATGGAATACTCGAATATAAAGAGTCGGAAAGTGATCGTTTCTAATCTGTGTTCACTATTTACGTTGTCAGCACCTATTCACCCCATAATAATATTATTAATAATGTTTATTCACAAGTATAACTTATACAATTATTGGAAATTCAAAAATAAAACATTGTACAAGGTTTCCCATTATATTTCGACCCCCACTTAATTTTAATAATTTCAGGAATACAAAAAAAGTTTCAAATAAAAGTTGTATTATTTTATTTGTACCGACCAAAAATATAGCAACTGACTGAATTTTGTATAAAGGGAGTACCCAATAAAATATTTTAAATGTATTTTTTATAGTTTTAAGTAGCTCTGTATTTCCTGATTACAAATATATAACATTATGTAGCATTAGTTTTGTTTTTTTGTATGCTTTAAATCAGTGGTTCCCAACCTTTTCTGGACCACCGCCCCCTATAGAAGAGAACAAAAATGTATTAAACGACTACCAAATGTACAATAAAATTGTTTATTAAACTTTTAAATATAAACACAGAATCAATAAGAAATACAATCACAATAGAAATAAGAAATGCAATACAATAAGAAATACAAAATTAATAATAAAGAAAAAATCAATGAGACGGTTGAGGCTGGTGGAGTGTTACCAGTTTGTTAATATCGGGTTCCAATTTCGTTAACATCAATCGCAGATCGCCACGTTCAGTGATGTGTAGTCTGTTCCTCTTCTTTGTCAGCAAATCAGTTACTGCACTAAATGCACGCTCAGCCATATAGGATGAAGGAAATGCAATTAACAACTTCTGTACTATTGTCCACAATCCAGACAGAGAATTGGTATTGGTTTTTGAAGCCAGAACTCTTGATATCCACGTTTGAATTTTACTTTCAGTTCTTCGTTAGTTGTGAGTTCTAATAGCTTCTCTTCTATCTATAACCCAACTTGGTATTTCCATGTTTAAAATATCTTGGAAACGCTCTGTAAAATCAATATGAAGAACTTCCAAGTGGTGGCAGTAAGTAAATCTTCCGGTTTTGCAGACACTGTGGATAATGTGGGAAAATGGTTGTACTCACCTCTACCAAGATTTCTTTTGAATATAAGAAGTTTTCCTGCAAAAGCAGCTATGACGTTTTTAGTTTTAATTAAATTTAAATCATCACCTTGCAATTGTAGATTAACTTGATTAAATACTTTAAACAGGTCCGTCAAATAAGCGATGTCATTTTTTGACGTAATCAGGTTTTCGCGCAATTGTTCGTTTTCTTCAAGAAATTCCAACACTGAGTCAAATAGATTGAAAAAACGATTCAGACAAACACCTTTAGAGAGCCAACGTACTTCTGTGTGCAGCAGCAAGCGATTGTAGTCTTCATCATTTTCATTGCAAAGCTTATGAAACAAACGGTCATTCAATGAATTGCTTCTAATGATATTGATTGCTTTAATAACGTTATTGAGGGACGCATGCAGACGTTCATTTAATTTTTTTGCAACCAAATTCTGACGGTGAATAATACAATGTACAGCGAGTACATTTGGCACTGCTTTTCTCAAATGTGCTATAAAACCCTTATGACGCCCGGTCATTGCTGGAGCACCATCAGTAACAGCAGACAAAATATTGCTAATAGGAATTTCTTTCTCTTGAAAAAATTCATGCATGATATTAAATATAGAATGTCCCTTTGTATCAGATTCCAAATTCTTTTTTTTTTTATTTTTTTTTTTCGTTTTTTGGCTTTGGGAGTTGGATCCCATTCAGCCACGAACTAAGTAATATGACATAAAAAGAGAAACAAAGGAGATGTCGCAGCAAACATATTTATTCATATCCAAGTCACACATCATTCATTGCCCTATACAGCAGAATTCGTAGAAAACGAAGAAGAAAGGATAATAGACATGGACACTCGTTTCACGCTAAGCTGCCCGTCATAGCGACTTAATTTACAACACACAATAAAGGCAACGGAAGGGGGTATATCATTGTTACAAAGGAAAGACAATAGGTACACTACAACTAACCTCTACCATTCTACATCTAAAATACAGTTGTACTGGTTTTTATATTTTTCTTTTGGTACGTTTCAGAAATTCCCATAATATAGTGCGAACCATAGTATGTCGCCGACTGAGAAATAACAGAGAAACTTGACTTTGTGGGAGAGGAACCTTTTCTTTAGACAGAGTTTCCATCAGATATCTTGTAGCTTGACTATAATGTTGACAGCTAAACATCCAATGATTAATATCATCATAACTTTGATTACAATCACACAATTCGGAGTCGCTCATTTTAATTTTATAAAGGTATGCGCGTACTGTTGCATGACTAACGAGACATCTGAAGTACATAGCGTTAATCTTTCTTATAGGATGACTATGCTCCTCAAGTCTTGTGGATGGAAGAGTGGGGTGTATTTTGCAGTACGAGTTATTGCTTCTGTTGCAGAATTGTGACCATTCTATTTCCCAATTGTGTCTCAAACTCTCTTTTCTTGAGCAAATGACGTCACTCCATGGTAAACAAAGATCTTCCGATCCGGAGAGAACTGCGGCTTTCGCCAGTTGATCAACTTTTTCGTTTCCAGAGATTTGGAAGTGGCCTTTGACCCACATAACCGTTACAGACTTGTTAAGTTGTCTTAATTCAACTAATATGCATAATATTTTTACGATTATACTATTGCGATATATACTTCTTGCAGAGTTTTTAATGGCTGTTAAAGCTGACTGGGAATCCGAAAGGATGACAAAGTTTTGATATCGGAGATTACTGTATAAAGCCCAATATAGTGCATAGTATATGGCCAATAGCTCTGCAGTGAAGATTGAGCAATGACAATTTAATTTATATTGTAGTGTTGTTACCTCGTTAGATATGTATACAGCACATCCCACACCTAAAGATTTGGATCCGTCTGTAAATATGTTGCAGAGATTACCCAGCTTTCCAAAGTATTCTTCCATAGTTGTGCAATAGCTACTTGGTACGTCGTAATTAGGTATAACTACTGTACACGAAAAAAAAAAGATATGTCATAAGGCGCTGAAAAAGCACTTTGTTCGTCTCTATTAATTGACAGGTGTGATGTATTGGGATATGCAATAGCTAAAATTGGAGAGTTTTTATTTAGCCACCATTTTTCTGTTAGGTTGCTGACTGATAATTGACCTATCTTCTGTAGAAGTACTTTTTGGTTATTGGATATACATTTAAGAATAAATTTCTCTGCAAGAAATAAGCGCCTCAGGTGTAAAGGAGGTTCACCACATTCAGCCAACAGTGTGTTAGTAGGTGTGGATTTGAGAGCCCCTAAAACCAAACGTAAAGCCTTGAATTGTATTCTATCTAATTTGATTAAGCGATATTTTGTGGCTGAGCCATATAAAAAACTTCCATAATCCAAGATGGATCTCGTATAGGCCCTGTAGAACATAAGATTGGTTTTGGGGTCAGCGCCCCAATCGTAACGATTAACAACTTTCAGCATATTTAAACTTTTTTCACATTTGACAATACATTGGTTTATGTGATCATTCCAAGTTAGTTGTGAATCCAGTGTGATACCTAAGTAAGTATAATTTCTATTAACTGATATCGTCATATTAGTAAGTTGCAGGTTGGAAACAGCTGGTAGACGATGTCGTGTGAAGAATACAACAGAAGATTTTTTAGGTGATAGGTGTAGACTTAGATCTGAGAAACATTTATTACAATGTTGCATAATGACTTTTGGAGTTTCAATGCACTGTTGATAAGTCTTTTCCTTTACATATAAACAGAAATCGTCTGCATATTGCAATATGTTTCACTCTATATCCATAACATGTACGTTTAAGGTATATAGGTTAAAGAGTAGCGGGCTTAGAACTGATCCCTGCGGTAAACCTTTGAAAACAAGTCGTGGGCCAAGAATTTGATTGTTGCACCGAATAAATATTTGTCTATTCATAAATAGTTCAACCAAGACATATGCGCATCTGGATGGAATACCAATTTGAATTAATTTATTAAAAAGTGAATGCAGTTGAACATTATCGTAAGCACCGGTAATGTCCAAAAATAATGCAGCAAGATAATTGTTTTCGGTAAACATTGATTGAATATCTGTGACTAGATGTGCAATGCAGTCTACTGTGTCTCTTTTCCTACGAAAACCAAACTGTGTATCTGGAAAAACATTATTGCTTTCACACCACCATTCCAGTCTAATTTTCATAATCCTTTCAAAAGTTTTTAATAAACAAGACATAAGGGCAATGGGTCTGAGGGCAGTTGAATCGTTTAACTTCGGAATTGGAACGATAAGACATTGTTTTAAAGAGTCGCAATTGTCTCCTTTCATCAAGATATTATTATAGATTTTGCATAAGACCTGTAACGCTACGTCCGGCATGTTTCCTAGCATAAGGTAATTAATTCCGTCAATTCCTGGACTAGACTTTTTAGAAGTTTTAATACATGTTTTTATTTCATTGATGTTTATCGGTGCTAGTAAACAATGTTGTTCTGGAGAATTAATAGGCCAATCTATTGGATAATGGATGTGGTCGGGTGCAATTTTTTGAAGCAAGTTTTCAACTAATGTTTCGTTGACTATACAAGATTTTTTAACACTTTGAACGTTATTAACCCTTCTCCATATGTCGCTTGGGTGAGTTTGTCTGTTAAGTGAGGAGCAACATTTGGCCCAATTTGTTCTTGATTTGGTTTTGAATAACCGTTTACACATAGCATCTAATCTTTTATATTCAATGCAGTTAGAAGGGATTAAGTTTGTTCTGTAAGCTTTTAACGCATTTTTCCTAGAATTTGTCGCTGCGAGGCATTCTTGCTTCCACCAGGGAACGTATTTAGTCGGATTATGAGTAGTTGATTTTATTACCTTACAAGACTTATTTGCAGCTGCCGTTATTGTATCAGTGAGAAAAGATATCATGGCGTTAGAATCGTTGCAAATAGGGACGGATTGGAATGATTCAATGATAGAGGTTTGGTATAACTTCCAATTAGCGTTGGACATTGACCATTTAGAAGTACGCTTAACCGAAAAAGTTTCCTTTTGGATATCGTTGATCACAATCCTAATAGGGAAGTGATCAGAACCATATGTGTCCGATAAAACGGACCACGTAAATGAAGAACACAATTTTGAAGATAAGATAGTCAGATCTACAGCAGATTTAGCTTGTCCTGGAGAAGAAATTCTTGTGGCACAACCGTCATTAGCTACAGCTAAAGCAGGAAAATAATCTAACGCTTCAACTAGTATATTACCATCTGTCGAGCACGTCTCCGAACCCCAGATTCCGTGATGAGCGTTAAAATCACCACCGATGATACACTCGTGCTTAATCTGGTTAAATAAATTGATATAATCTTGTACAGTTGCTTTAGTTGTCGAAGGTTTGTACAAACTTATAATTGTCAATTTTTCATCACCACTAGTAATGTTAATACCACATACTTCTATTTTGGGAATGAAGTTATTAACAAATTCAATTCAATATAGCCACACCACCATGTCCTTTGTTTCTATCTTTTGTTATTATATTAAAATTCTGAAACCTTTTGATATCCGCTGGTTTATACCAGGTTTCGGATATCAGAGCAATATCAAAATTGTCTTCAACATAAAGTTGTGTTAACGAAAATTTATTGGAATTTAAAGATCTGGCATTCCACTGAACAATTGTCAAGCTAGTATTGACCATGGTTAGCTGAATAAACTATCGACAATATTTTTAATTTTACTATCAATATCATTTTCGTTAAATATTAACTTATTATTGATTGAACATGAAGAAGATTGAGGCATATCTCGTATAAAATTTTCAAGCATGGTTTTTATTTTAGAACTAAGTTGATAGGCAAATTTATCAAACTCACTTTCAGTATTCTTTTGACTAAACTGGAATACAGGACCTGCACAAAAGCTGGTATTGTATTCTCTACGAATGGGAGGGAAGTCAGATAGAGTATTATTACTTTTTCTCTTTTTACGAGGATTTGAGCTAATTTCCGGAGTAGGTGAGGTTGGACTATTTCCTTTTAGAGGATTGCTAGAGTAACGATTTTGATAACTGGAAGGTTTTAGAGTGGGAAAATCAACTTCTGAATTAGCTAGTGGAGCAAACTTATTTTTTTGGATAATGCAAATTAGCCATAGCTTCCTTGGTTTTCCTTTGTTTTATATATACTGGGCATTCCTTGAATGAAAAGGAATGGTTGCTAGTTTGACAGTGAACACAGTATCTACTACAGTTATTCGGACAATTATCAGTTTGTTCACCTGATCCGCAATTTTTACACCTTTTCTTACCTTTGCATTGAGACGATGTATGACCGTACCTAAGACAATGATAACATTGCATGACCGGACTAACATAGGTATCGACAGAGCACCTAACTTTATTAATGTAAATAAATTGTGGGATTAATTTGCCAACAAAAGTTACAATTATCATCTGCCTAGGAACCCGCTGTATAACGCCATCTTTCTCCACTGTTCTATTCAACCGTTGTACCTTTTTAATTGACACATTCGATTTTATAATATTTAAAAGAGTATTTTCGCTCAGAGATGTGTCAACACCTCTTACTATGCCACGTTTTTCGGTTAAATAATTTGGAATGTATGCAATCAGGTTATTTTTCTCGAAAAATGGTTCTTCTACTAATGTATTAGCATGGTTACTCGAATTTACTTCAATTCTGGCAAATTGGGTTTTCTCCCATATAATAACTCAAAAGGAGTATATCCGTGATACGTGTTTGGCGTTGCATTATAACAATATGCGAACATTCTTACAAACTCACACCAGTTATCCCTAGAATCTTTGATAAAATTTCTTATATATTCGTTAAATGTCCTATGTAATCTTTCACAACTGCCTATTGCTTCGTGATGGTACGCTGTTGAAAAATTATGTTTTATATTTAATAGTTCCGCTAAATTCTTCATTATTTCGTTCTTATATTCCGTCCCTTGATCTGTTCTTATCTCCTTCATTAATCCGTAATTTGGTATAAAATTGTCGAATATTGCCTTTGCTATTGTGTGTGCTTCTTTATTCTGAACCGGTATCATAACTGCATATTTAGTTAATTCGCATAATATTGTAATGCAATAACGATTTCCGTTGTTACTTTCTACAAACGGACCTATTGTGTCTATGTAAATAATATCAAAAGGTTTTATAGATGTATCCGTGACGACAAATTTTTCTTTGTGATTAGGCTTTGCTTTATTCACTTGACATTTATGACAATTCTTTACATACTTTCTTACGTCTTTGTCCATGTTTTTCCACTTGAAATTCGCTCTTAGTTTCTTTAATAATCCATTATTTCCTACATGTCCCCCATACATTGGATCATTGTGGTATCTTTCTAATATCTTTTGGATCTCTTCTTTCTGCTGTACCGTTTTTGGTACTTCGCATATACATACTTAAATACTTTTTAACCTTTGATTTAATACTTCTATAAATTCTTCTACTGTGCACTTTTTAAATATATCATCATTTGTATATATTTTCATTCTTTTTACTTCATTTCTTACCGATAGCTCTTCAAGCTTTTCCAACGTTCGTCCTAGGTCGAAGTTGTGTAAACTGGTATTTAAGGCTTCACTAAATTTCAATTTATTTTTGATCCGGATGCTCATCCTAAGTGAGATACGGTTATTTTCAAAGTGTAAAATTGGTAATTTATGTGCCTCAAGGTTATTTAAAACTTTTATTACTGCAGGTTTTTGTATTCTTACTTCCTTTGTTTCTACTTTATTCCTTTGATCCTTTTCTGTTTGTACTTTTTCTATTTGCGTTTGGGCTCTTGTGATTGCCAAGACATGTGAATTATTTATGTATAAATCCTTAAGTTCTTCTATGGATATTCTCGATATACTGTCCGCGTAATTCGCTATACCTTTTACATACTGTATTTCAAAATCGTATTCTTCCAAATCAATTCTTATTCTCGTTAGTTTCGACGTCGGGTCTTTCATTGCAAATAAATGCGTTAGTGGCTTATGATCTGTTTTTACTATGAAATGTGGTGAACCATATAAATAACACTTAAAATGATTGATTCCCCAATGAATTGCTAATAACTCTTTTATGATGGTGGGCTTGTTAAGCTCGCTTTTCTTGAAGCTGCGTGATGCGAATGCGATGGGTAGGTCAATCCCTTCGTAATTTTGACTTAAAATTGCCGAACATGCGCTATTCGAAGCGTCTGTAGTTAATATGAATTTTAAAATTGGTGGATTGATTAATGCATTTTTTAAGACCTGAAATGAGTTTTCGCAGTCTTGTGACCACTCGAATTTTACGTTTTTCCTCGCTAACTTATTTAAAGGAATACATATTTCTGCAAAATTTTGAATGAACCTTCGATAGTAATTGCAAAATGCAACAAATCTTTTGACTTCGTTGGCATTTTTTGGCACTGGGTAATGCTGAATGACTGAGTATTTTGCTTTATCTGGTGAGACACCATCCTTTGACAAATTGTGACCTAAATATGTGACTTCTCGTCTGAAGAATTGGCATTTTTGTGGATTTAATTTTAAATTAAATTTACGACATGCGTCAAATACTTTTTTAAGGTTGGCTAAGTGATGATTCTCTGAAATTCCTATTACAACTATATCGTCCATATAAAGAAATGCTTTTTCCGGCGTGAGGCCTGAGAATGCTATTGACATCATTCGTGAAAAACTATTAGGGCTTATGTTTAACCCAAAAGGTAGTCTTGTGAATTGTAATGAGCCTTTTTCGGTACTGAACGAAGTGTATTTCCTAGAAGATTGTTCTAAAGGTATTTGATGAAAACCTGACATAAGATCTAAAACTGAAAACCATTTTGCTCTCCCCAATTGATCTAAAAATGCATCTATCCACGGTAAAGGAAATTTATCTGTGACTATTTTCTTATTTAGCTGTCTAAAATCTATACAAAGTCTCCACGCCTTATCCTGATTCGTCGACTTCTTTGGTACTAATAATACTGGACTATTATAATCTGATACTGAGGGTTCAATTATTCCCTGTGTTATAAGTTTTTTTACTTGACTATTTAACTCTGTTGATTGTGAATGTGGTGTGCGATAATTTTTTATGTATATTGGTGTATCATCCTTTACTGATAACCTTTGTTCGTAAAAGTTGTTGTGTGTTAGTATATCATTCTTCAAAGCGAATATATCCTCGTAATTTTCACACAGTTTCGTTCAATCGTTTCTTACATATTCCGGTACTTCTAAGTTTAACGCTTTCCTTAATTCTTTCATTCTGTTAATACTATCAGTCTTAATTGTATATATATCGAATAAATCTAAATCTAAAGTTTCAGTACTCTTAGTTTTTACTGAAATATTTTCATAATTTGTATTTAAAATTCTAACGTACGGGTTTTTCCTTGATATTATGGATCTGGCTATAAATACTCCTGGTGCTATTTCCTGTTGCTCTACTACTGTATCCTTTCTCAAATTCTTGAAGTTCTCTATTAGCCTGTATACCTCACATCTAGGTGGTATTGCTAAAGTATCGTATTCTGGACTACCAAAAATTTGTATGGTTTCTGAATTGTTAGACTTGCAATTTATATGTAATTCTGATTGTGAATAATCTAATACACAATTATTTTTTGTTATGAAGTCTCTTCCTATCAGTCCATTTGTTGGTATTGGAAAAATTTCTTCCACTACGTGAAAACAGTGACTTAAAGTTATGTTATTGATATAGAGGTTTATGTATATTTGACCCAAAGTTTTTGCTGAGCCTTCAGTTATCCCCTTAATGTTTATTTTACTCCTAGTTTCAATCAAATAATGTGGAAAATTTTTAGAAATTTTTATTAGAGAAATGTCTGCTCCTGTATCTAATATAAAATTGTAGATATTATTAGATAAGCTTGTCTGAATTTCTATAAAGTTAGAAAGTGATAAATCTAAATAATATGCTGAATACGTTTCTGAAATCTTGCTTTAGTCTCTTGATTTTTTATTCAAACCCCCAATTGTTTCTGATTCTCTCTTGCTTCTTCATTTTCTATTTCACATATTCTTACATTATTTTTAGCTTGATTATTGTAATTTCCATTATTATTGTATTTCCTATATTTATTAAAATTTTCGTATCTGCCGTAGTTGTTTCCTTGATTATACTGTCGAAATGTCCTTCCTGAATGATTACTGTTATAAAATCCTCTGTTGTTTCCTCGCTGGTGATTATTCCTAAAGTCAAAGTTTGATTTCCTGAAGAAATTCCTGTTATCTTTCATATGTAAGACTTGTTGTTGTCCTACTATACCTTCTACTGAAACCAATTTTGATAGTACCTCTTGTGTAGTCTCAAAACTTCCCGCTGCAATTATTGTTTTGGTTGCATCCGTTGCGGCATTCATAGTTACTGCCTTAATTGTTGCTTCCTTTGTATATTTTTCAGCTAGCCGTTCAGGCATCCCTTCCGATATGTATGCTGCCTGTAATTTTTCCGCCAGTTTCTCTATTTCTGTTGCATACTGTGTCACATCCTTTCCATTTTGCCTTACTTTACCAAGCTTCGCTAAGAGAAGGCTTGGATTGTCTCCTCTTATCCCCGTTTTAAGTTTACTCTTGATGTCTGCAATGGAGTTTTCCGTTGTGATTAAGCTTCTAGCTTTTCCTGTTAGTCTCGTTTTTATTAGTAGAATAGCATTTTCCTCATTACCAGTCGCGTTTATTTGTAATAAATCTAATGAGTCTAAAAATGACTGTAATTTGCTTGCTTCGCCGTTGAACTCGTTTGATAAAACTTTACTCGCAAAATTAAAAAAATCGTTCATACTTGTCGCCATGTTCACTTGTTTGCTTATTGCTTGTAATACATCTGTGTCGATTTCCTCAAATATAGAGGTAGGTATGTTGATAATACAATTTAACGCTTGAAATGCCCTATCAGCTTTATCCCTAATCCTACTTGCATAATTTTTACAAGTCTCCTGTTGTACTAAACTTAAATTTTTCCAATTTTTGGCTATTAACTTAGCAAAATTATTATAGAGACCTACTATGCTATTCATTACTTCTATATGTATATCAGGATTTTTAGGAGTTTCTTTCTTCAAAACCCTTTTCCCCTGTTTATCAATTTCTTCCACAATTAATCGTAACTTATCTTCAAAATCCTCCCACGTTATTGACATTTAAAAAAAATAATTCGTTCATAAGAATAGAATGCATATGTACTTACAATTATTTTACACGGTGAGAGTTCCTGTTGCCTGCTTTACTGCATTGCTTCGGTTGATATCCCTTTTCAACGCTCTTCGGTGCGTTTTCTATAATGACCAAACAAATTTTAAGATGAAAGCTATAGTTATAATGTATAATAATACCATGATGTGCATCGCAACATTATCTTGCTATACCATAAAAGTGTTGTTGACAATTCCTGTTTCTTTTGCCTCTTGTTTGGTTGATGAACCTCCCATTGTTTCTCTTCTCCAAGGTCCCAAATTTAAATAGAAAACCATATAGTTCTACTCTTATACCATCAATTGTACCATAATTTTTCGTTCGCAGAATGATAATTTACCTTTTACTTGCGGGACAATTTACCATAATCATTTGTTACCATTATACCATTAATTATTACAATACCATTTACCATTTTACTATCAATTTTTCCATTACCATTTTACTATTACTATTACCATGTGTTCGCATGATCGCCATGTAGCGGCGCTATCTATTTTACCATAACCATTTTATAATTACCATGTCCCATTAGTTTGCAGGATCGCCATGTAGTGGCGATTACTATTATACTATTAATTTTACCATAACCATTTTACAATAACCATTAAATTTGCAGGATCGCCATGTAGTGGCGATTACTATTATACTATTAATTTTACCATGACCATTTTACAATAACCATTAAATTTGCAGGATCGCCATGTGGTGGTTACTTAGTAAGGGTCCCTCGTATACTCGACGCTTACCATAAAGGCATTATATCTTGGAGGAAACCACTTACCTAGCAACCTGTATGCGGGAATAATATAAACAACATCACTTCTGTAAATATCACTGGGATGACGTTTAATACATAAAAAATACTCAAATATAAAACCAATCGTCTTATTCAAAGTATTAATAACAACTCTCCTATCCTGGTTCGTTAACTCTTAATTTATAGAAAATATAGATATGATTTTCTACATGCCTGACCTCCGTCTATAAGTTGTACATATTTGTTGATACCTATATATAAACACGAACGTGCTTCCACTGATAACTGACATTGACCGTGGCCGATCAATGCTCCCTAAATACTATAATTAATATTAACCTAAATTTAAATATTATTTCTAAGTTAATGCCCTTTTGCCATTGCTGTCCTTTAGGGATCACTACAATATATTAGAACCTATTAGCGAGTTTTTTACTGACTCCGTATCATCATTGTTTTTGTTCACCGTTTCGTTTGAAATATTATTAATTGTTAAATCCATCATATTTTGGTTATTTTCATTATGCATATCAATATCTCCAGAAAATGTAATTTCTTCCACATGCACATTAGGACAATTTCTTCTTGTTGATCGCAGAGGTGGGTCCTTGCCCCCTTTTTCATATTGGCCACCGGACATCTGGGCTTCAGAGCCGGGGCAAGACAAATATATAGATAAAAGCTACTTACAGTATCGTTGTTACACTAATTATATACAACACAGAAAAAATAATAATAGGAAACTGCTAGGTAAGTAAATCACTTATCGCAAGAGAACTCAAATCGATACGTCCGCACTGTAGGATAGTTCGACCGAGAATCGTCCAAATTCTTAGCAAATAATAACTCTTGATGAATTTTTTCTTCTTTTATAAATCGTACATATGATAAGAGTAGAGCTTCGTTACTTGGTAGAGTTGATTTATCGAGTTGAATGGAAAATTTGCAAGTCTTTAGGTAATCGCATAATGATATTTCAACGTCATTTGCCATTTCATCTATTCTTCTTTGCACTGAATTATTACTGAGAGGATTTTTTAAAATTATATCAAATGGTGTCTTATGATGGAGAACAGTTTTTAATATCTCTTCGACTGCCGGCAAAATTAATTCCTCGCCAATGGTGAGTGGTTTTCCTGACTTTGCAATTAACGATGAAACGTTATATAAGGCTCGTAGCCCATCATCGTCTCGTTTAGAAGACGATGCTAAAAGGTTTGATATAGTTGGCTGTTTTAAATATTGTTTTTCGAGTTCTTGAAAATAGAATATATCTTTGTTCTTCTTATCAGGACGCATTTTATGTAAATGCTCTTGTAGCCTAGGTTTCATAGCTTCATTTGAAAAACTTTTCGGCAAATTAAACACATAGGTAATGATTTGTTTGTAGAAGATTCCGCAAATCCATATTTTAAATATTCAATACTGTATTGCCGGCATTTCTTTTTTAATTTAGAAGTAGATTCAGCCATTTTCATACAAAACTTAAATTCTCAATAGATTTATAGATAGTAATGTTTATAAAATGACACACCAAACACGATTATTTACTACGGCAGAGCTTATGATATACTATATATCGCGGCCAAGCACATACAACTAACTAACAAAAAATTCGTAGAGCTGTTGCTTTTATACGTTTCATTTCGTGCATGATTCAACTTGTCTGTGTGCGAACATGTCGAAACATGTTATTTTGTATGAACATCGCGCGTTCGCTTATCAACGTGCGAGGACAAGTCATATACTTCTATTCTGAACTAAAAGAAATTATTATAATTATTAGTATTATTATTAATGCTAATTTAAAACTGCTTATTAACCCTTAATAAATCATTTTTATTTCACCATTCCTCTTGACTGCTTATTATTTGCTTCTGAATCCGCTACCGCCCCCCTAAAAGGCTGCAACGTCCACAGGGGGGCGGTATCGCTTTAAATGATACCATCTTAGATAGAAATTACGTATTAAAGATCTGGATATTGTTTTTGATTCAGATTAAGTTTTATTGAGCATATTCACTTGAAAGTATCAGAGGCAAATAGGATGTATGGATTCATTGTAAGAAATTCTAAGGGTTTCACCAGACTCATTTGTTTAAAGATATTATACTTTTCTTATATTAGATCTAAACTTAAATATTGTTCTAATGTATGGCGTCCTCGTTACAGCATCCATGTATCCTGAATTGAAAATTTACAAAGAAAGTTTCTTAAGTACTTGACTTTCAAGGTACCTACCCACAACAAGGTTTTCAATATGATCTTTTACTTGAGAGTTTCAATTTTGAGAGTCTTGAGTTCAGAAGGTTTCTTGCTTCTCTGTCATATCTCTTCAAGCGTGTAGATTGTCTTATTGACTGTCCAAGTTTGCTGGAGCTGCTAAATTTTAACATGTCTCAATTTAATAATAGGCTAAACCTAATGTTTTATAATAAAAATGCGAGAACTTATCTCTTACTGAGATACAATAATTTTAACAAGGTCTGCAAAGAGTGCGATTTGTTTTTTCATAGTTTAAACCACATTAAACTTGTAACAAGTAGTATGTAATATTTTAATTTTGCTTATGTTTTGTCTTTGTATCATTTATGTCACTCGTGTCACTGTATTTATCGTTTTTATTTGTCTACTTCTATATAAATATAAACACACATGTATGAATTGCCCTTTCAAGGGATTGTAAGATCTGTTGGGCAATAAATGCTATTATTATTATTTGTTCTATAATGGTGTATGGTACTACAAAAGGGTAACCATAGGTGGCTATGCAACTGACATTCAGCTGTCAGTCTTTATACCAAAATGGGTTATACGGGAGATGAAAAAGTAGATATATTCTCAATTTATGTAAAAAATAATAAAAACAAACAAGCGGCAAGAAGAGAATATAGGCTGATTTATCGGGATAAACAAACTCCTTCTGCAAATACATTTTTATATAATTATCGTTGTCATAAATGTTAAAATGTTTGAGCGGAAGAAACGTAGGAAATGAAGAAGATCTTAATATTTTTCTTTACTTTGAAGGTAAAAATTAAATACTTAAATACATTAAATGCATAATAACATTTTTATTTTAGAAAATTCCGAAACTAGTTTAAACAGTGCTACTAATGCATTAGAGAAAAGCCGTGCGACGATACATAGACTTTTAAGAAAGCTCAAGTATAAGCCGTACAAAATATTACTGGTACAAGAACTTACCGATGTTCATAAAAGAAAGCGATTAGAGTTCTGTCAACAAATGATTACAAATTTGAACAATGATCCTAATTATTTGATAACATTTTATGAACAGATGAATCAAATTTTTCAAGTTCGGGCATTTTTAAAAGAAGAAATAGGTATTCGTGGGAACAGAAAAATAATAGAAAAATAAAAAAGTCAGGAAGAAAATCAAGAAATGTGTGGTGCAGAATTTTTCAAAACAAAATGTTTTATGATTATAAATTAACTGGGAACACAGTTAATACAGAAGTGGATGAGTTATTAAATCAAAATTATACACAAAATCAATGAAATAGTATGATGTGGCAACAGGATGGAGCACCGCCACATAATGTTGTAGCAGTTCAAGAACAATTTCATGTGTGGATCAGCAATAAGAGTACCATTAAATGGCCGCCAAATTATCCCGAGCTATTTATGGGGGTTTTTACAAGAAAAAGTGTATTTTGACTCAAATTCAAATATTAACACTATCACGGCAAAAGTTCGCTCCGAAATTGAAAATTTAAATGGTCATTATAACACAATATCTGAGGCATTAGAAAATTTGAAAGGAGATATTACTTGTGCATTGATAACAATGGAGGACACTTTGAGCATCTATTATAATCTTAAATGTAGTATTGTATCTTAAGTCATTAATTTTGTTGACTTTCTAAATATATAAGTTGTTTTTGAACTATATGTGAATTTATTTCTTATCTTATAGTAGTACCATACACCGTTATAGAACAAAACTAATGCTACACAATGTTATATATTTGTAATCAGGAAATGCAGGGATACTTAAAACTATAAAAAAAACAGGGTGTCCCATTTAAAATATTGAAGATGCATTTTATTGGGCACTCCCTTTATACAAAATTCCTCCTGTTGCTACATTTTTGGTTGGTACAAATAAAATAATACAACTTTTATTTGAAACTTTTTTTTGTATTCCTGAAATTAATGAAAATAAAGAAACCCTGTAAATATTTCATTTAAATTTTATAATACTGTTTATAAAGTATTTCATTCTTGTGCTTTCCACATCCAAGTAATTAATTCTATTAATACAACATGAGAAATATGTTTATTTGTTTACATGTATCATGATGGTCGTGTTCATCCGCACACACGATACCTGATCGATCAGGTAGCGATCCCGAGATGCGTGCATGAATGGTTTATTTTACTATGATCGCTCACTGATCGGACGCCATTTAAAAGATCACTTTTATTTTACGATCCACTCCTGATCATAGTGCTCACCCCACGTGACCCACGTGTTTTGTTTGAAAGTTTTGAGTATAGTAGTTGATTTTTGATTTATTTAATGTTATTGTGTAGTTTGAAGTAGAATTTAATATTAAATATATTTAGTATTGTATATTATAATCTTAGTTTAGTAAAAGTAGTGTAAAAATAGTTATATTGAAATTACTGCCTTGTGTTATATTTTAATTTATTGTATTGTTTTCCTGTAGTTTTTGAAATATTTTGTATTAATAAATCTAGTTGAGTACATATCATCTTGTGCATGTAGTATAGTAGAGAACCCATATTAAAATTACTTTAAGTAGAGTAGTGTAATTTAATTGTTAGGTTATAATTATAGTAGGTAAATAGTTTAATTTTGAGTCATGAGTATAAAATTAGTTGAGGGGTGCATCCACGGACCACATACCACAGGGTATGTGGTCTGTGGGTGCATCAGTTATGTGTTGATGAAGCGGGATTAATGGAAATGGATGAATACTTATGACTTAGATCAACAATTAAAATAATATTTCTGAAAAACAATGTAAACAGTAGAACAAAATCAAAAGATAAAAAAACTACCGAACCAAATTTCTTTAATACATAGACATAAACAAACGAATGACAAATACACATATCGATGTTACTTTAAATTGCCGGTTCATTCGTGCGAGATGAGCGCTCACTGAGCGCTACTTTCTGAGAGATCTTTAACTGGTGTGGATGAACGCGACCGTTGTCACCATCATAGTAAATATCATTTTTAGTGGTGTATATTTATAATTTAAAATATTTTCAAATTATGTTTAGAGCCCTCTTACCCACTTTTATAAATTTGAATTGATATATTTGAGTTCCTTTGGACAAATGTTTTATGAATTAAACATTTTTAAATACATTTTGATGAGTTAAATAACCTATTTCTACATTAGATTAATATTTCAGTTTCGAACTTACTAATTCTTCTTCAAGACGAACTCCAGGCATGGTTAACGTTTCTCTTTGAGGAAAATATGTTCCAGGGGAAGCAGTAGCTGCTGCTATCAAACATTGTCTTGTATTTTCCGAGGGTATCCAAGCATCCCGTCTTCTATCAGTTTCATTACCTACCACAAGTCGTGAGCTACTATAAGTTTCTTCATTAGGCGGAAGGCCTAAATCTGAAATAACTTTATTATGAGTAATGTGATTACTAGTACCAATTAAATCAAAAAATGCTTCTGTTGGATCTTTTGATTGCAAAGGTGTTTCTGAAAATATCCTGCAAACTTCTGGTTCATTTTTATTACTTTTATGATTATCTTCAATGTTTAAATGACTACTAATTTGACTCGTTGCTTCAATGAGCTCCTGGGAAAAATCGATTTGGTCCTCTTTGTTTTCAGTTGCACCGAAGTATTGGCTTAGGGAGGGAACAGTATCTTGAGACATTTTTAAAAATTATCATGAATTAATTTATATTAACATTTCTATCAGCAATTATTTGACACTTGCCTTAAGATCATTTTAGATCACATGACGTTGACAGTAACGCCATGTTGGATGAGGGGCAAATAACTTTCACTGTCATTCGCACCACAGATAACCCACAGACCACAGATGATTAGCACACACAGCAAACAGACTTGTGTTCACAGACCACAGGGTTTTTGGTTTGTGCTTGTGTTCGCACAGAAAACAGATCCTCTTCCGTATTTTGTGGTCATTCGTATTTTCCATTTGATTATAAATAGTATTTTTTTTAGTCACGAGGGGGCTATGGTTCGGGTGCCCTAATGGTTGCCGCTCAGCCATTAATCAGGCTTATTGTGCACCCCCATTTGCAGCCCATCCTAATTTCTTGACGAACAGTGAGATTCGTCGGACTATACTTTCCTGCAGTTCCTCTTGATTTGTATCTGGGAAGATATCTAAACAGGAGGCTCTCCTTCTGCACAAGGCAGGACACTCGAATATAACGTGCTTTGCGGTTTCCTGTATCTTTCCACACATCCTGCAATGGGGGTTTGTTGCGTCAATATAAGAGCATCTGCTGCATTGGAACTCGATGGTCCTTTGATCATTCTTTTGGACTGACCGTGTCCCGTACCTCTGTTCCAGCGCTTTTGGTGTTCATGTGACACCCACTTGGACACAGTTTTTTGCACGACGCTATATGAAATGCCGTATGCTGATTCTGGTCCCATGAGGGTGAGATCAGCTCCTTTAATTCTTGGCACACTTATCAGCACCCTCATTTCTAGCTACCCCTGTATGGCTTGGCACCCAGTGCCGTTCCTGGCGGGTATGCAGCGAATGCCCCGCACGCAGGCGCCCAAGTTAAGGGGCGCCAAATTCAACTATTCGCTACCTTGCAAAAACGCACTTCTAATTGAAAGAAAAATCGACATTAAAGGTATTAAAAATCAAATTATAGCAAAGCTGTAAACTTTGATTACAGGAAGAAACAGTAAACTAATATAAGAAGTAACTTCTAGAAATTGCTTCTACACTGGAATTTATATGCAAAAAATCGGCGTGTCGGCACTCGGCTTACGGGCGGCGGCGTATCTTCAAAGGATGCCGCTCGCCTTTGGCGGCTCGCTCGACAAATAGTATACATGTTATTGTTTTTTATGCATTTATTGGCGGCGTGTTCCTCAGAGAGGTCGAAGGTGCAAAAAATATTATTTTCTGAAAAGTTCTCCAAAAAAAACTTTTTTTCGGCTCCAGATTTTTCCACCAGATTTTAGCGGTGATATAAAACAGGAGAATGTGGCTTGTTTCAGTCAGTCAGTTCAGTCATCGAGTATTCGTCGGTGATTTTTGACGATTAATAATAATTTCATTTGAATATAATATTACGTGTTGCCGTTGTGTTGCTGATTTTAAATCTTAAGGTAAGAGAAGATAAAAGAAAACGTGTTATTAAATCAAGTAATATTTCGATTTGAGAGTTTTCTGATTATATTTTGACTCCGGTCAGCTTTTTTTCTAATTACTTTTTTTATCTCTTCAGAAATGAGTGATGGCAGTAAAAAAATTGTCTGGAGCCCAAAATAAAAAACGTCGATTGAAATTGGAGGCAGAGCGGGATAAACTCAGCGGTTCGCTGAACAAATTCCTTCAACTCAGCAGTTCTTTGGCGAATCCACTTCTGTCAAGAGAAGAACAAGTTGTTGCAGAACCGATGATTATTATAGAAGATCAGCAGCCATCCACGTCTGGAAGTTCTGGAACGCCTGTTTCACCTGATGCATCTCCTGAACTCGGCCATCCGGTAAGCGAGAATGAAGAAAGATCTGAGCACAGTGACATTGCTGATATTAGTGATATTGATATTGCTGATCCATCTACATGGCCAAATAGTTTGAGTCATCATCTAATCCAATCAATCGTGACAAAGGGAGCTGTTCAAATTAAAGAAAATTTTCCTGTTGATGAGTCTGGTAGGAAATTTTCAGTAACGCAATATCTTAGGAAGTTGCCAAACGGCGAAATAGTTAATAGGGATTGGTTGGTGTATTCTAAAAAAATTAATTGCGTATTTTGCATTTTTTGTAAAGTTTTTAGCGCTTTGTCTCATCAATTGACCACTGGGTACTCCAATTGGAGGCACCTTTCAGTTAATATTTCCCTACATGAAAATAGTATGGAACATATGAAAGGGACTCAAAAATGGCACGAATTAAAATTGCGTTTGAGCAAAGATTGCACAATTGATAAAGAGCAACAACATCATTACGAAAATGAAAAAAGACGATGGCGTGCAATAATCAAAAGAATGATTTGTATTGTGCAATATTTGGCCAGTCAGAATTTAGCATTCAGGAGTGACAGCTCTAATCTTTTCGAATCAAATAATGGTAATTTTCTCAAACTGGTCGAAACGATTGCCAAATTCGATCCGATTATGATGGAGCACCTGAGCAATATTCTAGGTCTAAAGAGTTGAAAAAAAACATGCCCCATTATTTAAGCAATCACTTTCAAAATGAATTAATCCATCTATTATCAAAAAATATTCGCATAGAAATTTTGAACTGCCTCAAGAAAGCAAAATATTATTCAATAATTTTGGATGAAACTCCAGATGCTAGTCATGTTGAGCAGTTGACTTTCATAATTCGCTTTGTTCATTTTTCTTCAAATTAGGTTGAAATGAGAGAACACTTTCTGGGGTTTTTTAAAGTTTTGGATAGTACAGGAGAAGGGCTTTTCAATCTGTTGAGAGATGAGATACTACCAACTTTTGAAATTGATTTTCTTAATATGAGAGGTCAGGGTTATGACAATGGCGCAAATATGTCTGGGAAGCATGTGGGCATTCAAGCTCAATTTAAAAAAGTTAACCCGAGAGCTATTTTTTTGCCTTGTTGTGCTCATACATTAAATTTGACAGTTAATGATGCAGCTAAAATATCAGACGAGATTGTAGGTTTTTTTCAATTATTCAGGAGCTGTTCAATTTTTTTCTGCTTCACCCTACAGGTGGAATATTTTAAAGCGAAATTTACAAAATCTCTCTTTAAAGTCAGTGAGTAAAACTCGATGGGAAAGCAGAATCAGAGCCGTTCAACCTCTTAGATTTCAACTTCTCGAGATTTGTAGGAGTTTACTTGATTTGATGGAAGATAATTCAAGAGACATGGATACCAAACATTCAGCAAAGGTACTTTTAAAAAAAATTAAAACGTTTAAATTTATTTGTTCCATCATTATTTGGTACAATGTATTGTCAAAGGTCAATATAGTGAGTAAAATGATGCAGAATCCAAATACAGTTGTTAATGAATGCCATAGAGAAATAAAAAGTCTCATCAACTACTTCACTGAAAAAAGGTCAGATGAAAATTTTGATGTTTTTGTGAATGAGGCTAAAGCCGAAGCTGGAAAAATGATGTAGAGCAAACATTTCTTTCAATTAGGGAACGAAAGAGAAAGCGTCAATTTTCATATGAAAGTACAGACGATCCAGTTATAGATCCAAAGCGAAAATTTAAGATCAGTTTTTATTTCCAAATTTTGGATACAACAGTTCAATCCCTACAAAGTCGTTTCGAGAGATTGAAGCAATGCAATGATTTATTTGGATTTTTGAGTGATTTTCAAAACCTAAATTCTGATGAGATTAAACGATCGTGCATAGATTTGGATTTGCAAATTCACCATGAAGGAAATGTTTGCAAGGATATTGATGGTCTTGATTTGTACAATGAAATTTCATCATACAAAATCCTTAACCCTGTCAAAGACTCTCGCAATACCTCAGACTCACCCATAGATATTCTGAATTATATAACCAAGAAAAATTTGCAGTCTTTGTTTCCAAACCTGTCTATAGCATTAAGGATATTTTTGACGCTGCCGATTTCTGTTGCGTCTGGCGAAAGGAGTTTTTCAAAGCTAAAACTTGTAAAATCTTATTTGACAACTTCGATGTGCCAGGAAAGGCTTTCAGATTTAGCTGTTATTTCAATCGAAAATAAAATATGTGAAGCCATCGATCACAATGAAATGATCAATGAGCTTGCATCTGCAAAAGCAAGACGTGTTATGTTTTAAAACTACCTTGTTATTTAATCATTAGGTACTTAGGTATTAGACAGATCTTGCACATTTTCAAGTTAACGGATTTGTTTGCGTTGAGCGCCGTTTGAGAGTTTTAACTCAATTCACTCAGTTGATTGAATTGAGTTATATTAGATTTTTTGTTAATTTCCGAATGGACGTGTTTTATTTATGACCTATATTGTACGTTAATAGTCTATTTTATTTGATGTCGAAAATACATTTTTTGTCATATTTTTTCGTTGTTTTATTTTATTACGCCCATTTTCATAATCAAACACTTACACTAAAGTGACTTTAGTCTTTAGTCTATAAGGAAACTATTCAGTTTAAACCTCAAACTAAAAATTATTATGAAAATTGGCCTTATCATCAAAATTTAAGCATAGTATATAGGGGCGCACAAAATTATTCTTGCACGCAGGCGTTCGCCACCCCAGGGACGGCACCCCCAAGTGAGAATTACCCTATTGGCTTTAGCTAAGGTTTTCAAGGTATTATGACAGTCCCACACTATCTTCGACGTATAGCTGTGACTTGCTAATGCCATAAAAGCCGCCCGATTGTGCGTGTTCACATAGATAGTCTTTCTGTTATATTTCCTGTCTATACATGTTCTGTCGCATTCGATTAGTGCAGCTATTTCTGCTTGAAATACGGTCTGCAGCTTACCAAGGCAAAAGCTTATACTTTGCCTGGGTCTGACTCCGTAGACGCCTGCTCCTGTACCCGTTGGGGTCTTTGACCTGTTGGTGTACCAGGTGATACTATTCAACATATGTTGAGGTTCTCCCTGAGCCCATTCGGATGTGTCACTCTAGTTGACGCGATATGGTATCTCCGTTTCCAGGACCTTGGGCATTTCAAGGATGTCGCACCTCATGGTGCCGTGTATTTTGTATGTTTCATAGCATGGTACTTGCACCAGTTGCCATTACACTGCATTCTATATGCAGCCATTTTAGCATCCCCCTGTATGTATAGATCTATTGGTCGGATGTTTAGCAGTATTTCCAATGCTGCGGTTGGAGTGCTTTTCATGGCACTTGTAATGCTGTCAAACGCCCCTTCGATATCCAGGAACACAGCCAGTGCAACTTCTTTGTAAGTAATGGCTTGCTCTATCTTACCCACCAAGCTAGGCTGTTTCACAAGATTTACCATTTTGGTAGACATGTTGGTTAGGGTGTAGCGGCTTCTCTATTGCCTTGAGAAGAAAGTATAAGAGACTTATCGGGCGATGAGCCTTTGCAGTATCGTACGAGGATCTTCCAGGTTTTGGTATAAATGCCACCCTGGATATTTCTCAAACCATAGGGATAATTCCTGTGGCTAAGCTTAGTCTAAACAGACTCGCAAGTCTCGGACTTATTATATCGGCGCTTTTTTGAAGTAGCACTAAGAAGATTCCATTTATTCCAGGTGCCTTGAAGGGATTAAAGGATTGGATAGCCCATGTCACAGACCCATATGTGACTATGTACTTTGCACAAGTCCAGTTATCACGAGTTGCCAGACCATGGGCAACTTGCCGTTTTTCCCTGGCTTCGCTTGTTGCTTCTACTTGTATTTCGGTGTATCCCGGGAGGTACGTACTGAGCAGTAGTACTGCCAGTGGCTCCGTTCATCTGGAAATTTTTGAGATCGCTCTGGAAGTAGCGCTACCTAATCCCCACCATATTTTACTTGATCGCTATTTGATTCTGATCAACGGCTGTTTCTTGGGATTTGTGATCACCACTTATTGCGTGTGCATATTATTTGTCATTCGTTGATTACTTTTCAGTTTCTTGCTTGTTTATTCCGTTATTACCAAAGAATACAATTCATTGTTATTACTTCTCAATTTGTATTGTTTTATGTGAGTAAAAATAAAAACTATGGCTGAAGGAATAGATGCAAATCTGTTTGCAAGGCAGATGATAATTTCAACTTGAACGCAGTAAATGCAATGGTTTAAAATCTTTTGTTAATCCTATTCCAGGAAATATGTTAGAAGGTAGATTGAGGGAAACAAGACCAAGAAATGCAAATTTTGTTGAAGAATCAGTCCAAAGATTTGACGATGTTTTATTCAAAGAACATTTTAGAATGGCGAGACAGGTATTTAAAGTCATTAATTTTAAAAATAATATACTTATGACATTCTTAAAATACAATAATTTATGAGTTTTAATTCCCAAACTGGCTATACCGCCTTCCTAGTCTTGCTCTACCACACCGGTATCATTTGTTAATAGTCTATGAACATTTTTATCTAAACCCACACTTTCCATTCTAAAAAACTCTCCTGTATCAACAACTCGCTCGCAATTTGAATTCAAAATTCCCACTACTTGTCTTATGATCACCGATACCAGATCGACTGCATATACGTAATAAATAAAATATACTGCCAACTGCATATACATATAAATAAAATATACTGCGCCTAGCGGTACGGGAAGCGTGGCGATCATCAGAGTGTCGACATATATATGTCTGCACCGTAGGTGGCCAAGAACAATACGCGCATGCGAGTCACGAGACGTTGCATTGTTTAATATCATTGGCTGTATCATCAAAGAATACACCAGCCCAATTGGTGTATTCTTTGGTATCATTCCCGCTTTGACGCTTTTAGACCTTCAGAGGGGTGGCAATGTGGCAATGATATTAAACAATGCAATGTCTCGTGATATTATTTGTCTATGCTAACAACCTTTACCACTCCCCTAATGGTCAAAAAGCATCAATGCGGGAATGATACAGCCAATGATATTAAATAATGCAATGTCTCGTGACTCGCATGCGCGTATTGATCTGGGCCACAGACGGTGCAGACATATATATGTCGGCACTCTGATGATCGCCACGCTTCCCTGACCGCTAGGCGCAGTATATTTTATTTATATGTATATGATCGACTGAGCAAAAAGAAATATGATCTTTAAAATGGCGACCACTCCCTGAGCGCTCAAGTAGCAAAGTGGGGGAAGTGTCGCGTTCATAAAATTTTTAAAGATCGCTACCTGTGCGCTCAGTGATCGGTGTCTCGGATGAACGCACCCAGTGTCTCCTCCGGACCGTCCGTCTGTGAGCCGTCTTCTTTGAGTACGGTCTCAGGAACGTTGACTGCATTTTGAGCCATGACTCTGTGAAGTTTTGCGCAGTCAGTGACATTCTCAATGTCCTGACAGAAATTTCTCCATAAGTTTCTCTTGGCTTCCCTCACTGCTTTGTTGAATTCAGTGAGCGCCTTCGTATAGCTGTCCCAGTAACCTGCGCGTTTGCACTGATTCTACAGCCTGCGGACATTCCTTCTCGGAGATTCAAGCTCCCTGTCTCTGTTCCACCAAAGTGCATTTCTGTTGGTCGTTCTGACCGTTTCGGAGCAGGCTACGGTGTATGAGTTCATTATGTCGCTGTTGATGTCGCATGCCATTCTCTCAGTCCCTTGCCCTGAGACTGGGTCAAGTAAGGCCAGATTGATTTCCAATTCCTTCCGGAATGTTTCCCAATCTGTATTCTTGGGGTTTCTAAAAGTCTCTTTCGTGTAGGTCGACTTAAAGTAAAGGATAGGTATATAGTTATGGTACGACGCTGAGGCTTCGTCCAGTACCTCCCAGTACTTAATTTTGCTAGCCATAAAGTAGCTGGGCAAAGTAATGTCCAGGAACTCTTCCCTAAGCAAATATTAATACCTTTCAGCGTTTAGCTTCGCAACTTAACTAAGAAGGGATATACAATTACATTGCGACAATATATGTTTTACGCCAACTATACTTATACTTTCAATCCTTAGATCGGTATGATCTAAAGGCCGTATGACATTATGTAGTTTCCAATGTCGTTTTCTGTATAGTTTTCAATGTTGACAAAAACTGTATAGTGTCATACGAGCATGTAGTTTTCGATATCGAATACTGTACAGAAATACCATTCCGTATCATATTTCTGTACAGTTTCTGCGCAATAGATCAAATATCGTGTCGGTGTCACATTGTGTCGTGTTTATGTTTAGCCTAACCTAACTCATTCCTTGGTTAGTTGAAATTATTTTATTTGGTTTCCTGTTATTATGGAGTTAAACGTAATGGCTGCATGTGCTGCGGCTGTAGTTGGATATACAATGATATTCCAAACTATTTGCAAAGACAATTCTCGGAAAAAAGCCAAAACGAAAATGGATTAGGCCCTGGATTCAAAGGAGAACAAGTGGTTCGACTTCGAATGTGTTAAATTTGTTGAACAATGAGCTTTTGCAAGAAGATCCATTAGCATATATAAAAACTTTTTAAGGATGTCCCAGACACAATTTGATTACTTATATAATTTGGTGAAACAAGATATTGAGAAATCTGATACTCATTTTCGGGAGGCTATACCAGGACGGAACAGGTTGTATGTTTATTTTAAAAAAAGTACACATTAAATAATATATTGTTATTAATAGGTTAGAAGTAACTTTACGTTTTTTGGCCACTGGTGAATCATACAGATCCCTAATGTATTCCACACGAATTCACGAATCCACAATAAGTAAATTCGTGCCAGAAGTATGTAGATCTATATATAATCATCTACATCCAATATATGTTAAGGTAAGTGTTTGCCTGAGACGTTTTATTTATTTTTAATTATAGACACCAAATACAAATCATGAATGGGAGCAAATAGCAAAAGATTTTGATGATATATGGCAGTTTCCCAACTGTATTGGAAGTTTAGATGGGAAACATATTAAGTTTAGACCACCACTATCAGCAGGTTCATATTACTACAACTACAAAGGAGACCATTCAATCGTTTTATTAGCTTTAGCTGATGCAAAGTATAAATTTACATATGTAAATGTGGGAGTAAATGGACGAGCAAGTGATGGAGGAGTTTTCCAACAAAGCAAACTTTCTACAGCTTTAGTTGATGGAACTTTGAATGTACCCCAGCCTGCAAAATTGAAGGGTAGAACATTAGAAGTGCCATATGTGATCGTTGCAGATGATGCTTTTCCCTTAACATCACATATAATGAAACCCTACCCAGAACGGCAGTTGTCATGATACCAAAGTGTTCAATTACAGACTTTCGAGAGCACGGCGAATAATTGAAAATGCTGTTGGCATATTATCCAATAGATTTAGAATACTACTTAATACAATAAATTTATCTGCAAATAAAGTAGAGTTGGTAACATTGGCTTGTATAGCTTTACACAATTATTTAATTAAAGAAGAACCTTTACATGTTCCAGAAAACACTAACGAAAATGTGCAATTAGCAGGCATTTCAACCCAATGTTACAGAACCAAACCAACTACAACTTCTCAGAAGATTAGAGATCAATTTAAAGAGTTTTTTATGTCACCTCTAGGCGCTGTTCCATGGCAAGAAGAAGCCATAAGAAAACACAATTTATAATGTAGTATTCACCTTTCATTGAAAAGGTTGTTAAATGAACAAATATAAAGTTTTATTGTTTCTTTATTGGCTCTTTGTATTATTTTTAGTGCATGCTATATTTTTTTGATCATAATAGTGTTATAATCTATTTTATTTCATTAGATACTTTTTAGTATAGAATTTCCTATTTAAAATAAACTTTCTGCTTCCCTTGTATATTTTTAGGTCAAATAGATTAAAATCAAATTGAAGTTATATTATGTAGTTTTATTTTTCATTGTCATATTATTAATAATATTGATTATATTTAATTCAGCTTCATTCTGAAGAGCCTCTCCAGAGATGGCTCTTAATCGCATGGCAATATATTCATCAAAGACATCAAACCGATCCTTTGGAGTTTTTTGTTGCGTTTGTTCCATGGCATTACATATGCCCTGCATTGCTGCTGAAGCATCTTCCAAAATTTTGTCCCCAGGAAGAATTTTTTTTTAAACCTCTTTGGGGTTTTCGATTGTAATGTCGTAGATATGTGACTAGTGACGGGACTATTAATACCTGGACTTATGGAACCATCATCATCCATTTCAGTAAATTCCAATATTATCTGAAAATACACACAAATTAAAAACTATTCACTGTAGTTAGATGTTTTTAAAGACAAAATAATTTTGTAGAGCACCTTATTCTACTTTTTAATTATAATTAAAGCACAAACCATAATTTTGTATGGAATAGTTATACTATAAGAACTTCAAAATAATAAGATTACCTACAAAACAATAACTTGTTGCACAATTACAAATAGTGTGACTTATTACTTACGTTTTCATTATCTGATGGAATATCATAAGGTTCTTCGGGTTCGTGAGGTTCATCAACAATTGTGTCAGTTGAGGCCCTAGGATCTATGCCACTTCCTCTAAGTAATTTATCTATTACTTCAAAATAATACAAATTTGGAATATATACCTACAATAGAGAGATTATTCAGTACAAAAATTGTCTATATAAAAGCATGTAATTAAAGGTATAGGTACTTACATCAGCTGCACCAGCACCACTTTTTTTGGAAGTCACTACTTTTTTCCTCTCTTGTATATAGGTCTGACGCATCATGTTATACTTTGCTTTTATTTCAGTAACTGTAGTTCCTGGCCTGATTTGATCAATTTCATTTCGAATGGCTTCTAGGGAACTCGACCGTGCGTGCTTATTCTTGTACTTTGTACATGTAATTTCGTACAAATTTGGATGGTGTCCATATAGCTCTATGAGCTTAAGGGCAGCGACTTTCGTCCAAGACATAGTTTTAGTTTTTAAAAGGAAACGAAATCAATTAAATGAGAAAATGGTAAGTTAAGTTTATGTTTATACAATGAATTGAAGTCGTAAATATCAATTGACATTGACAATGACTTGACAGCTCTACCACCAATCAGAGGCGTTATTTTTGTTAATTTCAATATCGAAAACCTACTTGTGTCATACACAATTTAATGGACATAAAGTTTCCTGTACAGGAAGCTGTACAGTTTTTGTGAATATTGACGACTGTACAGAAAACGATATCGAAAACTACATAATGTCATACGGCCTTTAGTTTCGACAAAGAATTTTGTTGGTGTATTCTTTTGGTTTCGATATTGTGTGGATGACTCACACCAATGACGTCATTGACTACGAAGACATAGAGATCGAAGAATGGACTGAGCAATATCCTCACAAAAGTGACCTCCCTCTAGAAAGAGACAAAGCGACTGCCCCAATACAACTACTGGCCACATATTCGCTTTGTCTCAGTCGAACTTTCCGATCTGTGTTCACTGCACAATGGAATCACGAACACAAAAACTGAACGCTCAGTCCATTCTCTATCTCTATGATACACAAATATCCTTTGGTAGACAAGATTTTACAAGTTTGTCTTCTGTCATTTATTGACATATCATATCAAATTTATAGGTTAAGAAGGGAAGGTGGTGTCATATATTTGAGTTTTTAGTACTACAAAACAAAGTGAACAGTGTAAAAATATTTTAAAGTTTTATATATATTTAAATATTAAGTTTGGTCCTAGTGCTAGTAACTCTATTTTAATAATAGATACAACGATTTAAAAATTTACCATTGGAATACTTCTACATCCTCCTGTTATATGAATGTCAATTTTTATTTTAAGAATAAGGATACTGGGAGATTCTATGAATTTGATAGGTAAGAATAATTTTATCTTTAAAAGTATAGAAGATTAGATGCAGTATAAAAGTTTCAGTGTCGCCTTTTTAGGAAACTGTCGATACTGCTATTTTGCTTAGGTTGAAAGGTAGGTATAATTTCTTTGTATTTACCATAAATTTTAGGACTAATGAAACCAATAAATAAAAATTGGAGGCAAAATAATTAGTAGATAAACATTATGCAACATAAAGGCAAACTATAAGTACATAGGTTTTGCTCTTATCTGGATATCAATAAGATCAAATTTTAAATGTAATTATTAATTTAATCACATGAATGTTTTAACAGTGGATGGTTGATTGTTCATTATCTTTTAATCATAGTAATAAATTTTTTTCGAGTTTAGTTACTTGTTTCTTCAAGATAACTATTGAAACAGAATTGCATAGCAAGAAATGTAAATAAGCTTTTCAAACGGCATTTAGAAAGTATTGCACAAAACAAAATATTTTTAGTGGGATCAAAATATTAGGTTGCAATATACTAGTGGTTTATAAGTGATGTGTGTACATTTATGATATTGTGCTTATTTTCCATACCAATTGAATTTTAATAAAGTTATTTGGGAAATTATGTAATTATTCTAGATATAATTGAATGAGTACATGCATGCAAGCTTCTTTAATGCACTATATTTTTGTTTTGGGATTTTACGAAAAAATAGTAAGTAAAAATACATTTTAGACGTGGTACGTAATTATAAATTTAGTTACCTTTAATTTTACAGATAATGTTAAGTACCAATCCATACATAAAACATTAAGGTATCATAAGTTTTTCTTTTTAGATGCAAGTAATATTGAACCACAGACATGTGTTAATGATGTCTTTGTTTCTTGGGTAAATTTAACTTATTTGAAAATACATCTTAACTATATTAAGATGTAACCACACTGAAATGATCACTTAGGGCAGATGTAGATTTTGCAGAAAAACTAAGTTTTGAAATGTAATATAACAAACATACATTTAATGAGTTAGGCCTTCATATGCTAATATTATCTGAACATGGGAAAACAAAAGCTACTATAAATATGACCATAAGTCAATAAACTGAATTTTTATATAACACAAATATAAAAATACTGCTCAGAGAAATAGTAATTTTATTGTCAGCAAAGTAATCTTCTTAAATTTCATCAACTATAATTTAGTTTAGTTATTAATAAATACAGGTACCATTCATCCTGCTCTTGGTTTATATTGGTGAATATAATTTTAAGTAATAGGAAGATGTTATCTTGTTGAAAGCAAATTCAACTATAAATTTCACTTATCACTGAATACTTGCAAAAATCTTACCTATCCTCAAAATCATTGTTTTGGTCATCCAATTGATATAGTTATAATGTGGTCTTGGAAAAACTATGAAAGTAGGTCTAAAATAATCATCAATAAGTACATTCAGTTTGGATAAATTGTACAAAAGTCTAGATAGAAAGAAAATGAATGTTTTTTCAAACAGCAGTTTGCAGTTTAAAGAAATATTCTTTTATTTATTAGAAAATGCCGAAGGTTTATTGGTTTCAAGCCTTCGAGTGGTTATTTAGAATTAATGTAAAACATATTTTAGTTGGACATACTTTTTAATCCTTTGATGAAAATATGCCCTCCAAATACCATCTACTTCTAATAGAAAATAAGTAATACAAATCTAAAGAAGAAAAAACAATATAATGGATTTTATAGGAATTTAGATTTATATCAATTAATTTGTCTGAAATTATTTTGTTTCTAATTTTCATTGATATATTTTTAAGTGTTTTATTTTGCCATCAAGAAAATTTCAATTATGAGAGCAAACATACAGATAAAATTGAAATGTCTTGATATTGATAACTATTGTGTTATTTAAACTTATAGATAAGATAATTCATTATTTATTTACTATATCTTACATTCATTAAATGTTTATTAAATACCTAAAATCCATGTAGTGTAAATACTCCTACTGGCTAATTATTGGATTCAGAAGCTCATCTTATTCAGATATTGTCTAGAAAATACAAATACTTCCTGACTCTCCATAAAATACAGTTCAATTATTCTATCATCTAAAATACAACTTTGGGATGAAAAGAAATATATACTTTTTGTTAAATTAAAAGAGAATAGAATTTGGTGATTTTACATAGAATTGACTGAAATGCAGGCAGGTTTTTAAAACTTGCATTTATTTCATTTTATGGGATTTTGGAACCAGCAAAACTTTTTATCTAGAATTACGATAGCTACTAAAACTAAAAATATAAATGTTTCTACACCCGAGAACACAAAAAATCAGATTTAAACTAAAAAATTTAAAGATTGTAATGAAGTTCCGTTATATCTTAACATAACATAAAACAATTTTTTATAGGGAATAATACATTTTTGTTTAATATTCCAAATACCTATGATTAATCAAGTCCTACAGTAATGACACATCGGTAGAATTTCTTTGTGAATGGTACTATGCAAATGTTGCATTGTCACATATTGATTGGTAACATGGAAAAAAAGGAAAACGTTTTTCTTTCAAATAATTATGTACTTATGGGGTCCTATTGATTATCAAACATATTTGTATTATCTTGATATATAACTACATTATGTAAATATAAGTAGATATGATAATTAGATTTGTGAACTAATCAGAATGATAACTTTATCTTGTAGATAGCAAAATCTTTAATACACTAAGGGCCAGTTTCACCACCTTCTGATAAGTGTTGGATAGTTAACTACTGTTGTCTTTGTCACTTGGCATAAAATAAGAAAGGACAAAACTTTCCTTTAAACTATCAGACACTTATCAGAAGGTGGTGAAACTGGCCCAAATTAAGAAGCACACTAAATTGGAATTACAAGATCTAGTTTCATCATGTATGAGAATATTGAGAAGAATGTTGGTCTTTTGAAATTCAAATCATATTGTTCGGGTACCAAAATATGTAACTTTGAACGCATTGTGAGTAATGCCTCTTCAAATTGTTCTAAATAAATTGAAAAAATTACCGGGAATCAATTAATGAAATGCAAAATACACCAACAAAATAATTCATTCATCAAAACGTTCTTTCAACGAATTTTCAGCAATCAACTCAGTACTCGCCACAAATTCTCTTTTATGCCTTCTATCTACTGAAAACGGAGACTTCGAATGATGGGGTTTGTTGAGTTTTGTTTTTTCCCCGGAATTCATACTCAAAGAATGACTTATAAGATGGTGTTTTATCGTGGTGTTGAAACAATCATCTTAAGGATTGATTAATCTAATGAGGTACATAAATTTCAGCAGCTATCTCTCTCATATTTAACCAACTATTTTCGGACTTTTCCTTTATCTTAGTTCAAATGAAGACGTTCATGACCAGCCACAGTGACTGCACTGTATCACTTTTATGCATGTGTCGGTTCACTGCAAGTCTAATGTAATATTTTTAGCGCTTCCACACACGAAATTACATTTGCAATATGTAACATTGGAGATGAAGTGACAAAATGGAATCATAATCATCATTCAGCCCTGATACGTCCCTTGCTGAACACAGGCCTCCCTACGACATTTCCATCTTTCACTGTCCTGTGCGGTTGCCAGGTATGGATTCTTTTCTGGTCATCGGTCCATCTGGTTGGAGGTCGGCCACGGCCTCGCTTATCTACTCTTGGCCACCATTCCAAATCTCTCCTCGTCCACCTACCGTCGTTCGATCTTGTAATATGTCCTGCCCATTTCCACTTACCTTTTGTTATTCTTTCCAGAACATCATCCACACCCGTTCTTCTGCGAATCTCCTCGTTTCGAAATCTGTCTCTTAGACTTAATTCTCAGCATCGATCGTTCCATCCCGAAAAAATGGAGTACTGCAAACAATATAAATGACAGATGACGTTCAAGCGCAGTGTGAGTCTAGATGAAGTTGTGTCAACTTAGAGACAAAAGGAATTTCAACAATCCCTTTAAGTAGCCTTTTTAAATGATCAATAAATTGTCGGTAACTAACTGAATAAAAATAGATCGTATATGGCCCTTTTAAAATCCCGAATGCATTGCATTTATTTATAATTTTCCCTACTACAACAACAGTAAAATTTTCACCTTCAAAAACAAATCGAAATATCGAATTTTTTGGAATGCTTTCGAGTTTTTATACCAAAGTGCACATCTTTTTCAAAGACTAAAAGATACATAAACGTCTTCCAATAAATGAATAATTACTGACAGTTTTTAATGTTTACAAAAAGTATCCGGCACCGCGGAAATGCCGCCAAATTTGGAAAATACCAAATGAAAATTTGAACTGATAAATCAGAAAACATATTTTATTATTGTAGACTCTCATTCATTCATGGAAGCTTTATAAATGAGTATTTGTTTATTTGAGGTTTAGTTATTAGATATGGGATTCTATGGCATTCAAATTCACCTGAGTAAGGGAATTTAATTTTCATATTGCAGTAAATTATAATAAAATAAATAATATTATGTTTTTTATAGAAAATTTTACACTTGCCATTTTAAGCCAATTACATACTGTAATTTCGACAGTTGCTCATGGCAACCTTCAAATTTTTCGGAAATTTTTTTCTTCCTGCCAAACTAGACAAACAAAATTAATAAGTGAAAAATGTTTTTGACTGTTATCATATGGTTCAAAAGTCAGTACCTATCCAGAATTTTGCTTTGTAATGTTTTTTTTTTATTTTAAAATAGTAAATAGATACAAACAATTAATTACCAAATATTTGTTTCGAGATTTCTTCTATTAACGCTAAATGTTTTTGAAATTCTGGCTAAACCTCTTCTTTTTGCAACAGAGAGTAACGAGAAGCATAATTATTACCTTTTCATTTCCATTTGACGTCTGTGTTTCATAAAATATATGTAATATTTTGATGAAATTTTGTTCTGCTGAGCTCTGGTTTTACATGAAAAAGATGGGATATCTTACTCCAAAATTTTTTGAGTAGCCGCGAAAAGGTTTTCTTGATGCAAACGATTCCAGTTTTTTTCAGTAAATATGGCAAATACTTTAAATTTTTATGAGACATGAAGAATGTCCCCTATTTTGGTGCAAGAATTAGTTTTTTGGTTGCTCACTGCCATGATTTAATTGTAAACAATTAGAAGCTATAGTAAATGACTATCAATGTGACATAGAGCGAAGACGATTTTGACATCACAAGCCTAAGCTTACTTGATTGCAGTTATGATTTTTTAAGAATCATTCACATATTGCCATAGACATCGCTTTTCTACAAAAACTTACTTTCCTTCTTTTTTATTTTAGTAACACTAAGTGAATTGTGTTGCAAAGATAAATATTTGATTTCAAAAATTAAATACCTTCTTTATTATTAAAGTGAAATGAACTTGTTGTTTTTTTGTTTTATTAAGAATCTTTGATAACTGCCATAGACATTGCTTTTCTATAAAATCTTACTTTCCTTCTATTTTAGTAACACTAAGTGCGATGTGTTGCAAAGATAAATATTTGAATTCAAAAACTGAATGCCTCCTTTATTAATAAAGTGAAAGGAACTTGTTTTTTTATGTTATTAAGAATCTTTGATAAACTGCCATAGACATCGATTTTATATAAAAACTTACTTTCCTTTTATTTTAGTAATACTCAAAACTTGAATGCCTTCTTTATTACTAAAGTAAAAAGGACATGTTGTTTTACTAAAGACTGGAACATTTTTTTTTCATAGTTTAGGTATCCTTGTACTTACCTATGAAAAATAAAAGTCTTAGGGCATGACAATTAATTAATGTATTAGTTTTACTCGTGAAAAATATTAACAAAATAATAATAATAAAGGCTAAATATATGTTTAATAATTTCTTATAACTATTTTGGGGGAGTTAAATTTGCCACTTCTGCTTTTATGTTTTCAGAATTTTCATTTCCAAAACGAACCATTTTGGATTTTAAAAAAATACGTGAAATGCGATTAAATTATGTGATGTTTAAGAAGAAACACATAAGACAAGCACCGCAAAACAATAGGGATATTTTGACGAAGCAAACCGATCCAAACCTGGTGAACATTTGAACTGGTCTGGTTCGCCAAAATAGCTCTGTCTACCTGTTTAGCCAACTTTATTTTGGCGAAGTAAGTTTCAAAATGAACCATGTCACATTTTTTAAATAAATTTTGGGTGTAAAATTTTCATACCGAATCCCCCACGTCTTTGAATTAATGTCCGGAAATTTTCAAGAACTAGGGAGATTAGAAGTGAAAATTCGCTGTTTCTGTTGATTTTCAAATTTGAACCGGAAATAGATTAGTATATTAAAGTATAAGTGGATAAAGAGGTCTTTCAAACACACGCGAGCACGACGGCGCAGCCGGAGTGCTCGAAATAGAGCAAGTGTTTGAAAGACCAGTTATCCACGAATACTTTACGCTATTTTTTTTTATTGGTGCACTTTGAAATCATAAAATATTATTATTATATTATAACTACAAAAAAATGGAAGTCCGTCCTCGATGCCCATCCAAGTTTCGTGAAAGTCCATCCTAAGTAGTATTGGTGAAAAAATGGCTAATGCTATACCTCAAAGTCCAGAAATCAAAATCAAAACGAAACGAATTTGTGCCTCAATATTTCTGAAGCAAACAGACCACACAGAAATAGAAGAACTTATTAGGGAATTGAAGAATAAAAAAGCTAGTGGCCTCGATGGTATATCAAACGAAATCCTTAAAATAACTAGTAATTTTGTGTGTAAACCGATATCGTATATTATTAACTTAGCTTTAGAAAATGGGAAAGTCCCAAATCACTTTAAGAAGGCAGTAATAAAACCAATTCACAAATCAGGTGACAGGCATCTTGTAAGCAACTATAGACCTATATCTTTGATTTCTTCAGTGTCTAAATTGTTTGAAAGAGCAGTAAAAAACCGCTTGGTTAGTTTTATTAACAAGAATAAAATAATCTCTTCTCACCAATTCGGGTTTCAGGAGGGAAAATCTACTCAGGATGCTATCGCTAGATTAACATCCATCGTTTATTCAGCTATTGATCACAAAAAATCTTGTTTGGGAGTGTTTGTTGATCTGGCGAAAGCTTTTGACACGGTAAATCATGGTATATTGCTTGATAAACTGGAACGTCTTGGAATTCGCGGTGTTGCACTGGACTTTTTCGAAAGTTATCTCAAAGACCGCAAACAAGTTGTAAAAATAGATAATATGTGTAGCCAAGAAGAGTTGGTAACAGTCGGAATTCCCCAAGGAACCGTTCTTGGGCCGATACTATTTATAATTTACTTGAACGATTTGCTACAGTTGGACTCAACTGGAGTAATCTTGTCATTTGCAGATGACACAGCTATTATTTACGAAGGGCAAAACTGGTCAGAAATCCAAAAAAAGGCTTCTGACGATATGCAGAATATCCTCAAGTGGTTTGAGTCGAACAAATTGACTGTTAATGCCACTAAAACTAAAATAATACCATTTACTTCATATAGACCATTTTTGCCGGATTATAATACTATCTCTGTAGGAAGTCGTACTCTTGAGCTCGTACACGCGGTCAAATATCTGGGCATACATATTGACTCCTTTTTGAAATGGGACGTTCATGCTCGCAACATCACCAATAAGCTCAGAGGCCTAATCTACAGATTCAAACAACTAGTGGAATTTTTATCATGAACAACTGAAAACAATATACTCCGCTTTTGTTGAATCCATATTACTATATGGTATCATTGGTTGGGGAGGAATTAGGAATAATTATCTAAACTCGATCAATACCGTTCAGAAACTCATTCTTAAAATTATTCTAAAAAAACCTCGCAGATTCTCCTCCAATCAAGTATATATTGATTCAAAGGTATTGGACATTCGGCAACTTTTTTGCTTCAAAACCCTTTGTTTCTTGTACTCAAACAGGCTTTATACATATAATGTACCACATACATACGGAACGAGACAGAATACTCAATCCGCTATATATGCCCCTGTTACATATAAAGCACTTGGCCAGAGAAGCTTCTGCTTTATTGGATCAAAATTATGGAACAATTTACCCCACACTTTGAAGAAATATAATTCAGTTTGTCTTTTCAAAAAAAAATTAAAGGAATGGATATTCTCAAAGGGCAGAAAGTATTTCGCTAATGTAATTGATCCGTTTTTAGTTATTTAAATGCTGTTTGTTGTTTTTGTACCATGTGTTTGTATGTGTGTGTATGAGTGTATATTCTTAGTTTTATAAAAATGTTAATTGTCCTGAATAGATGTCTTGCACCTGTAAAGTTGTTAGTTATTAGTGTTATAATTATATTATATGATACATGTAAATACTGGTTACTACTGTTAGGTTTTTTTTTTTTTTTTTCAAAGTTTCAACATTTGTCAGATTCATTTAAGATATATGTTCTGTAAAGAATTAATACCCGAAGACAAGTTCTTTGGTGAACTTAGTCGGGTACCCCACTACTCTTGTTTATTTAATGTACATCACTTCTGTTCATGAACACTATACCTCAGATTATTTTTTTTATAGTTATTATGTTATGTTTCGATTATTATTCGATGATATGTGTTTTTGTTTTTTTTTTGTATGTAAACATGTATATGTATGTATTTATAAATAAACATTCATTCATTCATTTGACGTTACAAGGTACTGCTGTCAGATCAATAATCAAAAAGTTTCTTTATTTATATTTAAAAGGATACAATGTATATATGAATATATAAATAAATTTTGCAGAAAAAACCAAATAAGACATTGGTTCACAATGAAAATATACAATTTAAAAACTAATAAAAAAAGTTATCATTGATACTTACGTTTCTCGCTGAGGCGTGCTTTAAATAGGTAATATGAGACATCAATTAAAAAAAAGTATTTAAAGGATTTTTTTAACAACTTCGGCTATGTTGATTTAAATTTGTTTGGCTGCAAAATACAGCTCAATAATTATTAATTTTACCATAAAAATTGCAGAATGGGTTCTAAATTAGTTAGATACATGAATTAGAATACGTACCCACATATCGCTCCGAGCGTATACCCATCAAACTGGGCACTTGATAAAGTTGGCTGGTTTGTCCGAAAAGAATATACCTACTTAGAAAAATTGATGTGAAGTATTTATGCATAAAGTCATATATACTCTGAACTCAAGTACCCAAATAAACAATAACATTTAAACTATTGTGAAAACAAACAACAGTAATTCTAAATTTAATTTTAACAATTGTACTGTTCAAAGTGCCCACCTTCAACTTCCATGCAATGGTACAGCTTGTTCTCTAACTTTTCATAACATTTCTGGTGTAATTAAACGGGATTCTGTCACGATTCTTTGTCGAAGGTCTTGAATTCAACCGGTGTAGCATAAACATTGGGCTTTAAGTAGCCTCACAAAAAATCTTTAGGATTTAAATCAGGCGACCTATCTGGCTATTCAATAGAACCTCTACAGCCTATCCATTGTTCAGGAAAACGATCATCTAAAAAGTTGCGAACTCATACATCATAGTGTGGAGGCGCTCCATCCTGTTGAACAAAAAGTTGGTTTTCATGGATTTGTACATCATCTTTCAGTGTTTGCATTATTAATGGATCAATAAGGTCTTCTATCAAGTCCAAGTAAATGTCACCAGTCAAATTCCAATCAATAAAAAGTGGCCTGATAATGTGGTCAACCAGAATGCTTGTCCAAACATTCTGTTTTTGGGACCTTCTCTGAAAATGTGTGGGTTGGTATCACTCCAATAACAACAATTATGCCTATTGATTTTACCATTCAATGTAAACGTACTTTAATCAGAGAAACAAATGTTGTAAAGTAAACCTGCGTCATCATTCAACTGCTGAGTGAAATTTTTGCAAAACTGTAAACGTCGATCCAGATCATCTTTGTTTAATTCTTGAACCATTATCATCTGGTACGGATGAAATTTATGTTTTTTGACAATCTGCTACACCAGATACATGAGTGATTTTTCTCAACGATTGCCTGTTATCCATTAGAAGATGACCAAGAACAACTACTTCAATGGTGTCATTCTTGATATTTGAAACAGAGCCAATTTCTTCAAAAATTTTAATTAAATTTGAAACATACTGACGACTTACTTGCTGTTCCACATGGTTTTGGTTCAAGAGTCTTGCAGCGACACTAGCACATTCATTATTATGATTCAACACTTTTACTAATTCAACTCTTGTGGACAATAAAAATTGGGATTTTAATAATGACAGAGTTATTGATCAAGAACTGTGAATAATCACCTTCAACCAAAAAATTTTGATATTTAAAAAACTAAGAACAACACTAGCGTAGATAAGAACATGTTTTACTCCATCCATAACAAAAACTTGTTAAATATTTTGAATGAGAATGTTCAGGATTAACAATTTATTTCAAAAATCCCAATGATCTTGAAAGAATTTCGTGTTTTCCAAAAAAAAATCATTAAAAAAAGGGTTGCATCTTCAAAATGATGTATTACTTGACACCCCTGCCATTCAAGGTTTTTCAAGAGGTGGTTCTGGGCGCTAGAGGGATGAAAAAAAAGTTGGAAACTATGATAAAAATTCAGCACCCTGCAGGTAAAAATTCACCTGTTTTGGAATGTTTTCCAAATTTGAAAAAAGCTCGAAATATTTAGGGGTGCAAATTTTAGTTGCTACATGATTTATAACCAAAAAAAAAACAATATATCAAAATAAAAATATTTTATTTTATAATTTTACTATTGTAATCAAAACTAGTTCGTGTATAACCATACCTTCAATAGTTGGAACAAAACAGTGGTGCGTTTTTGTTGCTGGACTGATGATTGAAATTGTGGTTGTGAAAAATTTAATTGGTGTTAAATATAATATTTGGAGCAGTAGTAAATGGCTGTTTGAGTTTGATTTTAAATTTGCCCATTGATACAATGGCATAAGAATTGAAGGTAACTGCAAGATTGCATGATTCACTAAATGTTTCTGGTTTCCTCCAACATCGCATGGGCCGTTATTGTTAGACAGGCACGATAATGAAACTCTGTCTTAAAATATTGTTTGTAATAATATAGATAATTTTGGATATAGCTATTGGTTTTTTCAAAAGATTCTATATTTTAGAAATCATAGAATGTAGATGTGTCATACTTTAAATCGTGTTAAATAATTACAATGCTACTGTAGCTTATTTCTTTTATTTCTATAATAAAATATGGATTAATAGTAGTGCTGCATGCCCATTATTCCAGTGAAAATCTTGATCTGCACCTAGAACAACAAAACTATAATCTAGCTTTGTGTTATACTTTCTATATCTTTCTATTGTATAACTTCGATTATTTTGATGAAGTGACTCTTTTCGCAACTAAGAGATTGCGTGATCATTCATATTTCACACAATGAGGGAGAAAATCACGAAAAATAATGGTTTATTTTAATATTGCTTTTGACACTTACTTTTCCTCAAATTAATTCATTTTATTTTAAATTTATTGAAATATACCCAACATTTTAAAACAATAATTCAGTGTTTATACATCATCAACCGGCACGGCGTTAAGAATCAACATAGTCTAATTGATTTATTGATTACTTTTATGGTAACATTAATAAATACTAAGCTCTATTTTGCAGCCAAAAAAATTTAAACTTACATGGCCGAGTTGTTCAAAAAAAATCTTGAAATATCTACTTACGATTTAACACTCGAAAAAAAAATATGAAAATAAAATCTGAAAGAATCCATTCCCTCACTGAGATGAATTCCTAAAATTTTTAAATTTTTTTATTGTACACTGTACAGCAATCAGAAAGACAGAGTTTCTATGAGCTATTCTGTTGGCTATTAGACCAATAGTCTTAAGAATATCCTGATGAGACTTCTCCAGTGAGAAGGGCTCTTACGCTTTATTTAAGGTCAATTAGCCAGCTTCGTTTTAGTCTTCTGTTGTTTGGTTCTTGGGTAAGAGGCTGTAATATAGATTAGGATGGGTATCTAGCTTTAGGTAGTGGTTACGGCTTCTTTTTTGTACTGTTGGGATACTGAGATCTTGATGGATTAATTCGTTTGTGACATACTATGGAGCATTGACTAGTGTTCGAAGGATTCTAGATTGTCCTTGTTGTATGAGAGTAATACTAGATTTGCTGGCTTATACTGGCGATCTTCTCCCGAATAGCAATGTAGATCTCGGAACTTTAGGTTGATCTGCTTTCGTTTCTTGACTAAGTGTTCCTTTCAATTGAGTTTAGAGTTGTAAGTGTAATTCCAGGTATTTAACACAAGAAGTTATGGGTATCACTATGGTGTTAATAGTAACCAGAGGACATTGGCTTTTTCTTAGTGTAAATGTTATGTACTGGAAATTATTTTCGTTAATTTTTATTCTCCATAGGTCGAATCATTGTTCGATCAAGAATAAGTGGTATTGGAGATTGGCATAAGCTATTATTGGATCTTCGTGTATAGCCAGTATCACAGTGTCATCAGCAAATGTGCCTGTCATAGTATAGTTTGTAATGTATATATACCTATTTATATCAGAAACAGGATTGCTATGTCACTGTTTTGTGGAACTCCAGCTTTAATAGGTTGGAATTCAGAGGTCTCATCGATAACTTTTATTCTGAAGGTTAGATATGACTGAGGCCGAGTAAAATAAGAATTTGATAGACAGAGTTCGATTTAGACCTAAAGTTAAGCTTTATTGAAATAGATATCCTACTACAATGAATATATATATACTTAATTAAGATCAAAAATTTATCATACAACATTCAACCTTACTACTAACATTAAATCTCAGTCTGATAAAATATGGGCCTTTAACAGTCTCTTGAAAGTCATCATTGTCACTGCACATTTAACACTAGATGGAAGATGGTTATACTCATTCATACATTTGTGAAATAAAGATATCATAGTACTATACTTGTTTGTTTTTAGAATATTAAAATCCTGAACATTTCTTGTACTATATGAATGAATCTGCTCCCTTAATGACACAAATTCATCAAAATATGCAGGTAACATGCCCTTTTTTAACTTAAAAATAAAAACCATAGTAAGGTAGTAAAGTCTTTCTCTCACTGAGAACCAACCCAATGTAGACTGCATGATCTCAATTGGTGTATAACGGTTGCAACTTAGAATTATTCTCATACCTCTATTGTGCAAGATTTGTAACGATTGAATTGAACCCATGTCACCCAAATATAGAACACTAGAGCAATAGTCGAAATGGGGCTGGATTATACTTCTGAATATTGTCATTCTTGAGAAAAGTGACAGATTCTTGCTAATTCTATTAAAGAAAAAAAGTTTTTTGGATATCTTTTTGCGAATATACTCAAAATGAGGTTTCAATGTAAGTGTATTATCTAGTACAAACCCAAGATATTTTATCTGATTCACCCATTCAATATCTTCATCATTAACTTGTAATTTCATATTCTTAATGTCAAGATTATTTATTTTATGACTACTAGAAATTATCATTGATTTAGTTTTACTTGTATTAAGTTTTAACCTGTTGGTATTCAAAAACATCTGAATTCTTTTTAACAACCGCTGCATCCTTCCAATTACCTCAAAAATATCATAACCACTGTATGCAATCAATGTGTCATCTGCAAATAAATTGATAAATTCCAGCTCTTCAACATAATTAATGTCATTTATGAAAATTATGAACAATAAAGCACCAAGTACGCTCCCCTGCGGTACACCAAAACAATTACTCTGCTCCGTAGATATACTCTGACCTAATTGAACGTACTGAGATCTACCATTTAGATATTCTTTAAACCAACTTATAACCTTCCTCCTAAAACCATAGTATTCCAGTTTTCTAATTAATAAGTTTCGGTCTATGGTTTCGAATGCTCTTCTCAAGTCTAAAAACACAGCTACTACATATTTGTTATTATCAACTGTTTGTTTCCATTTTGAGATAGTAAGCTGTATTGCCGTTTCACATGAGTGGCCCTTTCGAAACCCAGACTGATTTCCTAGAAAAAGATTATGCTCATTAAAGTATGAGACTATCTGATTATAAACGGCTTTTTCAAGCACTTTTTCAATGCAAGGCAGTGTATTAATGGGTCGAAATGAAGATACCTCTGATTTAACTTGAGTTTTTGGGACAGGTGTAATGGAACTAGCTTTTAAGTCTTTAGGAAAAGTTCCACTTTTTAATGAACTATTTATAAAATTAAGTACTGCATAACCCGTTGTCTCAAAAGTTTTCTTTAGGAATTGTGAATTGAGCGGAATATTTATATTTTTACACGTCTTTAATGATAATATTATTTCTTTTAATTCACCGATAGTCAAAGGCTGAAATTCATCCAGGTTGCATTCAAGTACAGGTAGATCACTATCAGACCATTCCTGTACATTATCAAAGCTTGCTATAATCTCCTCAATACTCCTTACAAAATATGAATTAAACATACATGCAGCTTCCCTTTCATTCTCTGCAAAAACAGTACTTTCATTCATTCCAAAGTTAATGTTTTTATAATTTATGGATTGATCCTTCTTTTTTATTATGGTCTTCAAACATTTCCACATTTCTTTCGGATCGTTTTTGTTGTTGTCTATCATAGTCTCAAAGTATTTTATCTTTTTTTGTTTTAGCAAATCAACAACTAAATTTCTTTTTATTTTATAATCACTCCATAGAATGTTACTATTACTACCATTACTATAGTTTATGAAATATTTATATGCCCTATCTCGCTCAAGAGCTCTTATACTAACTTCATTGTCATACCAAGGAACATTCTCATTCTTACATTTTTTTTCCCTTATTGGGTGATGATTATTTATCACACATGCCAGACTTTATCTAAAGTCTGGCTCACGTCTAGGAAGGCTGCAGAACAGTATGTTTTTCCTCTATACTTGTGTTGATGGCATGCTGTACACTGTACAGTGTTTGTGGCGAAATCCGAATTGGTGATCTGGAATCATATTTAGGATTGGGTCTGTACACTTTTCTAAGACCTTGAATAATGTTGATAGCAGGCTGTATGATGTGGCTTCCTGTAACTGTTTTCCTGATTTTGGAATGAGGATTATTTCCGATTTTTCAAGTTCCTTGGGCCAGTAGTGTATTCTGAATGTGGCGTTAAATATGTATGTTAACATCACTTAAGCTTTAATGGGAAGTTCTTTTAGTATTATCGTAGTTATCATATCTATTCCTGGTGCCTTTTTATTTTTTTCCGTCGACCGTCCATTTATGATGAATTTTAACGCTCTCAAAATCGTTTATTAATGACCCCTATTAATGCATGATTTTCTATTAACGATTTTATTTAATGCAACCCAGCATACATGGTTCTTATACATTTATTTTGGCAGTGACCTGTGGCACAGAACATGAAAACAATTGTTTTTATTCCGTGCCTGTGGTATACTAGGCTTACCTACCAACACATTTGAAATCAAGTAGCTGCCTTAGTACTATCTGTCATATGTCATTAGTCATTATTTATTTTATTGTTATAATTTCTTAAAATTCTATGTATATTTTATAATCAAAAGTAGGGTCGACGGAAAAGTTTTGTAATGAACTCTTGAATTAATATGGCGATTAACAATCTCTAACATTAACGCGCTAGCTGTGCTCGCTTGTTAAATTAACTCGATTCTTAATTGCTCTTATTATTACACTTGTTGGTTAAATAACTATTAAGAGTTTTCTTTTATTTCTTTCGGGCTTGTGGGTTTTATTGATGTTTATATCTAGTCTCGATTATTGAGTGGAGTATTAATTGGATTGTTTTGTATAGGTAAGTTGTTGTTTGGAGTGAAAACATTCTTCATAGGTTGAGCAAAGAGGGGTCGGCTTTTCCTTTGCTGCTTCTAGCCCATGTGTATGTTTCGCCATTTCTTAGAGGAGAAGTTGGTGGTATTGGTTTTCTTGAATATTTGATTGGTTTCCAGATGGAATGATCGTATCAGTTGAGGTTTGTTAAGTGTTGGGAGTAGCTATTGTCGTGTGCCTCTTTAATTTGGGTTTTTTAATATTTCTTTAAATTCTATACAGATTTTAGAAAAAATAACATTTAAAAAGAAATACTATTCATAATAAAAGTCCAAGTATTTAAATGACATTCTACTTTACAATTACGACTTATTTTCGCGATCGCTTATCAATTGTATTATAAAATACGATCGCGACATGCAAATAAGTGAAATATAGAAATCGGCAAAGGAATCCCCGAACTTTACAATTACGTTTTGTTTTATCCTTTCTCCAATAAATCAAAACAGTTCTAGTTTAACCAGCGCTTTATGCGGATGCGATGTTCTTTTCATCTCTAAAAGTGATAGTATACGATTTAAGTTTTCGTTTTTTTCGAGGTTATTAATATTAATTGTGAATCATTTTTTCAAAGAAAAATGCCTAATGGGCTGAGGTTTTAGAATCCGGTCATAAAAGTAGAGTCGTTTACAAATACTGTCAACAACAAATTAGCAAACAAGTTGAACAAATGTAAAAACAGAGGTGCGAGTACAAGCAAGAAAACTGTAGAAGATGTAGAAAGCATCAGCACTAGCAGCGATGATGAAGATCAGAAATTAGAGCATGCAAAAAAAGTAAATAAGAAAGAAGAGAGTCGGTTCCGTTAGTAAAGAAAAAGGAATTTAGATGAGTTTGTGATAAAAACCACTGTTGAACAAAAAGAAAAACTAGATAAAATGGTAGCCAAATTTTTCTTTGGTTGCAATATTGCGTTTAATGTTGCAGAACAAACAGTGTTTAAAGAAATTATATCTGCACTTCGTCCAGGGTAAATTGCTCAAAATAGGAAGCAGCTGTCTGAAAAATATATTCCATAAATTTGCACAGAAATAGAAAGTTCATTAAAACAAGAACTATTAGATACCATTGTAACCCTTATTTTAGACGGATGGTCATACACATCCATTGATGTGATTACCGTGAGTTCCATGCATACAGGCTATATATGTTTAATAGATACTGAGGATGATGGAACTGAAAAGAAGACGTCTGAGTATTGTGTTGAAGTTGTTATTCGAGCTGTAGACCGTATAAAAGAATTATACTTGTATTTGCGTGTTGTACAGATAATGAAAATAAAATGAAGAGAATGAGGCAAATTTTGAGTGAAACAAAGGGAATTGTAATCTATGGCTGTTTGGCTCATTATATAAACCTGTTATAAAGATATAATCCCTACAAATGTGACAAAACATATTGTCGAACTACAAAAGTTGTAGGAACCATCACCAACCACATGGATGGCTAAAAGAGAAAGGGGGAGCCATGCCATAAATTACAAACGAATCTCGTTGGAATTCCTATAAAGACTGCTTAAAAACTTTTATATCAAATTACCATTTATACACTCAAATAACTCAATAAGAAGTGAGCATTTATAGGATTTTAAAACTTATTCAAATATTAACACTATATTAATTAATGTAGTTTTATTTTCAGAAGCACTTGACTTGGAAAAACAGTTTTATGTTTTATCAACTAGTTTGGATAAGATGTAGAGTGACCAAAGCTTTTTGAGTGATGCTGTCATTTGTTGGAACAACTTGTTGTTGAGAGAAGTTTTTGAAAATTGCAAAGATATTATTAAAAAACGTTTAAATTATGCATTGTTACCTATTCATTATATTGCATATTTAAGTAATCCAAAATATTTAGAAAAACCTCTCTGAAAAACAAGAAAATTTGGCAGAAAACTGGTTAATAGAAAATCATCCAGAAATGTTGCCATATTTTCTTGCTTGTAAAATATTTTCCTACATTGCTTTTTAAAGATACAGTTATCGAGACATTTTCCCCTGGAAAGTGATGGAAAATACTTAGAGTAAAAAATGAAGTAACTAAAAAGTTACCAGAATCGTTTTGTACTTTTTATAATTTGCATTGTTGCCCAGCTAGTGCAGTGTCCATTGAAAGACATTTTTCAACTTATGGTCTTATTTGTAGTAAAATAAGAAATCGTTTGGGATTAGAAAAAGCTTTGCAACTGGTCAAAGTTTATCGATTCTTACAATATGATTCAAATGATTGGTATTAATATACCTTTTATAAAATTAGTCTTTTTATTTTATTAATGTAGTTTTCTTATTTTCTTGTTCCCATTTTTGCTGATTTTGTTTACGTTACTTTTGTTTTTAAAATTGCACTTTTATTATTAAGGACTTTTTTCCACACTTATGTATTTTATGTGATGTGTAGTGTTTTATTTTTAACAAAATACAAGAATATAAAATATATACAAAACGTTTTATTTAAAAAACAACTATTCAAAAAACCCATGGTTTTTTACCTAAAAAACCCCAGTGGGCTTTTTTGGGTTACCTACTGGGCAGCCAACACTGCGCGAAATTCCCCTATATTGAGAATTTTTTTTGTTATTGTATTAAATATTTATTCATATATTTGATGTGCTATGACTTTCAAAATAGTATGATAATTGTTTTTTTTTATTTTCAGCTATCCAGCCTCGCACCATTTTGCAGCTTCATCCAACTTATATGTAATGGTTTTTCGTTGGTTTTCCTGATCTATATAAAAAAAATAACATTCTTATTAATATATCTGTGATAATTTAAAATGTGATTGGGAGCTTCTCAAATATTCATGTTAAACTTACACTCGTATTTAATTAAATGGTCTCATTAAATTAACAACGGTCTCAAAATGGATAAAGGAGATCAAAAACAGAAAAACTCCAAACGTCACACTGACGCACACATAAACCGTCATAACATAAACATAAACTCCAGCTCAGGAGTTTTGATGGTTGGACCCAATTATCGAGTTGGTAAGAAGATCGGCTGTGGCAATTTTGGTGAATTGAGGTTAGGTAAAAATTTATATAATAACGAGCATGTCGCTATTAAAATGGAACCGATGAAGTCGAAAGCACCACAGCTTCACTTAGAATATAGATTTTATAAACTATTAGGTATCCACGAAGGTATACCTGATGTATATTACTTTGGACCTTGTGGAAAATATAATGCTTTAGTCATGGAGCTACTTGGTCCTAGTTTGGAAGACTTGTTTGACATGTGTGATCGAAAGTTCTCTTTAAAGACTGTGCTCATGATCGCGATTCAGTTGCTTCATCGTATAGAATACGTTCATTCTAGACATCTTATTTATAGAGATATAAAACCCGAAAATTTCCTCATCGGAAGAAGTAGTACTAAGAAAGAAAAAATAATTCACATTATAGATTTTGGTTTAGCTAAGGAATATATTGAACTTGAGACAAATAAACACATACCCTACAGAGAACACAAATCTTTAACTGGTACTGCCAGATATATGTCAATAAATACTCATTTAGGTAAAGAGCAGTCCAGGCGAGATGATCTCGAAGCTTTAGGACATATGTTTATGTACTTTTTAAGAGGCTCCTTACCTTGGCAAGGTCTAAAAGCAGACACTTTGAAAGAGAGGTATCAAAAAATAGGAGATACGAAACGTGCTACACCGATTTTCCTTTTATGCGAAGGCCATCCAGAAGAAATGAGAGTTTATCTAGATTATGTTAGAAAGTTAGATTTTTTTGAAACTCCCGATTATGAATATTTAAGGGAACTATTCATTTCTTTATTCAATAAAAAAGGTTTTGTTGATGATGGAGAATTTGATTGGTCGGGAAAAATAATGAGCACTCCGATAGGCACCCTTCAGAGTAATAATGGTAATACCCAAAAAGTCGTCGTGTCACCTAATAGAGATAGGCAAGTTCAACACAAGACTAATAAAACTGGTTGGCCGGAAACTTCCAAACAAGGTAATTTAGCTAAACTAGCACCCATAGACTGTCACGGATCTGTCCAGGTTGTGAGCTCCACCAACGGAGAACTGAACACTGATGATCCAACAGCAGGTCACAGCAACGCACCCATCACACAAGCACACGAAGTCGAAACCGTAGACGAAACAAAATGTTGTGGATTCTTCAAACGAAAGAAGAAAAAAGTTGTTCGATCCAAATGACTACAGTACAGTGAAACGGATCAGCAGCTAGTACTATTGTCATCTAGGCGTAGCAATGCTACATTGAACTGAGATTCTTGTATGAAGACCAACGTCAAATTGTTAATTAAAATATTTATAGTAGCTAAGAATAGTCCTGGTTAAACTTAAGATTAAGTCCTATCATAACTCTGCAATGTTTTGTTTAGGGGCCTTACTCGCGCCAAAAAAAAACGATCTATTTGGTATTTTTGTCAGTATCCTCATTTTAATTTTACAAGAGTCATCTACCAACTTCATATATACATCATTTGACTTTATTATTTATACAAAAATTGAATCTGCATTATTATTGAAAATGGATTTTAAGCAGATTCTAATTAGTTTTTTGTTCAATTGGAACATTTTATTGCATGAAATACCCATTTATTAGAAAAATTGTTTCATAGAACATGTTTGCATTACCAGGATTTACTAGAAATTAATAACATATTTTATCTGTCATATTTGATTTGATAAGAAAAAATAACATCATTTAAATACAGTCACTTCCTTTTTATGTTAGGTAGTGAAAAATTCTTATTTAAAAATTACTAAAACAGTTTTCAACAACATTCTTCATTAAGCTGTTGCAGGTATGCAAAATATCCCTAGTGGTTTTATTTTCATTGCATAAGCCAGTGTTTCAGATAAGTGGGAATTTACCTGAAGTCTTGGGAGGCCCAACTTGCTCTAAATAATTTTCCTTTTTAGTGAGATAAATAAATCAGGTGACACATTGAGCAATAGGTTGAACAATTAATTTCACAAATTAAATGTTCGTAAAAAAGTACTAAATTGATTGTTTTTTTTTAAACATAGTTCATTTTGCACTTATGTTTTGGATTCCTACATATCACTGTTTAAATAATGTATTCCGCTGTTTCTATTAGATTTATGCATTTGTGTGAGTAAGGTAAATAGTGACAAAAACGTAAATCGTTTAATAAATATTTCAACTAATGCATGCAATACACATAATTAAATAAGGGCATGTTCAAAACATACCATGAAATATCTGTTATCGTTGTTTACTGATTAGACAATCAACAAAGGGCACTCATAGTAAAATCACCATAAGTTATGATATCTTTGAATTCACATTCATCAGCATCAATATATTTTCAGCACTTTCGTTTGATATATGTTACTTACATCAAATTATTTCAAAGTATCCGAATACTTGCAAACTTAATCTGGATATGGATACTGTATATGAAAACATTGTAGGGATACTTCCCAACACTGCATAGTGTTAATCTTTTATCAATTTACAAGTAGATATTGCCAAAGTAAAAACCAAAGAACCGGTTATTCAATCATATGTAAATGATAAACAAAGATATTCTCGGGTAATTCCCATAGGGAGAAATAGAGTCTTCCCCTTCTTCGTCTACTATAGGGCTTCCACTCTACCATTGAGTATATTATTGCTCTCCATATGTGTCCCAACCATTTTAATCTTTGCTCCTTAATTTTTCTTACTATGTCTTTTTGATATAGTTCCATATTTGTTCTTCTTCTATATTCGTCACCTATTTTTTTGTTCCTAATATTGTTCTTAGTATTTTTCGTTCCTGTATTCTCACATCCTCTTGTTGTTTTTTAGTCATAGTTAATGTTTCGGCCCCATACATCATCACTGATCTAACTATTGTGTTATATATTTTCATTTTCATGCGCTTGGTAATTATTTTATTTTTTAATTATGTTTTGTTAGCCTGGAATGATTTGTTTGTTGCTACGATTCTATCCTTTATCTCAGTTTCGCTATATCCATCACTACTTATTGTTATCCATATCTTCCAATTTTCACATTTTTGTATTCACAATTCTTTTCGAGTCTTAATAATTTGGTTTTATGTGTATTTATCACCAGTTTTATTTTATTTTCTTCCCTTATTATCTCTTCCATTACCATTCTGTTTTTAGTCACTAGAGCTATGTCGTCGGCATACGCTATTATTTGTCCTCCTCTAGTTCTTAAATTTCCTTTACATATTTTTTTCAACTTATTTTCTAGTGCCAAATTGAATAATGTTGCCAACAGAGAGTCTCCTAACTTGACTCCTTTATTATATGTAAACGTTTTCGTTTTCCCTCTTTGTGTTATTACTTCTGCTACACTCTGGTCTAGTGTCATTTTTATTAATCTTATTAGTTTATAATTCACTCCCATTTCATTCAACGCTTTCAGTAATTGATTCCTTTTTATTGAGTCAAATACTCTTTGGAAGTGAATGAGTAGTATTTCAATGTCTATGTTATATTCGTTAGATTTTTCCAAAATTTGTTTCAGTATATGTATCGCATCTGTAGTTGACCTTCCCTTTGTAAATCCGTACTAATATTCTCTCCATCTGTAATTTATGTTATTTTATAATTGTTGTTATCTTATACTCGTATACTGCATTCAGTAGTGTAATTCCTCTGAAGTGTTCCCAAGCTTGTTGCTCTCCTTTCTTGTGAATTGTTACTATTTGTCCCACATTCCATTCCTCTTCCCATATATTATATATCAATTGGTATAATTTTTCTAACAGTTCAGTCCCTTCGTATTTTATAAGTTCCATGTTGATTCAGACAGTTCCTGGCGCCTTTCCGTTCTTACTCCTGTTAATTATCTTTCTTATTTCTTCCTTAGTTGGGTTCTCAATTACCTCTTTTTTTCTCCTATATCAACCTCTTCTCTTACTTCTGTTTCTGTTAGTAATTCCCTAAAGTATGCCAGCCATGTCTCTTTGTATTCCGTATCTTAATTTACTATTCTTCCCTCTCTATGTTGTTTTGGTTTTGTATGTTCGGGTCTGTGCATTTATTTTTTGATAAAAAGCGTTTGTGTTCCTCGCTTAACTTGCCCTTTCTATTTCACTAATTCTTTTTTCAATTGTTGTTCTCTTAGCTTGTTTTATTATTTTCTTTGTTTCTTAATTTTTCACAAGCTTCTCTTTCTTCATTTCTCTTTGTCCTTATCCATTTTAACTAAGCATTTTTTTTCTATCATCTTTTTGCATTCTTCATCGAGCCATTTTCATAAACATAAAATCACCCCTTCTTTATTAGCCGCAAAAAAAGGATTTTACCATCAGGTGGTTAAAAATTTGGAACAGGAAATTTGCTTAGTAATAAACTATTTAAAATTTGAAACATGAACATATATAAATATATCGGATCTTACTTTTACCTCCATCATACAAGTTTCATTTGTACTTTCTTCTATATGTAAATATTACTACCTAATTTCAGAAATGTTTCATTTACTCCCAGTTACAAACACATTTACTAACTCAACATTTTAAAAATCTGATCTTTTTGAAAAGAAGTCATTTTAAAATAAAAATTGTTGTTTTATATATTCATACCTGTATAGAGGATTTGAACACAAAAAATTTCAATCTGCTTCGTGTATTATTGACTATTGCAATTGTTTTGATGAATTTATTAATCATCTACGTTTTTGTTAATTTTATTGTAATCTTAGTTTACAGGCGAGTTTTTTTCGATTACTGTATTAAAATTTCGTTGTACATACGTCTTTTATCAAAAATTACCTACCATATGAGAGAATGTTTAAAAGCCACTATATTCATAAATTGATCTAAATATAAAAAATTGTGATCTGCATCTGGATGTTTGCAAAAAATGTTTTTTTTATTATTTAAAAAATAAATAGATATTTATATACAAGTCTGGTATATTATTTTTATGAATAATTTTGTTACATTATTTTATTAATCTTGCGCTAGGGACATTTAATACCATAAATGCCGCATCAAATGTCTACATTTTTACTTTCTAATTGTATATTTATCAAATTATATCCCAAACAAAATTATTACATTTTTAATAGCTTATTTAGCTTTTACCATTTTTCAAATAATTTCCATAGAGAAAAACAAGTAATGTATTCATTCATTGGGTATAAACTATGATTTTGGAACAAGTGACTCAATACTATCAAAGTACATTTTGATAATCAAGATATCTCCTTGAGACCACAGATATACCTACTAAAATTTTGGCACATCTTGTATACTAAATTATTGCTTCACTGTAGTTTAACCGTTGGAGGATTTAATTGCTTTTTTTAGGAACGACATAGAGAATAAATGATTTTAGTAACGTGTTTTATTTAGTTACCTTTTTATTAAAAGCCTATTGTAAGTCTCAGATTTTGGCAGTTTTATCAAATTTTATCTCATTTTAGAATCTATAAAAATCAAGAATACAATAGAAAAAGTGTATTTAAATGTAAAGGATGTATCCGTTATAACCTACTTTTTACAAATAATTATAAAATCTTTCTGCTATGGTGGCTTTTCCTTGATAAGCTGTGATGTATTCAGTTTATCCTGGGTCTTTGAAGAAGATAACTTGATCACCAGCAGGTTCAGAATTTCCAACTTTGTTGAGATAAATGTACTACAATGTCTAATATGATTATATAAGAATAATATTTGTTTTTCACTAAAGTATACTTTGTAGGAATTGCAAGATATATAAACCTAAACAAATAAACTCTTCTTCATGTATCTCCTTCCTTGGCGACATCGTTATTTGTTTTGATTGAAAATATATTATTATCAGTCATCTTTGTTTTTCTTATATCAGTTTTGTTTTCTAGTAAACTTTCTCAGTAATATCATTATTAAGTATTTAAATCTACAGAATCATACTTTCTGAAATCTGGAAAATCCCCCAATCTTCTGTGAAAACTAATTCTAGTTATGACATTACATATTAGAATCCAAACTAACAATTTGGATCCAGGCAACAATACAGTATAACAGAAAAAACAATAATCTTAAAAGCTTTTAAAAAAGCTGCTGCATTCAAAAAAGTACTTTATAGTAGTTAAATTGGAAAAGCACTAGAATAGACTATATCTACAACTGTAAAAAATTATGCTGAATTTCATAAGTCATGATCACAAAACGAAGAGACAGAATGTTTAGTATACACATATAATATGCAGAAGGTACCTAGATTATATTATAAGCAGTTCGACAACTACTAATGGCCAATGAGAATACTTTTTTTTTGAAAAAACTTTGTTTTAATATCAAATACCTGTTGTAAGTACAACCAGCAACCGCCAATAACGAAAATAAATATAAATGAACTGCGTTACTTCACAAGTTTCAATGTTTAACTGACCATTTCTCAACAAAGTATTGATTATTTTTGTTAACATGGCAATATATTTTATATATATAATATAATCTAAGGTGTCGGGTTTGCATTTAATTTACGTACATAAATTTTTTCCAGTCTTTTTTGTTAATGTTTTTGCATCTTCCCTGGATTTACCTCTCTCTTTTAGTATATTACCTAATACTGTATTCCATGTTTGTCTTGGCCTTCCTTTTTATTTGTATTTTTGCCTCATATGTTCTTTTAACTTGTCTATTGTTGTCCATTCCTTGAATATGTCCCCACCAACTGAGTTGTCTTTGTTCTATAAATTTTAATACGGGTTGGACACCTAATTCTTCTTTTATTTTTGTGTTTCTAATTTTGTCTTTTCTTGTTGCTCCAAATGTTCTTCTTAGGTATTTCATTTCTGCTGCTTGTATTCTGCTTTTTTGTTACTTGTAAGAGTCCAAGACTCGCACCCATAAGTTAGAACTGGTCGATATATTGTGTTATAATAATAGTAATAATAATAATACCCTTTATTGCCCAACAGATTTATACAAATCCCTTTACAGAGCAAAAACAATGGTTATATAATAAAAGAAGAAACAGCCTTAAATTAAATTAAGAAAAGAAGAATAAAAAAAATTAAAAAACACATTTCATATAGTTGTATAACGTTCAGTAGCACAAGCTTTAATAACACTTTTACTTTTGTTTCTTTGCCGATTTCTATTTTGTTTATAAATTTTTGGTTCATGGCATAGTATAGCTTAATTGTTTCCTCGATTATTTCATTTATTTCTGCATCTTGTTTTCCTGTTTCGTCAAAAGTTACTCCTAAGTATTTGAATTCTTTTATTTGTTCTTTATCTATTTTAATTTCTGTGTTGATCTTCTGATTTCCTATTACAAGTATTTTGGTTTTATTTTTGTTGATTTTCATGCCTTCTTCTTCCACAACAGCTTTCCATATATTCAGGTTTTCTTGTAATCGGTTTTTGCTTTCTGCCATTAACACCACATCATCTGCAAAAACTCCTTCGGCTATTTCTACTCTTTCTAAATTTTTACAACCAATGAACATTTTCTTTACCTTCTGTTCGCTATTTTTGATAATGTTGTCCAATGTTGGGCTCAGTCGTCCTCCTTGTCGTAATCCTATGTTGGTTCTAAATCCTTCTGATTTCATGTTGTTTTTTATGATAAAATGTATGTTTGTTTCATATATATCTTGAATAATTTCAATTATTTTTTTGTGTATTCATTTTTCTTTCAGCCCCTTCCATACTTTTTCTCTAGGTACAGTATCAAACGCTTTTTCGAGATCTATGAACGCTAGATATGTGTTTATTTTCTAGACGTCTCTTCTAATTGTTTTATTGTGAAGATGTGATCTTGCATACTTCTTCCTGATCTGAATCCACTTTATGCCTCTGAAAGCTGGTTTTCTAGAGTTGGTTTAATTCCGTTGTTTATAAGCTGTTCGTATATTTTTATAATGGTGTTTAATAAGGTTATTCCTCTATAGTTTTGACATTGTTTTTGATCTCCTTTCTTGTGTATAGGTGTAATTAAGGCTACTCCCCATTCTTCTGGGATTTTTCCATTATGCCAAGCTTTGTTGATAACTATTTTAAGCTCTGTATTTCGACTTCTTCATTTTGATTTTCAGTTTCTTGTTCGCTATTTGGATTTATTTGGGTTTGCTGCTCTAACAGCTCTTGAAAATACTCTTTCCATAATGCCTGCTTCATTTGTTAGTATCTCTTGATTTTTATCTTTTATGTACTGTTCTTTTCTCTGTTCTTAACGATTTTAGAACCTTATAAAATAGTTTTTGATTCCCCGTACTATCTTTTTCCATTTTGTTCCCAAAATGTATCCAGGCATTTTGTTTTGCTTTTATTACTAGAACTTTGACTTTCGCTCTTTGGTTTTTGTATCTTTCATATTGTTCTTGTGTGTTGTTTTTAAAATATTTTTTCCATTCTCCCTTTTTCTTTTTAACTTCTTCTTTAATTTCATTGTTCCACCATACTGTTTGTTTTTTCCTAGTATCTGTTTTGTAAGTCCCGCATAATTCAGTGGCAGTGTTAATGACTACATTTTTAAATATGTTCCAACTCTGTTCTGTGTTAAGTTTTTTTATATCAGTAAATTTTTCTTTTAGTTTTTCTTCAGTTGATATTTTGTTGCAAACGTTTTATTTCTTTTTATTGATATGTGACTTTCTTTCTTCACTGTTATTTGTTCAGTTTGTGTACTGTCACCTTTTATTTTTGTTTCCAGTAGGTAGTGGTAACTGTTAATTTCAGCTCCTCTTTTAACTTTAACGTTAAGTATATTTTTTCTTTCTTCTTTTTGTGTTAAAACAAAGTCGATAATTGATTTTTCTCCTCTGCTATGTTGCACCCTCGTGTATTTATGAATATCTTTGTGTTGGTAGAAGGTATTACAAATTATCAAATTTTGTAATTGACAGAAATCTAACAGCCTTTTTCCGTTGTTTTTCTCCATAGTTTCCTAGTACCATCTTATAATTGTTGTCCTGTTTACCTACTATGCTGTTAAAATCTGCAATGTATATACTTCCTTTTGATTCTTCTACCGTACTTGTTAAATCTTCCCAGAATTTTTCTTTTTCTTCTGCTTTTCCATTTTCATCCGGGCCATATACTGATATGATCGTTCTAACTTTTTGTTTTTCGTTTCTTAGCTCTACAAGTATTATTCTTTCAGATAACGCTCTATACCTTGCAATTTGTTTTGTTAATTTTTTATGTATTATACATCCTACTCCTGCCGCGGCTCTCTGGTTTAAGTTTACTCTGTATATTAGAATGTGGTCATTTTGCATTCGAATTTGCCCTTGTCCTTTCTTTTTTGTTTCGCTTATTATTAGTATCTGTAGGTTTGTTTTTTCAAATTCATTTATTAATTCCACTTCCTTCATTCATTTCCAATTTGTTTTTCTTTCATTTTTTCCTTGTTCCATTTTGTTTTTATGTTAGTTCCAATTTCCAGTCTCCTGTCCGTTTTCATTGCAAGTTTGTTTTGTTCTTTTCGTTCCTTATCTGTCTTCTTTAGTTTTTTTTGTTGTTTTAAATAATTTTTGATATCTGTCGTCGATGTTTTCCGATGATCTTTCCCCTACGGTTGTTTTATGTCTGTCGGTAGTAGATTGTTCCTCCTTATTTTCTTCTTTGGTTTATTTTTCTCAAGTACTTCGTTATTTATTATTAATGTGTTATATTTTATTATCGCTGTGTGTCCTTTGCTCCTTGCTTCTTTTAGTTGGGGTATTAGTGCTCTTCTATTCCTCTTGAATATTCTTTGGATAATCTTCTGTTTTCTGTATATTTTCCTAGTCTTCGAATTTCATCTACCTCAGTTACCATATCAATATTTATTCCAATTTTCTGCATCACTACTACTTTTGTTTCGGTTTCATCTACCTTCTCTTCGTCGGTAACTCCTTTTATTATTATATTTTTATATCAGACCGAGCGTTCTAATTTTTCTATTCTGTCTTCTTAAGTTTTTATTTTTTCTATTAGTTTATTGTTTTCCTGTTTTACTTCTTGCAATTCTAACACGACGTTATCCAATTTCTGGGCCATTTCTTTCATATTTGTCTCGATTTTTGTAGGAACATTTTTTCTATTCAAGCCATATCTCCCATTTTTACTTCTGATCGCGGAAAAAGCAGACCCCAGTCAACTCGTCGGAAGTCTAATTTTTATCCATCTAGAGTTTTTAATAAATTAAGTTTATTAAAATAATATATCTTTGCCTTACTGATTGTTCCGAGGGTCTGGCAACATCGCTTTTTATGGAGTCAAGGTTCTGTTGTAGATAATGTGCAACGCTAATTATTTATTTCAATAACTCTTCACAGTCACTATAATGTTTTTTGGGTAAATACGTAAAATACGTGTTTTTATGACGGAATTTTTTGGTCAGAGCTGAGCCCACTAAATAACTTTTCATGTAATTGATTTAATGTAGGAGTAAAATTCAACAACTGTTTCCACACTCAGCGCCACGCTGCCACCCGCAATATATTTTAAATTCGAGAAAAAAAAAAGAAAATCTGTTTGAAATTATTTTTTTTAAATATAATTACAGTTTAAGAACTTAGGCATTTTTTATTAGTTGTAATTATATGTGATAATTTTCTTATTGTCATCTCCCCGGTGCCCTACTGCTTCTCTTTAGAAAGGTTTCACGTTGGTAGGACTATATATGTCACTTGGAGTTTTTATTTTACAAGTGGAAGAGATAAAAAAACGTAAATTCACTTCATTACTTGACAAGTTTCAATGTTTAACTGACCATGTCACAACACAGTATTGATTATTTTTGTTAACATGGCAATATACTTTAAAATCGAGAAAAAAAACGAAATTCTGTTTCAATGTGCTTTTTGAGAACGATGTTTTTTATGGGGATATGGGAAACATGAAATACACACTGCTGTAAAATTACACACTTTTGGAAAACGGAAAGCTATTTTTAAAATTCTCAGAGAGATTATAAAAAGGACTTCAAATTAAACTCTCTGTCGTTTATGTGTTATATTTCTACTCAAAAACTTACCAGTAATCGTTCATCAAAAGTACAAATATTCTGTGAGATACATTACTATTAGAGTTTGTTCATGGTGTTCCATTATTTTAAAATAAACGATCTTTCAATAATGTTAAAAGTCGTAGGTTTACCTGAAATTTTTATATTGTTCCTTTTCTTGTAATGTTATTTTTTTAACATGAACTGTTTATATGAGGTGTTGAATATGAACTTTTAAATAGCGAAGAAGTAAAATTAATTTTAACTCTCCCTCTCTCTTCTAATGCTCATTGATTATACAGCGTGCTGTACATTTAAGATTACCTTCTAATGGCATGACTCATTTTTCTAAATATTCTATACAAAACTGTTTATTTTCATGATGTTCAAAAAATATCAATCAAGGTCCAGTTTCTGATGGCCAATTTATAATATCCTCATATTTGTACTAAAACATTCTTTAGTTAAGTACTATTTCTCAAAAAATAGTTGAGACTTTGTATTTTATAAAATTAATATTGTAACTTAAAATATGTATACATATTTACTCCTTTAAATTCGTTTGGGTTTTAGACCATCATTAAGTGCTTGTAACTCTTTCCAGAATATTAGAAAAACTTGATATTTTTATGAAAAAGTATTGCTTTACAAAAAATAGCAAGCATTTTTATTTTAAACATTAAAAAGCGTTACAAAAGTTAATTTACCTCTGGATATAAGTAAACGACTATTTCGAAAAAGTATTAATTGGAACAATACATTGTACATCAGTAACTGCTTAACAAGGTAATCAACATCTGAACCAACAGAGGAGTTTTTTTTAAAATGTCACTAAAACAATTTTTTAATATCGTAACAAAAAGCAGTGTAGGTGAGTTATCATTAAATAAGTCAGGTTGCTTCATTTAGAATATTAATATGGGGCATTTTTAAGACATTTACAAAATATATTCCAATTAAATTGAAATGTCATTTTGTTTGTGACTGTATTTTGAAAGATTAATATTCTTCATTTGTATTAAATATTAATAATGGTATAATTGTGAATTTATATAGTTTGTATAGTTAAAAATATACACATCTCCGTTTTATTGCAGTTTTAGATAAAATTCTGTTAACATAAGATAATATGTTTTCAATGTCAGCTTGCAGTAATGGTGCATTAGACTATGAAAGAGATGTACCTACTCAAAACAACCAAATTTAATTTTTTTTCATATCTACGATTATGAAGTTGAGATGTAAAAAACATTTGTTCTTACAACCTGTTTTTGCTTTGTGTAATTCACATGCATACCTATGTACGATTTTTTTTGTCAGCAATTTTTAGTCATTCTCTTTCTTTGTCCAAGTATTAAGTGTACATCTTGAAGAACTGTTTTTAGTTAAAACTGTATTTCAAGAATTCCAAAATAAAAAATTTATAAAGAAAAAAGCAATATGGTTATAATTTGATGTTCTTGTAATATCTATGTATAAATAATTCTTGAAAAATTTGTCAATATATATAAATATACAATATTTTTAACCACATCAGGACAGAAATAAAATCTGAAATAAGTTGAGAATTTACTATTTTTAATATTATTACCTTTTTACTCCTACTAATTAACGCTTCGATCTAAGCATGACTTGTTGTAAACTATTCAGTAATATTTTTTTTTAATATAAAATGATTTACCAAAATAGTTAGTTTTATTTGATATTCATTAATAAACAACTACCTACAATAATACCTAATTGAAAACAAATAAATTTAGAATTAGATCCTGTGCACAGATCATATAACTACTATAACCTGTGCCAATGGCATTTAAACTTAGAAAAAGAATTAGCCCCCCTTTCAAGTTTTTACAAACGTCGCTAGATGGTGTGCATTGTTATTTTCATTTAATGCAATGTTTTCACCATGTAAAAGGTCTACTCTCACTATAGGTCAACCAACGATCAAGTCACAGTCCGACCAAAAATGATTTGCCATAAATTTAATGCTTTTTAAATGAGATTTCTTTTTAACCATTCACACATATGTCTGTCGTCGAACAAGAAAAGTCACGGGCCGATCATTTCCAACAATATTTGATCTGTCCGTGAATGTCCGTTGAGGCGCAGCCTTCTAGTGTGAATGCTCAACGAGCAACCACCCAGACAAAAAACGATTAGCATCAACAAACACTTTGGCGCTGTCGGCAGTTTATCCAAAATAATGTAATATTTAAATTTTTATTATATGTTTTTTTAAAATGGCTTTTATAAAAAAAATTCATCTGAACAAGACGAAATTTTAATTGAAATGGTGCGTCAGTATGAGGAACTATATGATTTTTCTAATAAAAAATATTCAGACGCCCATTTTAAAGCAAGAATTTGGAAGGAAATTGGGGAAACACTAAATTTAAGTAAGTAAAATATTTTATTATCCACCTATATTATTCTTATCTGAATATTTTTTGCTTCTTCGTTGCTGAATAAATAGTCATCTGAATCATAAAGGCCTTAACAAAAATAAATTTTGAAAGTAAAAAAGCCGACGAACGTAATCAAGCTTTATCTCTTAAGAAAAAAATAGAAATCTTTAATTTCGTTATCACGCCCATTATTGTTACAAAGTTATTAACGATAACTAATTTGGCCTCTACTAAATTACAAAAATCGATCAAGATTTATCTAATGCTACAAATTTATTAAAAATATGTCTAACTAATGTAACAGATCTCCGAGAAAAATTTTCGGACATAATCACAGAGGCAAAATTAACTTGTCAGAAATGGGGTATTGAGATACACATATTTTCTAATAAAAGAACTAGAGCAGTTAAAAAATATTATGACGAATTATCAGTAGATCATCGATTTAATAATGCCGAGGATATGTACAGAGTAAACGTTTTTTATAGGGTTGTGGATATTGTTACAATTAAAAACTAGGTTTGAAGGAATGTTTCATGTAAGCGATATGTTTATGTTTCTTGAACCCCAGCGCTTATCGCAACTAAATGACTTAGAAATCATAGTACATGCTAATAAATTAAAAGAAAACTATGAGAAAGATATTAGTGAAGGATTTGCTTTACAATTAGTTCTTTTAAAAAATACTTTTAAATCCGAATTAGATTCAATTTTTACGATAAAAGAGTTACTCAATTTAATCTTAATTAAACATGTGGAACTTAGTTCTAGTTTTACTGAAGTAATCTCCGTATTAGTCTTATTTTTGACGTTGTCTGTTACGGTAGCCAGTGCAGAACGTTCGTTTTCAAAGCTCAAACTTATAAAGAACTTTATGCGTTCCACCATGTCACAAGTTAGACTAAAGGCATTGGGGTTACTTTCCATATAAGCTATGGAAGCTAGTAAAATGAACGTATCTGAATTAGTTCAGGCATTTGCCAACCACAAGACCCGTAAACGAGAATTCTAGGTATTGATCTTTTCTTTATTTGACACAGGTTTTTTTTTCTTTTTTAAATATTTTCTTGTTCAGTTATGTAAAGAATTTGATTTGAAATACCTACCCTTTGTCATTGCTTTGTTTCTCTTTAAAATTGTGTTATCATGACAATACAATGGTAAAAAGAGACAAACGTACCTAATAACTAATAAAGGTTTTGCATAGGTATACTATTTCTATGCATAATATAATGTTTTGTTTGTTTATCTCAATATATAAATATGTACTCGTATTATATGTTAGATTTTTCTACTTTTGTTTGGTATTTCCAACACATGAGTATACCTCGTTTTGTGATATTTATTTTTATTTTGGAATGTACACATTTATTTTCCTATATGTGCCCTATTGTTTCATTTTCTAAATTATATACTTATGTATGTCTTTTGGGTTATTATATTTAGAAAACGGTGGTTCATGAGTACCCCTTACCCTTTACTTGTAAATACATATACTTATTTGTTCATTTATATGATGGGCCCCGGTAAAATCCTTGCGGGGGCACCGGATTTGAAGTTACGCTACTGGGTTTATTATGACTAAAACTGGTACTTACATAGAGCGGTATACGTCACACTTACATACACTTAACTATATAATTATTCGGGTCTTTAAATTCTACATACGAGCAACACTAATCTACGTCTACTATTTTAATTCCTACATTTCTATATTAGGGTATGTCACTATATCTATATACAGTCAGCTGGTCAACGACTTATATTCTATAACGATCAAGGTGCCGCGATTTCAGTCAAGGTGAATTTCATGGTTAAACAATTGTCAATATTTTAGAATTTTCAACATTTTTCATTATATTGTGGAATTAGCTAGAAACATTGAGTTTCATTTAAAACACTAGTTAAACGCTGTGTTTACATAAACTATTATTTCATTTTTGTATACTTGTGTTTCAGTCCACAATATCAGTTTCTTAGAAGATTGTAACAATTAATTATATCGATTAACGATCAAAAACTTTATTCGTGTCAGTCACAGTAAATCTGACAATCTATCAAAAACCATCAAAAATTTTTATGACATTTTCGTTTTGGTACCATTTGCTTCTTTTTCTGAGCGAGGGAATATACTCTTTGCACCATATTTTCCAATATCTCTCCGCCATCAACTGCGCAATCTTCCACTGCTTGCGCCGATAAATATCTACAAGTCCAAAGACTCCGGGAATATTCGAAGTATTCGCTGAACCAATGAGGAATTGCATTGGAGTAAGAGCTTCCAGTTCCCCACATTCACTCGATACAAAGCTTATGGGCCTAGAGTTAACAACGCTTTCAGTTTCAGCCAGAAGAGTTGATAATAGCTCTTTTGATGGATGTTGTTCCTTTAGAATAACATACAAGACCTTCTTCACACATTGGATCATTCTCTCCCATACACCTCCTTGAAAGGGTGCTGCTGGAGCATTGCATTTCCATTTTATTTTATATTTAAACAAATCTTGGGCGAGTTTCGCACGATCCATGTCCTCCAAACATCTTTTCATTTCATTTTCTGCTCCAACGAAATTCGTTCCATTATCGGCATAAAACTCCAAAGGCTGTCCTCGTCTAGACATGAATCTGTGAATTGCCATCAAGGCTGAATCTGTTGTCAGAGAACTAGCCAATTCGATATGGATTGCTCGTGTATTATGTAAACATGTAAAGATAACTCCATACCTTTTTTCCACAGTCCTTTTCACTTTAACCAACAACGGACCGAAATAGTCTAAACCACAAAAGCTGAATGGTCTTGTATATGGTGCGAGACGTGAAATTGGTGGTGGGGCCATCTCAGGTTGGACTGTCTTAGACTTCTTTATTCTGCACAATTGACATCTTCTCACAGTCAACTTCACAGATTGTCGGGTTTTGATGATCCAGAATCTTTGTTTCAGATTATTTATCAATGTCTAGAGTCCTGTGTGTTTCAATTCTTCATGGAGATGTAGAATGAGCAATTGGACGGAAATATCTTGCTTTGCAGTCGGCAAAATGATGGGATATTTCAAGTCATAAGCAATATCTGCATACTCTATTCGGCTGTTCATTCTCAGAATTCCAAATTCGTCCAAAAATGGAGATAATTCAAAGAGTTTTGAAGATTTTCTAGGATAATCATGTTTTATATGGAAGTTTTCAGCCACAAACGTTCTGCACCATGTAATTCTTTGAGTTGCAATTCAGATAACTTCAAAACTACGTCAACTTTTATTCTTTCATTTCTTCTCTTGATATTTTGATATATTGTTTGTCTTCTTTTCTCACTTTCAAGTTCTGGCGATTTGGAATTATTGCAGAACCTCAAGATCCATGCTATTGTACGGATAAGTTTCAACCATTTAGAGAATCTGTTAGCATCGGGCAATGGATATGAGGTTTCTTTCAGTACTGCCACAATTTCAGTAGTGACATCTTCTTGCAATTGGTATATCTGCTCTACGGACCATTCATCTTCTGGTTTCTTTAAAAAGGATGGGCCTTGTAACCATAGTGGATTCATGAGATCTACCTCTTTCTTTTGTTTAGTAGCCAAATCTGTTGGATTCAAAGCAGATGGGACCCATTTCCAGTTTGAAATGTCTGAAAGCTTTTCAATCTCCTGGATTCTGTGCGATTCGTAAGGTTTCAAACGTCTCGAGTCATTTCTGAGCCATTTAAGAACTATTTCAGAGTCAGTCAACCAAAAAACTCGCTGAATATGGAAAGTTGACTCCTTCTTAATCGTATTAGCAAGTCTAGCAGCTACAACAGCTCCTTGAAGTTCCATTCTAGGTACTGAAGTGACTTTGTTGAGTGGACCAAGTTTGCATTTGGATGCGACAATGGATGTCTACACATATCCGTTTCTTGATGATCTGTAGTAAGCCACGGCACAAAAAACTTTATTGCTGGCATCAGAAAAGACGTGTAACTCTACTTCACCAGGTGATGATGAGAAGTAACATCTACTGATTTTGAATTCTTCAATCTTTCTCAGCAATAAAAACCATAATTTCCATTTTTCTGCGATGTTGTCAGAAATAACTATATCCCAATCCATTTTCTTACTCCAACACTCTTGCATAATGAGTTTACCTTGGACAACAAGTGGTGCAAGGAATCCAATAGGGTCAAAAATCGACATCACTTCTAAGAATTTCCCTCTTCGTAGGGGTTTTCTCCCCTCTGGATAATTCCTCCGGAATGTTGTTGAGCCTTATAGTGAAAATTAAAGTGTCTTAATTGGTGTTCCATCGTAGGCCAAGAACTCTTTCAACGTTCCATGAACCTAAGTTTAGCGTCATACTCTCTGTTAGGTAATTCTGAGGAAGAACTTGTGAGATTTCTGGAGAGTTACTGAACCAGTTCACCATCGGGAATCCTTCACGACGATGGACTTCAATGATGTTGTGGATTGTTTTTATGGCTTCTTCTACGGTGTCTGCTGAGTCCAGGAAATCGTCGACGTAATGTTGATGTGTCATTTTTCTCAAAATTCCTGGAAACTCATCTTCAAACTCTCTGCCATTATGGTTTTTGACGAATTGTGCAATAAATGGCGAACAAACAGCACCGAAAATCATAACTCGCATTTGGTAGATATTTGGTGATATATCTCTGTCCATTCTTCGAAAGAGAAACCTCTGGCTTGATGTATCTTGTTTTCTGATGATGATCTGGTGGAACATATCTCTGATATCACCTGCGAACGCCACCTTTCTCTCACGAAATCTCCATATAAGTGCTACTAGTAGGGGATATAAATCGGGACCTTTCAACAGAAAATCGTTCAGACTCATTGTAGAATTCTTTGCTGCCGCATCGAAAACGAGTCTGATTTTGCCTGGTTTATTTATATTTTTCACAGCAAAATGTGGTAGATACCAGGTTCTTCCACTATCTCGTTCCGCTTCATCCTCAGTTACCTTCTCTGCATATCCTTTTGCAAGATAGTCCTCAATTTTCTTGCAGTATTCTGTTCCAAATTGAGGATCTTGATCCATCTTTTTTTCCATGCATTGCAATCTTTTCAATGCTAACGATTTGGATTCTGGAAAAACCAAATGCTCATGCTTCCACGGCAACCCAAAAAAACCAAATGCTCATGCTTCCACGGCAACCCAACTTCAAATCTATCGCCAATTCTTCTGGTTGAACTTTCCAACAGCTTCAAAGCTTTTCTATCATCTCTGGAAAATGTTTCACGAGATGACAAACCTCAATCTTCTAGTTTGAAGTTGTCTTCAATGATTCTTTGTAGATGCATGTCATCATGGTCACAAATGGATATATTCAGGTATAATTCGTTACCTGGCTTTGAGCAAGGACCATGAATCACCCATCCCAGCTTCGTTTTACTGATTGCAGGTGAATCGAAGTTTGGCTGGATGATTTGCTGGGATGATATCAAGAAAACATCTTGTCCTATTAAAACTGTGGGTCGACAGTGTTGTATACTCTTCAAGATTGATTTGTCAAGATATTTGTACCTCTGGTACAGAGCATCTGCATCAAAGTCCATCTTTGGCAAAAGCAGGTTGTCAATTGTTCTGGCATGTTTCACTTCTTGGCAATCCCTTCAGCTCCGGAAATATCGAAATTTACCAACATGGATTCTTCTTCTTCGTCCACTGTAAGCAAAGTGGGTTTTTTGGACCAACAAGTTGTATTGACTTGCATATTTCTGAATCAACGAGAGTAACGGTAGACCCTTCGTCTAAAAGGGCAAATGTTTCGATGTACCTGTCTTGGCCGAATAGACGAACTTTCGCGATCTTCAAAAGCGAAGAGGATTTTCCAATTACACCTGAGAATTCAGTCGATCCGATGCCATTTTCTGTTTCTGGAATCATTTCTACTATATTTCCTGATCTCTATTTCTGATAACTTTAGTTCCTTCTTTAGGTACAGGATGAAGAAGTCTATTGTGTCTTCCACGACAAAAATTGACATTACAGAAAATCTTTCTGAAACATCTAGCAACGCTGTGGCCTGATAACAAGCACTTGAAGCACAAGTGATTTTCCTGAACATACTTTCTCCTATCATCTTGGCACATTTCCAAAAAGTCTTTGCATTGGTACAGTCGATGGTTTTCTTTTTTGAAGAGTTTGCAAATCTTATCTTCCGGTTTGCTTTGGATACTAAATATTTTTTCTTTTTTCATCATCGATTTGTTTGGTGATGATATCTGAGTGGGAACCGTAATTAACATTAACAAATTCACCTCAGATTTGAGCCATTCAGCAAAGATTTTCAAATTAACAACTTCCTTCACTTAATGTTTCAAAATTTTGACTTGACCCCAAGGACGTCTTGAAATTCTCGGTAATTTCTCCTCCAACCTCAACAATAGTTCGGGATTATCAAGGTGAGAGTTGTGGGTGGTACTCATAGCAACAACCATATTTGTAACAATGGTCGAGAAATCCATGAAACATTCAATATTGTCTTCTCGTGGGTTCGCACAACTCTTAGCCTTATTAATCTGGCTCAAAATGATCCATTAGTCTCTGCCAAAGTTTAGTTTCAATGTTTCGACGATGGTATCCACATTATCGGGACTACAAAAAAGGTCTTTCACAGACTCTCTGGCTCTTCTCTTCAGACATCTGATGAGGCGATTCAAGTTTTCTGAATCAGATATATTTTTCTCCAAGGTGGTTCGTTGAAACGAGCTGAGCCAAAACGGGAATTCCTGAATATCACCATTGAAATCTGGTAAAGGTTTTAATTTCTGCTTAGTTACCAATTTTTCAATGTTCGAACTTAGATTTTCCATACATTTAGTTAGCATTTCAGGAAAGCAATTTGAAGAGCCAGAGATATTAGGTTTATGAGAGAAATCAATATTTTCCGCTGAAGATTTCACACATGCAGAGGAGGTGTTTCCTTTGTGTACTGGTTTGCAATTTGAATTCTCTCACTCCAGCGTTTCATTTCTGTGCTGTGCTGCCATGTTTACCCAATCTGCTACGTATGGTTCATCATATTGATAACTGGATGTAGATCTCGTTTTCAATTCCTCTTGATATGTAGCTCCAGAGTTCTTCTTTATCCCTCTGGTAGATGATTTTCTTATTGATTCTTTCTCTTGTTGGATAGATTCTAACTCTAGAGACAGTAATTTTCTTTGAATCTTTCTCTTTGATTAAGTCGGTGTAGTTTGTCATCGCTATTAACAGAGCTGTCAGGTGAATTTGCAAATTCGGTTTGCTCTTCTATTATAACTGGTTCTATATGTCTACCGGATATTTTCCTCGATTCTTCCTCAGTTCCGTATCTTCTAGGAGGAACACAAAAATTGATCCTTGTACTCCTCCTAGCCCTTGAAGTTTCTGAGAGTTCTGGTAAAGACATATTATCTTCCAATGATTCTTTCTCTTCTCGAAGGACCAATGTTTCAATCCACAATATCAGTTTCTTAGAAGATTGTAACAATTAATTATATCGATTAACGATCAAAAACTTTATTCGTGTCAGTCACAGTAAATCTGACAATCTATCAACAACCATCAAAAATTTTTATGACATTTTTTTGTTTCTGTCATATCAAAGAATACACCAGCCCAATAAGAAACGAAGCTTGTGCTATTTTAGAATTCATTTTCTAAGTGCGCATGTCTGAGTCAGAGTCAGTTATCTGTCAATGTCATGTGATTTTATTGTTTACGTGTTTACCAAAGAATATTATATGCTGTACGGTTTTCCCTTATTTACAATATAATATATATTTTGCTTGTGTTTTCAATTGTTTAAAAGACTATTATATTAGTTATGGCGCCTAGAACTTGTGCAGTTCGTGGGTGTCGTTCAAGAGATGGAGACGGAACAACTATTTTCAAATTTCCTAGAGGTCCTGTAAGGTAAGAGGAATTGTTTCTATATGCAATAAATTATAGATATATATTTCTTTTTTTAAAATATGTTATTTTTCCACTGCACCTATACATTGTAAGTTGCGTGAATCTATGTTTTGAGTGTTAACATTCCTCTGTCTCTGTGTCTTTGATAACATAAATAATAATAATACAATTAATGAATACACTACAATAATCGTCACTGCTGATGAGTTCAGCTTGAATATGTTGAATAATAATACACAATATGCTATATAAATTGGTAGTAGTTTATTTATTTTATACACATATGATAAATAAAAATATAAATATACTTACTTAGCTTTAGAGCACAGTAACCGTTGAGATTTGTTCGAAAAAACCCTAATTCTTTACATAACAATTATAAGTTATGTCAACTCCACTTTGAGGATAAATTTACTTCCAAAAGGGGACGTAAGAAGTACCTATGTCTTCAAGCTGTGCCTACAATATTCCCATGGATAAAACGCAAGGGCCGTATTATATTGAGCGATCCACCAACAAAAATAGCTATTCAGTCTGGTAAATATTAAATTTAAGTAAACATTACAATCAGTTATTATTGATATTTATTTTTGTCACCTTAGTGCAGAATTAATTATAACTTTCCGACAGGATTCATTGATACCTTATTGGCATTCTGTTTATTTGTTTATTACAATTATTTTAATAATTACAGATACCATGCCATTTGAGCAAGTGGGACATTCGTCTCAAACCTCCACAAGACATATTGGTGATGCTTCTCCATCAGTTGGTAAATATAATCATCATTTAGATTCACTTCTGTAGGATAATATGCAGCAAAATAGATGGCTTTCCCATAATTATATTGCATTTAGCCTATCTGTGAATCGCCATATGCTTTGTATTTAAACAACTGAATAGAATTGCAATGTAAATGTTATGTATTCTTTAGTGTGTAGAGTGACAAATCTAAGAATGCTTAGCATTTTTTGAATCGATTATGTCGAATTGCTGTTTATTACAATTATTTTCATAATTACAGATACCATGCCATTTGAGCAAGTGGGACATTCGTTTCAAGCCGCCACAAGACATATTGGTGATGCTTCTCCATCTCTTGGTAAATGTAATCATCATTTAGATTCAACTCTTGTAGATAATATGCATCAAAATAGATGGCTTTCTTATAATAAGATTGCATTTAGCCTAACTGTCTTGTTTTTCTTATACAATAGTCTTTTTTTATGGTTTTGTTAAAATGGAAAGATGTTTGATTATTCATTCCAAGTTCACTTGCTATCAATGTAAGAGAATGTTCCTACTGGTCTTCAGAAAATAGACACTGGAAAGTGTGATGGATGAATAAAACAACACGTTGACTAGAATAAAGCCTATGCATATAGTTTTCCTCTATTTTCCTTTTCTGTTCCAGATAATCGATCTTCTAAAAGTCTTATTGAGATGGAGGAATCCGTACAATTACAATATCCCTCAGCTTCAACTCAAACACCCTATTCTCACATTTCATGCAGTTATATAAGTTCAATCTAATGAATAGTTTTGAAATATCTTAACCACATGTGAAATACATTGGCAAACAAACACTTCACTTAACATTAAAGTAAATAAATGCTTCTTCCAATTTATAAAGTGTTCACTTGGAAACCTAAAGCCTCCATAAATACTTTTATCCCTATCATACTTTTCTAAATATGTCAATAGCTGCTTTGTATCCAGATCTCCACATTCTTTTGAGAATTCTATGCATGTTTAACACCTGTGACATTATAATGCTTTTTTCATCAAATAGCCACAAACAAAATTGAACGCATGTAAAATTGTCAGTTCTTCGTTCCTGTAATCTTAATCTGGTAATAATATTGCTACATTCTGAACTGCTGCTTGGTGAGTTTCAGGAATAACGCAAACAGTTGCTGAATTCAACTTAATTTGAATTGGTGAATGTTTGGCAAAACACTTTTCTAAAGGCATGTTCAAATTGGATAGAAGTGGGATTAATACAATTGCCCCCTTGCTTCCTCACACTACCGAAGTAACTTTCAAGAGAATCTGTATTAGTTCTGTGCAGTGTAAATATTTAATATCATAGGATTACAATTTATTACAATTTTTTTTAACTACTTATTGTGATTGTTCTGCATTTCTTCATCCTTGATCTGGAAGTAACACTTCCACCCTTTTTATTGACTCTTAAATGTTTCTAAAAAGCAACATTTCACCCAAAAATTGTATTTGGTAGTCTGCTGATACAAACACATTTTTGTGTTTGTTAACGTTTCTTGGTTTTGTAGAATGAAATAAGTCTGTCAAATTTCTCATTTACTTTAATGGTTCCAATATTAGGAACTGCCACCAAGCTCATATACATATTCATACCACTTGCTACATTATTACTTGGAGTTTGAGTTGGTAGATGTACTTTCATTTTGTCGAAATTTGATGGATAAGTTTGCCTGTTTGTTAATTTTTGCGTACATCTAATATAAAACGCTTGTTTGTCTTGACCGTAAAACTACTTTAAAATTGACCAGGATGTTTGTTTGCCATCAAAACAAAATGTATCTCGTTTCAAATTATTCCTTGTAGCTTCAATTGAGTAACTAGAATAAAAAAAGTGAATAATCTCCTTGACATCTACTGTGAATACTAGATTATCAGGAGTTACCAAAAAGTAATTGGCTAGTTTAATGAAATAACAAGCCATATCACTTGAAAGACCATCAACATGCAAACTTCAGCTCTCCTACTTTAGTATGCATGTTTCAATGATAGGAAGAAAATCTTTCACTGCTAATTTGGTACCCACAGGAAAAATGCCATTGCCTCCACTTCGCTTACAGTCCTGTTGCATAATTGCGAGTTCATTGTTTGCAGGACAGAGGTCTTTTGATCCAGTCCCAATATCAATCAGTCCAGTATTTCCAACTCATGCAGTAGTAGTTGTTGTAGAATTTTCAAGAGTAAGCTGTTTCTAATGGGTGCCTACAACAGAAGTTTCCTGTGGATCTATAAAAGTATATTAAGTATAATATATTTTGGAAATGTACATGTACATGATTCAGAACCCTAACAACTATACATATATATGTTTTACTTTTGTTTGACAAGAAAAATGACTGTATATATTTCTTTTCACTTATTGTAGACATACTAAACATAAAATGTTACTGAAAAGCAAAAATTTTTTATATATTTAGGCTCTAAAAAGTATCAGTACTTAGATTATGGATTTGGCAAGCATAATATAATGCTTTGGTTTGACTAAATAACATTATAAAATGCACATACCTAACATTATCCTTGGGGATAGTAACAAAACTCATCCCTTCTTCAGTTTTGTAGGATCATCCACGACATAAGCAAATAAATTCTCCTTTACAAGTGATCACAAAAAATAAGCTAGTGCCACAAGAAGTACTATATTATGTGTGTCTAAGTTATGTCGTAATATGAATTGGAGGGATTACCAGAAAAACAGCATAAACTGTTCAACCAGAAAAAAGCACAAAATATGATAATAATTGGAAAACGCAACAAACCTTCGATAACTATGCAGAAAAGTTTACTGTCGCCACTTTTTTATAATTTTTTTGTCACATACATCAGTAGATTTTCTCTTGTAAAATATTTAATTCAGAATCTAGTGAAGTGTAACTTTTAAATATATCAATTATAAAAATTTTGTATTCAAGTACCATACTTATTGTAATTTTATTATATCATCATTTACTGAAATTCTTTCTATTGTAAACTGGTATTCTGAATATATAATCTATATTATTGTATTGGTTTTTATACTCACCCTATCCTACATACAGTGTTACTTAAATAAATACTTACACATATAATTTCGATAACAATATAGAAAATAAAAATCATTTGGTTAAACAATAGCTCGTTATTTTTAATAATGGATGGAACTCCAAAAACAGAAGCTAAAACTTTATGTATGAAGAAATGTTAAAGTATATTTTTCACATTGTTTGTTTAGCTGTTAGATTAACTTTAACAATTCATAAATTAAGTTTAACAGACCTATTGTGAAAATAATACTTTGGTATTTCTTCATCTTCAATGAGTTTTCACCAATTATCAGTCAACATTCAAAATATTACACGGTTGAATGCTTAAATCTTTCTTTGACAATTAAAAAATTGTCGAAACAAGCCATAAAAATAAGAAATTATCATTTGAGATTCTTTGGTTTCACTTTTTTGCGTGTAGGTAAGATTTAATTCACATTTTTTGAACACTTTTCTTAGTGTAAAGTCAAGTAAAGATGCTCAGTTATCTGTCAACGTCAGTTTGAAGGTCACGAAATTTTGTCCCCAAAACATCAAACGATTTATGCCGGCTTTCGCTTCTTGTTGTTGGTGTATTCTTTGGTCATATTAAATAAAATATACAGGAACGTAGATTCTAAAAATATTTAACAACTTGTTATCGCGCGCTGTTTATAATATACTTGCAATAACTTTTAATTTAAATTATTAATTGTTTTACAACCTTCATGTTTCAAATTCTATAATGCCTAAAATTGATTATAAAGGGATTCACTACAGAAGAAAAATCACTCCAATTTAACCCCAACAACTGCTACAAAAAAATCTACTATTTTAAAGAAACCTGGGCTAAAACGTAAAAGAGATACACCTGAATCATCGGCTGGGGCAACAATGATGACGTATCTTTTGGAGCAGGAAAAAAAGTTAAAAACCGAGGAAAATAAGGATGAGCTGGATTTTTTTCGAACGCGTTAAATGCACCATGCGTCGATTTAATAACATAGACAAACACTATATCAAGCAAAAAATATTTGCACTTGTTAGTGACACTGAAGCAAAGTACATATCAAGTGAGAGGGATCACCAACATCGTGTTGCAGTTATGACTTACGGCGACTCAACATTCCATGGCCAGAGCAAGTTATTAGATATATCGTATGCAGTACCTCCTAGAGGTCTAGGTTTAAATCAAACGATTGGAAATTATTCCAGCCCATAAACATCAGCCATTCATTTAAATAGGCAATCATATTATCAGCAAATCGTTTCGCATTCAACAGGACTTCCTCTGCAATCTCCTCCAAATTTTAACGAATACACTCGACAGCAGTCACAATATTCCAATAATAATTATTCGTCTGACCTACCATCAAGATCGGGCTCATCAAGTCTATCTCATGCTGATTCATCCATGCCATCATTATCAACTTCGACACATACTGAATCATAATCTGTAGCTACTTTTTTGCACAACTTTTCCCCATTTGATGGATAAAACAATGGGAGTTATAAAGTAGAAAAAAATTTGTTTTTTCTACGCCCTATCTTTAAAGTACCTTGGTTAGAGTGAAAAAAAGTAAAAAAGCGTTAAAAAAAGTGCCATAAAACGTTATATAACTTTATTTCACGCTTCCCATAAGCTAACACAATGAATCTTGGCTGGGCATCGAGGATGGACTTTCATGAAACTTGGAATACGTATAATTGTAATTTACCGAAGGAGCTTAATTAAAATATCCCAAATTTCTATTTGAATTTTATTTTTTTATATAGGGCTGTAGAAAAAATAATGTATGCAACATGTGCATAAAGTGTCTTTTTTCACTTATGGAATTGTCGCACTCGCCTGACGGTCAAATTTTCCATTCGTGAAAAAAAGTACCACTTTATGCACTTGTTGCATAAATTACTATTAAAGTTACATGTACCTACAATTTTTTTTTCATTATAACAAGTGTACTAGGTAGGTATCTACCTAGGAGTATCTAAAAAAATAAGTTATGTATATTTTATTTTTTAGAAAAGCAGTTTCTGTTTTTTTTGTCAGGTATAAATAATCTGTCTGATAACCCCAAAATGCGTTTTTATTAGTTTTCCTTTAATGCGTGAAGTTACTACTTACATTAAACATACTGAAAGTTTTTGAGATGGAGAAATCGATTCCCTAAATGTGGTATATTTTCGAAGTTCATCTTTAATTGCCAAAAACATGTTTTGAAATTCTTCAATTGTCATTCTATAATAAACGAAAATTTTTGTTTCATAATCAATAAGTTTTTTATGCAACGTGAAAAATTTCCCTTCGATTTTTCTTTTTTTTAGCATTGGATGTACCCAAAATCTTCTCTTTCTTTTATTTTTTATATTTTTTGCTGTTCTTCTTCCGCATCCAAAATAAGTTCAATTTTAATTAATGAGTTTTTGAAAACATTTTCTTATCATTGAGACCGCGACGCGACAAGCAAAAATACTGAAAAAACGCACGCATATGTCCGATGCGTACCGTGGAAAACAGGTCGAATTATGACCGGATAGTGTGAATGCTTCCAAAAAGAGTTGATCGCGACCGGACCGTGCGTTGTTCGGCTAATGTGCATAGACCTTTATTGGTACAAATCGAATATAAGAATGAAATAATTATAGTGAAGATTTGATGTAGGAGGCTGGGTGATTTGTGGTAGGAGGCTAGTAAAGCATCTACGTGACTAACCATTTCCTAGTTATTATGAAATCAAAAACTAATTTGGACACTTACTGTCTACTAAGGGGCCAATTATATGTGTGAAATAAATTGTGAATAAAATTTTGATAACAAAGTTACGTTAGAGCAATAAAACATTTTAAATAATCAATTATTAATTAGTAAAATTGTTTCTAAATATGCAACTTGTACTGCAGCTGATGGAAAAATAAAATCCATTATAATAGAAACTTTACAGCAATAGGAAATTTCCTAAAAATCCTTCATTTTCAAAGCAATGAAAATAAATTACTAAACGAAGTCATAAGTTTTAACCACTTATGTTTACGCTTTATATAAACTCTCGAGTTGTTTCGTTCCCCGTTATTTATGATCAGACCCGTTGATAGTTGATTCCTCTTCTGACATATGTCAGCTGATTGCCATACCTGTGTCAAAAAAGGGCTTGCGCATTAAAATTTCGAATAATGAAACTGGATGGGAAAGGAAGGGGTTTTTAGAAATGGCGGACGTCTGTAGTGGTCAAAGTGTGATGGAATCGCAAACAGAAATGCAAAACAATGGAGTCGATCGACTAAAAAGACTTTATCCAGCTGTAAATGAAGATAAAACTCCTCTTCCCAGAGCATGGAGTACTAAGGATAAATACACCTATATTGGACTATCGCAAAACAATTTGCGTGTGCACTATAAAGGTAAGATCTAACATGTTTATAAAGACTTGCCAGGGTTCAATTTTAATATTTTCGAAATGTCTAAGGTTTTCTTATAATTGAGAAGTTGTTAAAATAACTATCAAATGTCATCGACCTAGTATTTTTAAAGAATTTTTGTGAATCAAACAAAGAAATCAGCTGATCATGGCAGCAAACGAAAACGCAAAATGATTGACCGTTGTTCGATTACTTCCGTGTTCTTAATTCCAACAAAATGACATTAAACAGTTTAACGTTTTGCTAATTTAGTAAGTAGTTTGTTGCATTAGATAGTAGAGTATCTTTAATAAGCTTGAATTATCTTTAAAATAAATAGTAATACAGCTGATAATTGGGAGAAAACTTTAATAATGACAAGAGTTCTTAATTCCTATTGAGAGATTATATTAGTTTAGAAAACTGGCAGTATGTACCAACATGCATCTAGCTCATTACTTATTATAAATAAGGTCAAGGTTTCAGATCTTTTTTTAAAATTTGTCATTAAAAATATTTTGATATTATTAATGACAACTTAACATAATTCAAACCAAAACATTTCTATTTCATATTAATAAAATCGTTTTGAAAATTGACCAAATGTGAGAAAATTGATTAAACTTTGCACGAATCTAATATGTTAATTTGCTTTGTCATGTTGACAAACAATTTTCTCATTTTAATGTAATATTCAAAAAGTTCAGTGGTTTATTGTTGAATACATAAAATTGGAAATTTGCTTTAAATATTCTACCCTAATTTTCCTAATATAAAGGTATTGGGTTAAAGGTTCAATTGTCATAATTAGAATTAATGGAAACATGTGGGTAGAAAATATAATCCAGTTCACAAATAATTGGTTACCATTAGCAAAACGCAAAAAGTAAAAAGGATAAAAGTAAGTATTGCAAGATAAATAATATAAGTAGATACCTGATTTTCCATATTTTATCTGAAAATGGAAATTGCTTGAGATAAGTGTGTTTATTAGAACAAAAGGAAATACAATTAAAGATTATGCAATCTTCAAAGGTCAATGTTCTGCCTAGTACTTCCTCCTATTCTTTTTTTTGATACTCTTTTTTGACATTTTCTTGATGTGAAAACTCATCCTACCTGATGTTAATTAAACATTATATTTGATAATATTTTGGTAAACTTAACGAAAAGTTAAGGGAAAACAGGTACATACAGAAGATGAGTATGTTGACAATTTTTTTAAAAAGGTCCCAAATTTTCAGTAATTGCCCACAAGGCCACAAAAAATACATTTTTTGCTCTTGAGGCTTGAAGAACTAAAAATCTTCCATTTTAAATTAAACTTTTCATGACCAGTCAAAAACGCTGTCAGCCATGATGGGCTTTGTCGTGTGGTCACATAACTTATAAACAAATCTTATTTACTTAAATAATATATTTGAGTTTTTTATTACACTATAATATACAATGTAATTTACTTATATAAATGCCTTAACATTACTCAGCTCTGCAGAGCAGAAATCTGGATTTAGCGCAAATAATTTACTGACCAACAATGTGTTGATTCTTGGCACAAATCGGACTCCTATGATTTGTTTTATCAGTTAAATGGCTAAATAACAATTTTTTAGTTAGTTAAAAAGGGGTTTTCGTGATATTTTTTTTGTACAATTTTCAACCATTCAGAACCATCAATTTTAGACCAAGAGCCAGTGACCAATTTTAGGTGGTAATTTCAAAAGTCATGAAACTTTCTACAGTAAATCCTCTATACTTACTAGAAATGAAACGCCACTTCTGACAGCCCTGCGTGGCTGGGGTAGACTACCCTAAAATTTTAAGGAGGGTAAGAAATAAGATTTATTTTAGTTAAAGTATCAGTCATAAAATTTTAAGAAATTGCTTTCGACAGTATTTTGTCTTCATGGAATTTTTCCCAGAGCATTTACATATCTCCTAATTGTTGACAGAACGCTATAAGTATTTATAAAAAAAGTCCATTTTTGTCATTTCATCAGTCTTCAAATTTTAACAGAATACATAAACACAATATACAAAGCCAGAACGAAATTTCGTCACCAATAGTCTGCCAGAGCGAAAAACGTGTCCGTGCGAGTGCAAGTAAGACATTAATACGGAAACCTGAGGGTTAGAGTGAGAGCGCTTATTGGTCCTAACACAGGTTAGTTAAATATTATGCCAATTTGTTGAAAGTTGAAGAGGATTACCCTGAATTATATGAAGCATTCAAAAACGGATTTTTTGGAGTTAAACAAATGAATAATACTTTCTCTAGACAACCAATTGATTTAACATTAGAACAAACAGTCAATGCAGAAGCTGCCAAACGATTAACAAGAATTTTACATTTTACAAACTCCATATCTGCTCGACAAAGATGTGCAAAAAGCCGTGATATAAGAACAAGTGTAATTAGCTACACTTACAATGAGACAGGAATTGAAAAAAAATAAGATATTTTCGCAGATTTAGAGAAACATCAACAAAATAGAAATACGTAATTTTTCATCTGACCTGGGGAACAAAATTGGACAACAAATCCAAGAAGTTCGTTTGCAAAGAGATTTGTTTGGTAGGCTATTAGCAATATCAATCAAATATAAAGTAGATATTACTAAAATTCTATCATATCCATTAACTCCAGTACCTTTTTATATGTGTCACATAGATGGAGCAATCTGTAAAACAGAAAAATCTTTGCTCTTAAAATTTTTATAAAAAGGTGTCAATCATGATGAGCCAAGTTCTATAAGTGTGGTAGTCATCGACGGATTTTTCTTATCACATTTTTTCATCCAGCACTGAGCAACAGATGAAATGGCTCCGTTTATTGGTAATAAAATCATTTATCTTAACTTCAAAGAATGCCATCGTTATGAATGTATCAATGATAAAGTCATCTCCACAGTTTTCCCACAATTATCTTGCCCAGATCACGAGGAAGCTGACACGAAAATTGTTCATCATATATGTAAAATAGAAGATGAAGAAAATATACTTATTCGATGTTCTGATACAGATGTTCTTGTTATTATGCTTGGAAATATGGATCACTTAAAAAATATTAATGTAAAAATTTGGATGAATATTAGCACAGGCAATAACTAAAAAATAGGTCCAGATATTTGCAGGAGTTTACCTGCATATCACGCTTTCACTGGATGTGATTATAATCCAGCATTTTATAAAAAAGGAAAAATTAATCCATTTAAGCTAATGATGAAATCCAAAATTTATCAAGAAGTTTTCATTAATCTTGCTAATATAACAGAAGATATAAGAGATACTGACATTTTTGCAACATTAGAAAAATTTGTATGCCAAATCTATAAAATAAAGAATTGTGACGACACAAATAGCGGAAGATTCGAACTATTCATGAAAAATTTCACAGCTGAAAATATTGGTGAACCATTTGAAAATTAAGTGATTCAATTTGATGCATGTCATTTGCCTCCATGTCAAGCTGAACTGCACCAACATGTATTAAGAACGAAATACATCTCTTCCATTTGGAGAAATGCACATCTGGATTTGCCTACAATATTGAGTCCAAAAGACAATGGATGGGTGTTAAATGATGGTTAGTACGAGTTTCAATGGTTCGAGGGAGATCAGTTACCACCTACAGTAAGTGATGTTATCAATCTTATTCACAGATGATGAGATATTAGAGTCTCAAATTCAGTTAATAGAAGATTCAAATGATTTTGTATTCATTGAGGATCACGGCGACCAATATGATAGTGCACACGAGGATGAAGACTATTAAACAACTTAATAATTTCACAAACATAAATTTTGTATTTTTTAATTAGTATAAGAACATTTTTCTTAAATTGTATATATTCAACTTCTATATATTTTACTCTCCAATAAGCACTCTGACTCTAACCCGCAGGTTTCCATATTACTGTCTTATTTGCACTCGCATGGACACATTTTTCGCTATGGCAGACTGTTGGTGATGGAATGTCGTTCTGGCTCTGTATATTGTTAATTGTTTATTTATTTTATTTATTCTGGTAAAATTTGAATACTGATGAAATGACAAAAATGGATTTTTTTTTATAAATATTTATAGCATTCTGTCAACAATTAGGAGAGATGTAAATGCTCTGACAAAATTTCCATGAAGACAAAATACTGTCAAAAGTAATTTCAGTAATTTCCTAAAATTTTATGACTGGTACTTTAACTAAAATAAATCATATTTCTTACCCTCCTTAAAATTTTAGGGTAGTCTACCCCGGCCACACAGGGCTGGTAGAAGTGGCGTTTAATTTCTAGTAGGTATAGAGGATATACTGTAGAAAGATTCATGACTTTTAAAATTACCACCTAAATTTTGTCACTGGCTCTTCCTCTATTTAGTTAAGTTACCTTGTATAATTTCGATAATACCTGATTATACATAGAGTAGCTCTATCAATCGAAAATTTTACAATAATTTAATATCCATAGTAACCACATAGACATCAAAATAAAACAATACACAAACTAACAGGAACATGACGTTTATCAATAACTGTTCAAAAATGAGTCGATTTGGAGATTTATCATTAAATGCAATAGACAAAAGTATATGAAATACTGAGCCTCATAATATAGTGAAACAAAAAAAGTAGTATATAATAATTGTAATTTCCATTGTACCAATTTTTATTTAAATTAATCAATTGTTCGCATATTGACAACTTGTGTAACAAATTAAGAAAAAGCTGCTATAGCCTTAGATTTCTTGCCAGTCATTGTAGTAAAAATACACTCTTGACAGTGTATCATGCTAATTTTCACTCCCATCTAAAATATGGCATACAAATTTGGGGGACCTGTTCTGCCAAGCAAAGGGTATTTGAGGACCTCTGGCGTAAAAAATGGTAACTAACATTTTTGAAATTATGAGATATAGCTTTTCAAAACTTTAGAAAATCATCTCTCAATAGTTCTAAGTTTTTGAAATGTATTCTACTAAATGGATTTGGTAACTAGCATTATATCTTAAGCATCTGATATGAAGGCTGTAAATATAGACTTTTTTTGTTTAGAGAAAACTCAGTTTGTTTTGAAAAAAGTATGCAGATAACATTATTTACTTACAAATAATATTTATTCTGAAAAACACATATCATCTTAAAACATACATATTAAACTTAAACTAACTTGTGAATGAATATGGTAGGCTATTTTGATTGCAGCTTCATATAAAATGGATGATGAACAGAAGGAATCCAACAGAGACAAGACAAAACATGCTCCAGCTTTCCGTGATCTATTGGTAGCTTCGAATTGTATTTCTTTTCAAGATCTTGAACAAAAAGCTCTTTTAAATTTGCCTGTCTCCCTTTTTTTTAAAGTAACGAACTGTATACTCGATAGTCGAAATTGTGTAAAGTGACGTCATCGGTTATCTACCGATTTAAAGTGAACTCCATGAGCGTATCATAGTTTAAGGGTGCGAATACTGAAATATCTGGAATTTCAATTTTTAACATTTGAAATAATAACTTATCACAAGTTGTTCATAAGTAAGTTAAAACAAAATAAAAAAATGTTTAAAAGTCAATTCCAACTTACTACTACTAAAACTAAAAAAAAGTTGTTTGTCAAGACCAAAATAAATTACCAATAAGTATAGGTATGTTGCGAGGTCACTTGTAAAATGTCTGACTAACTGGAAGCGGTATCACTCCCTGACGACTCCTCAGAATCATCGCTTTCTCCTCCTATATCGATAATGAGTGGTTCCGTCATTACTTCTACATGTATGTCTAAATCCCAAAACTTTATTTCTTCTTTTAATACGTGTTGAATACATTTACGCCAACTCTCAGCAGTAACGGTATGCAGCGCCTCGTCAAACAGTTTCTCAACGTCAGCCATTTTGAATGTACTGTTTTTTCTCGCAACATAATTTTTCACTTGGGCCCAAACCAGCTCGATGGGGTTTAACTCACAGTGGTAGGGAGGAAGTCTAACAACTGAGACGTTGAAATCTTTCGCCATTTCATCGACAACGTACTTAATATAACTGATTTTATGTTTCCGTACGAGAGATAATAATTCAACTTTTAGCATTGCCTCGTTGTGCGGAATGCTTTTACTCTCTAACCAATCAATTATAACCCTCTTGCGGCTAGCTGAAGTAGGTATTTGCTCCAGTCGACGAGAGTGGTATGAAGCATTATCCATAACTATCACTGAACCAGGAGTTACCTTTGTTAAAATTGATCTAAACCATGTTTCAAACCGGTTACCATCCATCTCTTCATGGTAATCGACAGTTTTTTTGGACTGAAAACTTAGTAATCCACCTTCTACAAATCCTTCCTCGCTGCCAATGTGAGTGATAATCAGTCGACGTCCTTTCCCAGAGGGAGCTTTTAAACCGGAAGAGAAACCCTCCATAAAGGCTTGTCGATTGCTTCGTATATTCATGTCTTGCCACACTTTTGACACAGTGTGGCCTTCATTTAACCATGTTTCGTCAAGATAATATATGTGCCGTCCTTCGTTACGAAACTGTCGTATCTGTTTTAAATAATTTCTCCTCCATTCCACAATGTCATTTCGTTCAATTAAGGCACTGTTTCTACTTCTTGTTTCGTAACGAAAATTCATTAATTTTAAAGTTCGTCTCAAAACTTTATCACTGATGTTTGGTAAAGTATCATCAGCTTCTATTACCTTGCTCAATTTAGCTACCGAGGGGATTTCATTCCTAAAATAAAAAGAATGTATTTCCCTACGTATAGCATTCCGTGTTTGGTCGTCCAAAACAATTTTCTTTCTTCCCCTACTTTCCGGTTTACAGTTTTCACCTCGTTCTCTTGTCAAAGATCCGTCCCGCGATTTCTTTAGAATATTGTATATAGTACTCTCAGAAACTTTAGTTAAATAACTGCACTTAATCACAGCGTCACTAACACCCAACTGTTTGTCCATGGCACGCAGTCCTTCGTACACATTTAATATGAGGACTTTTTCTTCCCGAATTAAATTGTTACGACGCCGTTTTTTATCGCCAACACCGCTACACTCCGCCATTATTGTCACTAAATATACCGATATAAATATTACAATAAATACCAATAATAACCGATTTATCACACAAAACCACAACACAAATACTGATGTTACGTTCATGAAGAGAATAAACACCTCACATAACTGTTTACTATCACTGTTCTCATTCGCGTAGCTCGATCTATCTATCTCGTTCTCAAAGCCGGAACATTGAAGCGACTCTCCAACATTGTCAAATCGGCGAGTTTTTCACAACAAACTTTGCGTTCAAGAAATATACATAAACACTTTATTTCACATTTCAAGTAAACTAATTATTATTAGTGCTTGAAATTTGAAATAAATATATTAAATTGGTATTGACTTAATTACATTGCATCTTTTGTACCTGAAATATTGACACAATGGATTTGAAGTGTATTTATAAAATACAGCATTTCTCTCTAGAATACATATGGCAACTGCGCTTTAACCAAAGTGTTGATTAGATAGCTCTGACTCACTTTACACAATTTCGACTATCGAGTATAGTATGTATTGGCCATTTCAATTTTATCAAGTTGTGTTGATGAAAATTTCATTCTTACAGCATTTCTTATGCTTGTTGATTCTGATGCCTTTGGCTGCTGAAAAAAACCTCTCATATCAGATATTTTCAAAAAATCATTTTGAGTCATTCTGTGCACAATAAACGGTGTGTCTTCTTTCGTGCCGATCTTAAAACTGTTTCCCATTCTTCGGGGGTGTAGATCTATTGACTGTGCGCTCTGACATAGTTTTCCACACACGCAAAATCTCTGCCTGAAGGAAGCATTGTATGGCCAACTTGAGGAAATACATGTAAAATTTCTTGAAATATCCCTTGGGCTAATAAGCGAAGCCATATGGACACTAGAGACCAATTTTTATTTTGGCCTCCGCAATTATCTGATATAGCAATTAGCTTTGTACCTTTTATATTGTGTTGTGAAAAATGCCTCAACAAACAACTTCCAATCTCATCAGCTCTTCTACCAGCGATTGATTATCCCACATGTAGAAGTAACCTTGGGAAGGATGCAAGCTATGAATGCTAAGATTGTAAGAAAACAACTTTTTCTTGTAAAATGTTGGTTCAGTAGAAAGTTTCGGCGTTGGCAATGCCTGCTGAAGATCGAATGTGATAGCATCAGTACCGTCATTTTCAGTGGCTTCTATTTTTGCCATTTTTATTGCGTCCTGACCAGCTTTTGCTTTTTTATGATGTAATTCTTCGTCAATTTTTAGTTTCTTTATAGCCTCTTGGTCTTTAAAAGGTTTAGCATTTTTCAGGGAAACATTAAGTTCATCACAAACACTACAGGTATCTATTTTTAGCAGCTTGAACTTAATATTGTATTCTTTAGTAAAAATACGCCTAAATTTATCTGAGGACACATAACTTTTACCTTCATTCAGGTACTCTTCCTTGTACACATCGTTACATTTCTCTACAGTGTATTCCATCGTCATGAAGAAAACATTGGGATTGTCATTTCGTGAATAGTGACTCTTATATTTGGGTAGCCTTTCAATAAAATTTCTAACAAATTCTATCTGGTCATCACTGTACTTCTTCTTGTGATTTAAATGAGCTCCTCTTTTATCTAATTTTGGAGTAAGTGATCCATTTTTTATTGTCTTAATAATATTTTCCACTCTTCCTCTGTTTTTCTGTAATCCATGTATATTCAAAAAGGCTTTCTTACATACTTGTACTTTTGAACTGTTTGATTTCACATAATAGTAAGTACTGTGACTTCTTCTTGACTCACAGTTTCTTGGCTTTGTACTATGTCCTTCATTTTTCACTTCTCAGCAGCCAAATATTTAGGAATTTTGAAGATTATAGTTTCCCATTTCCCAGAAGTTTTTGAATATACATCGCCTTTCATCCTCAGATAAAAGAGTAGAAAATTTTTTTTGCAGCCACAATCCGCTCCCATAATTTTCTCTTGTTTTTCTTGTCCCTTACCCCTATAGGTTTTGTATTTCTTCCCACTGTTTCTATTCTCTTTTTCTTTAAGTTCTTCACTTTTGCCTCTCTTATGTTTTCTTCCTTTATGCGCCTTAGGTGTTACATTTCCTCCTTGATTATTGACTTCTTCAGCTTCAATTGCATAATTTTCATTGTCTGTACTTTCAGTATTGTCGTTACTGCTTGACACTGAAGGTGAGTTGAGGAACTGCAGATTCAAGTTCTGTAAAAAAATTTCTACTAGATGATGCATTTGGCCCTTACTAGGTGAACATTTATTTATATCAAACACTAATGAAGTATGTATCCATTTTCAATTTCAATTCAAATTTAATTCATATAAATAATGGTATCTTACATCACATATTATTATTTACATAATACACTTAAACTTAAAAATATCAATATTTTTCGTTAACTCACCTTAAATTTACGTTTTTCATCTGTAGGATTATACTCTGCATCTTGGTCCGAGTCGTACAAGTCACTTTCTCTATTTTCAGACATATTTTCACTATGCTTTTGTACACCAAAACTACAAGCCGCACGTGAACTATCCGCCATCTTTGACACTTACCACTGTTTACATGAAAGAAATGTTACTTCACACAAATCAACCACGCAAATGCGGCACCATCTATTAAGATATTGTGAAAAATTAGAACAGATAACCGTTTACTGGTCCGACATACCATTGTTTCAACCATAATGTCAAGATGCAAAATTTTGTCAGATACCATTTTTTACACCCGAGCCCTTCATTTAGTAGATTAATGTTACTATTGTTAATTACGGTTTCAATCATTTTGCCACGGGCAAACGTACATTCTGAACCCCACATTGTGTTGTGAGCATTAAAGTCACCTAATAAGATAAATGGTATAAGTAGTTGACTTATGAGATCCATTATATCTGTGTCTCTTACAGTGTAGTTTGGAGGGACATATACACTACAAATAGCAATTTTATTAGGGCACCATGCGCTGATTGCAACTGCTTCTAAGTTTGTATTTAACTTTAATTTTTGATGAAATATATCATTAGAGACAAAAACTGAGGATCCACCACTAGCACGTAAATGAGTAGTTCTTATAAAATGATAACCAACATAACTTTTTAACTGAGGGTTGTGAGACTTGGTAAAATTCGTTTCTTGTAAACAAAGGAAGTCTGGCGAGTAATCAGTTAAAAGCTGTTGTAATCGTTCCACGTAAAAACCGTCGCAGTTCCACTGTATTAAGGAGAGGGGCATGGTAATAAAAAATTTAGTATGACTATTTATGCTACTGCTGTGAGCCTTCGGAACTATATTCTTCATCACTTGGTCCGTTAGACATATCCAAATTCAGTTTCTTCAGTGTCAGATTTAAGCTTTTTTTTAACCTGTTCGTTATATGGGTAATTCTGTTCTTTATGGACCTATTTGTGAGATCCGGGTAAATTAGGTAAAGGTTTGAGACTAGGCCGATAATGTTGTCTGTGTGTTTTAGGGCTTCCGTGTATGGATCAGAGTTACCAAAAGTATTTTCTAAGAAATCATAAAGGTTTTCTATGGGAAGTATGAAGGCATCAGGCGTTTTTTGGTAGTTTTTTGCTATGCAATCTTTTATGGATGTAGAAAGGTTTGATTCAGTAGATACACTCACCTTGCGCTTCTTCTTTACTGCTTTGTGAACTGCTGTGGAGAGAATGGAGGGGGAGGCATATCGTCCATGTTAACTTCTGCTTCTGCAGGTACACTTGAGATTTCACTATGTGATGAAAGCTGGGAATATCCGCGTTTTTGGACTGGAGGCAGAGCAGCAGCAGGCTGGTTTTCTTGTGGGGTTATCGGGTCTTCATTTGAACTCACTTCGTTGGTTTGCAGAGTCTGTTTTTGAGGATACCTGTTCAGTTTGTTCAGTCAGAGTGGATTGTGACAGTATATTGTTGGTTGGGGGATTTGGGCAATTTGTAGCGATGTGTCCGGGTTGCTTGCAAATGAAGCACTCCATTTTGTCCGTAGATAGAAAGATTCTGTTTTTGTTGCCGTCAAAAGGGATTATTAACGAAGTGAGTTTATGCCAGCAACATTTAGAATGGAATAAAATAATGCCATCGGCCATCGTCTCGTATTTCGACTAACATTATAATTTGCACATAATCTGTCAACAACGTCCACACCCCCCTTGGTGCTGTTATAATCATGAATAGTTTCTGGTTTTCCAGAATTTTTATCTATGTTGTCATCATGATGCAATGGTGAAATTAATAAATAATTTTTGTTTCTTTTTGGGATATATGATACAATTGTGCAATTTTTTGTGAATCCAAACATACTTCATCTATATTGCATTTAGGTTTTTCTTGCTTTTTATAAGGAAGCAAAAATACAGTTAAAAATTATGATTGTTCCTATATTTTTAGTCGTAAAAACACAGTTTTGTTTCTAATTTACTATTTAATTTTAAATATTTTAATAAAAATACATCAAACATAACATAATATAAAAAATATGTGCAATTTAACTTACCTTACTACTGTAAAATATTCACTAACAAACTCGTACACAGCATGCGCGTCCGTCTCATAGACCGAATTTTACAATATTTCACCTATGACCGACCGGTATGACTAAACGTTTAACACTAGTGTGTGGATTAATGATCTAGGAAGGTAGAAGGGGGGGGGGGGGTGTAGGCGGTTCGGCCGCAAGTAAACAAAAATCAATAAATTCAAAAATTTCGTCGATCTCTCAGACATGAAGCGCCCCCTGTATGGTTAACTATAAATTTAACTTGGTAGATAACTAGTAATAGGAATAAACTGAGGAGCAAAAATTCAAACGATGTTGACTTACGCATCGACTCTTCTCGGATTTTTAAAATCAATATCAACAATATATTCTCTTCTGAAGAATCAATCAAAGAGTGATTGCAGAACTGCTTTTACCCTATTAAGGAGAACACGAATCTTTGGGGATCCTGACTGCATTTCTCGGTTTAATTGATTGACTGTTGAAGTAATTGTGAATATCTCTTGCCAAATCTTATAAGTGAATTTATGGCAAGCATAAGATGCGCACAGATGAAAAGAATGACATACAATTCATAACAAATAAATACAGAATATCATTTTGCAAGAGTTTCATCACAGAGTGATGTGATCCAAACATCACATTCGCTTCGTCTAAAGCAAATCCTATTAAGTTTTGTTTGTACGGTATTTGATACTTATTGAAATTATCAATTAATAAATTATAAATAGATTGAGCTTTTGAATCCCCAACCTTAATCAGTTTGAAGAAACTGTATTTCACACCATCGAGCCCATAATATCTAACAACTACAAGGTGCTTTTGAGTTGAAAGATCAGTAGATTCATCAATTACAATTGAAATTTTTTTTTCCAAAGTATTTCACAAATATCTTTAAATTTTTCATCGGTAATAACGTTGTTAACTACTGCAGTTGTCTTCGTCCTTGCGCAAATTAGACCAATTGCAATTTTCGAATCCAGAAATGCAGAAGCACACAACTTAGGTAAGTGATCTATTAACATACTGGGCAAATTATGTTCCGCAACAAGGGTACATAATCTGATTTCGGCTGTAAAAATTAGTACCAGAAATAAAATCTATGCAGAAGAAAATTACCTTCCTTAATGTTTTGGTCTAATGTAGTTTTGGCTGATGTATCAACAACAAATTTGCTGATTGATTGTTGCCAGAGTAGATATTTAATTTTATTAATATGTAATTTTGAAGCTACATGCTTTAATAGAGCATCTTTGCCACTGGAAATGTCTATTTCCTTATCACAGCTCTGACATTTGACAAATCTATCCCCTTTACGACTTTTCACGAGCCACCCTTTAAACTCAGGTAATTGATCCCATTCAGTTTTATAAGTTTGCAAATATTCCCTTTTTGTCCAGAAGTTGAAGGTTCCTCTGATGAATGATCTGAATCCATTATAGAAATTCCTTGAAAAAATAATTAGGCGATTTTTATCACAAAAATATAAATATTAATTACCTTCTACTACCTTCTAATAAAAATAATATTCTAACGATTCACTTCTTTTGATACAAAAAATAACTCCAACCAATCACAAAAATATAAATATTAATTACCTTCTACTACCTTCTAATAAAAATAATATTCTAACGATTCACTTCTTTTGATACAAAAAATAACTCCAACCCGTAACGTATCACTAGAACACAACTAGAATGTAACTGATAAATGTTAGTGCAAATATGGTGACATGCTTTATATAAGCCCTGATTGGGGATTCACCTAAATATATTAAGGGGAATCACAAACTGCTCCCAGGTTTTTATCAATTTTAGGAAGCGGCAACCTGTAATACATAAATCTGTAGTACGTGTAGTATGCTTTGCGCACGGACTTAGGATCCATGGACTTCTAATAGTATATGTTTCCCATACATCGGAAATGACCCCTCACTTTGCCTACACATGGCCGCCATGTGGTGCTAATTTTAAGTTGATATTAAGAAGCTACAGTTCATATGCGTTTTCTTGATATTGAGGATGGAACGTTGGTTGGTTGCAGGAAATAATTGACAGCATAATAGAAATAATTAACCAATTAGAATTTAGCTGGATGAACTGACGCTACATTTTCGTTCTGTCAATTTCTGTTTCCTTTGTTCCGTTGTTGCAATGCGATTTGACTGATTTGTGACAGCGTCAGGAGTGGCATCAGGTCACATTTCACAATTTTCGCATTGCATTTTATTGAGTTAAGCGCAAGTTTGATATTTGTGTGTTAACTTTTGGATTATATTCGTGTTTATTACAAATTAATAGTGGTTAATTACATTTTATAAGTAGTGTTATTTTAGTAAGGTAGTTAATAGTATAGTGTTATTTGTAAGATCTAGAACTCTAGGAGACTAGCTACAAACTGTGCTAAAATACCTTCCTGTTTTGTACGAGGTTGCTCTAACGCTACTTACATTTCTCGTTTGAAAGAGGGTGCAACATTTCATAAGTAAGTTATATGGTTTTTTTTGTATGTAAGTTAATTTATATTTTCCTTTTTCTCCAATTTGTAGATTTCCCAGTGACAATACACTTAAAAGTTCCTGGTTGGTAGCACTTGGAAAAGATCCAGCTTATAATATTGCCTATGAAAGGGTGTGCTCCGAACATTTTGTACAAACAAATTTTGAAGTGGCAGGCGAACGGAAACATTTAAGAATAAAGTCAATTCCAACCCTAAAACTACCTCAATGTTTTGAAGTAGATCACATGGAGAAAAGTTATTTACCTAGCTCACCTCCACCTACATGGTTTGTTAATTTTCACTTAGTACTCACAAAGAATCAAAAAATATTTTTTAATCGTAGCAGCAAGCTGGAAAGTGTTGATTCACCTCAAAGTAGTTTACCAAAATCTCCGACAAAACTTTCTCCAATAAAACGGAGTGATTCAGACTCGTCTCTATCTGCTCATTCTTCTGATATAGTACGGATGGTACAATTCTTTCATCCGTATAGGTAAGTTTAATATCAAACTTTCTTTAAAATCAAAATGTAATATGTGTATTTTATTTATATAAATTTTACGTAACATTTATATAATGCCTTAGTACCAAAGTTTAACTAGTCTAAAGAAATGTTCTATTTTCAGCAAACCTTCCACAGAAGATACCAATGTAAAATTGAGAGAGAAGATTCGCTTTTTGAAGAGGCAATTAAGAGTATGCAGAAACAAACTAAAAATTTGCAGAATAACAAGCGGGAGGCGAAAACTATGATTTTAATGGTGCAAATTATGAATCAATGCGCCTTTCCTTGGAATCAATTGACTGAGATGGTGTCCATATTTTACGATATAATGTACACTATAATAAATTGCTTTGTTCCGCTGAAAAAGGTTTGCAAGACGAGGTTTCCATGTTGGTATACTCCGGAGTTGAAGAGGCATTTGTGCGAGAAAGAAGTGGCTCGCAAAATTACTAGGTGTCCTGTAAACTAAATGGAATTTAGTAGATTAAGGGCTCAGTGTAAACTTTTATCACGAGAGTGCTACCGAAATTATGTAAAATATACTGAAAATTGTGTTACAGATAATGTTAAGTTTTTTGGAAGTTTGTAAACAGTAGGAGGGTGAATAACACTGTACCTTCTGAAATGACTCTCGGGGACCTTACTGCTGGTAACGGGAATGATATTGCAAATCTATTTGCTAAACATTTCTCATCAGTTTATTCGAATCAACCTCTGGCTTCGAAAATCTATGCAAAGTTATCTAAACTGGATATTAAAAAACGCCCCGGTCCTGACGGAATACCTTCCATTCTTAGGGTATTTAGCTTCCTTTTATCTCGTCCGCTCTTCCATATATAAGTCTCTTGTTACAGGCGAATTTCCAGATCATTGGAAAACTTCATATGTCACTCCAGTGTATACATTGGATAGAAAATCAGACATCTCAAACTATCATCATATATCAATCCTTAGCATAATTCCCAAAGTCTTTGAGAGTAATATTTTAGATTATCTCACCTATGACTGTTTGAGTATTATGACATCACAACAATTTGGCTTTACTTCTAAAAGGTCTGCAGAATTGGGTTTACTGTCATATGTTGACTTTTTGTCTGATGGTTTGGAAGGGGGTCTGCAGATTGATTCTGTGTACACTGATTTCTCTAAAGCTTTTGACAGGGTTAATCATGAGCTCTTGCTACATAAACTTTTTCATTATGGCGTTGACGGTCTTGTATTACAATGGCTAAGTGATTAGTTTACAAATGGTCAGAGTTACTCATGAATATTCTCATACTTTTCCAGTAACCTCTGGAGTTCCCCAAGGGTCTCATTTAAGACCATTATTATTTAACATATTTATTAATGATATAATGCATTGTTTTCAAGGTAGCAAAGCCTTGTTATTTGCTGATGACCACCTGACATGTTTTAGTGTGATTAGTGGCATGGATGATGCTCTAATATTACAATCTGATTTAGATAGTCTATCAAATTGGTGTACTCTTAATGGTGTGAATCTAAATGCATCCAAATGTCATGTAATGCGTTTTCATGGAATACACCGCCCAATAGCTTTTGATTACAATATTAATAATGAAACTCTAAAATGTGCTTCTCAAACTAAGGACTTGGGTGTTATATTGGACTCCACACTTGATTATGTTACCGCTGTTGTTAAAAAATCTATGAAGATGTTGGGTTTTATAAAGAGAACCACTTCTGATTTGACTAACATCACTGCTATTAGATCTCTATATTGCTCACTGGCCAGAACTTATCTTGATTATTGTTTACCAGTATGGTCTCCTCATTATATTACATGAAGCTGTTCAGCACTATTTTTTAAGATACATTGCCTTTAAGATGCACATTTACCTTTGTTATGATTTCTTAGAACGTTTTTTAAACATTCCTACTCTGGAGGTTCACTGAAGGCAAAGGGATCTGATACAGCTGTTCAACATAGTAAACGGTATTTGTGATAGCCCCAAGCTTCTCTCTAAAATATATTTAGTTGTCCCTTCTCGTCTTTCTAGGCAGGTACAAACGTTTCATGTCACATTTCATAGGTACAACTATGCAATGAATAGTTAGGACACTTAGATCAGCAAATTCTATCGATGGAATTTTAATTTTTGATGTGTCCACTTTCAAGTTTAATAAACATTTGCTGGAGCTTCCACTGAGCATACATATTTTATTGCTGGTTTGATGTGTTATCACTCCTCTTACTTTATTTGCTTTTTTCTTGTGATTTATACTATACTTTAGGTTTTTCCTTTTGTTTTATAGATAAGTTTAATGCATGTGTCAATTGTTCTATCTTGTTCTAGTTTTACATATTTTTCTTTTTTTGTTATTGTAGCATTTTTTTCTATTTTCATATTGTATTGATGTGCATTGGGCTTGACCGTAATTAAATTAAAATTAACGTTTATTTTATTTATTTCCTGATTAATTGAATTTGAATAAGAATATATAATAATATAATTTATAAATAAACACTTCTTAAAGTTTAAGAAAAAGTTTTCCATAATCCCAACTTAGGTAGATACACAATACGCAGTAGCTAGTATAAATAATAAAGTAGGTATAGTTTTTCTCTCTCACCGTTTCATATGTTCCTATCTTATCGTCGATCTCAGCGCACCCTTTGCGGTTATCGGAACTAATCCTTACAGGCGGGATATTTAAATTTGGTAGTTTGGATTTTATGGGTAGGTAAATTTTACAGTTTGTCTTAAAATTGTTTATTATATAATTATTTCATTCCAAAAAATAAAATTATGTTTAATTTGTTGTAATGAAATAATTATAATAAACAATTGCGAGACAAATAATTGTGGTAATAAATGATAAAACGGCACACATTTAAATTTTTTATTAACCGGCACATAATATAAAAACAAATTAATAAAATATTTAGATAAATAAGAAAATAGCAAACATTTAATTTTTTTATTAACATGTACATAATAAAACATTTATTTATCACAAAACTACATATTTTTACTAAAATTACATTACATTATATCTAGTTAACTCAATAGAATTCAGATCAAATTGCTCAAGTTATTTTAAAATTATTGACAACAAATATTTTAATAAAAAGGAGTTACAAACTAAATTCCCCATTTCCAAGAAGACAGGAACAGGTCTGAAACAAAAAAGAAATTAAACGCAGTATATTAAGTTACCGAAAAAATATTTTTATTTGTTAGTCCCTACACCATCATCATATTTTTTTAATTAATAAGGGGACACAAAACTTTCAGGAGTTGAGAAAATACGTATGATTTATGTTCTCGACAGGTGAACCAATCAAAATGTATACGGACTTTTGCAAAGTGTTCAGTTTTTTCAGTAATATTTTTTACATGACCTAAAAGTGGTAAAATATGATAACAAAGTCATGCAGTATTGAAATAAATTTAAACTTCTCTTTGTACATAAATCAGATGTGTTTTCTTTGAAGGAAGTGAACCTATGGTAAATGTCTAAGATTAGACTTACATTCTTCGCATTTAAAAGTTGTATTTTTTTACAAGGAAACCAGAGACATAGCTTATTGTTTGAGTGTCAAAATTTAAATCATATAGTTATTAATAGTAGTAGTTAATAGTGAATGGTTTTGGTTTGTTATGAAAACTTAAAAAATAATACAATAAACTGCAGTCATCTGGTTCATAATTTGTGTTGTAGTTCTTGACTAAGATTAAAACTAACTTTTCCGCATTTGTGGCCCTTGTATACACTTCGGGGGACTAACAAACCGAAATTTCTCCAAAAATAACCAAAAATATAGTATATCTGTATTTATAGGACTCGCTGTAATCAGCTGAAAATCAATAGGATACATCTAAGAGATATCTTGAACAATATCCAATCATAAAATTAGTCAGTTTTATACACTCTGGAGGCTGTATCGTGCTAAAAAATTGAAAATTCTCCAAAAACGACAAAAATTTGCTACTGCAAGTATCATAGCACCCGTTCTACTGGCTTTAGTGAGCTGATCAATAGGATTCAGCTCTGAGACGCTCTGAATAATATCCAATCATAAAATTGGTCACTTGTATATACTCCGGAGGCTGTATCGTGTTAACAAACTGAAATTTCTCCAAAAATGACAACAATATCGTACTTAAAGTACTATAGCACCTGTTGTACTGGCTTTGGTGAGCTGAAAATCAATAGGGTTCATCTGTCACATGTCCTTAACATTATTCAATCATAGAATTAGAGACTTGTTGTACTCCGGAGGCTGTATCGTGCTAACAAGACATGTAACGAAAAGTGGCCGACGACCAGGGCCGGCGGAAGGCCCGTGCGAATCGTGCGCCTGCACAGGGCGCCAAATCAAGAGATAGTTAATAAAAACTGGCAAGAACTAAAAGTGTCTAATATAAAAATATATAAATAATAAACTAGAGCACAAGAAAATGTGTAAAATTATTTATTATCCAGTATAAATTAAGTGCATAATATATCAATCAGTTTATTTGCTTATGATGTATTGTACCTTACCGAGCGTGAACAGACTAGCGGTATTATTTTATTGACAAAGAAAGGCGTCGTCGCCGCGCCAGTCGGTCAGAAGATAAGCAAGCCCAAGCGCTGTTATTTTATTGGGGAATGAAAGGCGCCGCCAGTCGCCACCGCACCACCTGCAGGTAATAAACATTTTTTGTTTTGTCTAGCCAGTATCAGGGTAGTGTTTTAAATTCAAAAAGAAATAATTAGTTGCTACCTACTGTGTATTACAGCAGTGTTTAGTAGAATAATATAATTTTTATGTTTTTTTGAGAAAATATTTTTATTATGTTTATTTTTATAATATAATGTTTTAGATGTTTATAACTTTAAGTGTCATTATTAGGTTTTTTAATATTTAATAAATAATTTTCTTCTGTTCTTTTGTATTTTAATTTACACACGATTCACGATTATGAAAGTGAGTATAGTAACGTATTAGTCTTTCTTTGAGTATTTTTATTTTAACTTTGTAAATTGATTGCACATAACAGTTATTGCAAAACTTACAAAATTTTAAAAATATGTGCTTCATCAAATCGAGGGAGGGGGGGAAGTTTGCCTTTCGCACGGGCGTTAAACTAGCCTTTCGCCGGCCCTGCCGACGGCATACACACAGGATTTTTTTTCTAAAAACCGTTTTTTCGTGTTGCTGTTGATGGAAAACGTAGAAATAACTCAAAAATTTTTTTTCAAAATTCCTACTTTTTTTTGGGTAAACCAATACTTTTCTCGCATATTAGATAGGTTGGGCGGAAAAGTAATAAGCTTTCTTTCCACGGATAATACAGTACTTTAATTAATGTCAGACGGAAGTTTGAAAAATGTTTTGTTCTTTTACTCCAAATTGCCAAGTGGCCAAAAATATTTAATATTAAAATTCTTTGCAATACAACTATGACGAATTATACCAGGTGATGACATTATAAAGGTTCACATACTTTTATTACAACCAAAATCTTTAATAAATTAAGAAACAAACTAAAAGTTATCCTAAAATTCTCACCATTGTTTGTCACACGTCACACCATAACCATATTTTCAACAATTTTTTGACTTTGACAAACATAAGCCATATTCACACCAACCAATGTAAGATTGATTTTGTATATTTTCAATTTTAATGACGTAAAAGTTAATATACTAGGATATTTTATAATATTTATCCACATTAAAGGCGATGTATTAAAATGTATTGTGATTTATGATATTTTATTCTTTTTTGTTTATGTAAAACAGTCTTGTAGTTCTCGACAGTAAAGACTCCATGCGCGGGTCAGTTGCGCAGAAACGTTGTGCCACATACCGCCTATGCATCAAACTGTCTCTTATATTATTATTTGTCTATGTGATGTGCTTTTTCGGTAGATCGGTAGATTGAGAAGAAAATCGGTAGAGGTGGTAACATTTTAATCTTTTATATGTGCCTCGGTTTAATACATTCGTCTGTTTAAAAATTATATTGTAATGATTTACGACTTTCAATTTATTAAAGTTCAAAGTATTTTTCTTGCTTCTTCCATATATTTAACCTATTTTAAAAATTTGTAATGTTCCGGCCGGACCGCTACTGCGATTCGGCCGGAACGGCAATTCCGGCCTCTAGGCCGGATTTAGTGGTATCGCCTGGATTCCGGTACATCCCTACTAATTAGTATCTATTTTACTCTAAACTGTTTTTATATTAATCAAAATCGACTAGATACATTTGTTATGCTGATAGAATTACGCAAGTTTCCCTCAAACATTTTCAATGCAAGGCTAATTTAAATGGAGATAAACCTTCAAAGCTTGTGTAGAAATACGCCAAGAACGGTGAATGTGTTTTGAACGAGCCTTTTTGTAAATTCTAAAATTGTAATGACTTAATGCAAAAAATCGCACATGATTCACCCTGTATGTTCAGTTAAGCAAAATTTTAAGGAATGGAAATAAAAAAATCAATATATTCTTTAATGTATCGATCTTCGAGTTAAATTGATTAATAATTTGTTAGCTCCTGGAAACTTTCAAAATGTAACGCATTTATGAAACTGATTATGTGTAACTATTTCATTCCTGATTAACAAATTTACCAAAATGTTTATCTCCGATAATTTCTTGTTTACGTGCTCGTTATTGGCAACGTCGAAAGTTGATCAAGGATATACACGTGTCTGTTTGTTATACTACGATTTAAAAAATACGCATCTTTACATATGCGTCGATTTCTTAAGAACCTGTAATGAAAATAATAGGCGAAATTATTAGCTAACATTAGCGCGATTTAATGACTCGATCAGATAAGAGATCGACAAAAATAATAAAACAATATTATTTGTAGGAAATTAGAATTATTAAAATTTGTACAAATAAGATTTAATAAGGTAGGTAATAGTACAATAGTTTAGGAATTATGTTTGAAACAGATACGGAAAACGGTAATACGGCAATACCTATCTAATTGTAAGATTGTTACAAAAGGTAGTTAAAAAAATAAAAGTTTCTGAACCCAAAAAAGACTTGAATTATAAAATCAATTTTTTATAAAGGATTATCATTAGACTAAAATTACACAGGTCTGCGACCAAAAAACTGCATAGGATTTTTTTACATTTTCCTACAGATTTTGACCTCCCAAAAACAGAAAAAATATTCAAATTATTATATCACATAAGTTTTTATGTATATTGCAGTATCTATGTTCATTGGTAATAAACCTATATGATTTTTATTTGTTAATGGAGAAAAACAACCTGAGCTGTTGGTGAGACTGGGAATGTTTTAACATGTTGAGACAAGTCAAATGACGTATATCGCTTGAAACAAAGAAAAGCTCTCAGTAGACATACTGATATTCAAGTGAACAGTGCTGTTGTCTGTTAATCATGGCTACAAGGGGTTGTGTTATTTCTCCAAACAGTTTTTGTTATATCTGTGGTGAATTCACTATTAAAATTCAACAGAGAAATATAAGTCATTTTGTAAGGAAAGTTTATTTTGCCTACTTTAAATTAAAACTTGGTGATGAAGATAAACCATGGGCCCCGCATGTGTGTAGAAGATGCGAAGAAGATCTTCGTTTGTGGTTTAAGGGAAAGAAAAATGCATTTCGATTTAGAATTTCTATGATATGGCGTGAGCAGAAAAATCACACCACTGACTGCTACTTCTGTTCAGTTGACGTATAAAGGGATTCAATTCAAAAAACAAAAGAAACATAAGTTATCCTAATCTTGACACAGCTATACTCAAGTATGAAGACCATCAATGGATGATTTGTGGGGACTTCAAAATACTGTTAATGCTTTTGGGTCAGCAGGCAGGCTATACCTCTTATGCTTGTGGGATAGTAGAGCCAGAGAACAGCACTGGAAAAAAGTGATTGGCCATCCCGAAAAACTTTAAAACCTGGAGAGAAAAATGTTATAAACACTACCTTGGTACCACCAGAAAAGGTTTTGTTGCCCCCTCTCCATATCAAATTGGGGTTGATGAAACAATTTGTAAAATCGCTGCAAAAGGATGGAGACTGTTTCAAATATTTATGTACAAAATTCCCGAAGCTGTCAGAAGCAAAGTTGAAAGAGGGAGTTTTCACCGGCCCCGACATAAGAAAACGTTTAATGGACCCTTCATTTGTGGAAACTATGAATGAGAAGGAAAAAGAAGCTTGGGTATCGTTCAAGGACGTAGTGCGAAAGTTTTTGGGAAATACTAAGGATCCTAACTATAAAACCATTGTGCAACGGATGCTAGTAGCATACGAAGCTCAACAAGGCTGCAAGATGAGCTTGAAGGTTCATTTTTTACACACTCACATATACTATTTTCCTGAAAACCTGGGAGCTTACAGTGAAGAGCAGGGGGAGCGATTTCACCAGGATGTCCGTGATATCGAGAGAAGGTACCAAGGGCGATGGGATGTCACTATAGTTGCTGACTACTGTTGGCTGCTTAAGCGAGAAACTGAAGTTGGAAATCGGAAAAGGGCTCGTCAAAGTATCAAGGAAAAGAAGAAGAGGTTTCATAAAGAACGTGAGTAAACATATTTATCGTTTGCTTTAAAAAACATATTTATTGTTTGAAAATTTTGAATAAAGGAGAGCTTTAACCAATTTTTTGTGTTTGAATTTGCAAAAAATCCGTATGTGATAGAAAAAAATGGCCATCACTTTTGAAATCGCAGACCTGTGTTATTTTCCTTTAGTGAAAAATATGTGCAGCAACTTCAATTATAAAGACGAATTGAACGCACAGCCTCGCTAAGCCAAAAATTGAAACATTGGTTACTTCTCTGTCTGGATCGCGGCCATAATTTTTTTAATAGTGTGGGACTTTCTAAAAAGTTGTTATGAAGAAAAACGCATATGACTGGAACTCTGCGCGTAAATTGAAAAAATAATCCAAACGAATGAACAAAATTGAAACTGAAAAAGGGAGAGCATAAAGGTAATGTGTATGTATCCAAGTGGAAGGATCCTTTTGAAGTTTTATTTTTGACAACTAAATATCAGCCTGATCTTATTCCAGTCACAAGCCGTTTTGGATAGGAGAGATTAAAACCAAAGGAGGTGTCACACTATAACGATAATATGTCCGAAATTGATGAAAATGAGCAAATGGAAAATTACTATTCTCCTTGTAAAAGTATACGCTGGATAAGGTCGTCTTTCACCTCTTAGATGTAGCGATCTGGAATTCTTTTTACATAAAAAAAATGCTTGGATTTTGTGAAGTTAGTCAGTTTCTTGAAACACTTCAAGACCAATACCTATGTAAAACATACCCGGAAAACCAGCCCTGTGTATCAAGCGTTGCTTCGAAGAATTTCAAAAAATGTAGAACTATATTTTGAAATTTCGTTTTTTAGTTCAGTTCAATGAATTTTCAATAAATAATAATGAGTTTATCTTGACGACATTTAACGTCACTGTCCTAGCATATAAAAAAATTTTTTAGGGACAAGACGCCATATATTCCGCTCAAGTTTATTTTTGTAGAAAAAAAATTGGCCTGTGGTTGATGCAGGTTACTTTTTGATCAACAAATTTTAATATTTTTTATAGAGAATTTTTTGAACCTTCCGTTTCTACCTACTGTCCACGAACGTGATACTGAGACTGTTGAGGAAATAATCAAAATATGTTTTTTTTCGTTGACCGTTTATTAATTTCGATATTAATGAATTATTTTATTTAAAAAAAGTATGCGTTAATGGACGTCATTAACGCACTCTTTTTGTGATTTTGACGTTTTGATAGAGACAATATACCAAATTCATTATGGAGTTGTTTGAAGTCATTTTGATGATATTTTGGTATAAACAATGAGCTATAGTCATGAAAATAAAATAAAAAACTATTTTTCAGTACACTCGGTACCAAATTCATTATAGGTTTTTTCGTAAAGATCTCGACTTTTAGTTGGTAACAAACTCGAACATGCATAATTTGCACTCGCCAACACTGCAGCAGGTAATTCAGCAGGGTTTTCTAACTCCCTAATTGCACAATTACGAATTTACAATAACTTTTTCACAATGACAACTTTTTTTACAATTCGCATTTTATATTTTTCAATGATAACTGGGATTCTTAGCAAACGTGATTTTTACGTGAAATTGAAAATGTATGGCGTCAATGACATTCTACGTCATTGGTATGGAGTATTTCAAAGACCCTAACGGGTACAGGAGCAGGCGTTTACGGCGTCAGGCCCAGGCAAAGCATAAGTGTTTGCCTTGGCAAAATGACGACCGTATTTCAAGCAGAAATAGCTGCACTAATCGAATGCGGCAGAACATGCATAGACAGGAAATATAACAAAAAGACCATCCATGTGAACACGGACAGTCGGGCGGCCCTTTTGGCCTTGGCAAGCCACAGCTATACGTCGAAGATAGTGTGGGACTGTCACAATACCTTGAAAACCTTGCCAAAAGACAATAGAGTAATTCTTACTTGGGTGCTAAGCCATACAGGGGTAGCTGGAAATGAGGGAGCTCATAAGTGTGCCAAGAAAGGAGCTCTTCTAACCCTCATGGGACCAGAACCAGCATACGGCGTTTCATACAGCGCCGTACGAAAAATTGTTTCCAACTAGGTGTCGCTTGAACACCAAAAGCGCTGGAACAGAATCACGGAACATGCTCAGTCCAAAAGAATGCTAAAAGGACTATCGAATTTCTACGCAGCAAATGCTTTTAGACTGGGTAGGAAAGAACTGCGAAAAGTGGTAGGATTCATAACTGGCCACTGGATATTCAATGCACACCTAGTGAAAATGGGGATTGAAATAACAAATCCCATTTGCAGGATGTGTGGAGAAGTAGAAAAAACCACAAAGCACGTGGTCTTAGATTGCCCTGCCCTGTGCAGAAGGCGAGCCTCCTGTCTAGATATCTTCCTAGGCACAAATCAGGAGGGAATGCAGGAAAACATAGTCCGACGAATCTCAATGTTCGCTAAGAATTTAGGATGGGACTCTGCTTAATATCTGTGAGTGGGGGTGCACAATAAGCCAATCAATAGCTGAGCGGCAACAATTAGGGCACCTGAACCCTAACCCCTTCGTGACTAAAAAAAAAAATTGGTATGGAGTTGACATTATTGTCTTATGATAGTCTTTGTGGAAAAGTGAATTTTGTCACAAAAAAGAGTTTGCGGTCAACGAAAAAATATTGTAATCAACTCATTTGTTAATGGGCGATTACTAAACTCGACTATTAAAGGTACACACGCACTATCGCTCGTTCGTGCTTTAAACAGTTTCGTTTATTAATCGCCTTCATTAACAAGCTAGTTTATTAAATAAGTATTAAATTATAATCATACAGACCTCTATTACTTTCTTTTTAGTGAAACCGTTTCAACAGTTATGAAGTACGTCTATGCATATATGCATGTATTTCACGTTCTGTGCCTAAAAGCTAAAAATAGTGTATCTAATTTTGAACAACTACCTTATTAATATGCTTATTTGTTAATGTGTAGGTTTTCTACAATGTTAAAACGAAACTGGAACTTTGTTTTCTTCTGTCAATAAAACGATTCTATCTCAGAAAATAACTGATAATCCATTAATTAAATTATTTTTTAATGCAGGATTCGACCTCGTTCTTCGCCAATTATCTTTTATATTTATTAGATTTTACTTCTCTTGATAATTCATGTATACGTATGTTTGGAACATTGTGTTTTTTATTGAGGTCATTGCTAAGCAGCATTTTAGTAATAACTCCGTTTCTATTTATCTTCGCAGTGTGGCCCTTTTACTTTTTTCCACTTTTTATTTTCTGGTAGTGAAGCTCAAGCCAAGCCACTACCAATCACAAATATTCGTAAATATTTTATATTTATTTAAACATATTCCTATACTTTATATACAGGGTGAATCACGATCAACGGGATGGAGGTTTATAGCGAAACGGTAAAAGTTTTAAAATGTTTGTCACTTTAGTAGTTTGTACATTCATATAGGCTACATTTTAAAATTATTTTGAAATATACAGGATGTGGCGTATCAAAGTTATATTATTTCTTATGGAACACCCTATGTTTTATTGCACTTTCTGATTGCCCCTAAAAAATAAAATACTCCTTCATAATGGTACCTAAATACAGAGGGTTCCGAGTTATGCTGACTTTTATTAACCCCTCGTTTCATGAATTTCTAAAAAATATTATTTTAAATGTTCCGATAACAAATTAGCCCTTTTGGTGGTGAAAATATACTATTTTCATACTCAAAACATTTTTTTGATAAATTTTTTCACAAAAAACACTTAGTAGCAAATTTGCAATTCCATGAAAAAAATCTAAATGAGAAAGAGAAATGAAAAAAGTTGAAAAACAGTTTTTGTCCTTCGTAAGACATAAATGTACACCACATTTGTCACATTTGAAGTGGGTGAATCCTTTGCAGTGGGGCAATTTGCATCTTTGACGTGTATGATCATATTTTATCCAATGAGCAGTTTCTTTTAACCGAACATTTTTGGGAGGAATATGTGTTGTAGGGCCTCTATGCCTTTTTCCGTCTATTTCATCTTCTACTTGGTTCGTGGAAGGCCTTCCACGTTTTTTTGTTGTAGGTGTTCCAAACAGAGTTTCTGCGATTGCGATCCTAAATTGCCAAAGGTTCATTTCATCGGGAATTTTTTTCGCCCTTTTTGCCCTTTTATACAATAAAGAAGCGTTTATTATCATAACATTAAGTAGATGGAAACAAGTCTCAAATACCATTTCTTGGACCTGAGAGGTATTTTCTAACGTCCTATGTGACTATCTAGCAGGTCAACTCCTCCCATATGCTGGTTATATTCTTGTACCACACGAGGAGACGGTATTGTTATTTTCTCCTTTGCTTTTCGGTCAAACCGATTTACACCATGATGAGGTAATTCACTGAAAGAAGTTGAAATTAGTGTAACTACTTTGTTATCTTTCCAAGTCGTTATGCTCAAATCAGCCCCATCAATGTTGGCTACATATTCTTCTGCACTCCCTCGTGGTTTTTTCTTGAAAATGTCTGGTGGTAAGGGGTTATTGGGAATTCTGTTTCGACGGATTGTTCCTAACATATAGATTCCTTGTTTTGTTAGTGATGTAACAATATTGGAACTTTGTCCCAAATCACTTCCATTAGAAACGAGTTTAGTGAACCAGTTGGAGGCTCCATTGTAAATTTCGAATCCATAGGAATATCCTGATGTAACACTAAGCATGAACAATTTGAAACCCCATTTGTGAGGCTTCATTGGGTTATACTGTTTCAAATGATGCCTTGTTTTTGTAGCACATATTTGTTCATCTATAGAAAGCTTACTTTCAATTGGTATAGCAGCAAACTGCTTATTGCGTTCCCTTATCAGTGGTGTGATTTTGTGAAGATTGTCATATTGAGGATCATCTCTTGGAAGCATAAATGTGTTGTCGTTGGAATGAAGTATGGATTTCAAATGTTCAAACCCATTTATGCTCAAAGCACTGCGAACACTGGATATTCCTATATCTCGTCGCCAGTAGCAGCGAGTTCTTGGTAGTTTTGATACAGACATATACACACACGCACCTAAGAATTTTCGAATATCTATTGAAGAAATATTACCAAGTTTATTCGGATTTTTCTGAACGCTGTATATGTTTGTTTCACTGGTGATATTGTCTATTACGTTATCAGAAAAAAAGAACTTGAAAAAGTTATATGGAGTCTCCATATCTATAATGTTTGTTGAAAGTTCAATATTGTCTTTGAATCCTAGGGCGTCTTCACCAATTTGCAAATGTTTTTTATGCCACGAGATTGGAGTTACCTTTTTACCGACTTTGGCAGTTGTTGAGCTATTTGCAATAGAAGTAGATGGTTGTTCACCCTCCGCGTATTCTTCAATAACCTCTTAGTAGTATGGGGAATTTTCCCCTTCGGGATCAAAATCCGAATCCGCAATACTATCGTCTGAAAAATCTTCAAAATCATCTTCTCTATTGTCCAAGTTATCTATAATTTCTGCCAACTCAGCATCTGAAAGTGCTTCCTTATGACCTCTCCTTTTATAAGACATGGCCAACTGAAAAAACAAATATTCAGTTATTTTATAAAATAGTCAAAATTTTCGAAAAAAGTAAAAAATTGTGGCGACAATACGCAGTTGTACATACCGCCTCAACTGAAAGTTTCATAGTGTAGCAAATATGCTACAAACATTTTGGAGGGGCCATAGCAAACTTCATATTGGAAAAATACATTGTAAAACAATTGAACCTACCTAGTTCAGCCGAGCTACAGAAATTTCCACTTTTTCTGATACTAAAACAACCGACGTAGGAAATATGTGACATACAACAATTTTGGGGTTATGCATCAACCAACATCAAGCCGGGAATGGAAAACATTTGAAGGCATTTTCATAGCTATCATGTCACTATGAAATAGACACTTGGATCAAGTGTATGTATAATTTTAATGCTGGTCAAGGTATTTCTTGCAAATTAGCTACCATATGAAATTAAGGGTTAAAATGTGAACATTTCGAAAAAAATTAATAACATTCGTTAAATGTATTCCACGCTCGAGTACTAAACATCTCTACAGGGTGTTCATAATTTTCAGTTTTATTATTAGATCATTCAATGTGTAATATCGGGCTTATTTTAAATGGGAAACCCTGTATTTTAATAATTCACCATGTTCAAAAAAATATACTCTGGAATGATATAAGGGTGTCCTATACGCAGGTATTATACTAGTAGATACCTAGCTTAATGTCATTTCATGACATTTCTTTGTTAATTCTCTGAACAATCTAGTGTTAGTTTCAAATTTTATTGCTACTAAAAATGAAACAGTACCCGTTAAACGAAAGAGTCGACATGATACTTTGCATTGGGGAATGTTTAAAACATTATCTCCTAGCATCTAGAGTTTATGATCAAAAGTACCCTGATAGAATTCACTCAGAGGGAAGTTTTCAAAAGACTGCTCAATAGATTCCGTGATACTGGTAGCGTTGCATACGAGAAGGTGAACAAAACTAATCCAGTTACTTGCGACAACGCTAACGAATTTGAGGTACTGCTGTCGGTTACGGAAAATCCTAATACCAGTTCTAGAAAAATTTCAAGTGAATTAGGAATAAGTCAAATGAGTGTGTGTATAATACTCAAGAAAAATCGCTACCATACGTATCATATTCAACTACACCAGCAGTTGACACAACAGTATTATGATAAACGTTTAAATTTTTGTTTATGGACTTTCGACAAAGTTGGAGAAGATCCTGATTTTTTTTAATTATCCATTATTTACTGACGAATCTACTTTCCACAATAATGGGTTAGTAAATAGACATAATTTTCATTATTACGATACAGCAAACAAAAATTTATTCCGTACTATTGATCGCCAACACCTATGGAGTGTAAGCGTTTGGGAAGGGATTGTGGGCGAGTATGTTATCGGCCCGTATTTTTTTTGACCGGCACCTGGATGGAAGAAATTTTTTTAGTTTTTTGAAAAAAGACTTCTGGATCCTTCTCGAAAACCTATCACTTAGCAACCGAAGAAAATGTGGCTACAATTAGACGGAGCTCCTGCCCACTTTTTACGTGCTGTTAGGAACAACCTCAATAGAAAATTTAGAAATAAATGGATAGGTAGAGGCGGTTCTGGCCAGCCAGGTTACCAGAATTGACCAAGATGGATTTCTTCATATGGGGTTATATTAAAAATATTGTGTATGCTACACCCCCTACTACTCCAGACGATATGAAATTAAGAATTTCGAACACATTCGCGTCTATAAAGGTGTTATCAGACGGTTCACTCGAGTGAATATTCACGCGAGTGAATGCTTCATTATTCTGCTGCGACTGTTAGTTCATAGGACCTCATACTAACTTTGATAACTATGGCTTGCAAGCAATTTTGTGCATACTTTGGTAGTTCTACATGTTTTATAATATTTTTTATCAGGATAGCTGATCCAGCATGGGCTGTATTATCTGGATGGTTTGAGGAATAAGTTGTGTAATGGGGTATTCTGAAGTAAGTTTGACTTGTGAAATGGCTTTCACTTATTAATAGAATGTCAATTTCGTTGTGAAGTAGAAATAACTAAACCTCGTTTTTGTGCCCATAGGCATTCCGCTCTGCTACTTTAATGAAGCTATTGAATTTTTGCAATAAGCGTTGTCAGCATATTTAGGACTATGCTGTTATGTTGAATTAGTTGGTGAAACATGTTTTTGAATTCCTCTAGGAATTTGTTCATTAGTGTTTGTGTTCATTACCATTTCTTACTGCACTAGCGTAGTTGTTTTGTGGTTGATTTGGAAAGTAGGTTGGAGGCACTGATATCGTTGTTTGCTTAGTAGGTCTAGTTATTATATTGTTTCTGTTTTGTTGTATATTCATACGATTGTTGGCATTGTTTGGTTTAAATAAATTATGGTAGAATTCGCATCCCTTGTAATTGGCACACAAAGCACACCTAGCAGGGGTATCTTTACTTTTTTGCAGGATGTTGTATTGTGAGATCCCCCACATTTGACGCACAAAAATGGCTGTTGCAGTATGATCTCGAGTGACCATATTGTTGACATCTCATGCATTGTGCAATGCCTTTTGTAGTTTTTGGGTGGTTCTACTTGTATAGCTCTATATTGTAGGCTTGTCAGTTTTGTAAATGTCTTTGTTTTTATCTGCTGGTTCTAAATCGACGAAAAAGATATTTAAAGGTTCTTTCGTCATTCTACTTATATAATGCATCACATTTCTAACCTTATGTCCGTTTTTGGCTAATTCTGTTTTTATTTCATTGATGTTTGTTGTATGGTGTAGGTGTTTGATGACAATCCTGTAGGCACGTTCCTCCTTAGATTGGTAGGTGTGGTGTATTACGTTTTTGTCCCTCGTGTATTTTATTATTTTCCTGTATGTGTCTGGTGTATCGCAACTTATCTTTACCGTGTTATCTGCTAGAGATTTTGTGATGTATTGAGTGTTTTCTACTATTATATTGAGTTGTTGAATCATTTCGTCATAGTTCAACTCCATAGACGTATATTGGAGGTGGTTTTGGTGTTCTATTTACACTTTCATTAGTTTTAGTAGCTTCTTCTTCTCCTACTTCTTCTCTTGGCGTGTTAAAGAAATAAATTTGTTATTAGTTACTGTCTCTGATGGTCTATTAATTGCAGTAATTTTTCTTCTTTTTGAGCTTTTCTTAACTACTTGCCAAGGATTTTCTTTGGAACAATTATTTTGCTCGTTCTCATCAAATCCTAGAAATTACTCGTCACTAGTTGATGACATTCTGTGGTAGTATTGGCTATTATTTAATGCATACTGTGTGGAATTTGATTGGTTTACAATATACTGAGGTTGTGTTATCTGCTGACTATTATCAAATATTTGTTGAGTGGAAGCTTGTGGATGTTGATGTTGTGATGTGTATATGTTGTAAACAACATTAGTTGGCTGTAACCAATTCCTGGCCCATTAAAAGCCGTATCAAGTTCATTTTTTGCTTATTATTAATGAGTTCACCAGTTTTTTTATCATCACACCGATAAGTTAATTTGTTTTGATTCACTCTTTTTTCCGTAGCGCTATCGATAATGGGACAATAAGACGTCTGTACACTAGGAAACCCAAACAAATACTACTTAGTAAATGAAAATTCACTTGTTCATGTTTAGAGAGTAAAATGTAACTGCAAAAGGAATAATTTATATATTTTTTATAGACAGATAAAGTTATATTTGACTCAACTAAACTGTTTTCTAATATCTCTATGTACTGAGATATCTCAAATAATTTAAAATATACTATAATTTGTAGTAGACACATTTTTATTTATCGTATTTTTTCAGGTCATGGAAAAACCCACAAAGATGCTGCTAGTGTGCAGGCTAATCATCCCATCCCAGCTTCCTGTGGTTTGTACTATTTTGAAGTAAAGATTGTTAGTAAAGGCAGAGATGGATACATGGGCATTGGGTTATCTGCCCACGGAGTCAATATGAATCGTTTACCAGGTAAGTAATCAGACTAGAATTAAATCTCACTTGTCGTTCAAATGTTGGAAGTATCTAATATATGGAAAGACAATGGAATATATTAAAATGATGTGAATAAAGGCACTAAATGAGGTACATAAAAACTGAGAAAAATATAAAATAGCAAAGCTAGCAACTATAGAAAGTGAAACATGTAATATCATTACATCTGATCCGAAATAGAAGATATAGTTTCTAAAGAATTTATTTTACATATGGAAGTGTAGGAAGCTGTTTGTGTTGCATAGCCTCATTGTTGTATTAAACCTATTAGCTTATAAAGCTATAAATAAGTCAAGGATACTGGCCTTTCTCAATGGATAGTGTCAAATCTCAATCTTATTCATCTATATTATATTATATTATATTGAACACACATTTGAAAGACATTTTCAAAGATCCCAATGCCAATGGGCAACAGTATTTTGATTTGATTTTTTGCATTATTTACTAGCATGGAAAAATAGACAGTGATTGTAAACATTTTAAGATCAGTGAATCTTTAAATATTTCCTGATTGAGTCCAGTAATTAGGCGCTATATTTAATTAACAACATAACAGATTAAAATCGTAGCAATTTTTGTTTATGAAAGTCAATACCTAATATAGTTTATTTACGATAAAAAGACGATGACGTTGCAAAACAATATATTGTGATGTTGCCAAGCTGTAGTTTTTCCTTTACTTAACGTAAACTAGAAAAGTCAATCTGATGTTAGATTGACAGTTCTTCTTTTTCATTGTTCCGTGCCTAGTAGGGCGTAAGTCAAAAATATTTATTTAAAAATAAAAGGCTTGTATGATAGGCTTGATTAATTCTATATTCGAATTAACATTTAATTATTTTACATAGAAGAGGGTTAAATGATGAACTGTAGGTCCTTATACCGTATTCTATGCTCTATAGAACCATCTTCAAGAGCACTGCAAGGGTTTATGCTAAAAGGAATCAATACAAGCTGTAATCATCTTCATGCAAATTTAAATATTGTTTCTTTATACAGTATCTATTATATTTATTATAATAAAAATAGAATGGAAAAGAAAAAAATAGATACACAAAATAGAATTTTGTTACAAGATATTAAAATAATAAATCTCCCATTTTATCAGTATTATTTATGTAGAGATACGTGGTCGTTGTTTTAATTTGTGTATTATAAAATAACTGTACCTAATTAATTTAATAATAGTTATTAGTGATTTTGAAAAGGTGGAAAAAAGCGAATTGGATAAAAATATACAAAAAATGAAAAACAAGATTTCCACTACTCCACTACAAAATCATCACTATCTTCATCGTCACTGTCAAAATTAATAATAAGTGGAGGCACATCCTGTCTATCAAATACTACTTCTCTATCCCACCCATCTTGTATAATTTTTTCAGTGTGCTCTACTGTCTTTGACCAAATATCAGGAGTTACTTTTTCTAAAAACTTTTACCATACACCTATTGCTTGTTCTGTTGATGAACCATCAGTTCCCACATGATCTCTATAAAAATTTTTAACTATGCCCCAAATATGTTCAATTGGATTGAACATACAGTGATAAGGGGGAAGTCGAAGCACTTTGTGACCATATTTTTCAGATAATATGTCAGCTTCATATACTGTTGGTGGTTTATTCCTACAAAAATGCATATATTTAAACAAAATAAGTGATCTAAATATTACCATAATATATTGAAAAATGTTTATATTAACTTACCGTTGTACTAAATTCAATAATTGGGTTTTGAGGAAAGTATTTTTAAAAGGAATATCATTTTGTGTATCAACCAGTTCTGTATATCAGGTTTTTTGGTAGCTGTTGTTGGTACTTTATTGATCACTGTACTGTGATAACTTGCATTATCCATTACAATTGTGGCAGGTTCTTCCAAGTTCACTAAAAGCTGGTATTCAAACCAATGCAAAAAAATTTCTCGGTTCATTTCACCGTGGTAATCACCATCTTGTTTTTTGGAAGAAAAAACCAGCCCTGCTCCTGGAATAAATCCAGAAGAGGAACCAGCATGCAATACTATATACCTACAATAAGGAAATAACAAATTACTTCTAGGTAGATAGATAGACTGCATAGCTCAAAACAACTATTATTAATTATATAGATTTAAATAAAATAGTGTGAATATTTGAAAAGGTCTTAAAATGGGAGGAATGTTAGTACATCATAAATTAATTGCTAAATTTTATTATTCAATTACCTTGGACCACCAATTTTGTTTTTTTCACGCTTCTATGATTAGAATCTTGCCAAGAACGTCCAACAGTACCGTCTTTTAATATCCAGGTCTCATACAAAAACACAAATTGATATAAACCTTCCCTTTTTATCTTGATATATTCATGTAGAAAATGTACACGATTTAATGCAATATGTGGCAACTCCATTAAACCACGACGAGGATAATCTTTTTGGTATTTGAATCCAATATTTTTCATTATCTTCCAGAGTAATGTTAAACAACTATTACAGAGGCTCACTCTCTTAAAGTTTTCAAGATTATGTGTTCCTCTGAAAACATATTGTGTTAGTTAATTGTGAATAAAATAAAACAGTAAATTCAATATACTCACTGTTTCCATACATTTCGGAAAGCATTTTGATCAAAGTTATCAATTTCAACAGTAGGTTTTACGTGTTGTCTCTTTTTAGGTGGGCTATTAGGCTGTTCACCTCTATTATGCTTGGCGGCAATACAGTTAACAGAGGTAACGCTAAGTTGTAAAGCTTCTGCAACTCTACAATATAATTACTTCAATTTATGAATGAATAATGTAGTATCAAGTTTAATTAACCTAACCTAACAATAAAAACATTTAATTATGTACATTTAAATATGTAACAATAATATTAATAATGATGAATACAAATAGCGAATACTATTACTTACGTCTCTTACAGCAGTAAGCGGGAGAAGCGGGCCCCCATTTCGACATTCTCGTTCAAAATAGCTCAACAAAGATGTTACCATCTCTTGACATTTTCTGTTCAGCTGCTTTGGCATTTTATTAACCACACACTGCAGATTTGCCTAAATAATTAGTTATGAAAATAACGTTTTTTAATTAAAGAAGCAATGAATTTAAAAGCACCAAAAAAACTTGTAAATATTAGACGATGATTGAATGTCAATAAACGTCAAAACAAACTGGGGAATTTTACCAGTTGATTTGACAACGTCTTGAAGTTTTGCCAACCCGTTAGCTGTAAATTGCCCTGGCTGTTGAGGATAAATTGTATTCACGGTTGGTAAATTAATATTTATTCTGATAAGCAGGAAAGTAACTAAAAATGACATCATCGTCTTTTTATCATAAATAAACTATAAGATAATTGAGTATTAAAGTACCAAGGGAAATAATACAGTTCAACTAAATGAAGCCCAAAATTATTGGCCGTAAAGAGGCAGTACATTGTAGTTAAAAAAGGAACTACTTTCTGCCGGGGCAGTCTTGTCAATTTTGGTAGCTATTCATTTACAGAAATCTGTAGGAATATTTACTAATCTGGTAGTATGATTTCATGCAAAATATGTGATTTTTAATTAATGTTAATCATACTATTTTAGTGTAAAATGGATAATTCCAAAAAAATGGATTGATATTCCTAATAACAAAAAATATGTTTAGCCCAAAATAGTACTTAACAGTTCAGCCACCACTGCCAGATGCGAGGGTAAAAAAAAATTGTTCTCTGAAAAACAACCGTACCACTATGAAACAGAGAAGGAACTTCATCTGAAAGTGGCTTAATTTCTCTGAACTGTGGTGTTCCTCTTGGTATTTTAATACTCAATGATAAGATGCAGCTTGTGCCTGTCTTTGTGCTGCTCTTAAAATCACAAAACGTGGTAACATTCACCAAAGTAGAAGTGACAAAAGTATGTGTTTGCAGTAGCCTAAAAAGTGGGTCCTGTAAATTGATTTACAATTGTCAGTTTTTCAGCAAACATCATGATTCTTAGAGTAGAAGACATAGCAGAAAATATATCTTCTCAACTGTCTGACAAAAATGAGTTAATTTCTCGGCTTTGGATAAGTCAATGGTGTCTCAGATTCAGCTCATATGATGATTTTTATTTGAGGAGTAGGTACAAGTTACAAGAACTTCTTGATTCATGGCATAACTAATGTGAAGATATTTTCAAGGGTGTTGAAAATGTCATTAACAAAGAAAATCGTTAGTGGAAAACTATTATGACTAGTTGAGGCATAAATCATGTGTGGTTGTTCTTGTGTCAACGATGATGGTTGTTCAAAGCCATTGTGTAATTAATCAACAGCCCTTGTGACCAGTTACACTGGGTTGAATCATCAACAATTCCACAAAATTATTTAATATTATATAAGATATTGGAGAAAATGACTACATATCTTACTGGTGTAAGCTAGCATGGATGTGAAAAATTACTTCAGTTTCCAAACGAGACAAATATGGTTTGACAAGCACTAAAAGTGGTCTTCTGATACAAACTATACATTGTTTATGAAAATACTCCATAACAAACTGTCATTATTTTTTTTGAAAATTATGTTTATGGATATCAATGTTTTACCATAATCTACACTAGTCACATTTTTCCAATAGGTTGGGACAAACAATCATATGGATATCATGGGGATGATGGTCACTCATTTTGTTCATCGGGAACAGGACAACCGTACGGTCCCACTTTCACCACAGGAGATGTTATTGGCTGTGGAGTAAACTTGATAGATAATACTTGTTTTTACACAAAAAACGGACATCACCTTGGTACTGCCTTCAGAGATCTTCCGGTAAGTTGAGAACATTGAAGAAGAGAGAGTGGGAGAAAGCATTACACAAAATTTAATTCTTTTTCAGCCTAACCTATATCCGACTGTTGGTTTACAAACTCCTGGAGAAGTAGTCGACGCAAATTTTGGTCAAGAACCTTTTGTTTTTGATATAGAAGACATGATGAGGGAACTCAGATCTCGAACTAGAATCGAAATAAATGATTTTCCCGTGCCAGAAAGCCAAGGAGAATGGCAGGCCATATTAAATAAGTAAGGATGCTAATAAAAAATAATTTAGTATCAGATATAAAACCGGTATTAATGAGTGAATCTAGACTCTAAGGTAGAAATGTCGAACTTTTAATGTTATCCATGTCTTTTTATTTAACCTATGACATCCACTGTTACAAATTAGATGCCAAAAATCGTTAACAGAAGTCATCTGACAAATGGTTTCAATGCGAGTATTTAATTTTTTGTTAAGCTTTTTATAATTTTGGTATTTATGTATTCCATTAAATACATTAATTCCTTAAGCATTGGTTCTCTCTTACTGCTCTATGGTTTTTAAAAATAGCAGGAACGTATTCAGAGCTCTTATTGTTGATCATTTTTTTATATTTTGTTTTCAATTATTGTTTACTAGATATATTTTTCTGGTAAAAATAATTTTTTGACCCAAATACTCTTCAAATATCAGAAATTTCGTGAAACTGTTTATTTAAACTTGCAACTGAGTATATTTAATAGTGTGAAAAATTGATTTTTTTAATGTACAGTTTGCCTGAAAAGATTTGTCCTTGGCTACACTTAGTTGTGATGTAAATAAAAGGTATCTAAAATCTTGGAATCTGCAGTGAAGAGAGAAAATTAAATTTAGCTCAAAATGCATATCAACCATAGTAATGAAAAAAAATTGGAAAATCGACAAATGTACGGAATTAAATATTCAATATTTTTTAATAAATCCTGTATTCTTACCATAAACCGTTTTAATTCTTCTACATTCAGAATGTATGTTATTTTAAATTTTGGTAGCCACAAAAAATGAGAAAGTTATGAATATCTGGTTTCCAAAGAAATTGGTTCAAATCTACCAATTTGAAGACTTCAAATTTAATGGTATTTGTATAAGCACCATCCATTAAACCGTGGATTTTCATTATTTAAATTAACAATTGATGTTACAATTTTATAGTATATTATTAACCTGCGACCTCCAAAAATGAAAATGTTAGAAAAAGTGTTTTGCTTTTGTAACTTTTCTGAAAAGTTTGGTTAACTTTCTACTTTTTTGGACCTGTCTTAGGAGTTTGGTTCATTTTCTTGATTTTGGTTGTTATATAATAATTTTCTTTAATAACTTTTTTGCAAGCATAAGTCTAATTTGGCTCATACATTAAAAACATACTTTGGCGTGCATTTAACTTTTTCTTAATACTGTCTTGCCTCTTCAAACCACTTGATACCAAGTTTTTTGTAGCTGGCATAGCTAGATAGAAACCTATACAAAACATACAACAATTAAATTTAATTAACTACCACACAATTTAAAAAATTTAAATACTGGGGTTTCAAAAGTATAAATAAATTATTTTTAGTTAAATTGTCGTAGTATAAAAAAAGAGAAATGTAGCAGTTGAAATTTAAGAAAAAGGATGATGAGGAATCAAAATTATTAACTGAATTCAAGATAACAAAAACTCGTTTATATTCAGATCTAACCATTTGTTTTTCAGGATGGTATCTACATATTTAGTACACCATGGTTACTGCAATACCGCAGAAGCTTTTGCACACATAACTGAACAACCATTTAATGAAGATATAGGATCAATCAAAAACAGGCAAAGTAAGTCTATTGATGCTTTTATAAACGAAATGAAAGTGACAAAACTTGTTTCCCGATTGATTTACAAAAAAAAGTTTAATACTAAATGTATTAGGTGGTCTTGGTGAACCTCAGACTGTGTTTAAATCTGGCTTAAATTCTTCAAAAATTGGTTGACCTGTTTCTAACGATGATATAATGCTGACTGTAAATCTTTATTAGTTGCTTTCTAAAGTCCATGTCTCACTGTAAACATTTGTATAAAATTTTTTATAAAAATTACGTCACATAAGAACTTTAAAGTCATTAACAATGAAAATATGCAAAATCAATCATACATTAGCTGAAGTGAGTCTGGCTTGTGTTCATAAATAAAGATAACTTACTCAAAGTAATTCATAGAGAAAAGTATAGTTATGAGTGTACCTGTATTATCAGGAGGTATCACGTTGATCGGAGCGCCACTAGATATGGATACAGGAACTAATTTTTACAGGCGGGATATTCAAATTTGTTAGTTTCGGTTATGGGTAGGTAAATTTTACAATTTGTCTTAAAATTGTGTTAGTATAATTATTTCATCACTAAAAATAAAATTGTATTTCATTTTTTGTAATGAAATAATTATAATAAACAATTTTAAGACAAATAATTTAGATTAATAAGAAAACAGTACACAAATCAATTTTTCATTAACACGTATATAACATGAAAAAATTTTTATTAAATATTTGTCTATTAAACATAGGGCTGTTATATATTATTCTATATACATTGTCAATTTTAAAATTCTTATTTTATCTTTGGATTTTTAGTAGTTAACGTTAATATCACATAAAAAAAAGAAATCTGATTAAATTATCATATTATTATTAAGGAATTTAAATTTGTACCAATATTACCCATGTCAGGGATATTTCCTGAGCTGCAGTTAATTGCCGTACACTTGTAGTAATAAAACCACAACGTTTTCACATATAATTTTAATTAACATTTTATGAGCAGCGATGCTTCTCATTCGACAGCTACATCATAGAGAGCAAGGCACCAGTCAACTTCTGTAAAATGTCCGAAGGATTTCCACTGTTGTCATGTTGGTATAAAATCATTAGATATAGGAATTTAATTTTAGTTACATTAATTTACAATTCTTAACAACCCATTATTTAAAAAATTATTCTAATAGCACTTAAAATTCTTAATATCTGTTATAACAAACATAAAATAGTATATTATATATAAAGGGTGGAATAAGCAAAATTTTACATGATTAGAAATATTTGTTTCCCGAGCCGCAGGCGAGGGAAACGGTTCTACGAGTGTAGAATTTTGAATTCCACCTATCAAATAAAAAACAAAACAACATAATATTGAATTGTTAACTACTCAATTTCTGGAGGAGTTGTGGTGAAATCATTACTAATGCATATGACATTAAAAATTTATTTTGGACTTTCTCATTTCTATTGATATCCACCTGATAAAATGGACACCATCTCATACCATTATATTCAATAACTGAAAATTTATCTGAAGATCTTGCAATGAAGCCTAATAATTTAAATGATTTCGAAACAATGTTATCAATATGTATCTTAAATGTAACTTTGGAATCAAATAATATGCCAAGACCTCGAACACTATCAGCTACTGACAAATTAACATTTTTCTCTTGGTAAAAGTATTGAATTGGATTCATAATTCTCGAAAATGTGATTTAATAACATTTGTTTATATTAAGATGAAGCATATTTATATCGCATATATTATAACCATTTAAACCTAATTCCTCATTACAAAATCTTTGTTCAGCCATGATAATATCATAATTGAACCCTAAAATTGAATGTTCCAGTTCACTACATTTAGTCCTGAGACCACCAACATTTAGATTAATTTTACCATCATCACTGAGAACAATATTTTTTTTTGTTACTAGAGGAGTGCCACCAATGTATCGGATGAATGAATACATTATTTCTTCTTTCTTGCATCTGCTCTTGAACTTTTATCAAGTGTGCAACTTGAAGCGGAGTTAAATCCTCTCTTTTCCTTATTTAGACTCTTTTTGTTCTTGATGACCTTCGTAGCATCCTTGGGATTGGAGAATACATCCTCTCTTTTCCTTATTTAGACTCTTTTTGTTCTTGATGACCTTCGTAGCATCCTTGGGATTGGAGAATACGACTTTCAGAGCGGGTGATCCATTTTCATTGTTTTTTCCAATTCATCTTGTTCCAGTCTCTTTCAAGTCTTCATTAGTTATTTCTCTACCAATTGCTTCCACTTCTTTCAGATCAGCATCCTGTGAGCTTCCAGTTTCAGGTCGACTATACACCATGACATTGTTTTTTTTTTGTCCCTTTCACTTATCTCATCAATGATGCTCTCTTCAGACCATGAAGTTGGAGATGAATTGATTTTCTTCTTCAATTCATTAATCTCTGCCTGTGTATTATAGAATAGAGGCGAGCTTAGGTATTAATTTTATACGCATCTGGCAATTGGAACAGTAAAATTTCAAATTTCTGCCACATCTCAAATCCATCACCTTTAATTTTGATACATTGAGACCAGAACACTTCTGTTCTCTATAAACAGTTCTCTAACAGCCATCACATGATACAGTCGGAACGTCTTTATTTTCTTGGCAATGTGCACAGTTCATTTCACAGAGATTCTAGGTCCAGACCTGTTCACTGATTTAAAGTTCAAGTGTATTTGTATCGCATTTCTTTTTACTGTGAAGGTTTTTGGTAATTACCTTTTTGCTAGGAGCTTCCCGAATAAATTGTTCCAACTAATGTTGTTATATAATGATTTATATGATATATTTTAAAATTGTAATGACGTGTATTAGATAGCCAGATAGATTGTAAAAATTGCCACACTTTGACACTAAATTCCAGTAGAAAGCACACCGAAAACTGTCAATTTTTTATTATATTCAAGTGCATATAAAACGTAACCTGTCTTTTGTACAATCGACATGGTTTTTATCTATGGTGTTCATAAACACATTTTACGTGACGTCATGAAAATATGTTTAGGGGAGACTGGGGTACATTTGAACAAAAACTAATTTAGTCCAATTAAAATCAAATTAATTCTTTCCAAAGAGTATTAAATATTTTAGCACAAAGTGGAACTCATTTGGGATCTAAATTAACCAACAAATTTGGAAAGGCAAACATAACAACTTGGGAAAAAAATTCTAACCTCTGCATTTGTTCAATTCTACCCCTTAGTTGGGGCAGATTTGAACAGTTGTGGGGCAGTCTTGAACAAACCTCAAAAATCGATTTGCGTAAAATAAATGACATCTAAATACAAAAAAACAAAATGGTAGCTACATTACTTTATCCTTAAAACTAGAGAAGTCGACCTTAAATGATAGTAAAGAAGCAGCTCTTTCAGTTCCCCCAGAAGTATCAGGTGCCGGCAGTTTCATTTTCATGTAAGTAAAGGGAAGTAAAATTTCCATGTATCCGCCGTTTTCTTCATAAATTTTACCCTGTACGAATTTTCTTTCACGATTTCTTCAATTTGTCATACAAACAAGAATCTGGATTTTTTTTGTATTAAATGATACAAGAATAAAATCATTCAACTTAAAGTCTGAGACATTAGCTTCTTTATGCTCGACCTTTAAATCACTAAAGGTTTCTAATTCATCAGAGGACTCGTCATGTAGGGATATATCTTAATCTTCTGATTCAGAGGTTGATTTACAGATGTTTTTCTTAACCTGACGAATTTTTTCTGTTTTTTTTTCGTAAGCTTCATTTTTTTGGACTCTCTCCAGTTATTAATCTTTCAGTCTCGATTTTTCAGGGGTTTCTGTTAAAATACGTGTTTTCCCTTTTCTCCTTCCTCTAAGCGAATTGGATTGAGGAGGGGCCTTTGGATATGGGCGAACATGTTCTGGTGAAATCAGCACTAATGTTTTATTGTGAGCGGGATCGATTTGGATTGTTTCGGAATCTTTGCTACATCCAGGTATGTAGCTTGGGTCGATGCTTGGAGTGGGCACATTTGAACATACATTTATATCACTGCTGGGGATGGAGCAATTATCTGTATCAGACGATACCGTCTGTTCTATGGGCTCGCGGACTAGCGCGTCTGAATTGGGTCTATCCGTGACAGCAGAGCTCAAAAAATCTTCGTCTGTAAATACCTGACGATTAAGTGGCCAAAGTCCAGGCCTCTTTAATGAAGAAATAATGTTTGCTCTTGTGAATGATGAGTCAAATGCTCTAGTAACTATGGAGGGAAGATTGTGTCAACCAGTCATTTTGTGCAACTTTTGTCTTCGCCTTAAAGGGTCCCAGCACACCAACATCTAGCGGCTGCAGCTTATGGGAACAATGGGACAGGAAAGTTACTAAAGTCATGCCGTTTTCTCGAGCATAGTTGACGGAGTCAAGAGAACAGTGGCTCTCGTGATTATCCATGAGGATAAGAATTGGATTTTCAGAGCTGCATTTCGTATGATTCACTATATGTTTCAGAACGTGCAAGAATAGAGCACGCGTCATACAGTGGCTTCCTGGGCTGTTGGCCAACACAATACTTACGGGTGGATCGTCATCAACCATGGAATCATTTACTCTTGCTCGGGGATAAATAAATACTGGTGGCAAGGAATTACCAGATGCACTTATAATCATACACAACGTAATTGATTGCCCTCTTTTGGCAGAAACAGCCTGCCCAACTTGTTTAGCACCTCTTGGAGCTAAAACATTTGGTGCCTGTATAACAGTTGCTACACCTGTCTCATCAAGGTTGAATATGTGACATGCTGTAAAGTTCTTTAACTTTAGGGCTCTCTCGTAGTTATCGAAAAACGCTTCTACATTCGTCTTGTTAAAAGATGTCAATCTCGAAAGTGAGGTGTTTTCTGACCTCCGAATACTAAGGTTACGATGTCATCGTATAGCCAATCTTCCCCCGCTATCTGATTTGCGGACCAACTATTGGGCATTTCTAAGTCAAGTCTTGCAACATAATCGTATGCAAGCACTCTCATTTGTTGGTACGTTAGACCGTAGCACATTTTGGATGAGCTAATAGCATACTCAACCAGTGATAATTCTTGTTCCTTTGTAAAAATCTGCCGGCTGTTGTAATGCGATTGGTAGTCATGTTTTACAGAAGAGGTAACCTGACCTTCATCATTAAACTTTAATTTCTTCAGTCGATAATGCAGGGCTGTGTGTGACATCCCGTAATGTGCAGCTCTAATAGCAGCTTGTATGTCCTCTTCATTATAAGCAGATTCTCCTTTTTTTTCTTGTAATTTCGCACCATATTTCGTCTGAAAGAGAAAAAAATACCCAATGTTAATTGTAAAAAGAAAAAAAAAAGTAAAATGGGGTACATTTGAACAACGTTCAAATGTACCCCATTTCCATAGTTCAAATGTACCCCAACTTCATTTTTCTTATTTACGAAGAATTTATTACACTATCAAAAAGCCCAATCCTAAAACTAATACATTGTTAACAAGCCAACACTTATCTCTTTCAAATGTTTTATTTCAATCAGCCCTAAACTAATAATTTTCAAAATCACAGCAGATTTATCACACTGTAAAAATTTCACTATGTAAACAACCACTTCTATTCAACTAGTGTGCCAAAATCGAGTCAGAAGTTAGCGCCTTATATGGTTACACGTTACGTGACAGGGTTGCCAGATGTCGTGATTATTCTTTATTTTGAAAAGTTTGCACTACAGAAGAAAAATTGAATGAATCTACCCAGTGTTCAAATGTACCCCATTCTCCCATACAAGAAATCACTTTTATAAAAATCTGTGTTGTCACATATCAAAATGGTATTTATAAAGGTCTTTATAAAAAAAAATTATAGTGGGACATGGTTCCGTTAATCAACAAAAGTTACCAAAACTTTCAGGACCGGTAAAATTAATTTTGACAGTGGATGTCTGCTGGTGACCACGGTTTGGGATTTACTTACGGAACGCCAGTCATTTGTCAAATATCAATTGGCAGTGTACCGTATGTTTTTCCCGTTTGTTATTTTGGTTATGGCTGTTAATTGTTATTGCATTGTTATGTATTGCTCTATTTGCTTTTCATTTTCGTGTTTTTTTCAACATGAATTATATACTGTTTAATTAAATGATGGATTTGTTTTTAATCAATGAAGTTCTGAATTATAATATATATAATATTAATCTACCTCAGTCAACGAATCCATCGCAGTCCCAAATTATAATGAAAAATGTTTAAAATTAAAATTACCTTGTGAATATAGCCTAAAACGTACACGTCAAACATAATAAACCGAAGTTACTGTAGAAAATCGACGGTCGTTCTGGTGACAGAAAATCTACCGCTTTTTCAGCAACCAAGTTCCGTAAATAACCTTTGTTTCAGGAACCAACCGAACATTTCATATTTTTACGGGACGGAAAACTAGTAACTTAAATAACCAAGTTGATATACGGAATGTATACACTATATCCTCTTATAGTAAATTTTATTTCGATAATTTTTTGTATCCGCTTTTTACACAAGAATAAAAAATATCTTTATTGTTAGGATATCCAATTAACAATACAATAGAGAATATAAAAAGTACAAAACTAAATTCCCACAAATTAGCCCGAGCTTGTTCGAAAGCGGAGGCGTGCGTATTGATTTTTTAAAAGGGTAAGGATTAGTGAAATAGTAAATTGTTTTTGCAATAAATTCAGAACTTTCCTTCACACTTTACAGACTTAGATTTGTCGACACTAAGCTGTCAAAACCTGTAAATTTAGTGCTTACATTTTTATTTTGTTAGAAACTGGTAAAATAATATTTAGATAGGACAAAGCTGTTATAGTGGGCGAGCAGTTATTCAATTATCAAATATTATTTATTGGACTTTAGTCTATCCCTCTAGTATAATATTTTGGTATATTACCTTTTCTTAATTGTAATAACGAGTTAACCATTTTTTCCTTTTAATTTGTTTAATTTTATTAGAGATGATCTTTTTTTTTTAGAAATATTGAAATTGGTGCTCGCAGGCCGCATGGGCGAGGCAATTGAAAAAACGACTAGACTGTATCCAGGTCTTCTAGAAAATAACCAAAATTTATTATTTATGCTCAAGTGTCGTCAGTTTGTGGAAATGGTGAATGGTTCGGACATAGAAATATGTAACAAGAAAAGTAATGTAGGTGGATTTTCACCTGTGCAAATGTCAGTCATTCAGTCTACAAAATGTTCGAAAAATAAAAGTGGATCACAAGATGTAAGTTTATACTTTAAAATATAAAATGAAAAATTATAGGCAATTCATTTAAATACTAAAGTGTATTCAACAAAAAATCCAAATGGCCACAGATCAAAAACTATGCATCAGACATTGCCTGCTTTTTGCACATATATAGTTTATACTAATACTGACCGGATGATCTATGCTACAACTCAAAAAATAACAGATGAATATTTTTTAAAACTCCACTTTGGCCTTTGATGTAGAACTAGTAAACATCTACACCGTTCAAAGAGCACGGTCCAAAATAATCTGAACTATAGCAAATCCACATATTTTGTTTCAAATCGAACCTTAAATGTGAATTTATTATAATACAGAGAGGCTTTTGACCTTAACCATAATAAACGAGATGGCCATCAAAATCAATTGCCACAACCTAATACCAACTGAAACAGGTAACATATATCCGAGTAAGCTAATGAATTATCATTGAATACCCAGCCCTCCAAGATGTACAAGAATTCTTTATTAATTTAGTGTTCTAGTCAGCCAATTGACTAAAATTGATTGTATTCGTCATGAATAGGAAGAATATTGTTATCATAGTAGTATTTCTGGAACGACGTTTGTCACTCATAAACGCGCAAAATGAAGAATAATAGACTTTATACCACTAAACAATTTTCAAAGCAAGAGCTTATAACGCTAAATATACTTACAAAACAATTAATGGTATTTTTATTCCCCTTGTTGGTAATGTCGATAACAGTTTTTGAATGACTCACTCTCTTATTTATACATGTCCTCATATTGGGCGCTAATACTTATTTTAATTCAAATTTTATTATACCTCATTGAATAATCATATAATCTAGGAGTAAAAGTGTGTCCAACTATCTTATATACACTATTAAGCTTAATCAAAATTTAGTAAAAAAATTATTTTGTTGGAAAATACCACATCGCTAAATATATAATATATTTCTGGTTTATTTACTATTAGCCTGTGGAAGAAATGAATAGGAATAACACTGCCAGAAACGGTAGCAACTGTACCAATGAAACACAATTAATCAATACAGAGGATTGTGAAATGGAAGAAATGGATGCCTCAGACGAAGTTCAGAATGGACATGGAGATACTTGTATCAATGGCAAATCTAGTAATAACAGATATCAAAATGGTAGTAGTAGTAATAGTAATATTGATGACACTGTGGAAAATCTTGCTACGTGCTGTGATAATGAAGAAGAAGATATGGGTAAGTTTGTTTTAATTGTAAAGACAACAATCAATGACAAAAGTATTTCACGAATGGTTTAGGTAACAGTTGGAATTGTTATTTTGGGTTATGAAAGAACTTACTTTCATAACTTGAGTGTTTTAATAATGATAAGATAAACGTAAATTATACAAAGAAATACTAGGCTTTGCCAATGTGTTCATAATTCTTAGAAACTGAAAAATATTGTTATTCTTCTTGTTTTTATTATATTCTACTTTACAAATGTGGCTACTTATTAACAACCTAAATATCTCAACAGGAATGAGAAATTGATGAAAATATTTTTTGTAATTAAGGCACATTAATTATTAATGTTTTATTTATTTGTTACTGTTAATTTTTATTCTTTATTTTTTTAGATGTAGATGTACCGTGTCGTAAAACAAATATAAAACAGTCTGTAGAAAGGATATTAGAATTCGGCAGAGAATTATACAGTATGAGTCAAAGGTTAAAAGCTGATAAAAATAGTAATATCAACGAAAAAATGCTAGAAGTAAGTTGTTTTTTAATATAAATAAATCGTCCCTGACATTATTTTGAACATGTATTTATTTCCAGGACGCATTTAGTTTATTAGCATATTCAAATCCATGGAGCAGTCCTGTTGGATGGCAATTAGAACCTACACAGAGGGAGTCCATATGTGCATCTTTAAATTCTGCAATTTTAGGCGAGTACAACTTTTATTATTATCAAGTTACTTATGCACTTACTCCTGAGGGGTTATAATATTCACATATCTGAAGTGTAAACTCAAATGGAATTAGACTTAGAAATAATAATAATATTTATTCATTAGATAATAAAAAATGATATTGAATTCGTAATTATAAATACATATATCCACCAAATACAACCATAAAGTTTATGGTTGAAAGCTCAGCACAACACATTAAAACATTATCTAGTATATAATGCTACATATTAAAATACTCTTCAACAGAATAATAGCACTGTTGAGTAAAATAATTTTTTCTAAACAAATAGATGCTATTAATATTTTTAAACTCAACAGGCAGCTTATTACACACCTTTCCAGCTCTGAATTCAGCACTTCTCTCAAAGAACGCTGTTCTGTGAGAATTTACTCTCAATTCATTAGCTGACCTTGTAATTTTTGTAAGGTTGTTGTACATATCTATGTTCCTCATAAACAGATTGCCATTGCATTCGACAAAGATTGCTAGGTTATACATGTACAAAAATGGCGACTGGAAGTACATCCAAAAATGTGATGCAGGAAAAGTATTTATTTATCAAAACAATTGTCATTTTTTTAGAATTTTCAACAATTTTCATTATATTGTGGAATTAGCTAGAAACAGTGAGTTTCATTTAAAACACTAGTATTGCAAATTGTGTAAAAAACGTAATCAATTCGGAAAATGGTCTTATGTGTCAATCAACACTTCATCCCAGTTGTGCAGCACAGGCAAAGCTGCAAAACAGTTGTGGGGAAATCATCTGTTGTAAGCAGCGAGATAAAAGTGAGGTTAAAACACCAAAGACCAGTGAAATGTTTTTCAAAGATGAAACGGCAATGAGAAATATGCTAAAAACTGTCCTGAAAGAATACTTTGAACCATTAAATCATAATTGGGAAGAGGAAATAAGTGAACTCAAAGAGTCTGTTGATAGTTTGAGCAATGGCCTCAGTCAACAAAACAAACTGTGTGAAGAAAGAAATAACCATCTTAGCACTCTCGGTGATAAAAATAAGGAACTCAGAAGTTGTGTTGAGAAACTAGAGAGTGAAATGGACACCGATACGATAATACAAGAAATTTTGGAACGGCATAATAGGGCATCAAATGTCATATTATTCAATGTTAATGAAGCGAATGAAATTAACAGCAGAACAAGAATTGAAATGGAAAGAAACAACATAAGGGATATAATAAATGTGGAAAGTTTTGGAGCTGAAGATTTCAAATTTCAGAGGTTAGGAAAATCTTATCAACAAAAAACCCGTCCAATTAAAGTTTGTTTCCAAAGTAAAGAGGTTGCCATAAAACTTTTGAAAGGAAGAAACAAAATTATAGAAAAAATACCAAGCATTCGCATATACGCTGACCAAACGAAAAGAAAAAGAGAGTACTTTCTAAACATCAATGGCAAATTGCATCAACTGAACAGGACAGGAGATACAGATAAAACAATCAGGTATATAAACAACATACCAACAATCGTTGACAAAACTCGAAATTTTCAGTAGGAAATCCTAATATTCAATGCTATATGGATATAATATACATTAATCAAAGTTTCATAGCGCACAAAGATCAAATAATCAAGGAGCTGTCCTGCTACAACCCCAAAATATTACTTTTAAGTGAAACTCGGACTACAGAGGATTTTGATCTAAATATAAAAATGTATTGATTAATCAAATGCGACTTGAAAAGCAGACATACAGGAGGAGTACTAATGTTCATCAAACAGGGCATTAGTGCAACAAACACGAAAATTATAATTGAGGAGAATAATTATTGGTGCATATTTACAAAAGTGCAGTTCAGTGACATCAAAACAAACTTAGGCCTTGTGTATCATTCTCCAAAAGGTAACCATGGAAAATTCATAAATGATTTTGAAGAACTATGCGACAAGTTTACCACAAAAAATGAATGTCTAGTAATTATTGGGGATTTTAATTTGGACTAGAGGACTCGTGCTGCTCCGCAGCATTAGGATAGACTATGTATGAGAGGGTGTAATTATTACGTAAAATCATTTTACAGTACTTCCTTCCAGACAATATTAGCTGTGCATCGGCCGCAGTATTTGGAAAAAATTGAATGTAAAGTTGATTGTGCACACATAACATTCCTCAAACTCAACAAATTTAAGCAATTATTAGCTCAAAAGAAAGAGCTTGATGGACTGAGTGTTTTGAGCGTGAAACGATCAAGATATATTCATTATAAGAGAAGCTATGAGAATTCGAATTGCTTGAGTGAATGTGTCCCATAAGAAATGTGCAGAGAAGAATCGCGTTTGAGTATAACTTGAGTAAGGTGGGCAGCAACACAAGGTCAGAGCCTCGGAAAGATCATTCACATATATTATGAATAAAAGAGGTCCCAAAACAGGACCCTGTGGAACTCCCATTCCAATATTTTTAAAAGTAGAGCAGAAAGACCGTTTCTCATTACCAAGCTCGTACCTAAGTACCACCTGTTGCGTTCTACCAGTCAGAGAAGATCAGAAAAGTTGTAGTGGAAGTCCCCTAACCCCATAACATTGTAACTTATCCAGTTATCTGTCATAGTCCAGTGTATCAAAGGCTTTCGAGAGGTCAAAGTAAATGCCTGCAACCAATTTCTCTCTGTCAATCTTATCCACCAGATACTTCAGGGAGTTAAATATAGCCTTTTCAGTTGATTCTCCAGGCAGAAAGCCATATCGACATCGAGCCAGTAACTTCTGTGATTTTAAAAATTCTAAAAGTCTATTGTAAATTACTCTCTCAATCACCCTTGAAAAAACCGGCAAAACAGGGATAGTTCGTGAAAGTATGCTTTGAACCTCCCTTATGGACAGGATTAATTTTCTCATGCCTAAGTTTATCTGGGAAGTGACAAGTCACAAATGTCAAATTTATAAGATCTACCAGAGGCCCATATTCAACTATGTATCTAATTATAGTTGCCAGAATGCCATCCACCCCACTATACTACTTATTTGCCAAATTCTTAATTATCATCACTGCTTCTTCAAAATTTGTTGGTCTCAAGAAGAATGAATTAGGGGTACTGAGACTAATTTTGACATTTAAGTTGGAAGTAGTCTGAATATCAGGTGTAAACTGATCTAGAAACATCTCAACAATATCTAAAGGGTTATTGATGACCTGACCTTCATTATTAATCATTGTTAAGGGCACTGAAGAATTTTTAACTCCAATATCCTGCTGTATCACTTTCCAGACAGCTCTGGATTTATTACCAAAATTTACAATAATGTCTCAGTTAATTTTATTTAGAATTGTCCACCAAATGTTTGTAATCCTGCTTTTAGTCCTGTACAAAAGCTGCAACTCCCTGTTATTTAAATGGTTCAGACATTGATGATGTAAGTCTCTAAGGTCCAGAGAGAATTTTCTCACTTCTACAGTGACCCATGATTTTTTGGTGTCCTTCACATAGCTGCGTCTCATAGAAATGCTGCCTTGAAAGTAATAATTAAATATAGAAATGAAGCTATTCTAGAACATATTAACATCATTATGATGGATTATATTATTCCAATTTTCACTCGATATTTGATTCTTAAAAGACTGTTTATTAATATCATCATTGAAAATACTGACCTCTTTTAGGCAAAATAAATTCCAGAATTTGTCCTAAATGATCAGAGAAATGCGCATAAACAACATCAGCCAACAAAGCATTATCAATGTTACTCATAATATAATATATCTATAATATATATAATAATAAAATATTTATAATTATATTAATGTGTTTTCTATTGAAAATTACCGCCTTCTGCAAATTAATATTAACACGTATAGATCCAGCTAGTTTTTCAATAGCAATTAATTAATATAATCATCTTTGTATTCACTTTCCTCCAAACCACTGGTTTATTTACTAATAACAAATTTTCTTAACTATTCTAATCAAGTATTAGGGAAACCAGTTAGTGTCTGAAAGAAATAGAGTAAATTACACAAAAAAGTCAAAATAACTTTGTAGTTATAGAAGGGCCAACTTGATCTATAAAAACAATTTCCATACATTTTTTTCTGGGCTTAATTATCAAGTATAGTATAGAAAAATGCAGCTGAAATAATAAAACTACTCTTATGGTAAATCAATATATTTTATTTATGAAATTTAAGGGAGGTATCACTTGATTTAAAAAATGCGACAATCATGTCAAAAATCATACTCCTCATTTCAGAAGAATATGTTTTGTATTAATAATATTAGATAAGAGTTTGTATTCAGTATACTTAGACATTAATGTCATAGTAATTGTATTTTTTGTACATAATATATTATTTCGAATTGCAGAATCAAATAATAAACCAAGGAAACCTCCGCTAGAGATCGCGATGGCGCATGCCCAAGAGTTGGTACGTTTGATGTCGTCATCGGGGCTCGGTTCATGTGCCTTCGCATCTCTCGTCGACATACTCGATCAGTGATGGCCGTTTTCTCACCTCAACCACTCCGAGCAGACGCAGGTGACATACTAACTGCCGTACTTTATCCCGCAAATAGTCCAGAATACGGGCGAACAAGTTCGCGGTAGTTCACGTGCCGCAAGAAGAATAGGTACTTACTCCCCATTTTTTTTGTGAAGTTTTAATGTCGTGTATTTAAGCGAAGTGTATTTCTAAATGGAAGAGGCAGTCGACCATCGAAAAAAACTAGTGGGTTATTCAGAACATCTTTTAATTCACGATATTATATGCTACTTGACTATGTATACTATGAAGTTTAGTATATTTAAATTTAAAAGATACACACTTACAAGGATGCATTTTTAAGTTCGTTAACTGTATTTTATCATGTTATTCATCTGAACAATAAAAATTGTTTCTATTTATCGCTTAAAGTCAATTTCAATAACTGACTGTAGGAGGGACGTTTACTCTTGTAATGCACTCGTGCGTTCTTGTGCAAGAACAGAATTTTTCTTATATATCCTGTTAACGATTCCTTTTATATCTTGGTGCTATATTATCTAAATTTCTTTTCTACCCCGTTAACGCTCTCTTTTATATCCAAGTTTCTTTCCTAATAATTAGATCTCACCTTGTCGTGTCAAGATTGAAAATGTGTTTGATATATTGAAGGTAATTGAACACACTATTTAGACACATTGAATTTTTAGATACATGTTTGGTTTCTGGTTCAAAATAATGAGTCCGTTAACGAATATTTTCTAGTCTCTAACCTGAAGCTTTTTCTTCAAGCAACACCTGATTTGATGTTTTAATTATCTACCAAAATTCATTTATCTTCATCAACAAACATATGGTAATTTTTCTATAGAATACATTGTTTTATATTAAATAAGTAGGGGAATCAGTTAAAAAGCAACTCATCTGAAAACCATGTGTTTTTCTAGACTTCATAAGCTAGGTACACAAAGTTCAATATGCAACTACAGTAAATTTGCTGTACTTGTTTGGCTGTTTAAGCACTGTCCTATTTGAATATATTAAATATGTTTGGTGTGTAGATGTTTTATTGATTTTCTGTTTTTATGCAGTTTGTACAATCTTTGCTTTCACATAATATACTACTAGTTACTGTTTCCCAAATTAGCTAATATCACACTTTCAGTGGAAGTTGTTTTATTAAATTCAAGGTGATAACTAATTGACACCAGTTATAAGTTTGTATAATCATCCCGACAATTTCCAACTGATTCTAATATTCTTCTACTGACACTCTTTATGTCAGTGCATGCTTGAAACTATATCTGATCTGGTATTGTTCAGAAGATAATGTTATGGCTTTTTTGAAATCTTCTAGTTTCTTAGGAATCTGTCCACTGTAGCCCACAGTGATATAGTTGTAGTATAAATTCATTTTCCATTCCTATACTTCATTCTTGACGTGGTTTTTATTAATCCACTTTCTGTTGCTATTATAACCATTTTCTATTTCAATTCAACTGTAGTATAAAATTGGTATGACAACAATTAAATCAGATATTAGACATGCAACTACATAGTAAGTTTCAGTACTGTTTATCCTGGCAGTTTTGAATTTAAAAATGTTTTGGTTAAAGTGGTTTTGAGCACTACATCAATCCAAATTTGTCAACTTGAGGTTCGTTCTCTACTTCACTTTACTCTCTATGATTATTAAAATATATACAATAATTAGAAATATAGTACACCCATTATATCTAATAACCTGATCAGTGAGAAACAAACTTCACTTGACAGCTAATATTTAATGCATGTTGCAATTATTAATAACACTGTACCTACGTCTATTAAATGTCATTTCAGCTGTTTTAGAGTAATGGGCTTTTCTAAAACTAAATCGAATGTCACCAATGTATGTATCTTTTATAATTTAAGTAAATTAACAGATCGCGTCAATATTGACATTAAAATAATTAATTTGATTACATGTATTCAATTATTTTTATTTAAATTTTTAAAATCATAAAACAGTCCGAAAAAGTTATCGAGAAAATTTTTATTTGTTATTTTTTTTTGATATTACATTTAATGCATAAAAAGGAAACTAGTTTTTATAAAACTAAATAATATCGTCAATTCTTGTGCAGGAAAAAAATCATGATTTTCAGATTCTATTACAATTATTAAAATCAGTTTTTTGGTCAAATAGATAGTGAGACGAATTTTTAGCCTTTCGGTTTAATGAAAATTGAAATTATACTTTGTTCCTTCTACAATGATATTGTGTAAAATTTTATATAATTAATTTTTGACTTTGTTGTTTTTAGTTCTCACTGACATGATTATAAAAAGCAATTTAAAAGAATAAATAAAAATTGGGCTCGACAGTTTGCAAATACGTAGATGTAAAATGAGTGTATATTTACAATTTTTTTTTATATTTAGTTTTAATTTATACGTTGATGGTTGAAATTATATACTAATATTAAATATTTTAATCGTATTTTTTAAATATTTTAATTTTCAATATCATCAGCCTTTGACTAAACTATTTCAAAATTTTTTGTTCTTTTTTAAGACGTTTTTATAAAATTTAAATAAACGTATTTTTTGGGTAAATAAATGATTATAAATATATATATATATATTTTCGTTTGTTTTCTTTCATCCAAATTCTGCCTTATTGTTACTAACAACATCGAAGCATATTTTATTTGAGACACTTGAAAGCTTTTCGTTTGATGTAGAGAAAAGCGAGACATCTATTAATCTATCATCTATTCATGACAATACAAATGTCTTTATGATTAGTGGTTATTAATGGATTTAATCATTTTTCATAAAAACATTAAATTTCTGCAATTAATAATTTGTTCTGAATAGCACTGTTCTTTTCGATGGGTAGTACTAATATAGAGTCATTAAGTGTTTGTCACTTGATATAAGGGAATAAATATAAAGATTTTTCATCAAATTAAACCTAATTTTTTTCTCATTTTCTTTATATACTATGAATTTGACCTAGCAGAGCTTAAGAACTATGTACAGAGAAGTTTCTGCAGGAAAATAAATCTGATCACTACTAATTTTATAAGGTTTTAATGAAATCTCCCAATATCTCAAGCGTTTAGTAAAACCATGTTTTTTATGTATTTTGAGGCGTTCTTTCCAATGGTAATAAATTTAAAGAGCAAACTCTTCTAAAGTGTCCAAATTAGGGAAAACCATATTTTTTTCGATTTTCATTGAAATAGTGTGAATTTAATTTAAGAATAAATTCCAATTAGCAACTTCTGTGATCATATCCTTACGTATTATTTATTTTACGACTATTCATCGGTTCTGTAGGATAATAAGAAAACCGATTCTCCACTATGCCGACGTTTCGGATTTGTTTGATTCCTTTATCAAGGCTACAAAGATATAAATGCATCTTGTGATTATGAATATTAAATAATCAATAAAAACTTCGAAAACTTTTTATTTACATTAACGTGTCTCCACAACTGAGAGCATTGACACATGTTAGTTATTAACCATACGAAATAAACGTTAACAAACTATTTCGTTTACAAACATGGTACAATTACAAAAACTGAACAATAACATTGAGGAACTGCTTATATTACATGAGGCAAGTTAGATTTCATTGACAACATCGAACAATAGTTATAACTACAACAACTGAACATTAACAAGCTCTTTAGATTTCATAATATAAATTAATGTCTTTTAAAAAATTGATTAGGCGAGGTAACTGGTCCGGAATATTTAAAATTTCTTGAAGTGAAGTTCGTAGCTGGTGGTTACAGCGTTTACCTGAATATTTCAAACAGCTTGTCAGTATGTGTTTAACTGTAAGTGGAATTTTGCAGTGCTGACATTCGGGTCGGTCGGAGCCGGACATTAGATATCCATGAGTCAGTCGAGTGTGCCCAATACATAGCCTGCGTACAACGACTGTATCTCTTCGAGACATAGGAGGAAGGTCTTTGAAGTCGATGAAACGCTGAATTTCGTGTAGTTTTGTATTGCAATTTGTCCGGTGATTTACCCAGCGGTCACGTATGGAACGTCTTATCCTAGTTATCAGGTCATTGTGAGTTTGCATTGAATCGGTCTGGAGGTTAGCTGTCGAAGCTTCTTTTGCAGTTTGGTCCGCAAGTTCATTCCCGGGTATTCCGACATGAGATCGTACCCAGATGAATGTAACGGTAACACCAGAGCTCGCAAGACGGCCAATACAATCATGAATATCTTGGACAATAGGATGAACGGAATATATTTGTCTAATGGAGTTTATTGATGCAAGAGAGCCTGTGCATATAGCTGATTGTTTGTCGGTGATAGAGAATTTAGAGCTGGAAGGATTGTATATAACTCCCCTGTGTAGACACTAGCGAAAGATGGTAGACGACGTTGTTTAATTATTTGATGGGAGTTGGTAACAGCGCAACCTATGCCATTCTCAGACTTAGATGCATCAGTAAACAATATTTTATTATAATGAGTGGAATTTATAATATTGAAAGATAGATGTTTCAATAGACCACTGTGAGTTTCATGCTTAGGAATTATGTTTAAAGATGTGTTAATCTTTGGTTGTTGCTTTAACCAAGGAGACCAGGATGAGATAGGAATGGGAACTGTATCAGATAGGTTGATATCAGTTGTGAGTGTTGACAGGATTTGTGGAAGTGGTTGAAATTTAGTGCCAGAATTACTATTGTTGGATGGACGATTTATTAGAGGGTATACTTGATTCTCAGGGTGTTCTGAAACTTTTGCACAGTATGACATGAGAAGTAATTCCCGTCATAACCATAAGGGGGGTTCCTTGTATTCACAGTAAATACTTTCAGCAGGACTGGATCTGAAAGCTCCTAGACAAATTCTTAGAGCTGTATTGTGACCAGAATTAAAAGTTTTTAAATCGGATTTGCTTGCTGACGTAAATAAAGCTACCATAATCTAGTTTGGAACGAACAAGAGATTTGTACACCTGTAACAGGATTTTTTCATCAGCTCCCCATTGGTGGTGAGCTAATGTTTTTATAATGTTTGTTCGTACCATACAGTTCTTTTTTATGTCTTTGATATGCTCTTTCCAATTTAATCTACTATCAAAGGTAAGCCCCAAAATTCTTATTGAGTTACACACCTGCAGATATTCGTCATTTAACTGTATTTGAGGAAGTATGTTAGGTCTCGATGTTTTACTGAATTTAATAATTTTCGATTTGGCGGCTGAGAAGTGACAGCCAGTTAAAAGGGACCACTGACTTAATTAATTTACTGCTGTCTGAATTATGTTACCTGTAGTTTGGTTATTTTTACCACTACAAAAGATGATTAGATCGTCTGCGTATATAGAGAACTTAATAGGGGGTCTAGTTGATGAGCATATATTATTTATGACTATTATAAAGAGCGTTGGACTTAAAACTGATCCTTGGGGTACGCCATTATATTGTAAGTGTTTCGAAGAAACTTGTCCATTAGTAGATACCTGGAAGGATCTATCGGTTAGAACATTTTGTACAAAGGCCAATATGTTGCCTTGGAAGTTGTATTTCCTGAGTTTATTAAGTATTGCTGACTTTAATAAGGTATCAAAGGCACTTTCAATATCAAATGCGGCAGCTACAACATCATGTTTTTTAAGAAAAGCATCGGCAATGAATGTCTGTAGATAGGCGAGATTGTCCATAGTGCTAAGGTGCGGTCTGAATCCCGATTGTGCTGGATTTATTATTTTGTGTTTTTCCAAGTACCAAAGTATCCTTTTATTAATCATCTTTTCCATCAACTTACACATTGTGCATGTTAAAGAAATGGGACGATATGCGTGTAGATCTGTTGGTGGTTTATATGGTTTTATCACTGGAATTGAAATTGATTCTCGCCAACGTGTTGGGAACAGCTGTTTAGTCCAGATGGTGTTATATAATTCCAGTAATTTTGTTGAGTAGATCGATGATAAATATTTTATAAAGATAAATGGTATATTATCGGGACCAGCAGCGGAATTGTTACAAGAAGAAATGGCGTAAGTTAGTTCTTCGAATGAGAATGGATGGTTCAAAGAGTCAAGGTCAGATATAACAGAGGGAGTAATAGGGAGTGGGGGCTTGTTCAGTTGATTGTGGTTTTGATTATTATTCTTGTATTTCTCTTCATTCAAAATGACTAGCTATTAAATTTGCAATTTGCTGGTTATCAGTGACAATGTTATCATCAATTATCACCGCAGAGATTTTAGTCTGAGTTTTATTGCCTTTCATTTGTCGTATTTTTGTCCAGACTTGTCCGGAGGGTGTGTCAGAGGTAAGGGATGAAACAGAGTTATTCCAAGAAGCTTTTTTTACTCTACTTTACTACCCATCTTGCTTTGGCTTTAAGTTTTTTGAGATTTATATAATTTTCTGTATTTCTAGTCTTCCTGTATTTATTTAATGCAGTTTTACATTCCCGGACAGCAGTTGCGCAAGAGTCATTCCACCAAGGAACGCGTTTTCGGGATGCTGGCATTAAAGATTTTCCAACGTATATTTCTGCTCCTTGGATTATACAATTACTGAATGCTGTAACCTATTCCTCGATATTTTCAGGAAATTGTAGCTGAGATATTTGATATTCAGTGAATTCTTTAAATGCATTTCAATCAGCATTAGAAATTGTCCATCTTGTTTTACAGTTTAATGTGGTTTTTGATTTGTCAGAGATGAAGATTGGAAAATGATTGCTATCATAAAGACTGTCAAGCGTTTTCCAGGAAAGTGACGGTGTAGTTTTAGGGTCACAAAGACTAAGATCAATAGAAGATAGATTTCCTGTAGCAATATTTAAGTGCGTTTCTGCACCTGAGTTCAGTAAACAAACATTATTGTGATTTAGGAAATTTTCAACTATTTTCCCCCTTCCAAAAGTAAGTTTTTGATCCCCAAATGACATTGTGTGCATTAAAGTCACCAACTAGGATGTATGGAGGTTTCAATTGCCTTACTACTACTACTGCCCTACTACAGCAAGATCGGATTCACTGAGGTTGTAATTTGGAGGGATGTAAATGCACAGATTGTAATTTTTTGAGGGGCCCAAACTGTGACAGCGACAGCTTCTAATGGAGTAACTATTGGTACATCTACGGAATAAAAATCACAAGAGACAAATATCGAAGTTCCACCACTAGCTCTAAGAAAGTTGAATCTAAAATTGTGGTAATTCCCGTTTGTGACTTTTCTTAAAGTTTGTTTCCTGGAGACAGACAATATCAGCTTGGGTATCAGATACTACTTGTTGTATACGTTCAAGACGGTGATAAAACCCGTCGCAGTTCCATTGTATAAGATTAAATGTTTAGTATGAAGTTTGTGAGATGAGAGAACTGTCAGACATACAGTCATCGCTGACTGATGTCTGTGATGTAAGACTTTCATTATCGGTATTGTCTATATTAAGAGCCTGCTTGATTTTTTTTGTGATTCTTGTAAATCGATTTTTGAGGGATCTATCGGTAAGGACAGGATATATATATATATATATATATATATATATATATATATATATATATATATATATATATATAGTATGCATGCCAGCAAGTAACGATTTAATGTCTTTGGTAAATTGTTGAGCTTCTGATAGTTGATCCTTAGATCCATATGAGTTTTCCAGAAAAGCTATAAAGTATTCTAAGGGCAGTGTGAATGAGTCAGGAAATTTATTATACATGTCGGAGATTATTGTCCTGGAACTTTCAGGTATCATATTATCAAGTGTTGATTCTTTTTTAGCTTTTTTCTTGACAGGTTTTGGAATATCTATGGATGGAATGTCGAAAATGGGGGCCGTGTTGATAGTACTGGGAGAAACAGATTCTGTGTCTGTGGAACTTGGCAAGGGTATTTTTTGTGTAGGTGGAACCTGTATATTTGAGTGATCTGTAGTAGACAGAGGAACTTTAATTATGTCTGAAGTAATAGGTGCGTTGTTTATGGATTGGGGAGCTGTATATCTGATTTCTGGGAAGCTGGTGGCAGAAGATCAGATTGGATATTAGAACTGTTCGTGTTTGATGCTTGCATGTTTAATGCTGGTGGCTGGGAAGCAATTAGGGTAGTTGGTTGCAATATGGCCGGTTTGCTTGCATATAAAACACTCCATTTTATCAGTTGAAAGAAAGATTCTATAACCATTATTTTCAAAAGAAATTAATAAGGAAGTCTGGAGCTCAAAATTTTCGGAAGATGGTACAATATAAACTTGTCTGCGGAAGGATAATATATGATTGTATTCATCCCCGGGAATACCAGCTTTCAGGAAAGATATTGGTGATGCTAACTGTAGTCCAAGATCTATTAATTCTGTTTCAATTAGTTCGTGAGGAATGGATGGGCACACATTTGAAAGAACAAGGTGTTTTGTGGGGGTAACTAATCTTACATTCAGTTCCATGTTTCCAACTTTAATTGTCGAATGGTTGGTAATCAGTTGGTCAATTAGTTCAATTTTGTTTAGATAAATGCAGATTTTGTTATTGGAAATTCTTGATGCGAAGCATATATTTCTTGGACCTATAATATCACCAACTGCTTTAACGTATTCGAATAATTTCAAATTATCAGCGGAGTGGAAAAGTATGCCTTGTTCTTTCTTGGGAAACGTTGGTTTTGGAGTAGATTTTGGGGCTGCTACATATGAAGTGGAAATTTGAGGAACGTTAGAGTTATTTTCAGTCATTGTAGGTTTGTTTCCGATGTGGAAGTTGTTATTGTTGCTGCCCTCGTAGTCAAAGGCAGCTTCTTGTGTTACGCTTGTGGTAGAAATTTTGTGTTTTATTTGTCAGCAAACCAAAATACACCATAGTGTTAAATTGGTTGCCTATCGAAAAACTCTAAATAATTGTCAATTGTTTACCTGATAAACTTTTAAAAACTACGCACTAATCTTAATCGAACTTTACTCGTTCAAGCCCAGTGGCGGAGTGTTCAAAAGCTTTGAAATCTTAAAGAATTTAAAAAAACTCATGATCATGTAAAAATTCAAAAATTTCAATAAAACTTCAAAAATTTCAATAAAACTTCAAAAACCAAAAACTTGAAATCCCTCACATTTTTGCCTCTAAGAAACATCATCAAATCAAATCTAAATCGCTGATAATTTAAAATTACTCAAGGTGTCACTCTTACCTAGTGAGGTTTTTTCTGTATAATTCTGTAAAATATTTCAGAAAGTTTTGGCACGTCATGTAAAAACAAAGCAATGCAAAATCTTCAATCATTGGCAAAAACTTCTTTCTCTTTATTGAGAGCCTATACACGAACTGTGCCTACATATTTTGATGTTGAAAGTAAATTATACGTATTCATTGATAAACGAAAACAAAAATTACTAATGATGTTGGTCTGGGATAGCTTTTTGAATACAGTTTGTCCTCGAAAAATTCTTTGCGAAATTGTTAAACCAAAAATGATCTATAATAGATATTATTTATTGAGTTAGTATTGATTGTTTTTTAATTTGATATAATTGGTAATTATATGTTTGTAAATTATATTTAAGTTATAGTATCTGATTTTTTGTTTACCGTATTCTCAATCAATTCAATAAATATTTCGCTTAAAAGGCGTTTGTGATAGTTAGTCTCTTTATCTAGGATGTTGACGGTTTCAAAGTCAAATTTGTTATTTTCTTCAAATGTATATGTTGCTAATGCTGTTTTTTCTTATTTGTCCCTATGTTTTTCATCACATGAGTTCTTGTGGGCATATATTCTGTTTTTTAACATTTGCTTGGTTTGACCTATATAACATCTATTGCATTCCAAACAATTTATTTTGTAAATAAGGTTTGATTCATAGTCTCTCGGTAATTTGTCCTTCATAGAGGAATAAAAACAATTTACCGTTTTTGTATGGTAAAATACGATTTTTGTTCTTTCTGTTCATAGTATGTGTTTCAATTTTTCCGAAAGACCCTTGACATAAGGATTCTTAAAATATCTATATGAATTTCCAGTCTGGTGTTAAAATTCTCTCAATATTTTTATTAATTATAATACTACAGACATTAAGGGGATAATCATTCAACAGCAATTTTTCTTTGAACTTAATCATATTTTCTTGTAAATATTCAGGGCTACTGAGTTTAATACTTTTATTTTTAATTGCGGTCATGATATTTAATTTTTGAGCAAATGGATGTTGTGAATAATAATTTAAAACTCTCCTGGAACTGACAGGTTTTTCATAATGATTAAATTTAATTATTTGGTTCTAATCAATAACCTAATAGCCCAAATGATAGAAATTGAATGATTAGTATAGAATTCATTTTTGATTTCGGAACAGCTAAAATAGTGTCGTCAACATATACTTTATGCAATGGTATTTCATAATCTAACTTTGAAACTACCGTAGAAATCAAATCTTCCATTAATAGGACTGCTAATATGGGACTTACTGGGTTTCCCATTGCCGACCTGTCCTTCTGTTTATAAAAAATATTATCAAAATCAAAGTAACTGGTATCAAATATAACCTTGACAATATTTAAAAAAAATTCTAATGAAAAATTAGTGAATTTCTTAATTTCATCCCACCTTTTTGAAATAATTTCTAAAACACTTTGTTTTGGGATATTTGTAAACAAACTTATTACATCCAAACTAATTAGTTCATAATCTTTAGGTAATCCCTAATTTTGAAATGAAATCTATAAGTTCTTCAGAATTTTCAGATTGAAAGAAACCTGGCCATAAATTCCCTAAAATATTTACTACAAAACTTGATAGTGTATACGATGGAGAATGCAAGGTACTACTGGCCTCAAAGAATTATATTTATGTATTTTTACTAAACCATAAATTCTTGGCGGTTATGAGTTATAGCTCTTTAAGACTTCGTATATCTCTTGATCTATTAAGTTTAGTGCCTTCAAATTGTTTACAATATTATTGCAAATGTCTTGATATTTAGCAGTCGGATCTCTTTTTAACCAACAGTAATTGTTGAATTGTTACTGAATTTAAGAAACTCAGATTTGATTATTTATTCCTATGCATTTCACTCATTTTGCAATATCAATATTGATGAAGAATTTGCAAAACATTTTATATTGAGAGTACATGAGCTATATTTCAAGTGTATGATTCATTTTTATTGTATAATAAAGACAAATTTGAAAAATTAATAGAGTATCAATCTCCAGATGACTGTTCAACCCTTTGCGGTCCTTTGTCAGGACAGCCCTGGCAGTAAAATTTTAAAGGCCCCGACACTTACTTTGGTTGAAGTCTCCACTTTTTTGTTTCAGGTTTGGCCGTGTTTTTGTTCTCTGCATGTTTTGAAAGGGCTGTTTTTCATTTCCTTTTTTTCTTAAGAAAACACCCAATCAGGGTATTTTTCTGTAATTACAATCTGATCATGAAGATCAATAAGCAATTTTTTTCAAACCTAACTTAACTACGGTGGAAATTTTTTTAAATTCTAAGGTCCTACTCATTAGTATACCTTAGTTTCTAATATTTTTAGCAACACTACCGTTAACGTGTTTTGTAGGATTCGCACAATACTCTGCTTTTAATTATCATTTTCACTTAAACTATTTCACTAACTCAAACGTTTTGATCCTGTTGAGTCTTCTCACTAGATTGGTATTGTCGAGGAGCTGGATAACCTCAACGTTCCCATGTTGTAGTAACCGTTGCTCTTGGCTACTGGCGAATATGGCTATGGGTCTGGTCAACAGTTTCTACATCGAGGTCCCTATGGAGATCACTGTTACGACAGTATCAAGGTGCATCGACGATGCTCCTCAATACTTTATTCTGAAAACATTGTATCACTTGAATATTACTTTTGCTGGCACAGCCCCAAAGCTGTATACCATATGTCCAGACAGGTTTCAATATCTGTTTGTTGTGTATGGACAATTTGGAGTTTCTTCCTAGCAGCAACTACATCTTTTTATATTTTATACCAAGCTCTTTGCGTTTCTTTTTAACGTGGACTCTCCAACGAAGTCTAGCATCGAGTGTAATTCCCAAATACTTTGCAGTGTCAGAATAAGGAGTTTGGGCATTGTTGATTGTTACTTGGGTATTTCGTTTTCGTTTGTTGGTAAAGTTAACATGAGCAGATTTGTTTTCGTTTAACTTGATACACCATCTATTAGTCTAAGTGTTTATCTGGTCTATGGATGTTTGTAATTTTATATTGGCTTCTTCGTGGTTCTTTCCAACGGCCAAAATGACAGTATCATCCGCAAACGTTGCAATAGTATCGTGTTCAGGATTTAGTATGTCACTGGTGTACAGTAAGTAGAGTACAGGGCCTATTATACTATCTTGGGGTTATCCTGCCTTGATTTCTGTTATGTGAGAGTATGCTTCTTCCTGTTTTATTCTAAAATATCTGTCCAATATATAAGATTTTATTAATTCTGAATATTGGCGTGGTAGTAACATACTCAGCATGTAGTTTAAGCCCTTACGCCAAACTTTATCAAAGGCCTGGGCCACGTTTAAGAAAGCTGTAGAGCACACTTTATTTTCTTCTAAGGACTTTTCGATTACGTTTGTGATTCTATGAACTTGGTCGATGGTTGAGTGCTTTTCTCGAAAGCCAAATTGATGGGAAGGAATGAAGTTATTTTCTTCTATTATATGTTTTAATCTCTTAAGGAGCAATTTTTCGAATAATTTCGAAATGACAGGCAGCAAAGAGATAGGCCGGTAGGATGTAACTTCCTGGGGCGGTTTACCTGGCTTAGGTATCATTATAACCTATGCTACTTTCCATAGCTTAGGTACGTATCTCTCTCTGAATGACGCATTAATAAGGTTGGTCAATTTGACTATAGCTTTACGTGGAACTTGCTTCAGTATTTCCCCGGTGATGAGGTCAAATCCAGGTGCTTTTTTAGAATTTATGTTTGTTCTAATTTCCATGCAAACTTCTTTTGGAGAACTAGGTCTAACAATTGAATCCTTCTGTTCTGGCCCATTTCAGTCTTGTGGTTCTTCACCTTCGTTGTTCTGGAAAGTTTTTTCTAATCTATTTGCTTTTTGTATATTATCCCGTGCCCAACTTCCATCTTCCTTTGTAATTGGTGGGTTATGAAGAATATGCCTTTTTAATCGTTTGGTTGCTTTCCAGAGTAAATAATCTGTACTGCTATCATAACTTAATTCACTCAGGTATTCAGCAATCGAATCATTTTTAATACGCTGGATTTCGCGTTTTAATTGTTGTGTTGCGTTGTTTAAAGCTGTTTTATCAGCGGGTGCTCTGGTTTGCTGCCATTTTCTTCAAATTTTTCTTTTTTCTGTTATAAGGTCCCTGATCTCTTTAGGGTAATTATTCCCTTTTGTTCTGTATTTAATCGCAGGGGTGGTCTTCCAAGCTGCTTGCTGAATATTTGTTACAAGACGTTCTACTTCCTGATCTAATTGTTCTTCAGTTTGCAGTGAAACTGAGAGATCAATTACCTGCTCAAGGCTAATTTTAAAGCCCCGCCAGTCCGTTCTTTTGTTTACTAGTTTAGGTGCATTTTCTTTTTGTATCCCACTATCACTCAGTGTAAGAAGTATGGGAGAGTGGTCCGAGTTCAAATCCCAGGCCTCTTCTACTTTCATATAATTTGAGGATACATTCCTGATTATTAAGAAGTCTATAAGATCAGGAATATTATTCGTATCTGTAGGCCAATATGTTGGCTTTCCAGTTGATAAGGTTTGACATTTAAGATTATTGCATACTGCTAAGAGTTCTTCTCTTATCCAGAATATCAATATATTTTTTTTTCTTTATAGCATGTCTTGGTGGGGTGTATAAAGCTGTAATTATCACCTCATAAGTTTTTGTTTTGATTTTAACAGATGTGGCCTGTGTTTCTATCGTTTGGCAACCCATTTCCTTATGATATAATATGGATTCCTTTACTATAATTGCGCTAACGCTTTTCGCGGCAGTCTCTGGGTGAATAGTATGATACACGTTATATCCATTGAATTTGATAAATGACTCCTTTGTAAAATGCGTTTCTGCAATGAAGCAAACATCAATTTTTTGTAACTCTAGAATTATTTGTAGTTCTTGCTGGTGCTGTAGTAACCCGTTTGCATTGCATTCTAGGATTCTGATTTGGTCAGCCATTTTTAACTTTAGGAAACGCTCCTTGGGCACGGTACTCCAAGTTTGAAATGAGCTTATCCAGTCTATCTAAGATTGTCTGTACCATAGCATCAGTATTTGATCTTAGTGGGTGTGGTTGTTGAATATGAGAGTTCTTTTCTTTATTTATGGTTGCTTGGCTATACGTTTTGTATTGACTGAGGAGGCTGGTAACTTCTTGCCGTTCTTTTCTAGGACTTTTAGTTTGTGATTCCTCTTTTATTATTTTTATTTGTTTTATTTTCTCTGTGGGGTTGAGCAGGAGTAGTTAGCTTTTTCGTTTGCTTATTCTTTATTTTTTGTAGTTCTTTGGCTATTTAGCATCCGCGATACTTAGCCGGATGACCTTCACCACAGTGGACACATTTTGGTAGAGTATCTTTTGGTTTAACACATTACGCTGTTAGATGTTTGCCTGTACATCTTACGCATTTAGGTTCATTTGAGCAATATCATCCTGTATGGCCATATGCCTGGCAAGATTTACATTGTGGTATTTGTCTGGTTTTTCTAATAGGCTGTATTTCAACCCTTATGCCCATAATATCTGTAATACTGAATATTTTGTTTATATTTTCATCATGTCTGAATGTCAGCATAAACATATTCAGCGGCTACTTTGATTTATATTTTAATTTTCTAGTTCCTTCAACGAGTTTATAAATTTTAGTTCAATTTCACTATTTTCTTCACTACTCATTTCTTTATTATTAGTTTCCCCTATATTCTCAGTTTTATCTATATTATTATCGTTATCAACCGGTCATTTTGGTATCTGAAATTCTTTAAATAGATTCTGAAGAATGATATTATCACCTACGCCAGCTGTGACTTCTCGAAGTTTTTTGACTCCTATAATTTCAACAAATTTCTCGAAAGACAAGCTTTTTCCACTATTGGATATTTGTGGTAGAGCTTTTTTTTGGCCGTCATACATTCCAGGGACAAATGCTACACGTTCTAAAGCCAATGGGATTATTTGTATAGGCAATTGTCTTTTGCAACACTGGGGCAAAATTTTCTTTGGTAAGAGAGCTCATAGAGTTTTCTCTTCTCCATCCGCTTACTGCTCGTTTCCATCCTGTCTTTAATGGTTAAAATGCAGTCACGTCTGCCGGCTGAAGTATAAATGGTTGCATTTGGGTATAGACACACCAAAATAATTTGAAGTTACATAGGTCGCTAAGCTGCAAAGTTAAATGCGTCCTATGTCCATCAAGAAAAAGTATTATTGGGAATTTTACATTTTATTGTACCAAAAAGGGGTAAGATACTTTTGAAACATATACATAAAATGTTTCAGCTTTCATCCAACCAGTGTCCGTTGCGTCAATTCCCCACTTTATGGAACTGATTGAATAATATAATTTGGTAGCCTCTTGTAAGGGTAAATTATCATGGGGTTGTAACCACTCCAGTAGTAGAGAATGTGAACATTACCGTAATATTAAACTTTTATGGAGCATTTTCAACTTCATATACATTGCGAGAACCTTTAGGAGCTAAAACTTTTGAGTTTTTGGGGCACAAGTAGAAATTTGTCTCGTCTCTGTTGAATACCCTTGATGGATCTTCAAGAATATTAAAAAATGTTCTTTTGATCTTAAATACTTTTCAATTTCATTGAACCAATTTTTAACTTTTTCTTGGGAAATATTAGAACTAGCATTTGTTACAAATTCAGCAGTACGGGCAGATAAATTTGGATGTCGTTTTAGAAAAGCTTTATTCCATCCATTGAAAATTGTTTTTAAAGGGATTTTCTCTTGGATTTGTGTCTAAAAATTGTTTAACAGAATATAAAACATGTTCTTTTCGTCTGTGAAATCCCTTTTTATGACAATCAAGAATCCTTTTTACCAGAGTTAATTCCTTAGATTTATTTAGGATTGGAGAAGGTCCATGACCAGACTTTACAAATTTATTACTCCTTCTAAATTGTAATACTGCACGAGATATATTAAATTTTCTGGAAGCTGGTCTTATGCCCATTCCATTATCCTATGGCCTTTAAGGCAATTTGAATATCGTCTTCACTATATTTGCCTACCATAACGCAGTTAATAAAACACTATTAAACTGCATCAAAATGTATTAGAATGAAAACTCACTAAATTCACTATAAATTGGTGTTGCAGTCATTGGCTTCCCACTAAATTATTTTAATTTTTAGGTTGGAGTTATAAAAACTCATGGAAAACATTGCTTACACCATCATAATTATTGTAAAATAGCATGCATCCTCAAAGGCTTAACCGTTTTAATAGAAATATCGGATTTAACAAAACACATATCACGTGTTATTTCTTACCGCGTATACTGATAAACATGGTTGTCATATAACCATACTAATTGATATTAAGGTAACTACAATGTTGCCGCTACTTATTAAAAGTACGCAATCTAAGTTAATGCAACTTTTAAATGCTTAATAAACTACTTTTAGTAAAAATAGGCCAATAATTGTCTCGGGCCAACTACTTTACCTCTTACCCTATTCATCTTTTATTTTGGCTAAAGTATGTCATGTTCTTATAATTGGCTTAAAACTATTCTATATTGTTTCTTCATTTACCGTTTTTCTTTCAACCAAACTATATACTAAGTGATTTATGATCAGAGAAGACATCTGCGCGCGGATATGATGAGACGATGTTATAAAAGATGTTAAATAATTATAAAGGAATGGAATATGCAAATTACTATTGCCTATTTTAAAATCCATATATCCAGCATAACCATATGAATGTTGGGTAAATTCACAATACTTGGCAACCATTTGTATGATCAGACCAATATTCAAAATGAATGTTTTGCAAGAAGTGATGTCAAGTGCTCTAAATCATTTATTTCTTATTACATATAACCAATTTGTCTGATCAGTTTTTATAACTTATGTGCAGATACATTTTGATTTTGTAATCTTTTTGTGGTCAATGTTTTGAAGCAACTATTATTATGCCATTCTGATGCTACTAACAGTAAATCAATTTGCTAAAAACTATAAAATAGGCAATTATTTTTTGTTATCGAAGCGAAATGATGTATTTGAATACAAAAAATAGATGAGTCAAGTTTTAAAGTACTTCTCTATCAATTACTTTTATGAAATTGAATCAATATGCAAATGGTTGGAAAATAGGATCATTTAGGGTGTAATTTGAGAAAAATCTTTATAAATTTGGAATTTTCATCTTGATGTTGGTCTTGTGAAGAATTGATAAATTTAGTGGAGTTGCACATAAAAAAAATAAAGATTTAAGATTGTTATGTTACTATAGCGGCTTAATAATATATCGGACATAGTAGGATTAAATAAAAATGAATTAAGAGAGATTAGTTATTGTACAAGATTCCATACCTATAGACGTGGCAACCTTTTTGAAACATGATGAGTATATAAATTGGAAAATATACTGATAAGTAATGCGAATGATAATATGTAATTAATTTTCAATGTTTACACTTTTTTTCTTTTCGTTTTATATAATCCGTTTTTAACCACATAATACTTGATGAAATCATTGTTTTCAAAATGGTTGCTTAGACTAAATCTTTAGTGTAGAAAGAGAAGAAAACTCATGATGGAAAATCTATTTTATTATTATAATTACATTTTATAAACTTGAAAGTAACACAAGGCTAAATGTAATTTTACCGATTTATTTAACAGTTTTTATAATAAAATATGTTAATGTAAAATAGTGTTTCAGTTAGAGTAGCTTTATTTTATTACAGGACAAGTCAAAATAAGGATATAGTCATAAAAATAGCTATGAGAAAATTCTTATCGACCATTACCATTTGGCTTACAGATAGGCAGAATTAGGATGCGTTTTATCAAAAATATTTTAGTATCAAATATAATTTTTTTAAATTATTTAGAAAGTTCTGAATAACACATTTTATACATGAATACCTAAATTTCGATTCAACTGTGAAATTTGTGATCCAGAATGCGTAAAAAATATTAGGGTATAACAAAGCCTGTAGGTCATTAAAATTAGTGTCTTTATTTATTTACGTTACAGCTTTTGGAATATGAATGTTCTACTATATGTTTTAACAATGGGAGCTCAGTCTAAATATTTTTTGGACTACTTTAAATAGAAAGAGCTTTTCTCAAAATTTACAATGATATAACAGTACTTAGTGGGACATACTTGAGATGATTATTGTGAAGCCTAAATATACCTACATTTAAATAAAAAAAATACAAATTAAACATTATAAAATTGACAAATATTTTGTTAATAAATGATACTAACAAAATTCATACAAAAGTTGATAGAGAAATATCATCAGTCCTATTTTAAAACTTGGGTGTAATTTGAGAACCATAAAACATTACCTGTCAAGTTTATATTTAAATTAGCAAATGTTCCAACCACTTGAGAAACACCCCCGTCACCGAAATTATTTAATTCAATTATTTTGACAGTAAATTAAAATAACACATTGGGTCTCAGAAGGAATACTAAAGTCAAAACTTCAAAATGCTCTAGTCTATAGATGAATAATTGTTGAAAAAATATGTTGAACTTGCAAACCCATATTATGCACAAAATGTTGATAGAATGAATTTTGTTGTACGAATTGTTATGATTCGAATTATTTTTAAGAGCAACTAATTTGTAAAATTAGACAAGAAATCGGAAGTATAAGAGAACAAGACAGAAAGAAACTGTTTTACTTAAAATGTAATATTTTTTTATTTCAAACCAATAAAAATATTTTTTACCCAACAAGAAATATTTTTTAAATGTTTCCTTCACCTCATTAGTAAAATTTCCGATTGAACAATATGCGAAGGAAAAAAATTGATTCTATATAGTCCCTGTGATACAGAATCGGTCAAAATATTGAATATCAATAAATTAGGACAAAACTATGAATTTCAAAACATCTGCTAACAACATTGAAATTTCATTTTAGCATAGAGAAGTATTAAATTTTGATTTTTGTTATTTAAACTTTAATTTAAGTCGAGTGAGAGTGAGATAGCTCTAAGCTTATTTCATTTGATGTTACCAATATGTTCACTAAAATTCCTCCTAAAGAATGTCTAATACTTGTAAGAAAGTTACTAGAAGATAAAAATATTAATCCAGGAATAATATCAGATATACTTAATTTATTTGATGTATGTATTATAATCAGAATTATTTCACTTTTGACAAAAAGATATATATTATCAAAATGAAGGTTTACCAATGGGAATCCATATATCGCTAATTTTGGCAAACATTTTTATGGACAGTTTAGAAAGAAAAATCTTTGAAAGTAATATTTCAAAAAATGTTTTATTTTGGTATAGATATGTATAGATGACATATTAGCATGTTTTATGGGTAGTGAACGACAATTAGATATATTTTTCAACCACATTAATAATTTACACCCAAAAATTAAATTTACATTAGAAGTTGAAGAAAATAGTTCAATCAATTTTCTTGATTTAAAAATTCAAAGAGTTAATAATGTACTTGATTATTCAATTCACCGAAAACCAACACACACTGATGTGACTATTCCATACAGTTCCAATCATCCCATGTCCCACAAACTAGCGGCATATAATTCAATGATACATAGAGCATTTTCAGTTCCTATGAACAAATGTAATTTTGATAGAGAGATTAACACAATTAAACAAATAACAACATCCAACCGTTACCCATTACATATGATAAATAAACTAATTAGTAAATAAGAGGAAAAAGTGGCATTACAACTAATATTTCCTAAACAAACTAAAGAAATAAAAAACTTACCATTACATATGCAGGAAATATTTCTAATAATATTTCAAAAATAATATCTTTAGCAACAAATACAACGATTTCTTTTAAAACAAAAAGTAACATAAGTACAAAATTGTTAAATGTAAAAACAAAAATATCACCATTAAAGAAATTTGGTATATATAAACTTAAATGTCCAGAATGTAATGCTGTCTATTTGGGTCAGACCCTTAGGAATTTTGAAATCCGATACAGTGAACACTTACGAGCATACAGATTAAAACAACCAGATAAATCCCACTACGCCAGACATCTACTTGACACCAATCATTTATTGACACCTAACACAGAACTAGAAGTACTACATATTTGTGATAAGAAACAAGAACTGTATTTCCTTGAAGAATTGGAAATTAGAAGACACTTAATAAACTCACAATATGAAGTTGTCAATGAACAGTTAAATCTAGGGAGTTCTCCATTAATAAACTGTCTGCTTAAGTGATAATTGTAAAGATCAGCAGATATAGTTTTCCTGGTTTTCTATATAATTGCACAGTTATACTGATCTTAATTGGAAAAATGGTATCCAGGATATCCCCATAGGGCTAATAATACTTAAGCTTTAATATTTGTATCATATCTTCTTTTTTCTATTAACATATATTAAGTCAATCACAAGATAGGTCACGTCTTGGACTAGTCAAAAATAATTAAACATCAGGTAGGCATCATCAAATGAAATGTAACTTGTCATTCTGACGATGATATTTAGGTATAATTTTTAACATTTTTCAATAAACTGTGGAGTTAACTAGAAACAGTAAGTTTCATTTAAAACACTAACTTCTTAAGTTATTCAATGGAATTATGATGGATTTTTTCCTCGCTTGGAAAGAATTCAACAAATAATATCAGACGAACGACCAACTCCAAAATAGATAGACGTCTTAAACTAAAAAACTACGAAGGTTACCATTATGTTCGCACCAACTGCGCAAGGGCTAGTGGGGGCACCTCAATTTTCATATCTGGAGAAATATTTTCCACTCCTCTCCATATCACTACTGATCTTGAAGCTATTGCAGTTTCCAGCTGGTGTCCAAATAAACTCACTATCTTATATATCCCTCCTAATTACCCTTTAGAAGAAATAGAACTTCTAAACCTAATTTACCAACTCCCCCAACCTTACATTCTAGTAGGTGACTTTAACGCCCACAATACAATGTGGGGATCCAATTACACCATCGGCAAAGGGAAAACCGTCGAAAATGTGATCAATTGTACAGGTTCTTGCCTGCTTAACAACGATTCTAATATGCACTTGAATTTCTCCTTTGGTACCTTCTCCTCTATTGATCTTAGTTTAAGTGACCCTAAACTAAATTGGCATGCTGCTAATGATCTTTATGATAGTAACCCACTATCCCCAGTCATAATGATACTTTATCCAGATGGTATTGGCGTTTAAACACTGCCGACTGGACTAGTTATATGTCTTAAACTGAAACCAACTTATCTGCATTATCTTTCTCAGATAATGTGAACGATAACATTCTAAAAATTACAGATGCTATACTTTCAGCTGCCAATCTGTACATTGGTAAAAATATTATTTCACATAGACAATAAACTGTGCTATGGTGGAACTCCTGCTGTGCAAGTGCTATATAAATCAACAAAAAATGATACTAAACATGTATCGTACGCATAAGACACAAGAAAATCTTACTAATCTCAAAATAAGGGCCACACGTTATATCGTTAAACAAAGTAAAAAATATTCCTGGACAAATTATGTATCCTCCATAAATGTGAACACAAATCCCTCCCAACTGGAATAAAATTAGGCAAATACAAGTAAACAACTCGAATTTCAAAATTCCGTGTCTTATCTATAAAAATACAGTAGTTAATAAAAATGAAGAAATCAGCAATATACTGGCAAAAACCTGTGAATTAGAATTGTAAAGTAAAGTTAATTCTACACTTACTTATTCAGATAAAGCTCCTTCCCCATGTACTGTGTCAAAATCTCAAGATTTCTTAAAACTGCCCATTCTCTTACTTAGATCTTTCCTCAGCTCTCAATAGCTGCAAAAATACTGCCTCTGGTCCTGATGACATCCCGTATATATTTCTTAAAAAACTTTCCAACATATGTTTAAGTAAGCTCCTAGAAATTTACAATTTAATATGGTACACTAACCAATGGCGGACATCTACGATAATTTCCGTTAAAAAACCTGAACAGGCTATTACGTCTCCAAACTCTTTCAGTCCTATATCACTAACTTGTACCATGTGTAAATTATTAGAAAAGATGGTTAATAAGCCGCTCCTCTGGTTTCTTGATAAATATAATGTTATCTCAAAATAACAATTATTATTTCGACCTAGTAGCGCGATCGACTCAAGACAACCTTGTCCTTCTTCAATCTCATATCTCTGGGGCAATAAACAAAAAATAAGAAGTCATTGCAGCTATATTCGATATTGACGGCGCTTTTCTATCTTCAAGATCATTCAAAATCATTGCTAATGGTATTTTCTCTTCAACCTATGGCCAGAGGGATGGATTTCCCCAAGGGTCGGTTATAAGCCCCACTCTATTCAATCTGGCTATCAACGATCTTTGCTCTGATCTCCTTCCTCCCAGCAAGTATGCCTTATATGCAGACGATCTAGTTGTTTACAGTCAAGGCATGTCTATGTGGACTACATCTAATCTAATTCAGTCAGCAGTAGACACCCTAAGTAAAAATGTAAGTCACTTAGGATTAACTTTATCACAAACAAAATCTAAAATTATTAAATTTGGTAGACGACCACCCTCACGATCTCCTAGTATATATATTAATTAATAATGTACATCTTCCCGTCGTGAATCATTGTAAAATACCAGGCCTAACATGTGACTCTCGTCTCAACTGGAAACAACATATTCGAGAAATCAAAGGCGACTGCTTCAAAAGAATGAACATTATTAAAAGACTCTCGCATTACCACTGGGGAGCAGACGAAAATTCTCTTTTTAAAATATACAGGGCCCTTATTCGTTCAAAATTAGATTATGGTTGTCACATATATATCTCTGCCTCTAAATCAGACCTCGACCTTTTAAACTCGGTGCATAATACAGCTTTACGTCTTTGTCTTGGCGTTTTTCGATATAGCCCTACAGAAAGCTTTTATTGCGAAGCTAATGAGCCTCTGCTTTGGAATAGACGACACCAACTTCTGCTTTCTTACACTGCCTCTGTATCGGATAACCCGTACAATCCTGTCTACCCTCTATTTACATCAACTTCTAACAATCCACACAACTCCTCAACCATACCAATAATAAAACCGATCTGATTGATTTTATCGCAGCTACTTGACGGCGTTAACCTTTCACAAACAATAAGTCCTCTTCCTATCGCCATGGACTATTAACCTTCCTAGATTTAACACATCCCTTATGAGATTTGACAAACACACAACACCCAAACAATTGATAAAAAATGCTTTTAATGAAATAATAACTAACTGTGACTCTATGACTTAGTCTTATACACTGATGCATCCAAAAATGAAATTGGAGTAGGCTGCGCTGTTACAACATCACGAACTTCTATCAAATCTTCCCAAATCCCATCAACCTGTAGCATTCACATAGGCGAACTATTCAGCATACTCTTGGCCATCAATTCCATCTCCCCACCTTATAAGCTCGTTGCCATATGCACAGATTCACTCGCTTCAATTTCATCCATCCAATATATATTTACCCAATATCCTTTTGTCCAATCTATCCATGACTCCTACCAACTTATCACATCCCTTAAAATAGCAGTTACTATAATTTGGTTACCTTCCTACATTGGCATTGTTCGAATTTGATTTGAATACCAAATTCTCCTGTGATTTTATTTTAACTTCCCCTGTATAACATAATTCATATATCTTGCACAGACCTTGAAGAAATATATCATAATTCTCAAACATTTAATTTCTCACACATCAACGATCAGACCACTTGAAGAAATATATCATATTTTTCAAACATTTAATTTCGCACACATCCACAAACTTCCATTTCAACGATCACACCACTTGAAGAAATATATCATATTTCTAAAACATCTAATTTCCCACACATCGACAAAATTCCATTTCAGCACTACCATATACAAAATATAGACGATTATTGTTCTAGGAATTTTTCCATTTAAAATCTCAAACTTTCTCACCCACCAAAAAAGACACACACGTGTACTTCCCACTCACTTTAAACTATCTATAAATAGGAATAATATTATATTTTCACCACTTCCCAGTCATCAATCATCTCTTCGTCAGTCAGACCTAGTACATAATGGTACTATTTTCATAAGAACAAACCGGCTTGAGATCGGTAAATTATGTTTACAATTAACACAATGTGATACGTAACCAAAAGTGTAAAACTTAGTGAACTTCTTAATTGTTCAAGCAAATGAACAAAATGTAATTTTCGTCAATATACAAGTGAAAGTGACATAATAGTTTGATTTAACAAACCGCCATAATCCTACGAATACTACAGTGAACTACATATAACTAAACGGTCCTTCGAGCTAAGTAAACTACAACCTTCCGTTCCATTTATTATCCCAAGTGCAAAAAAGGGTTAATAAAACAGGCATCGTAGGCAACGAACTTGCAGACCAACAGGCAAGCACTGCTTCTAAATTTACCGTCACCGACAATCTCACAATTTGTAAGGCCTTAAAATCACATTAGAAAACAAAAGCCAAAGTAACATGGCAGCAGAATTGGGACTCTGCCGGCACATCCTTACGCCAAATACAGCACTCGATAGGTCATCCTCAACCGTGTTGTTTTGCTGGTCTCTCAAGGCAAGATTTAGCTGTGGTGAGAAGAGTTAGAATAGGTCATTCAAAATTTACCCATGGATACCTAATGTCTAATACCTCCAGACCCGTTTGTTCCAGCTGCAACTCCAACCTAACCATGAAACATATCTTGACGGAGTGTCAGAAATATGCTATCCAAAGACAACAGTTTCAGCTTAGCCAGAATTACAAAGATGTCTTAAACAATTCAGCACAAATTACCTACCTTCTTCAGTTTCTCAAAGAAGTGCAACTTTTTCATAAACTATCGAATGAATGAACCTTATACAAATTATATTGTCAATCTTGTAATTGCACCTGTGTAAGTGACCACAGTACCACATTAATTACAAATAAAAAAAATTCTATAGATATTTGAGTATAATGAAAATTAAAATTCTTCCAGTACATTCTTGTTTTTTTGGGTGTGTCAACTGTATATAAATTATTTACTATTATACCATAATAAAATAAACGTTTTTAAAGATTAAAACTAAATTTTCCGCACCTGTGAGATGCCTGAACAATATCTTAACAACCCACATTTTCTCCAAAAAAGTGGCACTTCAGGTACCATAGCACCCGTTGTACTAACTCTAGGAGCTCAAAATCGATAAGGTTCATCTATAAGACGCCTTGAGCAATATCCAATCATAAAATTGGTCACTTGTGTACACTCCGGAGGCTGTATCATGTTAACAAATTGAAAATTCTCTAATAATTACACAAATTTGGTACTTTCAGTATCATAGTACCCATTGTACTTGCTCTAGTGAGCTGAAAATCGATAGGGTTCATCTGTGAGACGCCTTGAATATGCAATCATAAAATTGGTCACCTGTATACAATCCGGATGCTGTATCGTGCTAACAAGACATGTTACGAAAAGTGGCCAACGACGACATACACAAGGATTTTTTGTCTAAAAACTGTGTTTTCGTGATATCCTTGCTGGAAAATGTGAAAATAACTCAATTTTTTTTCCAAACTTCCAACTTTTTTGGGGTAAGCCAATACTACTCGCATATTAGATAAGTTTGGGGGAAAAGTAAAAAGGTAGACCTATGACAAAAAAGATAAATGCGTGTTAGGATTTATTGAACCAGATAATATATTTTAGATTTTCATTTCCAAACAAAGTAGATTGATAAATCACTTTTATATAAAATATTAACTTACTTGTTGAAATCAGTTCAGTAACTTTTGAAGCTACATTGTGTAATTTTAGTGATACATGCAACAGAATAAAAAATACTATTTAGAAGTATGAACGCAAGTAATAAACCTAAGAAAATAATGCAACATCCAAGGAATATTTATCTTTTTCAAGACTGTTTCTTAGCTACCAACGAGAAAGAATCCATAAAAATAGAAAGTATTGACATTCTTTGTATATGTCTTGTTTACAACTGAATCTTACAATATTGTTTGAAATACATATATTATAAAAAAAACACAAATATGGTTTTATTATTTTTTATTGAATATCTTTGAACCTTTTCTAGCTTTCATAATTTTTTCTTTCAATGCAGTTACATCAACTTTATTACTTGAAGTAGGTTGGGTACTAGATGGTATTGGTTCTTCGGGAGGTATAAAAGCTTGATTTCTTTTATCTTCTCTTTTCTTTGCAGCTTCTGCATGTTTATCATCTTTTTCTTTTTTCTTTTTGTCTTTCTTCTGAGTTTTGTTGAGGAAATATTCACCACTTGCCAACTCTTTATCAATTTTACTTTCTTGTTGTTGTGGTGGGAAAGGTGTGTACGGTTTCTTTTGTTTCTTATTCTTAGGTTGCTTTCGTTTACTAATGTTTTGATTAACAAATTTGGGTAGAAACCGTTCCCAATTCTCATTTTTCAATTTTGGATCTTTAGCCAATTCTCTTTTTATCATCAAAGCTTTAATATTGTAAATGGGATGTAGATTTTTCATTGTATCTTCTACAATTTTTCTGACTTGCTGTAATCCCTTATAAGGTCCCAAAGCTGATACAGTTTGTCCTTGCACCAGAACATAACAATTAGTCAATATTTCTATTGACTTTAAAGTAGAACCATTTGGTCCTATCAATCTTTGACGTCGTTTAACAAATTTTTCTTTATTTCTGGTGATTTTTCCTATTTTTATTATATCACAACTAACATCATCTTCCAGTACACGTTTTGCTTGTTCATAAGGCACACTTCGTGATATTAATTTTATCATATCTCTTGCTTTAATGATAATATAAGGATCCCAGGTCTTTCTGGTTGTACTAACTGTCATACTACCCTCTATAACATCCAATTCAGCTTTAATATGATGTTCTCCTAAAGTTTTTTTAACTAATGGCCATATTTGGCGGATATACTGTTCTCTATATTGAGGAAATAACGTGGCAAAGCTACTTTCTTCTAGTAATCCATGAGGGTTATCTTCTGGTTTGAACTGTGGAATTTTTAGTTGCCATGCGTTCTCTATAGGCCCCGTTATTGTATCCTCTTCTGAGAGAGACATTTTCAAATCTATGTGATAACACAGTTCGCACTAATAACTTCTAAATTTGAGACACACAAAAATATTTATATTGTTCCATTTAAATATTACTATATGAATCACTTGCGAACTATTGAAAATGTAAAAACGAGTTAATTAAAAATTGAGGTTCGTATGATAAATATGCTTATACATAACCCACACATCAAATAACTACAAAACCCAAAGATAAAGTAATTTGTCTATATGTCTACATTTATCATTGTACCAACCTAACTATTAGTTTTATAAAAACGTTCTGTCCTGATCCCGAAGTACCAGCAGTAGCGTTCGGTATTTGCATCGCAGACGCGACGGATTTTTGGTCACATGATCATAGATTAATCTGAGCAAATTTCATTAACGAACGGCTCGAGCAAATAAACGACAGTGTAAAGCTTACAGAAGCCATAGATATATACCTTAGACAATGAAACCACCACTTGCACCAAACCATGGAACACGAAAAAAATTGTTTTTTATTCCGTGCTCAAAGTGAGTAGCGCGCTGGGCGTATCAATTAGGAACGAAAATATTACAAGTTAATTATGTTTTTAGTGCGAAACATTACAATTTTTTACAAAATATTTTCATTAACTGTTTTTACATATTATATGCAACTTAAGGCCATTATAGTTATGAAAAAGTTTTACATTGCTTGAGAAGCACTAAATTCAAATAAAGTTGGTCAATTTATTAGGACTACTAGGTGTAAGAAATATGAATGCATTAGATAGGACTTTTATTTAATTTCAAATTTGTAGAATATGAATATTATTACACGGGTGTTGAAATAATTACAATATTCTTCAAAAACCACTATTTAATAATTTTACAACTGTTCTCGCTGTAACTCAATAGAATGCCTGCTTAAAAATATCCAATACCTTATTTCTTTCTGTTATCGAATTGATATGCGCTTAGTCATACTTGTTTTTATAAAAATACAACACATCTTATACATTTTAAATATTTTCCACTAACTTATTTACTTAACAAAATATAATATGGATTCATATTATTTGATACTATTTAACTAAAGAGTATGATTAATAATTCAACTTATGGATTATGTGAATGAATATAAGTAATGTCTTATATACATCAGAGTCTAACAATAATATGGTTTGGTATATCTAATCTACTTAAAGAGTAACAAATACATGACAATATACAAAAATAAAACGATGTATTAATGGAAAAAATATATTGAAATCAGTACAATTTTACTGTGATGCCAGTATAAATACAATAGTTATTTCCTATCAAACGTTATTTGATAGTATGCTAAAAATTAACCCATACATATTAACTTATACTATATAACTATAAGATAATACAAAAAAGGACTCTCTAAACCTATTTTATTTAATTAACGAAATTCATTTATATCGAGAACAGTATGTTTTCACTGTCCTCGAAATAATTTCGTTAGTTGGCTTTGAACCCCATCTTCTTGTTGGGATTCAATTTTAGTTACCTATAAAATATATTCTGACATTTAAAAACTTTTCACATATTGTTTTCATCAAATAATATTTATGATTGATTGGGTTTTTTTATTAAAAATATATCATTTTCCACAGGTAATGTGGATAACTTCTTCCATTTAAATTGTGATATATAATTTCATCTGGTTTTTTTTAATTCTACTGGAAGCAAATAACACTGGAACCTGTTCCAAAGGAATGCAGTTTCCTACACCGCCGGCTATAACTTCACCCCTTACGAGGGGTCTTTTGTATGCCCCTATGAATTGGCGAGTAGTGGAGTTATTATATAAATTTAACGAAGATGTCTTTCTAACTTCTTAATTTACATTTTCTCTAAAGTGTCTTAATGGACATTGGCCCTTTTTCTACCAAGCTCCAGATATGTCGTGATATGTGTCATACATTTTGCAGACATGGGCTTTCTCAGACAAATTCTAAGTAAATTGGATACACCTACGTGATAAACATTGCATAAACACAAATAATGTACCTCCAGCAATAATGTCATTATAATTTTCTTGTGATACAGGAAATTTATATACTTTGTCTTCCTCAATTTCGGTCTCTTTTGCCAAACACATGGAGAATGGACAAATAAAATCTAAAAATTAAATGTTTGTACACAAAACGTTTTCTAAGAGACACAACATAACCTCACAGCATGACAGGTAAACAAATTAATTTTTCTCGTCGGTTAAAATATTCCGAGCCAACAGATTTAAATCGGACTGGTCCGATCGGAATTACCGAACGGTTCAGATTTATCTCCCTACCTCTAGATGTAATAAACGAACGGTTCAGACTAGAAAGATTGATCAGACGCAAATAACGAGCAAAAAGATTTACATCGGACTGATCCGAGCGGAATTACCGAACGGTTCAGATTTATCTGCCTACCTCTAGATGTAATAAACGAACGATTCGGACAAAAAAGATTGATCAGACGCAAATAACGAACGCAGCTAGCATAGATAACTATTAAAGAAGTACTACCAATAGTATCAAGAGAATATTTCAAGAGAGCTAAGGTAATTCTTAAGGTGGATCCACACCTCCCGCGCTGCTTCGCGCCATGAGCCGCTAAGGCTATAAGCGTTTGCTTGTGTTAACATATTTAGAACAAGTCTCGAAAAATGTCCAGATAGGCTGCTCCGCTCTGTAAGAATCATTTGCCCCTCTGTTCCACTACGCGCATTAAGATATATTAATATAATGAGCGATACTGAAATTGCTATTGCTGGCCACTAAATTTATTTTAAATGATGAATGAAGTGCATAAAGAGAAGCAAAAGAGAATACGTCGCTGGTGGAATGGAATGCAACAGATAACTCTTGTTAATGCGCGTTTGCGGGTTTCCCATGGATCGTGGGAGGTTTGTTAGAACAACACATACAATGATCATCAAACGCGCGAAGTACGCGCCGTGAATTCGCGGGCGCGTACTTCGCGCTTATGTATACCTACTTTTAAAGTACGCTCTGCGCTGCCGGTATGGATCAACCCTAACATTTAATTAACAGCGTTTTCGATTTACCTGCACTCTGAAAGTTCAGTTTGCCCTAAAATTACGTCACAAAACTAAGCGAGGGCATGCTAGTTAACATGATTGCACTAGAAAGTGCGATTTAAATCGAACACCCGTGCAACTGCCAGTGCAGTGTTTCTAACCCAACTTTCGGCCAAAAAGCCGAAAACAAACAGCAGGAAAGCAAAGAGCAAGAACATGAACAGCACTATGAAAAAAATATATTTTATAATACATGAAACATACAAATTAACTCTTCAAGTAGATAGAAAACACTTTAAGAAAAAATTTTCCAACAAAAAACGGTACACTTACTTCTTCCTGTGAATATTTCCTTATCACATTAGTAAAATCGAGTATCTTCATATTTTCTTTAGGATTCATAAGAAATATTTCTTCATCCGAACAACTAACTGAAGATGATAGTAATGCGGTTAGCAATACTAATTCGAAGTTTTTTATATTTGGCGCCATTTAAAACTAAACTAAACGGACTGCACCGTCTTTCGTTTCAGTGCAAATAAAATTGAACTAAGGTCGCACTCGGCCAGTGCCGCTTGTAAATCGAACACGTGAAACTGGTTGAGTGCAAGTTTGAAAACCACAATCGAACACAACTTTTGAACTGAGTGCGCACTCAGTTCAGCCGGGGCAGGTACATCGAAAACGCTATTAAGGGAACTCTTTTTTTCTTATTTTCTCTATGATATAAGTCATATTTTGACTTGATGTTATATGGACCAATGACTTCATACTTGAGTTTATAACAAGGTTTATAACCCTAAACATTTGACAGATATTATTATTATTTGATCAACGAAAAAGAAAAATATGTAAATAAAAGAATTTTTACGTAGCAATTGTCTACAATGGCATTGTTAATTTAAAGTATGAATGTTATAATAGGTTATTGACAATCGGTTAGAATGGCTCGACCAGATACTTTGTGTAATCAATCACTCCTAGAAGCTGGTGATCGGTCTCTAGATAGAACAATTGGAGAACCTGGAGACGTTAAAACACAATTTGTTACAAGAGAAGGAACTTATAGACTTTTAACTCTAAGTGAATATTCCAGACCTAATAGAGTAGGGTATCAGCCACAAGGCCAAACACCACCACAAGTACGGGTATCCCTTGTAACTCTTCCAGATCAAGGAGAAAGAATATGCTTTAACCATGGTAGGGAATTATACGTTTACGTGTATAAAGGTATAAAGAAAGCACCAGATTTGAGTAAACCTTTAGAAAAAAAAGTATATAAAGGTACAAATCCAACCTGCCACGATTTCAATGCTACATCTGCTACTAATGAAAACGTGAGCTTACTTATTGGTTTTAGTACTGGACAGATACAGTTGATAGATCCAATAAAGAAAGAATTAAGTAAATTGTTTAACGAAGAAAGGTTCATTGATAAAACAAGAGTTACTTGTTTATGTTGGGTTCCAGGAAATAAATCATTATTTTTAGCAGCCCATGCTTCAGGACAGTTTTATGTATATAATGAGGAATTACCCTGTGGTTCAGCAGCACCCCATTATCAACCATTTAAAGCTGGAGAAGGTTTCTCTGTAAATACATGTAAAACAAAATCTACTAGAAACCCTTTATTCAGGTGGCTGTTAGGTACTGGTGCAGCCATCAATGAATTAGCATTCAGCCCAAGCGGGTCTCAGTTAGCTGTAGTGTCACAAGATGGTATGCTTAGAATATTTCAGTATGATAGTATGGAATTATTAGGATTTGCTAGATCTTATTTTGGAGGATTACTGTGTGTAGCATGGTCTGGTGATGGAAAGTTAGTAGCAGTTGGCGGAGAGGATGATTTAGTTACTGTTTATTCAATGGAACAAAAGAGGGTTGTGGCTAGAGCTCAAGGACATAGGTCTTGGGTCTCTGCAGTGGCTTTTGACTGGTATTTAGAGGTAAGTTTTTTATGTTGAAACAATTTATACACAAGATTTAGATTATGCTTTAGTACATACCTACCGTAAATTTTAATTGAACTGTATACAGGACCTGATCTAGCTATTTAGTTGCTCTCTGCATATTAATATATATGATTGGAATTGTATAATATTCATATGTTAGGGGGCTTTTCAAAGAGTGTACAAAAGTCAGACATGTATTATGTATGTTTGCTGAATAAGTTATCAGAAAGTAGTGAATGGATTGAAATATGTTTATCTGTCAACTTCATCATCATCACCAAGCAGTTTCAACTCAATGTTTAGTTTAGCTTCTTTTCTCTGTTTCGTGCTAACTTTTTTTAATTAAGATTGTTTCAGAAGTAAAAATGATTAGTACCAAACTGTTAAAATTATGAAGTCAAATCATCATTATTAAAGTTATAACATTTAAGTCAAGCTTCATTAAGTATACAAAAATATGACAAATTGTTTTATATAAAATCAATGCTCTCTTAAAAAACAACATGACAAACTTAAATTAAATGATAATTAGTCTAAATCTTTTTAAAATTTAAGTGAAGCCTTCGATCTTTTGCATTTGCAAAGTGATCAATAACCCTTTCATTAAAATTATGAATACTATTTACAAATTGCTTTTCTATGTTTAACATAGCTAACGCCGACAATCTCTCCTGTCCCACAGTATTACGCAAAAATATCTTGATTCTCTTTAATGTAAAAAAACATCGTTCGCTTTCTACAGCTGGAATTGGTAATGTACATGTAACAGTCAACAATTTTACAGTTTCTGAAAAAGTTTCCAAGAGATTGTTATTAATAAATAATTGCAGCATTGGCACAGCTCCTGAACTCTTATTAAAATCATTGCGTTCATAAATAACTTGAAGTTCAGTTTTTAGTTTTAAGTAATTAATACTAGAAAAGTTTTCTATTACTGACTTAAGAATATGATCTGGAAAATTAATTTTATATTGTTTGAACTGGTCACTGTAAAATAACTGGGTAATCACTAAATGATCACTGAAACTAAAGCGGTCAGAAATAATTATGTCGCAACTTGGCGCTTAGAGTCCTCATTTTTTCCTGGTCTTGAAGAAGATGAAGGTGCTTCGGGAAATATTTCATTTTATATAATATGGACTGTGACATTTTTGAATTGACATTTTAAATGAGTCTATATTTTTTTCACCAATACCATGTCAATACCGCGTTTTTGAAGTTGATTAAAAAAACTTCACAATTAGGCATTATTAAATGGAAAAAATTTAGCCAATAAAGAAAATCCACACATTGCAAAAAAGTTTTTAATCCAATTGTTTGATTAATTGTATTGAGTCTTCTTCAACCTCAATTATATTTTCTATTGAAGCCAGAATATCAGCTTGATACAAAAATACGGTTTCCTTACAACGTGTATTAAAATACCACCTGCTCTAGGTAAACGTACTTTAACAAATTCATCAAGAATCGCTGTACGTTTTGGAGATAGACTAGATTAGATTTTAACGGGGTTACTGTGCACTGAAACCAAAGGTTTACTGTGCCCCCCTATCAGAGCTGTTGTCGCTACTACTACAGCTCGCCTTCTAGTTCCAAGGTTCTAATGAACTCTAGTATTTGGGACGGCTTCAACGAGGTTAGGTCCTCACTCTTACAAGTTTCTTGTCCAAAGCATTTCTTGCGTTGGCTTGCAATGGCGAGGCATTCCAGAATTAGATGATCAGGAGTTTCATCCTCCTCCCCACAGAATCTACACTCGTTGATCTCTGCTAGACCTATTCTCATTAAGTGCTTCCTAAGGCGGCAGTGTCCTGTAAGAAAGCCCGTGAGGAGATGTAGCTTATATTTACTGAGGTCCAAATATTTTTTAGACCTAGCAGTGTCAAAGTTCCCCAGGAACTGTTTGGAATGTTCCAACCTGGGAAGGCACCGCCAGAGTGCTTCTCTTTCGGTTTCCTCTTTCTTCCGAAACTCTTTCTTGTAAGAGCATTTTGCTACACCACAGAAAGGCTCCGGGCCAATAAAGGGCATTTGTGCTCCTTTCCTGGCTAGTGTATTGGCCTCTTCATTTCCCGTGATTCCCGAGTGGCCAGGAACCCAGACTAAAGAGACCCTGTTATTCTTGCCTAATTCATCAAGTTTTCTTCGGCACTCCCATGCCAACTTTGAGTCAATGACATGGGAGCTCAATGCTTTGATAGCTGCTTGACTATCAGAATGGATCGATATGTCACATTTCTGGTAGTTTCTTTCTAGGTTCATTTCCACGCATCTTTCGATCGCAAGTATTTCTGCCTGAAAGACACTCGGGAAGGAGCCTAACGATAATGAGTATCTGGTGCCAGGCCCAAATACTCCAGCGCCTGCTCCGATGGTGGTTTTTGAACCATCCGTATACCATCTAATGGTGTTTTCTTTGAGAGTTTGGGTGATGTATTCCCTTTCCCAGTCTCTCCTCGTATTTAGCATCGTAGTGAAATTCTTTTCGATGCTTACTTTCCTGATCATTTCGTCACTGGGAAGATTCGCTAATGAGGTGTATCTTGTCAGAGAGGACCAAGCTCCCTGATTTTTAATACTCTCATTGCCTGAACCTTCCTTAGATATTCTAAGAATTGCCTCTTGGGCAGATCTTTCTATCACCAGATGTAGAGGTGTGAGATCTGTAATGATCTCAAGTGCCCTAGTTGGACACGTTCTCATAGCTCCAGTGATGCACACACAGGCAAGCCTTTGAACTTTATCGAGGGTTTTCCTCGTGCTGTACTGACTTGCTTTTGTGTGCCAAACTATTGCCCCATACATAATTGCTGGTCTCACAATCATGGCGTACATCCATCGCAGTATTTTTGGGTTACAGCCCCACCTCTTACCAGCTAGATTTCTGCACGCCATCAAAGCTCTTATTGCTTTACTAGCAGTTATTTCAACATGCTTATTCCACAGAAGCTTACTGTCTAGGGTTATTCCTAGATATTTAACCTCTGATTTCCATTCTATGATTTCCCCATTTAAGGTATGGGTTTCATGGCTGGAAGTGTTCTTTTCTGGGTAAATGGAATTACTATGGTCTTGCTTGGGTTAATGTTTAGCCCCACTGACAAGCACCATTGCTCAATGATTCTGAGGCCCTTTTGTAATAAATCACACAAGGTGCTCTCGAACTTGCCTCTGACTATTAAAACAATGTCATCGGCGTAGCCCATACATTCGAAGCCAAGCTCCGTTAGCCTGTAGAGCAACTCATCTACTACGAGGCTCCATAGAAGGGGAGATATCACTCCCCCTTGAGGTGTCCCCCGAGTGGCTTTAACTGAGGTGGTTTGCTTCCCCACCTGTGTCTCAGCTATCCTTGTTGTCAACAACTCATACATCCATTTTACAATGGTTTCATTCACTCCTCGCCTTTTTAGTGCTTCTTTGACAGACACATGAGTTGTGTTGTCAAAGGCCCCTGATATATCCAGGAATGTGTACATTGCGATTTCTTTGTTGTTCAGATTTCTCTGGATGACTTCTGTCAGCTGATACAGAGCCGTCTCAGTTGATCGACCCGCTCTGTAGGCATGCTGACATTTATGAAGTGGTATATTCTCCAGATTCTCTGTTCTTATGTAGTTATCCACTACTTTCTCCATCGATTTGAGTAGAAACGATGTTAGACAGATGGGTCTAAAAGATCGGGGATCAGTCCCATCTTTTTTCCCTATTTTTGGTATGAAGCTTACCCTTGCCCTTCTCCATTTTCTAGGTATTAGACCCACTGCTAGACTGCTTCTTGTAATCTTCAGCAGGTGAGGAAGAATCTCCTCTTTCCCTTGCTGTAGGAGTGCTGGAAATATTCCATCCACTCCTGGTGATTTATATGGTTGAAAGGTACTTATTGTCCATTCCAACCGTTGTCTGGTAAATATTTTCTTAGCAATGTCCCAATCTTCCTTGCGGGATTTTTTGGTGTAGTTCATTGCTATTTCGGTGCTTGTTGCTGGTTCACTACCTGGGAAGTGGGTTTTAAGAAGAAGAATTGATCGTTCCTCTTCACCTTCCGTGTATGATCCGTCTGGCTTTTTCATGTGAAATGTGGAAAATCCCTGTAAATTGGCAAAAAAAAACTTTAACATTTTTATTCTGACTTGCTGCTTTTTGCAGAATTAAATTTAATTGTTGAGCATAGCGATGAATAAAATTTGCTTGAGGTTATCGTTATTCAATTTTTTTTGTACTCCACCTAATTGTCTACTCATAGTAGAAGCTTCGTCATAGCTCTCCAATTACCTTTTCTGGTGTTTTATCAATTTATAGCACCTCTAATTCTTCAAAAATTATCTTCGATAAATGTTCGGCTGTGGTGCCGGGAGGATTTACAAATTTTATAAACCTTTCGTGAACGACACCGGATAAAATGTACCTTATAATAAAAGTCATTTGTGCTATTAGTAGTTTCATCCATCTGAACTGCGATATATTCGTCTGACTGAATGTCCAATTTAAGTTGTTCTTGAGCCACCGACAACATTGAATCAAGTAATTCATTTTGTACAATTTTAGAAGTACCCTTAAAAACCGTAGCCTTATCCAAGTATTCTTTGAATATTGGATCCAGCTCTGACACAAAATTTATAAGTCCACGAAATATTTCCGGGTTTTCAGAAGATCCTGTCTCGTCATGACCTCGCAAAGCAAGTCCAAACACAAACGCCCCACAAAATATCACACAGTCAATTATTTTATTTATAATATATCTGTTTTTCGACACATTTTCATTAAATACTCTTACCGATTGTCTATAATCATTGTTTAATTGAGAAAGAATATCCACATTATCGATTGTAGCAACTCACGGCACATTTCATATGGTCTGTAGATAAAGTATGTTCCTTTATTTTCTCTTTTAAATGTTTTAAGTCTTGGACACCGTTTTTACACCATAAAGAATTATTCGAAAAAAGCAGACAAACAGTAAAATGCATCACTTCACATCCGCAAATCCAATCAGTCAAATCATACATAAACCTGGGAAAATTGCGATGAACTTCTTTATTCTTGTCCTTGCTAGTCTGTTTAATTTTTAAATCTGGAAGAGGACGACCACTTTCCTTTAGTTTTAATAGTTTTTGAAGTTTAATTCACTTTTAGTTCTCAAATTTTGAAAAAATTGCACCAGGGACATGATAAAAGACGTAGAATAAAATAACACCAAATAATTAAAAAACAAGCCCTCAAAAAAAACTAATCAAAATAATAACAATAACAACTTATTACGTCAAAACACAACTCATTATTTGGCTTCAAATGATCTCCTTTAAATAAAAATATAGTGCGGCCTGCCAACCCCTCTACTCATCTCTTTTCTAAGCGAGTAACAATCAAATGACGTAAGTCGATTCATCGTCGATATTAACCTGGGCTTTTGACCCAACACATGCAAACTTCGTGCTTGTTTCTCTCACGACACCAGCCCAATTTGCAATTTTGGTTTTCACAGAGATGTAGGTAATTGCTGTGGAATAACATTTACACGGTTGTCTTGAAAAACGTTTACATGGGGTCTTGAAACGTTTTAGATAAATTTTATTTAAAAGAAATACTATACTAAACGTATAGTAGGTATATTTTATTTTTTTAAATACATATTTAAATATTTTTTTAAATTATTTTTTAATGGGAGGTCATTGACCCAATGACCTAATGGAGGATCCGCCACTGGTATTTATATCCATCAGTTTTGGTACCTTAAATTAGTCTTAAAGTTCTTTTATGGTAATAACTTTTACATTATTTAAAATGTTTAATGTTCCTCATAACCAGACTACATATCATTCGCTTACATTACTTTATAATGTCTGACCTGTCAGTTATAATTATTAAGTATTGTTGATACTTGATATTGAAATATACAACATGAGTCGTTTTGGATAATTTTCAACTCAACAAATAACAAAAAGTATAGAAAAATCAATTCCACAATCCACAAAAAACACAAAAGCCTCAATATGGAGACAATTTATGGAGTTTTGTTGAGTCTGAAATCAAGAACTGTCGGAAATAACTCCGTTACAAGAAGTAGCAGCTATATTAAAGGATTGTGTCTATAATATGAAAAATAGAAGTGGAAAAAATTATAATAAATACGCTTATCATTTTAAATGGCACCAAGTTTAAAGAGATTGATCATCGTCCATAGCCTGGACGCTACTTAGATATCTTTTATATTGGATACATTTTCATACCCTTGCCCTCTTATGGTCTTGTCTAAGGACAATCCATATGCTGATAATTGTTCTAACATAATTTCTGTTAGTTCCTGATTTTTCGATTGGTAAACATTCCTAAGCAACTTCCATTTATAACTACATTCTAGGATGTTGTTCATTTTTAATAATAGAAATATACCTAATTATCAGGGAAATATGTTCAGGTTTTCTAGCTTCTGGAGCACAACCTGAAAATAATAAGATATTTTGATTAAACGGTAGTAGCTTTTAGAATATTTTTTTGACAGTGTCTGAAACTGTATTAAGATAAAAGCACCAGTCTTCGACACTATTAGCAGCTCTTATGGAGTTCTTTCTTTTTACCTAGACCAATAATCGACACCCTTAAACCAGTTATTATCACCCCAGTAATCGACACATGAAATCAAAAATATCTTTATTTGTAAAGTAAATACAAGATTGTTAATATAATATGGTATTTTTAGGATTCGAAAATGTTTACAGGTGAATAAAATACATATTTAAGTCTGTCTCCAACATTTTGCATTTCAGGTTGGGGTAGCTTTTTTAAAATATCTTCTTGTTTTATAACAAAAATATCATTTTCTACCATCTTAAATACCGTTTTATTTTCGTTTATGCATTTTAGAGACATAACTTCAATTTCACCAAAAGGAAATTTTCTCTGAATAACACAAACATACCTATAATGGGTAGTTTTTCTACTTCCACCTAAACATTGAACAAGCAAATAATCACCAATATTATAATCTTCATTATCATCAGTATCTTCATTAGCTAGATCATTTTCTTGAATCACCGATTGTTCAATATCTGAGATATCGTCTAGACTGTCACCGCTCTCCTCCCAGACTTCTTCTTCTTCTTCTTTGCTAGAATCTTTTTGTACTATTTGTCTTTTCTTTTTCCCAGTATTTTCTGGTTTATTCTTCTTTTTAGCTTCTCTTGCTTGGCTCTGTTTTCCTTTTCCTCAAGTTTTCACTTCTTTTCTATTTCCTTCTTTTTATGATAATTCTGCCAAGCTTCAGAAGTGATAGCAGCAGGAACTTTTTCCTTGTATCTCTTTTTCTTGACAGTCTTTGTTTCCTCTGGCCAAAAGAGAGCCCTCTTAAAAGGAGTTGGAACGTTATTTTGAAGCATGGACATGGGAGTTTTTTTGGAGGATAAACAAATTGCATCAGCTTTAGGGAGTGGTGTTACGGGTGGTGTTTTATGAGGATTGATTATTTGTATAGATTGTATGTTGATTTTACTTGTTGATGGTGCACTGTCGGTTTCCTCAACTGTGAGGCTTTTGGACTCTTGGTTCAATATAATTTCAGCTAATTGATCCACATTTCCATCTGTTGCTGGATGGTCTATTTGATTTTCAGTTCGTTTTATTTCCATTTTTAATTTTCTCCATACTTCAAACATTGACGTATGCTCAACTTGACCTTTCCAGTCTTCATTTTCTGTGTTTTGTAAAAATAGATTTAGACAAGTTCTTGGGATCAAACTTTCCAAAATTTCTAGTTTCTGTTTTAATTTTAGACTATCCATAATATTAAAATTATGATTTGAAGAAGATATTTTTGAAAATTTTACTCTGTCTGCCGAAAAAGGAACCAGACCACAAGCTTTAAATCCATTTTTCACTGTATCTTTCGTTATAGCACTTGAGGCAGATTCAAGAAGTTTGGCAAAGTGCTCTTTAGGTAACCTTTCTCCATCATTCTCCACATGAAATTGTCTTACTGCCTTTTTCCAAAAGCTTTTCAGTGGCCTGAACACTGCTACGTCCATTGGTTGGATGAGATGGGTAGAATTTGGAAACAAGGCTATAATTTCTATTTGGTTTTTGGTACAGAAATCTGATAGATGATAAGTTAAGTGGGAAACATGTCCATCAATAAAAAGTATTATTGGTCTCTCAATTTGTTTCTTGTCCAACCAAGGTACAAAAACATTAGTTATGTATTCGTAAAATGTGGCGCCACACATCCGGCCCGTTTCAGAGCGGCCTAGTCCCCAGTCCTTATTTACACTTGCAGCTATGTGACCGGGAATCCTTTCATATTTAAAAATTATCATAGGTGGAGCAAAATCACCCTCTCCATTAGCTGTTACCAGTACTGTCAGATTCTCTTTATCGTCATTTGTTCCACCCATATAAATGGACTTGTCTCCTTTTTTTGCAAGGACCTTTTCCCCTTTTGGCTGAAGAAAGAAAGCACTTTCATCCGCATTAAATACCCGCTTAGGATCTTCAGTAATTTTTATCAAATTTTTGGAAATCAAATATTCTTGGATTTCCTTAAACCAACGTCTGATTTGTGATTCTGTTACGTTCTCCCTTGCAGGAGCAATCCTTGTACTGATCTGGGGATGTCGTTTCAGAAAAGCTGCAAACAATTTTTTTCCTGGTCTTCCATCAGTAAAAGGTGTCTGCTTTTTTTTTGCTTTATTATCATCTGCACACTGTCCATGAGTTGCTCTCTCGTAACAGGTTGATGCTTTTGTGCCAGTAACAAAATCCACTGAACTAATATCTCCTCTTCTACAGGGCTTAGTATCGAAGGTGGGCCCATCTTACAAGATATGGGGGTTCTTCCCATTTTTTTATCCAGGAGAGTTGTCCTAGGTACATTATATAATTTTGCTGCAGTTGCAACTGGCATGCCTTGTGTAACTGCCTGCAGGGCTAAATCCATTTAATTTTGAGAATATCCTCGCTTTGGCGCCATCCTTCTATAAAAAATATACGTGTTAATCCATATTAAAGCATGTCGACCACTGGAACTCAATGAACCCGGTAATCGACAGAAAACTGTCGATAACTAGGATACATTGATGTTGAGTGGTTCCTATTTTCGACACCCCCCAAAATCAGAGATTAGGTTAGAAGTGAAGCAGGGTCTACATGAAAGCGAATGTAACAAACTTTAATAATACCTAACAGAGTGAATATCCAATGCAAATAGGTTTTCAAACAGCTGAAATATTTTTTTTAAGTTTTTACTTACCTTAACAAAACTTTTTAGAAAATATTTAACCTCACACCTCAAACACTATTTCCGTCATTTTGATAGGCAAATGTCAACACGCTGACGCTTCCACAATTTACAGGGTTGCCAGATGACGTAAATTTTCAAATGAACACAGAAAAAGTAATAAAATGTAAACCGTTTTCTTATTTTTAAAGTTTGAAAGTGGGAGTGTCGATTATTGGTCCCATGTCGAAAACTGGTGCTTTTACCTTAATGCACTTATTTTGAACAGTTTTATTTAAGTAGATTGCTATTTTTTCAGAACTCTGCCTGCATGCTCCTGCATAACAGGATAAACCTCCGTTAACAATTCTACTAGTTTTAAAAATTGATGAAAAGGGTTGTCAGTTCAGGAATATCAAATATTTTGCATTCTAGATTCAAAAATCTTGGTTCGTCTTTCCTATTTAGGTATTTCGTCTTCTTTCTTGACTTGCTTAGTGCTGTCTTATAATTTTCTTAACAACAGCATTATCAAAATTATAAGAAAAAGACAGCATATTGAAATGTGTTGGTGTGTGTAATGGTTTAATAAAAAAGTTGCACTGCTCATCTAAGACTTATATCGGGCCCTGACTATACAGTTTAAATCAACATAAGTACTTATAGTTGTTGAATATAGAAGTTTACTTGCTTGTTATGTCTGATAAATATTGTCAATCCCTTCTATTTTGTCCACTTTAATCTGCACAAAAGGATCCACTATTTTTCATTAATTTTGTGGTTGTATTAATATTATAATAATTTTAGTAATATACGAAGTTTAATAAGCTCCTTGATGTTTTTTAAAAGATTACCTTTGAATGCTTCTAATATGCTTTTAAACATAATTATTATAAGTACATAATTCAATTTTCTGATAGTTGTTTTGCGTTCTAGAAATTTATATTAAGAATGTATTTATGTTAGGTGGAATCCTGCTACCGATTAGGTTCAGTTGGTCACGACACTCAAATATGTCTTTGGGAACTTCCAGAGGATAATCTAGTCCCTCCTCGACCAAGAGTAAAAAGAAGACCTGATCCATTACAATTGGTTGGAACACCAGCTTGTCCAAGAATAGATGAGTGTCCAAATCTTGAACCATTAGTTTGTAAGAAAGTTGCTCACGAGCGACTAACAGCTCTTGTTTTTAGGCCAGATTCTATTATAACTGCGTGCCAAGATGGATATGTATATACTTGGGCGCGTCCTACAACGTAAAGTACATAGTAAATAATATTATTTCATGTCAAATTAACAAGACTGGAAATTGAAACCAAATGTATACCTAGAAGAAAAGAACAAGCTGACATTTCCGATTGTTCTTTTTCTATAATTTTTTTTATTTAGTTTATTTAGTCAAATATGTGATAAAGTATATTTATATTTTAGAAATAGCAATATTTATATTTATTCAAAATATTAACCACAAATATTTTTGTAGAACTTACAAAACTCATGAAATCAACATAGATCACAAAGGACTCTGCACTAAACTTGTGTGAAAATGCTTTCTATGAGAATCATTTTGAACTTCAGATATAGTTTAAATAATGATTCTCATAGTGAATTTAACCAGGGTTTTTTGCAATAATTAATGTCTAATAGATTCTTTTAAATATGTCATATTTATTGTAACAAACATGTCTTTGACTTATATACATGACTAATTAGATTTTGTATAACTGAAAAAAATCACATTTTCATTTAAAATTACCTTCCTGTATCTAGAAACTACAAAGATTGTGATATAATTGTTTTATTTGATTAATAACAATCTATTTTTTGAAACGTTTCAAATACAATTATTGTTGGAAATTAATGATTACAAAAAACCCTGACCTCTTATAGATTTAAAATGGATTTGAATATTTACAAAGTTTAAAAAGTTATTTGTATCAGAAAACTTCCGATCAAGAGATTTGACATGTACAAACTATTTGTATCTCAAAAAAACTCAGTATATTCATTTCTCATAAGATTAGTTCAGAAACTTTTTCAAGTTGATTTATTATAATATTAAAAGAATGTTATAAAATTGATAATTTTTGAATGTTAATAGTGTATAAAAAATACATTTTTATAGACTGTCCTCTGAAAATTTTTATAAGTAGAAAATAGCTGCGGACAAAGTTTTTTTCAATGAACATTTTTTTAGAAAAAAGTACCATTGTCACACATCAAACTATTCAAAATATAGGGATCTGCCAACTGGCCAATAACTATGACATGTGCAGAATTGCTGTCAAGAAACCATTTATAATCAGAAAGAATTGGTTTCTTGAAAGTATAAATAGCTGTCTCCTATGTTTATTTCAATATTTAAACAGATCCTACAAATAATACCACTCGACATAAATACAAAATCTACGTTGATTAAATAGTATATAGAAATAATATATTTTTAGAATGAACAAATTTCTACAATGTGTTTCATCATCAGATATTCTTCAGTTGAATACAGCATGATTATTTTATACTTAACATAAACCCTTGATGGGGAAGAGGTAGTTCATCATTATTGTTGTTTTGGTTTACTATGATTTTAGGTACATTTTCCAATTTAACAAGAGAAATACATTGTAAGATAGTAAATCAGCATGCAAGTTGTCCAAAAAATGTTTCAATTATCAACACAACCCTGAGTCTAAACTAGTTAAAATAATAAGTAGCCTAAGTATTAAGTGTAGGTTTACCTTGTCAATTGACGTCTTCACCGCCATGGAGTTTTGGTTTCAATCTACCTACATGAGTGCTATCAACTATGACTAGACCAATTACTGTGGATAACTTAAATTTTCGTTACCATAGCCGTTATTTCACTGTAGGTAATTATATTGGTAATCACTGCATTCACTGTCCCAGACTAACGCCAAACTCTTCACTAATAATTCTGATAACCAAGGTAACTGCAGTGAGGTAATGCAACATCCCATGAACAAACGATAAGGGACCTCCCAGAATTTCTTCACTGGTACTTAGAAACCTGTTAGCAAGCCACTGTACATTTTATTTTTAAAGGAGGTGTAACTCTTTAAACTTTAAATACAATTGTAGATAAGCTGGCCTTATAATGCTTAACGTCCTTCACCATCACATCTACCACCGCACTGAACATCGCGAAAATAACTACCGTGGTGAGTTTGGTACTGACTTTTTTGACGAATATGCTTTTTATTTAAAGTGAATGGTCAGCTTTATGAATACAAATACACTTGTCTCTATGAGTGCAAGGTTATGCTGGAAATGATTATTTTACATAAATGTTTCCTCCTTTTTCAAATACTGATGATAGGAGCTTTTTATTGTTATTGTTTACTTCTTCCAAGGCTTTTCCTGATTTTGTTTTTGGCTTGAATCAATATGAGGAGTTCAATTTTGTTCAGTCATACACATATTTGCAAAAAACATTTTCAAGAATATATATTTTTCATTAAACAGTATTTGCTATTTCTTCTGTATTACTAGTCTGACCGTTCTTAATAATATCTTCTGATATTCCTCACATATTATGTATCTTGCATTTTACTGGATCACATGAGATATATACTATGGTGATAAAAATTAATAGGTAATATTTTATAGCAGTGTTTATTTTATTATTTTATGAAAGGTATAATGATAGAAGTATCTAATGGCACAACTATTTTTAGTTTTATGTATACAAGCAAATCATTGTTTAACTTCTGCAGCCGAATTTTTAACTCATGACTGATAAAATCTCCGTAGCTCCTAATTTCGAGGAATGAACATTGAGTAAGATCCTATATAAGTGTGTAGAACATTCCGGATATTTTGTTTATAATTGGCTGTTCAGAAAGTAATAGACGTTTTGGCTAGCGCCATCTTGGTATCAGAATGTTCCTACACTTAATACGCAATCAGAAATTTATCGCCAGATTTAGCTAAGACTTCTTGGTTGGTCTTGGATGGAAAGTTTTCAATCATCATCTCAGCAATCAAGACTTGGCTCACTACATTTTGACACTGACATATAATTGCATGCGAGTCTAAACCAGTGGCTCCACACATTCTGCTATATGCCTAAATTTAAATGGCGATTATGTCTTAAGAGTGTTCCTCCAAAATGTATATAATAAAAATTGTTTTTTTCAAATTGTCTGTTACTTTCTGCACAGACCTCATATTTATTGTTTTCATTTGATTTGACATACAGTAAGTTGATTTGACATGAAGATGGGATATATTTTTCTAATCTATCAAAGGTTTGTATATTTTTTGTATAAATTAAGAAAAAAAACATGTATATATTTATACTAAATGTTGCATTTTGTAACTTTTAAATTGTTTTTAGTGTAATTAAATTATATATAAAAATTTTAATTATATTATACAATAATTAGTTGTATTTGAAATAACCTGTTTTATTTTATTATGTTCAATATACAGGTTATGATAGCTATTTATTTTCAGTAGAGATTATAGTCATGAGTCCGACTGGTTATTTGGAAAAAGTAGTTAGTATTTATTTTTAATAACAAAAGATTCTAATGATTTGCTAGCGTAAGCAACTATTATAGAATAAATAACCATTTGACTTGGTTAAATAAGGCTAACTCAAGAAAAACATGACATGCAAAAAAACTTCTCTGCTTTTGAACATATTTTTCGAAAATCTTTTATCCAATTGATCATTGTTTCGGACTTACTTATAATTATTGAATATTTTGAGTGGCTGTTTATTAAAATTGAAAACAAACATTTTCCAAATAACATTTGCATAGACATGGCAATTATTGAGCTCCAACAAATTCCCAACTAGCGTGAGAAATAAATTTTCAAGAGAAATGGCATTTATATGCAATATGATTACAAATTGATATTTACTAAACCTCACGTAAATCCAAATTCTAGAACTACAGAAAAAAGAACTTTTATGAATACAAGTGTAAATATTAACATTTATAATCATTAAGTTTTTCTTGTTCTAGTTCTAGAATTTAGATTTTTTAAATATTAAATATCATAACCTATTTTGTAGTGTAATTATTATGCTATTTCATTTTTTGCATTTGTCAATATAGTCGAAACGTTCGTGCCTCTAGGACAAGAGTATTCAACCAGAAGCCAGTAGTATAGGTAAAACCTAAATGATAGTTTTAGTTTGCCTCTGAGTAGCATTACATCCCGTTTTCTTAGTCAAGTGACAGTATGTTCAAATGTAAATTTAGTTTGATTAAAAAATTGTTATTGTAATGAAATTGCTCCGAAGTGTGATGAATGCTGTCACCAGGGTGTACAACTCTAACCTTCTTCAACTGAGTAGTGTATTAAAAAAAACGCTGTCACCAGGGTAATAAGTGCTAGACCCTAACGTAATACCTGGGCCCCAAATGTAATAGGTTTGACACTGCTATACCGGGTCCGCTGTCACCACTCCAATGCCTTTTCTTTAAACAATACCTTTTTACCTTTGTATTTGTAGCCGAGCGTGGTAAGGCAACCCCCCAGTCCGATTTAAGCTGGGAACGCCTGGGGTTAAAACGGTTTGATTTCCTTCGCCAGGACAGGATTGTTCTCTCGGTTCGGTCTCGTATCCAATGTTGATACACACTCTAGGGGAAATTCGGGTAGGGATGATAAATAAAGTATGGGAGAACCACCAAGTTATATCAAAAAAATATAATAAATCTTTCTCTGTACCTAAATATACATAAATCAAAAGTCCGATATAAACACAAATTATTAAATTAGCCTAATTCTTAGGCTACTGTCAAGTTTGGGAAATGTTCTACAAATCCGTATTCAGTTCAAAATATCCATAGGACTCTTGATCTTATTTTTAAGATTTTTTTACCCCTTTTCAATCATCCTTTTGACAAATTTAATCTCTTGAAATAGCTGAACACCGTCAATGTCGCTGTATCTGTCATCAGTAACAGTCAGATGCAAGTTTTTGCAGGATTTTAAAATGTCTTCATTGTTGCTGTTACTGATTATAGACCTTTTGGTGGAGAGACCCAAACAACTGGTCATACTTGTGCAGCTACTGAAACTGCTCACCAAGAGATGAAATGGTCTGATCTAACACACAAAAGAAAAAGTTAACGTGGCCTTAGGGTCAAAAACTCTCTCATCTTCAGTCAAAAAAATTATATAAACATTGTACATTTTCAAAATATCTAGAAGCTTCCGAACAACTTTCGGCAGCACTATTACCGACCAAGTTTAAAGAATGACTGGAACATGGTACAAAATGTGCATTATTTGTCTTCTCTTTAATTTTTGCCTGCAATCCGTTATATTTTCTGGACATATTGGATGCGTTGTCATAACTTTGGCCTCTGCAGTAATTGATATTAAGGTCACTTAATTTAGTTTGTAAAACATTCGATAGACTTTCTGCAGTATGAGAAAATATTTCCACAAAACCTAAAAACCTTTCTACTGGTTGACCATTTGGTAAAATATAACTTATAATCACAGTTAATTGATCGATATGTGAAATATCAGACGTTGAATCGACGATAATTGAAAAATATTTTGCCACTTGCCATTAGGTGATAATAACATTTTTTACCTCATTTGCAAGAAGGTGAATAAATTCGTTGCAAATGGTCGAAGAAAGATAATTAACATGTCCACTTCCAATGTCACTATATTTCTGGATGTGTCCGGCTAAAAACGGGTCAAACTCACTAAGAAATTCCAACGAGCCTAAATTGTTACCATTCCCTTTTGTAAAAAGTTTAGTCGTGGAACCATAAAATGGTAAACCACTTTTTGATAGAAACTTAATAAAACATTTTTCCAGTAGTTTTGTTGCTGAAAGTAACTTTTTCTGATTTCTGTATCTATCCTTCCCTCTATTCGACTTCTCTTAATCATTCTGCCGATGGAGGTTGCGTGTTCAGAAGACCTTTCGTGGTTTTTTAAGTACCGAGTCGCATTTTTCCAGTCAGTGTAACCATCGGCACTTAATATCTTTTTTCGAAAAAAGTTTGCAAATATAACAATAAGCACAGCTCGATTTGGGACTGTAAACCAACCACTCACGAAGGACTTTTTCGCCATTTTCTTTAAATTTATAGAATGTTGAACTTTGTAAACTTCTAGATTTTTTACCATCCAATTGTTTTAGACACCCACTTAAATTGTCCATATTTTGTTCAGGTCTGTTTTTAAGAAAATATTCTTGAAATTTCGAGGTTATATTTTGAGGCCAGTCTGCTAGATCACAAGGAAATAGTGAAGTTTCTTTGTCATTTTCCAATAAATCACTTACGAAGACGTCCGCGACTTTGTGTTCATTTAACTCGATGGTATTATTAATATTGCTGGTTGAAGTATTTATTTCCTCATATTTTAATGGCGGTTCAGGAGGATCTTGTCGACTTCTAGTTCTTTACTTTGGGTAATGCAATAATAGTGTCAATTGATACAGTGTGTTTGAAATTGGTAGCGAACATAATATTACGACTTCGAAAACTGTTGATATAGTAAAACACAGTACAATAATTAAGTTTTTCATTGAATGCCGTTTACTTTGCGATTTTACCACTGTTGGTATCTGAGATATTTTGAAAGAACTAAAATAATGAATTTTCAAAACACAAAGGTATTAAAATTTTGGCCTAATTTTTTTCCCGTAAAATTCCTATAGTAAATATACAAAAATAATATATTAATTAATAATTATAACTTACCTTAAGTTAAATTTCAGGGTTCGGAAGATGGACAAAAAGTTTTTTACGTAATTACGTCGTCTCCTCGGCAAAAGATAAAGTTTTTAAGCTATTGCATTAGCTTCTATCGCGGGCCTTGAGCGTGGAGACCGAATCCAGAAATTCCGTAACGAAACTAACCTGACACTTATACGAGGACTGCCCAATAAATGTTGATACTTTTATGACTATACAAGGACTGTCCAATAAATTTTGATTATTTTATGATGATACGAGGACTGTCCAATACATTTTGATTGTTTTATACTTATACGAGGACTGCCCAATAAATTTTAATTCTTTTATACTTATACGAGGACTGCCCAATAAATGTTGATACTTTTATGAATATACGAAGAATGTCCAATAAGTCTTGATTATTTTATGATGATACGAGGACTGTCCAATAAATTTTGATTCTTTTATACTTATACGAGGACTGCCCAATAAATTTTAATACTTTTATGATTATTTTATGCTGATACGAGGACTGTCCAATAAGTTTTAATACCTATATACTTGTACGAGGACTGTCCAATAATTTTTGATTATTTTATGATACGAGGACTGTCAATATGTTTTAATTCTTGTATACTTATACGAGGACTGCCCAATAAATTTTGATATTTTATAACTATACGAGGACTGTCGCAATAAGTTTTGATTATTTTATGCTTATACGAGGATTGTCGAATACGTTCTGATTGTTTTATACTTACACGAGGACTGCACAATAAATTTTGATACTTTTATGTTTATACGAGTGCTGTCCAATAAGTTTTGATTATTTTATGCTGATATGCGGACTGCTCAATAAATTTTAATACTTATATGATTAAACGAGGACTGTCCAATACATTTTGATTCTTTTATACTTATACGAGGAGTGTCCAATAAATTTCGATTATTTCATACTTATACGAGGACTGCCCAATAAAAGTTGATACTTTTATGATTATACGAGGACTGTCCAATAAGTTTTGATTATTTTATGCTGATACGAGGACTGTCCAATAAATTTTGATATTTTATACTTATACAAGGACTGCCCAATAAGTTTTGATTATTTTATGCTGATACCAGGACTGTCCAATAAATTTTGATACTTGTATGATTATACGAGAACTGTCCAATAAGTTTTGATTATTTTATGCTGATACGAGGACTGTGAAAGTATAGAGAAGAAAAGCATAAAGAGCTAAAAAGAAAGAGAAATTGTGAACGTCGAAGTGTAAAACTCTATGCAATAGCTTACCGCGGCAGTCTCCGAGTGCTACACGTCTTTTTTTTGGTTATAGCGGCATAAACAAAAACGCTTTAAGAGTGCCGATTGCCGATGTTCTTAAATCTAGTTAAAATTATACATATATAACAGGAATATCCTTATATATACCAATATAAGCCTAATTTTCTTTATCAGATACGGTTTTCTTTTGATGTTTAAATTCAAATTAACTAAATGGTTTATAATGTTTTCAAGGCCTTTTTCCGGGCCTTATGCGCTTTTTGGTAAAATAGGCCCTGGATCTAATGTATAAAGAGATTTGTTTTTCTTTTATTCCAATAAATGCCCACAGTGACATCTGTTTTTAATTTTAAATATTTCTTTATTATATTATGACATGACCTGTTCATTATTTAATATATTCTGTGTAAATTTCATCTGAAATTAAATAATGCCAAACTGGACATATACTGGGTTATTCAACAATTTTGATCTCGTACACAACACTAGGTATGCCAAAAGTATTGCATATAAACAAATAAATCATTGATTTTCAACTTTAAATGAAGGAATTGTATTAATTTATATATAATGATGTTTTATTGGATAACAAAAATTTACTGAATGTTTATTTTAAATCGATTCTAGTGCAATAATACCTGTTTCAGCCTATGCCGATTTCTTTCACCTTGATGGATTATTCTATTAATATATATATATATATATATATATATATATATATATATATATATATATATATATATACATATATATGTATATATATATATATGTATGTTATATACGAAAAAACGCTTATGTTTAAGTAATATTACGCAATGTCAAACATCAGATTACGATTTCCGTATTTTCATGAGAACGATGCTACGTTGCGTTTTTATAAAATAAACACATTAAGTAACACAAATATTATGTTACAGAAAAATAATGATTTCTGCACTTTCATGGGAGCGACGCTACATCGAATTCTCCATGAAAATAAACGCTGACGTTGATTTAACAAATTCTATAAATTCTTTGACTTTATGTAAAATAGTTAGTTACAATTATAATTTCAACCTATTACTTCTTTTTTATATAACATAAAACTGTGTAACTCAATAAAAATTGTTTTTAAAAAGTTTAACGTGAATTTGTGAATATAACAGTGGCGCAGTCAGTAGGATTCCTAAACACATTTAGAACAAGGATTGCCTAACTAAGTGTGGTGGTTCCTAAACCTTTAAGGAATTTTCAAGTACCAGCTCCAGATCTTCAAGAAGCAGACGGTCTCTCCGGCACCAGGAACACGCAAACTGCTAACCAGGTGTAGCAAAGCTCACGGATAAGGATTTCAGCTGCCAAGGAAGGAATGAAAATATTTACGTAAGAATCATCTCGTTTTATTTTTATTTAATATCTTGCGATTTTTCTTTTTATTTTTACCAAGTTCTATTGTCATAATTTACTTTTATTTTGAATACAATCATTTTAATATAAAGCAAAATGCCTGAAACACGTAGTGCAACAAACGCTAATGCCAATGCTAATACTCCAGTTGCTCAAACCGATCAAGCGTCGAATCTAGAACCTTACAGATTATCCGAAATATTTTCAATAATTCCGGAATATGACGGTAATCAAATTTTCTTAAATACTTTTATAAATGCTTGTAAAACAGCTTACAGAATGGCCGGCAACGACCAAAAAGTACTTTTAACTCTTCATATTAAAAACAAACTTAAGGGAAGAGCCGCTGAATTAGTTAATTCACGCGACCCTTCAAATTGGGAAGAAAACTTTATTAAATACTCACTTTGGAGATACTCGCGACTTAAATTCATTGATTCAAGATCTTCAAAGAATGAAACAACTACCAAACGAATCGCCTTTAATTTTTGTTTCGAGATTACAAACTCTGGAAGCAAAAATGTATTCAGCTATAAGTAAACAACAGCATTTAACAATAGATCAAAAAGTAGCACAAACACGTCTTATAGAATCATTAACTTTAAATACTTTATTAACCGGTCTAGATCCAAAAATCGGTCAAATTGTTAGAGCTAGTAATCCAATAAGTGTTTTATCAGCTATTTCACGAATCAGAAGAGAACTTCAATTAACTTACTATGAAAACCACAAACCTCAGACTAATCGTAATACAAATAATATACCTACTCGTAGATTTAGCCAAAATTCACCAAAACAATGTAATTTTTGTCACAGAATAGGACATACTATAAATGAGTGTCTCACACGTCAAAGACAATCTCAAAATTTAGCTCAGGGTTCCTTTAGACCAAATCAAACTCCTAATTCACATAACCAAACAGGCCAAAATTTTCAACAAAGGCCACAATTTCAAAATAACCAACAAAATCAAAATCGCCCATCTGTAATTAGACCAAATCCAAGTTTTAGACCTCAAGGACCACCGGGAAATCGACCCAACACAAATTTTAATCAACAAAGAACTTTTCATTTCAATCGAAATCGTGATTTTAACAAACACTCTCATAACAGTTATGACTATTATACAGATGATAGTCAAAATTATTATGAAAATCAAGAACAATACTCCGATAATTCACTTGATTATCAAGAATATTACCAAGAAATTAACCCCAGTGCTCCTGACTATTATACTGTTAATAGTGAAATAGAGGAAAACTATTATACTGCTGATAGTGATCCTAACTCTGATAATGGTGTACCAGTTTGCAATACGAATGAAGACGAAACTTTCGATTATAGCCATATCGAACAAGACAATTTTAATTATAATAATGAAAATGTTTATAACTTTGATTCTGATAACCTCCTAAATCCAAATCATGATTATTATCAGGATTTTCGACAAGGCCCTTTACAAACGAAACCCCCAGATCCGCTAAACGACCAAACTTCAAATTTGTCGATCCCAGACCTCAGTACACAAATTCAAACCATGAGTTTGAACAGTCCAGAATCGGACTGCCTCGAACAGATGTTCATGTAAAAAATACCTTACCGGTAAATTCTAAAAACTTATACTATATTAAAGACAGAACAAACACTTATAAAATTCTAATTGATACAGGTGCTGGATTATCAATTTTCAAACCCAAAACTTGCGAAAATTATAGAAATCGATCCCCTGAAAATGTAATTATTCAAGGTATAACGAACCAAAAAATAAGAGTTAACGAATCAACCCTTATTCCATTTAAACCTAACGATCCACACAGAGTATTATTCATTTGTAATTTAGATATTGATTTTGATGGATTATTAGGCATGGATTTTTTAGAACATTATAATTGTATAGTTGATCTAAAAAATAAACAACTTATTACTGATTTCAAAATTGTACCATTATTTAAAGTAACAGATAATGAAACTACCAATATTTCAATCGAAAACCAATTTCCACAAATTTACAAAAATACAATTTCCATTGAACCTAGGACTGAACAAATATTTAAACTAAAATGCGATTTAGTTAATACTGATGCTATACTGGTAGGTCAAGAAGTAGAGAAAGTTAAACTACCAAACGCATTAGTTAAAATAAATGAAAAGGGAGAATTTTTTGTTTCAGTATTAAATGTTAATTGTATACTTAAAACTGTAACATTTTCAAAACTTAACTTAGAACCATATGAAATAAATACTGTAAATAATATTCAACTAACTACCCAAGAAATGTGCACCGATAGAACATCGGAATTAAAAAATCAACTAAGACTTGATCATCTTAATGAAGAAGAACGAGACTTAATTTCCCAACTTTGTCATGATTTTTCTGACATTTTTTATTTAGAAGGAGACATACTTACTTTCACCAACGAAATAAAACATTCCATAGATACGCAAAATTCTAAGCCCACTTATGTAAAATCATATCGCTATCCCCAAATTCATAAACAAGAGGTGAAAGATCAGATCAATAAAATGCTTTCACAAAACATTATACAACCCAGCAATTCCCCATGGTCGTCGCCCGTGTGGGTTGTGCCCAAGAAGCTCGACGCATCAGGTAAACAAAAATGGCGTGTTGTCGTAGACTACAGAAAACTGAATGAGGTTACTGTAGACGACAAATACCCGTTACCAAACATTGGAGATTTATTGGACCAGCTTGGTAAGTGTCAATATTTCACGACACTAGATCTTGCATCAGGCTTTCATCAAATTGAAATAATGCCTGAAGATATACCAAAGACCGCCTTCACAGTTGAAAACGGACATTTCGAATTCCTCAGAATGCCGTACGGTCTAAAAAATGCACCTTCAACATTCCAGAGGGTCATGGACAATGTCCTTGCTGGAATTCAAAACAAGCGATGTCTTGTCTATATGGACGACATCATCGTCTATTCACCGACAATTCAAGAACATATTACCCGCTTAACAGAAGTATTCAAGAGACTTCAAAAAGCTAACTTAAAACTTCAGCCAGACAAGTGCGAATTCTTGAGAAAAGAAGTCGCCTACCTTGGACATTTAATCACGGAAGATGGCGTTAAGCCATTTCCGGCAAAAATTGAATGCGTCCAAAAATTTCCTCAACCTACGAACCAAAAGGAAATAAAATCCTTTTTGGGACTCGCTGGTTACTACAGAAGATTTATACCGAACTTCGCTAAAATTTCCAAACCAATGACAAAACTTTTACAAAAAGATGTCCCATTTAATTTTGACTCCGAATGTCAAGTCATTCCAAGAATTAAAAAATGCTCTTACTTCTACTCCGATATTGATATACCCAAACTTTGAAGAACGATTTCTTTTAACTACCGATGCTAGCGCATTCGCAATCGGTGCGGTTTTGTCACAAGGCCCAATAGGTAAGGATTTACCGATAGCCTATGCGTCTAGGACATTGTGCAAAGCAGAAACCAAATACTCTACGATAGAGAGAGAACTTTTGGCAATTGTGTGGGCAGTTAAACACTTTAGACCCTATTTATATGGCCGAAAATTTACCCTTATAACTGACCACCGTCCACTTACTTGGTTATTCTCTATAAAAGATCCCGGTAGTCGTCTAGCACGATGGCGCCTCAAATTAGAGGAATACGACTATCAAATTGAATTCAAATCTGGCAAATCCAATAAAAATGCCGATGCCCTTTCTCGAATAAAAATTAACCACATAAATGACTTTGATTCATTTCGCTCAAAATTAGGAAACTTTAAATATTTACCTTACCCAATTTATCCCGCTCTTGAAGATGCAGGGTCATCCCAACAAACTGAAAATAAACCTGAAATTGACTGGGATGCCGCTGCAGAAGAATTTTTGTCTTTTGAGGAACTTTATAAAACAAAATCACTGATTGACTATTCTAAAATAGAATATTCCAATAATCATCTACTAGACAAACAAAATAAAAACATTTTAACCTTTTTTCAGCAAAACAATTTACAAGATTTTCATGAAAAAATAATCGAGGATATATTTGAGGAAAACCCCGACTTTTCTTATGCAAAAATTAATTTACTTAGCAGTAAAACTGTCAAAAATAGAAAATACCTTATTATTGCTATACCATGGGATCCAGACAGTATTAGTGAATACTTATTTGCTGCAATTTACAGAAATCGAGATTTATTTAAACCTTCAGAAAAATATTTTATCGAAAATAATCCTGACCTACCAATACTAGAAACACTATCATTTCTACTTTCGGAAGTTGACGTAAAATTCACTATTTGTCAAAATATTACTAAAGAGCCAGAACAAAATCAAATACCTATTATCTTAGATCAATTCCATAATGGCAAAAGCCACCTTCACCGCGGAATTAATGAAACTATTAGGCGAATACGACAAAAATATAATTGGGCCGGGCTCAATCGAGATGTCGAAAATTATATTAAGTCATGCCGGACATGCCAAGAGACAAAAATATGTCGCAAAAATTTGGACAGTCCCCTCGTTATAACTGAAACGCCTAAAACACCTTTTGAACGTATTAATATTGATATTTTAGAGGTACCTCAAAAGAATTACGCTCTTACAATAAGAGACGAACTAACAAAATTTTCTCAAGCATATCCGCTTGAAGATAAAAGTGCCAAATCCGTTGTCACTTCATTATTAGCTTATTTTCAGCATTTTGGTGCACCACTTCGCATTCATTGCGATGCCGGTCGCGAATTCAATAATGCGTTAATGAAAGACCTTTGTAATATGTTCGATATTAAGTTAACATATTCAAGTGTCGGTCATCCGCAAAGTAACGGATCTCTAGAAAGATTACATGCTACTCTGTTAGAAATGATTCGATTAAATTTAGCAGACCACCCCAATGAACACCCCTTCAGTATTTTACCATTTGCTATTATCGCTTATAATAACTCTATAAACAAAACACACGGATTCACACCATACGAACTTGTAATTGGACACACGTCCAGTAGACCTCCCGAAAAATTATACAATACAAGAGTTAATTACTAAATATATTAGAGATCTAAATAACCGCATATCCTATTATTATAAAATAGCGAGAGAAAAAACCATAAAGCAAAAAGAAAAAGCTAAAGACCGATTTGACAAACATGTCTCCGAAAACAAACCAAATTATGAAGTAGGTGACAAAGTTTACGTAAAAGAAACTCAAATAAAAAACAAGTTAGAACATAAGTTTAATGGCCCTTTTGAAATACTAGAGATACACAGAAATTCCGCAACAGTATTAAATTTAGAAACAAATAACAAATCAAAAATAAATTTCGATCTTATGAAACCCTATGTTGAAAATTAACTTATTTTCAGGTTTCTGCTGCTGATCGGAACAGCAACATGTCAATATAAAATCGAACCCATAAACAATACAGTTGGAATCTACTACCACGACGAAACCAAAATAATGGTTTCGAACGACGAATGGACTTTATTAGTGCATAAAAATATATCAGCTTTTAAACAAACTTTTGAAAGAAATAATAGAATTCTTGACACAATTCAAAATACCTTTACTTCAAACTACTCCAGTATGAAGTCCTTCCGATCCGAAGTAAAATCACATTTGGCATTATTGCAACAAATTACAAAATCTATTGGCGATAAATTTAGTGAAATATCTTTCGATGTTAAAAGACAAAAACGAGGGTTAATTAATGGTATTGGCACCATATTTAAATCAATAACCGGAAATCTCGATGCGTCTGACGGTGAATATTATATGGACTGCATTAATAAATTAAAAACTGATCAAAACCAGATAGAAAACTTATTAAAAAATCAAATGTCAATCACAAGCTCAGTCATAACAAATCTCAACAGTACTATAGGACAATTAAAATTAAATGAGAAAATATTTAACTCAGATATAGAAAAAATTGAAACCACCATTCGACAATCAACAAACGAAATTGCGCTTATCGAAGCCAAATTAAATTTCTTTGAAATTTGCGAACAACTAATGGAGAGTTATTCGTATCTTGAAAATACTATTAATGATATTCTAAACTCTATCACTTTTGCACAGCTTCAAATAATTCATACTTCTATTATTGAACCAGAAAATTTGATCACTGCTCTTAAGAAAATATCAGAAAATACAGTAAGAAAAGGTTTACCGCTACCAATAAAATATTCTGAAATTTCACAGTATTTGGAAATAATCGATCTCGAAGCATATCAAACAAATTCAGATCTTGTTTTCGTTCTTAAAATACCTTTGATTGAACCACAAGTATTTACTTTATTCCACCTATACCCAATACCAATTTATGATAATAGAACTGGATTTCACCACATTTTATCATTTTCACAAAAATATTTAGCGCGAGATGATGATTCTTTATCCTACATTCCAATCCACGATTTACAAAAGTGTAAACAGTTATCTACGCATCAAAAGTTGTGTCGCGATGTTTACGCGTACCCTATAGACGATAACGCGATATGTGAAGCCCGTTTGTTAAGACAATATAAAACATTTCCTGCGAATTGTAAAAGTGCGGTAGTCAACGGACAAGGTTATAATGTGCAAAAACTCGAAGAAAACGTGTGGCTAGTGTCGATTGCCGAACCGGTACACGTGACCATAAGTCTTCCAGACACAAAAACGAAAACATTAACCGTAAATGAAAATTCTATTTTACAGCTATACTCAGGATGTTCCGCTTTTGTTGGCATTACTAAAATACAAGCTAGTACCAGAAAAACTATAAACATTCCTCATGTACTTCATCCCGTAATAGTTGATTACAACTGTTGTCTAGACATTCCAAACAAAGTAGAAGTACCCAAAATAGAACCACTAGATCTTAATAACATTAACTTGAATGATCTGCAAGTGACAAAACACAAACTGGACCAATACTCAAAAAGTTTGGATGAACTCATAAACAAACCGTTTGTTGAGAAAAATATTTCGTGGTTCACATATACTACGATCTCACTCATCGTTGCTTTGATCGTCCTCTACACCTGTCATAAGTGTAGAAATATTAAATTCAACAAATCGCCAGGAAAGCCTGTCCCGGACCAACCAAATGATGTTTTTATCAAAATCCATAACATTCTGCCAAAAAGAAGACCCAAACTTGACACCGAAGCCTCTGAGGAAGTGGAAATCGAAAATTGACAATTTCATGGTTTAATGTATACCTTTATATTTTTATTTTTTGTATTTTGCGTATTTTCCTTTTAATCTTGAAATCTCTGTATATATTGTATTGTCTATTTTATATTTTATGTATTTTGGTTTTTATTCTCAAAAATTGTTGTTTATTAAACAACAATTTTAATTAAGGGGGGAGTTGTTATATACGAAAAAACGCTTATGTTTAAGTAATATTACGCAATGTCAAACATCAGATTACGATTTCCGTATTTTCATGAGAACGATGCTACGTTGCGTTTTTATAAAATAAACACATTAAGTAACACAAATATTATGTTACAGAAAAATAATGATTTCTGCACTTTCATGGGAGCGACGCTACATCGAATTCTCCATGAAAATAAACGCTGACGTTGATTTAACAAATTCTATAAATTCTTTGACTTTATGTAAAATAGTTAGTTACAATTATAATTTCAACCTATTACTTCTTTTTTATATAACATAAAACTGTGTAACTCAATAAAAATTGTTTTTAAAAAGTTTAACGTGAATTTGTGAATATATAAAGCTGCTGTAATTGCAGAGCTGAAGATTCAAAACTGATGTGAAAGTCGCGGCCAAAACTAATAAAAATGCTTCAGGAGCGAACCGTGTCATCTTGCAACGAGCCGAACATGTTCGGCGTTACTTTACAGGACATTGGACATATGGATACGCGCCTTAAAGAGTTGCAAATTTATACTGTTCCATATAGCGTTAAAAATTGTCTCTTAGAAACACTTTCTTCTTCTTTCGGTTCCGTCTTCACCTTAGTGAAGGTTGGCAACAATCTCGGCTAACTGGGTTCGGTTTTGAGCAGCTCGGAATAAGGAACGTGAGTCTAGTCCGGTCCAGTCTCTTATGTTTTTCAACCACGAATGTTGGCGTCTTCCTATACCTCGTCTGCCTTCCATTATTATTTTCAGCAGCCTCATTGTATCACTCCTGATTACATGTCCCAAGTATGCGGTTTTTCTCTTCTTTATGTCGACAACTAAGTCTCTGTCCTTACCTAATCTTCTCAGAACTTCTTCATTACTGATGTGGTCTGTCCAGGGTATTTTTAAGAGCCTTCTATACACCCACATTTCGAAAGCTTCTAACCGCCTTAGTGTTTCGGCCTTTAGGGTCCAGACATCGGATCCGTACAGCAAGACTTTAGTGGTATGAATATATTATGAGTTGAATACAAGAGGTAGGGAGATTATTTTTAAAGATAAAATGAAACAAGATATTTAAAATATTTTAATAATCGAAAATTATACAAAGCCATTTGAAAATATAATAAATTTTAAACATTGTAAATATATAGATGAATTGAAATAAAAAAATTGTCGCAAAAAATTACAAATATGTATAAATATTGAATATAAATTCTTGCGTTACTAACATCATTATGATGGTAACAAGATAATTATTCTATAACAGGTCACCTACCTAGACACATATGTAGCTTGTATTTTTTAATTGGCTTGAGTAACCGACTCAATTTACTGTAGAGGGTACCAACATTGATGATTTGTAGGTTAATTATAAAACAAAATGAGAACAAACTAGGCAAATCAAATGTCAAAATGTAACATTCACATTGAAATTACTGATAAGAAGAATAAAATAAGTGTTTTATATAAAAGTTGAGAGTCAATAAAATATTATGCCTCAGTCCAAAGCCTGTATAATTTGGCTTTTAAAAGTGTATATTTTTCTACTCTACATATTCACCTTCTTGTTTGTTGTCAGATTCAAGTTTGACTAGTTTAATTGTTCTTTTAGTAGTTCAATTTAGTTGTTGCGACCTTGATGTTACATGCGAACTTCAAATTTATTCCGTTTCCTACAGACCTTTTCAACACTTCTATCTATTAGGATAATAGATATCAGTATGCAGCTCTCAGGTACTCTGATCATGAATAGATAATTTTGTTAAAGTTACCAATCAGTTGTATCAACACCTTCCAATGCTAGATCTTTGTCTATTAAAATAAATATGTTTTTACTTTTCTTACACCGTAGTGTAGATTTTTTCAAGATTCTCAAAACTGGCACCACAGTTATTATTTAATTGTATTAGTAATAAGATATTGAAACATCAAATTTCATATCGCCCTTCATAGTATAAATCTTTATTAGATTTTTAATGATTTAAAATTAAATTATTTATTCATAATTATTTTATTTTTGTCTGTTCAACAAAAAAAAAACTTTACATTTGACTACTTATATAATCTTATTTTTTGAGATACCCTACAAAACACAACGATTTGGTACACTTCCTACAATTAGTTTAAGTTAAAACAAGAGCGGTATCAAAGGCACTATTACCACATCAAGGCTAATATTAATGACAATGTCAATTGGCACCAGATGTTTGTAATCAATAAAAAAGTAAGTTTTCAAAAGACATGCATTAAAAATTAAATTAAATAATAATAATACAAGTGAGTTACAAAAGAATAGGGAAACAATCAAATTTATTACATTGATTCAATTTAAGCTGTCCAGCATTTTTATAAAAACCCTTCCGGGACGCCACAGTGTGAAAATCGCAATAATCATTTGAAATGTGTTAAAAACCAACATTTTCAATATTTTAGGTACATATAATTTTTGTTGTTGTTACTTCGTGGTCGGGCCCTATCTCGTAAAGCGGGAAGACGATCAACACGTGGCACGCTTGAATAACATCATCTATTTTGCAAAAGTACGGAATTTATTTAGTATATGGTCAAGCGTGCAAACTGGTAGACGATTATTGCTAACACTTTTAGTTAGTTGTTCGTGACGTAAAATGTCGCGTAAACGAAGTTTGTAATTTGAACGACCGAGAACTTGATAAATGTGATGAAAAGGATGAGTGGGACAGTTTCTTAAAATATTGTTCGGATGCCGACCTGAACTATGAAACGACAGTTCGATCAGCAGTGAAAATGATCAGGATCGGATTCAGCCACCTTAAGAATCAAATCTAGATGACATTAAAAACGAGCCACCCTCAGATTAACAAATAAAATAGATATGTTTGTTTTGATTTTTCCATGCCCCAAACATCGAGTCACATTCTAAGTTCACTTGCGGACACTTCCACCGCTTTGCTATATTTACAAATTTCTTTTAGTTGTCAGAAAAATGAAATTCGAAATCTAATTGAAAATTTGTTAAAAAGTTCTGCAAATAAAAAATAAGTCATATTAAGTCCCTGCTTTTAAAAATACTTGAATTTTATTTAATAAAGGCATATTATATAAATTTTTGACAAGTATTTGTTGCAACAATGCTCAAAATTTCAGTACCTGCTTTTATGTCTAGGGTAACCTATTTAGTTTTGTTCTTGTTTAATTACTTTATAGAGAGATGCAAATATCGTCAGAGTGTACTCGACGATAATTTCGAATGCGCTGTAGTAAATAATATCAAATGTGTTTTGTTTACTACGAGTAACGAGTAAAATTTTATTCTTTCGTTATTATATGTTTTTCAAGACTTTTAGTGACAAAACAAACTATTAACCTTTAGCTACTGACATGGTGCCCCTCCGACCCCAGCGAAATTTAAATCTGGTACCGTTACTCAAATTTTTACAATACAGGTCCGACTATCCCATCTACCTTTAAGTCATATCATCTATTAGTAACACAAACGAATCGGTCCGTAGACGTTAATGTTATTGGCGCATAAAATTTAGTTGGGGTCAACATGGCACCACGTCCGTAATTAAGTTACTTTCGATCATGGCATCTTCATCCAAGAAAATTCGGGTTGCGGACCCTAATTTCGAAGAAATTGCCCTAAAATGGTTTAGTGAAGAAAACAAAGATGCTAACAACTTCGACGAAACTGTAGGTGATTTAGAAAGTGAGCATGATTCATAATGAAAACTTGAGAGATCACGAAGAGATGGATGAGTCGGAAAATGATAACGAAGAGGATGAGTCGGTACATCAAAATCAACATAACCAAAAATAAAAAAATTATAACAGCAAAAACGGGTATAAATACTCTAGCAAACCATTTGTACAAAGAAGCCGAACACCTAAACACAATAAACCTTTTTTTTGCCAGGATTACGTGGTGATGCAAAAAATATTGGCAGAACAGCTTCGCCTTTACAGGTATGGAGGTGCTTATTTTCGGACAACATAGTGCTTGAAATTCTTGTTCATACAAACAGAAAGCTGGCAGAGCTGCGAAATAATTACAAACGAACCGACAAACCTGAATTGAAGGACTTAAGACATAATTGAACTGGAAACTTTTTTAGGATTATTATATCACAGTTCAGTTTTCAAATCTCAAGATGAAAATCTTCAGTCATTATTTGCAACTAATGGCATAGAGCGTGACATTTTCCGTTGCTTTACGTCTCGGGAACAAACGCTAACAATTTTGTATTGTTTGCGTTTTGACAATGTTGAAGATTGAGCTAAGCGACCAAAAAATGCAGCCATTTCGTGGATTTTTCACGAATTTGTTAGATACAATACACACTTGGAACAACAGTTTGCAATGACAAAATATTTATTGGTTCTAGAGGCCTGTCAAAGTTTCGAATGGACTTGCCTGATAAGCCGAATAAATATGGATTGAAAATTCTCGATCTTGCTGCTACGAACTACGAACAAATTATTTTTTCAACTGGTATATTTACAGCAGTAAGGGTAATTATGGACAAGGTTTGACCCAGAAAGAAAGACATTTGCAAATTCCAACACGAGCAGTATTTAGACTTAAGCTTAATACTCACTTAGGCGAAATTCGCGTTTTTTGACAAGTTGTGTCAAATCCAGATTTAAAAATATTCGCGGAGGGAAATTTTAACTATTTTGCGATTTTTACAAGAGTATCATTTGTCATAAATCGATAGAAAATATAATCTAGAATTTTTAATATGATTTGTTATAAAAAGAAAATAGTCATGGATGCTTGTCATTTCAACAATTATTTTCGAAGATATTATTATTTCTTCGAAATTCATTGCAAATTGGAAAATACACGCGAGAAATAATATGGAGCACAGTGTAGTATATACACAAAACAAATATATCTCAAGAACAAATTTATGATCTGCACAAACCATCAGAAAATAACACTATAAATGACAGTAATGACAGAAATTCGCAATATCATTTTAACTTTATTGTGATTTACCCGCACTTTCGCGTAGGCGAATTTCGCTTTTATGAGTATGGATGAAATACGCGAATGTGCGACAACAGTCTGGCTTTGACACATTATGTAAAAAAAAATGTGAATTTCGCCTAAGTGAGTATTAAGCTTTATTCCGCCCAAATAAAATTCCTGGAGAAATGCGACAGCGGACAACTGGTTCTGTAACATAAAACTAGCCGACGAATTACGTGAAAGAGGGTTAACGTTAATGGGTACAATGAAAAAATCAAGGAGGAAAATACCGCCTTAGTTTTTGCCTGACAAAAAGCGTATCACGGGAACTTGTATTTATGGTTTCACTAAAAATATTACAATATTTTATGTTCCAAAGAAATATAAAACAGTTATTTTGATTTCCTCAATGAGTATACTGATGAAGATACGCATAAACCAGAAATCATAGCATTTTATAAGAATACAAAGGGATGAGTAGATACTCTTGACCAAAAAATTGCAACCTACAGTTCAAGTAGATGCACCCTATGTTGGCCTATGACCATTTTTTATGCATTACTCGATATCGCTGGAGTTAATTCCTATATATTACAACACAGCTGTCAAGTAGTATGTCAGCTAACTAGGGCACAGTTTCGTTTCGTTGTGTAGACACGTTCTGTGGTGCTCTGTAAAATTAACAATTATCTGTGGAACTACTGTGAGTACTAAATATATTTTACACCTAGCTATGGAGAAAAAAATTACGAATTGAATGCAGTATAAATTGGTCGATTTAATCCATATATTAAATTAAACAGGAATAAAAATTTCTTATTTATTATAAATTTACTACTCTTATCGCCGTAAATACAAAAACTGGTATTCTGATATTGTTGGACTCACCATTAATAGTACATGGGCTTGAGTTTATTTTAAGGTCATGCCAGACGAAATAAGTAACGAAGCAATATTTCATATGTTTAAAAAGTTAACAAATCAGATCGATGGGCTAGCTGGAGAATTAAAAGCTTTAAAGTCCACTCTAGATGATAAAGAGCAGATTTTAAATAAAGCGTGTGAGGAGTTAAAAGAAGATAATGAAAGGCTTAAAGAAAGATTGATAATAAATATTGATAATAAATGAAAGAAGAAATAAAAAGTACAATTTAGAAGGTGGTGATGTGTAAGCTGCTGTTCTAAATTTATTCAATGAAAAACTACAAGTTACCTGCAATTATTGTGACTTTCAAGACATATTTAGATTTAACTCTGGCAGTCAGGTCAGTAAACATAAACCTATTCTATTAGAATGCGTTAACAACAGGCTCAAGACTGAAATTTTAAAGTAGGCTAAGCGACTTAAGGGCACCGGTATATAAATTTCTCCAAACAATGCAGTAGATTATCAGAAGAAAAAAACCCTTTTTCATTATCAGAAACTGGTTCGGCAAACGAGCCAAAGGACATTCATAAACGGAAATTCTCTTATTGTTATACAGTATAGTAATGAACTTATTGCAATTACCAATTCTACGCGGATGATTCCCAATATTATTATTCTTTTACCTTATCCGAAATTACTTTGGCAATGGGGAGAATCAATGAAGATTTATCAAAAATTGTTTCTTTATCCGAAAAACATATGTTAAAAATTAATACAAAAAAATCATATGCAATATTGTTCAGTCATGAAACACACAGACTGCAGGCGATACAAAAACTGCATATCTCTATTGGTAACGAAATGCTGAGTTTTAGCGATCAGTGTAAAAATTTAGGTGTAATTTTTGACCACAAACTCCATTTTGACAAACATGTTTCCGAAAAGATTAAAAAAGTGTATGCTTCACTAAAACTAATTTATCCTCATCGCTCAGAAATCAATATCACAACTAAATAAATGGTAACAGACTCACTGGTCTTATCCCACTTTACTCATTGCGATACTGTTTATGGACCTTTTCTTAGAAAATCTGACTGCTATCGCATTCAGAAAGTTCAAAATTTATGCTTGCGCTTAATCCCTTACTGCATAATGGGACATATATGGCACATTAAATTTTAATATAAAAGGCAGAGGTATCATATTTAAAAAACTGTCTTCAAATAACTTTACCTGTCAATTTAGTTTCGCTATTTTTGCGGTTAGTTGTCTGCGTGACTAAGCTTGTGCACTCAGTTCATATAAACTGAAACTTTGAATTTGTTTTGTGATATTGCTGAAGAAATAACAAGTGACGATTTTTTTATATAATAAATACATATATGAGGAATAACTTGCGGATGACCAGCACCACAAATTTCAATACAAACAGCTCTAGTTTATTTCGTAAAGAGTACTGCAAAACAGTTAGTCAAAAACGAGTTAACCTGTGGTTGGCGCCAGGCTAAAGCTGCCAACCACAAGTTGGATTGCTAACGTACACTTACAAAAAAATGCTGGGCAGTCAAAGATTTAAATCCATGAACATATTCGCAACTAAACATTATTGCATCAATATAGTTTAATAATTATCAGGGTATTTGAGACATAACCTATTAATAGCAAATTATTTAAAAATGATTTGCGTCTGCTTTGGAGAGGTCTAATAATGCTTTGTACAAACTTTGGGGTTCTGAAAATCTCTCTATCCAAGATTGCACCAAACCTTCTAAAGATGCATCGTAAAATTTCAATTTTACAGCACTCTCTTCAACTGCAGTATTCGCTTGAACAAACATTTTTCTTGCTTGTTTGTTCGCCAGGACAATAGACCTAAAATATAAACAAGTTTATTCCAAATTGTTACTGAAACAAATTAAAACAATCCATGGTTTGTTTATTTACTAATGTATCGTTTCCATATTGTTGTTCTTTCTTAATTAAACGTTAACATAAAAAATATTCCATTTCACTAATTTCTTCACGAATCTGTTGTAAAGCTTCAATATGTAATTAATTTGATTATTAATAACGTAAAAGATTCTAATGTAAGAGATTTAGCAACCAAAATCACAAAAGTGTTAAAGGGGGAAAAATACATAAAATAAAAAATGCAATAATTTTGTCCGTCAGTGTATAAAGAATGACAAAACTATTTTCCTTTGAATTTCAACATTTTTACCATTTATCTCCGACTTTATGGCAATTAAAATTCTTCCTCCCCGTTTCTTATCAGTGTTTGTTTGATCCCTATCAAATCTGAATATATTATAACCATTTAAACCTAATTCCTCATTACAAAAATGTTTGTTCAGCTATGATTCACAAGGATAATAATATCATAATTGGACCCTAAAATCGAATGTTCCAGTTCACTAAATTTAGTCCTGAGACCACCAATCTTTTGATTAATTTTACCATCCTCACTGAGAACATTATTTTCTTTAAGTTTTTTGTTACTCAAGGAGTGCCACCAATGTATCGGATGAATACATCTTCTCCATTATTTTTTCTTCCTTGCATTTCCTCTTGAACTTTTTTCAAGTGTGCAATTTGACGCTGAGTTAAATCCGTTCTGATAAATGCCTTTTTTCCTTTATTTAGACTCCTTTTGTTCTTGATGACCTTCATAGCAACCTCGGGATTGGCGAATACAACTTTCAGGGCGCGTGATCCATTTTTACTATTTTTTCCAATTCTTCTTGTTCGAATCACTCCAAAGTCTTCATTAGTTATTTCCTCAGATTAACATATAAAATAGATATGTTTGTTTTGATTTTTTCTTGCCCCAAGTACATTCTAAGCTCACTTACGGACACTTCCACTAATTTTCCATATTTACAAAGTCTCTTTAGTTGCAGGAAAAATGAAATTAGAAGTTTAATTGAAAATTTGTTAAAACGTTATGCAAATAAAAAAAAGTCATACTAATTTATACATTTGAGTCGCTGCTTTTAAAAGTAATTGATAATATTTGAATTTTATTTAATGAAGGCATATCCTTATATAAATTTTAAACAAGTATTTGTTGTTTTTCAAGACTTTTAGTGACAAAATAAACTTTTAAGTTAATTAATTTAATGTTTTTGGATTATCATGGTTCGCCGATGCCAAGTTTGTCAGAAAAACAGCCGAAATAACCAAGGCTTTGTGTCTACAATACCATCCCCACTTTTTGTAATTCATTCATTATTTCATTATTGGCGTTTAAGATTGTTGGCCGCAAAAATAAACGTGTTTATGAATGAATAGCCCTCTCTATTGTTTATTATTACTCTAAGGTTATTTCTCTAACAATTGCTTTCGCTTATTTCAGATCAGCATCCTGTGAGCTACCATTTTCAGGCAAACTATACACGACATTGTTTTTCTTTTTTCCCTTTCACTCATCTCATCACTGATGCTCTCTTGGGACCATGAAGTTGGAGATAAATCGATTTTCTTCTTAAATTCATTGATCTCTGCCTGCATATTATCAATAGAGGCGAGAAGCTTAGAAGTATTAATTTTATACCCATCTGGCAATCGGCGCAGTAAAATTTCAAATTTCTGCCACCTCTCAAATCCATCACCTTTAATTCTGATGGACTGAGACTAGAACACTTCTGTTCTCTCACATCCTTCACATGATACGGTCAGAATATCTTTACTTTCTTTGCAATGTGTACAATTCATTTCACAGAGATTCTAAGTCCAGACCTGTTCTCTGATTTAAAGTTCAAGTGTATTTGTATCACATTTCTTTTTACTGTGAAGGTTTTTGGTAATTACCTTTTTACTAGGAATTTCCAGAATAAATTGTTCCAACTAATGTTGTTATATGATGATTTATATGATATATTTGTAATGACGTGTATTAGATCGCCAGATAGATTGTAAAAATTGCCACACTTTGACACTAAATTCCAGTAGAAAGCACACCGAAAACTGTCGATTTTTTATTATATTCAGGAGCATATAAAACGTGACATGTCTGTTGTACACTAGACGAAAGTGACATTCTATTTTTGTCATTATAGGTTCTTGTTCTATTATTTGTCTGTTTATTTGATTCTATTTTGTTTTCCCCTATCATCATAAGAAGGCTCATTTCAATGGCAACTAAATTGGTATGTATACAAAAAGATTAATAAACAAAAAGGGGAAGTAACGGTATATATTAGAAGCAAATAAACGTAGTAAATATCCAATACATGCACAGCTAGAGATGCATTTATAACCTGAATCCTATGCCGGAAAAGACATCCCTTGATAAGCTTGCACATATCATTAACGTTTTTTTTAGGTAACTACCATTTCTATCCCCTTTTGAATTTTCCATACAAATGAAATGATGAATCATATACATGGTAAGTTATGTCACAAACAAACATTATTTTTGTATATATAATCGTTGTGGGGGATTCAGTAGACCACTTACATACTCCCTAATATCTACAACTGTCTAACTCTTATTGCTCCAGTCGTAAGTCATAAGAAGGTCTACCACTACTACATCTTTAAAAAGAGTAGCTACATATTGTGCAGTTGATACAGAGTTTTATTAATAATTCTGGTTTATTAAAGATGCATGAAGTAATTTCATCAGATGTGGTGTAGTGAAATTTTATAATTGTCGCCTTAGATGTGTGAATATGCAAAATTAAAATAAAAACCTTCGTAATAACACTTATTTGTGCTTATTATGCATTCGGGAGAACTTGATAGAATAAAGTAGTAGCTAAAAAATGGTTTCTTGCTACTTTATGTAGAAATTTGCCAATTTTTACTAGGGATTTGACATATGTTTACAATATTCTTTCTAAGCAATACACAATTCAGTATTAAATTACACTCGTTTTTCAATAACTGAATAAATATCTGAGTATGTTGCAAACAAAGTTATCCTTTTATTCTGGATTTATTAGATCTTGAACATGGTGATTTCGTTACTTTAAATGATCAGGTTGTTTTAATTAGGTTATTCAAAATAATTTAGATGTTTCAGATTAAAGTGCGCTTTTTACATTGACTAGGTTAATGGAGGAGGCGGTGCAATTGCCATTAAACCTTATTTAGAAGAAAATGATGAAATATATATTGAAACATTATGTGAAATTGAATTTACGAAGAAATACATTTCTCGTACTTTGTGACCACTATATCCTTACCTCCAACTCAACCAAGGTTCCTTTACTTCAGCATAATGGTTGTATAATGCTTGAGCTTTTTCCAAATCGCCTGTCGCTTTATAAACTTGTAACTGCAAAAGAAATTGTCCGATAGCGATTCTACCAGCACCTTTAATTGCCGAACGATCTAAGGTTACCAAGAGATCAGTTTCAGTAGGTTGAGTAACTGATGCTACTCCAGCTTGAATCAAAACCCTAGCCAAAACAAAACGAGCCTAAAAAGTAATAATATTGAAATACAAAAATTATATGGTCGAAAAAAAACTAACCTGTGCGTGTGCTTGTAACCAGCCTCTACCAGGTTCCCACATTTCAAGTCCCTTGCCAGCACCGGCCCATACCAAAGACAACCAATTTACGTAAGTAATGTCATCCGCTTGTTGGCCTTCATGTCCGAATATTTTTAATACGTGTGGGTCGAGACTTAAATACAATCCTACGGCTTCCGCTCGACATTCTTCATAAGTAGAACTTAGAGGTCCGAATTTTGTATCGTATGTATCACCCGATTCATAGTAAGAAGAAGGAGGTTGGCCTGTTAAGGGGTCTAGTAAAGTCGAAGGAAAATTAAAGGTGCCGTCAAGTTCTTTTCTCAACAATTTACCGGAACCATGCCCCAGAAGTTCATGAAGTCCTACCTAGTTAATTGAAAGAATTTTTATTAAAATGCTTTAGAAATCGTAGTTAACTGAAACGTCTCAATATATTTACAATACACGTGGTATACAGTTGTAAATGGTCATAGACTCATTAAAACATACTCCCTATAGTAAACAGTGGTAGTGTTACTTGTTTTTGCTATAAAATGATCAGGTTAAAATTGTTGAATCATTATCGTGTTGAGCTTCATCGAGTAAACATCGTTAAAGCCATCAACAAATTTTTTGCTAATTAGACTACGAGTTTTATCACCAATATGTGATAAGTAAACGAGTTTTTATTATGTTGCAATATTTTTACAATTATAATTGGATTTTTATTATCCTAGTAATTATTAGTGAATTCCAGTGGTGTACCGTTAGAAAACTCTACTAGACTTAGGTGAATTCCTTCTTAACCTCTTCCGCCCTGGAAGAGAGTCTGTACTACCTTTCTTTTCTCTTCTGTGTAGTGTTCTTGGTAACCAAGATCACACACACACACAAACAATGAGTACCCACAATAACTTACATTCAACAAACAACAACCCTATCACCAAATCAAAATCATATGTCGCTGCCGCACTCACCAAACCACCTTCTCCTACTTTTCCCAAAAGAGACGAAGCTATTGTTATGCACTCAATACCAAACGCTGTACTAAGTGAACATATTAAATCTATTGGTGAAATAGTTACTCCAAAAAATATCACGTTTGCTTCTCGTATTTCCAATAACAGAATTTGCATTTTCCTCTCTTCCACTCAAATTGTTGATCAACTTCTGAGCAGTACATCATATATCACGGTTGACTCCACTGTCGTTCCCATTCGGAGACTAATCTCACCTTCTAAGAGAATTCTGATCTCAAACGTATGCCCTTTCATTCCACATACTCTAATTGAGAAATCTCTAAAAGATCATGGTTTGCAGCTTGCAGCTTCTATCACTTTTGTGAAATGTGGAACAATAGACGATCAATATGCTCATATCATGAGTTTTCGCAGGGTGACCTTCGTCATCCCCGATAGGGATGACTTTGAGTTACAAACCTACAAACAGCCGTTATTTTTCTTTACGATAAACCAATCGCTGTTGCAACCAAATTAGATCCTCAGCAAGTTTCACAAATATTGACATCACGGCTAAACTTTGGCACAGGCGTCTAGGACATATTGGTTACAAAAGTTTAGCGAAGCTATTGATTCTTGTGGATGGTATCAAATTTGATAAAATTCTAAATGTAGTCTGTGAAACTTGTACACAAGGACGGCACATTTGCCTCACTTGAAGAATCGGACTAGAGCTGTTCGACAGCTTGAAATTGTTCATAGTTATGTGATGGATGCGATAAAACATACATTCTGTTATTTATAGATTATTTTACTCATTTTACTGTCACATATGCTTTAAAAAATGAATCTCAAGTGTTTGAATACATACAAAAATATGACGTTATATCAACAGCACATTTTCCAAATTATAAAATCAGCAGATTTAGATGCATTGGAGGAGGTGAATATATATCTAAACAAACATTGCAATATTTTGAGGAATGTGGCATTCAGATTGAATATACTATGTGGTATACACCTTGTCAAAATGGTGTTGCTGAAAGAAAGAATAGGAGCATAACAGACAAAGTGGGCTCTAGTGTAAACAAACAACTTTAGTCCGAAGCAGTAATGGCTGCCGTTTATCCAATACTCTTATAGAATACCAATAATAGATAGTAAGCAATTCATCCGTTTTGAAAAATTATTACTATTGTTTAGTCAACCCCATCTTATGTCATCACTTGTCATGTCATGTCATTACTTAAAATGTTCATTATAATATGCTTTTCTGTTACTTTGTGTTATTAATAAATATAGTAAAAGGTATCCAGTGCATAGTTACAGTCCATCTACACGAAAACATGGTTCTTTTCGCCGAATACATAAACAATTAAAGTATTAAAGTTATAGTTTCTAAAAGCAAAGCTAATTTGCGAAGGAAATTTGGCAGACATTGGAAGTGAAGCCGTAGTCCAGTCAATTATTGCCGTTGTGAATCGAAATTTTTTGCGGCAACTCAAGTAGGATAGTTGTACCGTCGAGTGATGCACCTGATAGAAAACAACACAACTGGTCGGTGAAGTATTATTATGCATGGTTTTTAATACATTGAAACATAAATTAGTCCTATGATCCAATGCTCATTGATTTTTATACATTTTATGATAATTGCACACTGTCCGGTACGGCATATTGCTGGCGTTTGAAATTCATAAAAGCACAACAGATATATTATTTATTTGTTTATTGATTCGATCGATATTTAAATCGATAAGAAACGCAGGTATCCATTCAGCTATATTTGGCCTAGTCCACATTCAAATTATTAAAGCGAATACACAGGTAACAATTAAGTTATTTTTGGCCTAGTCCACACACAGGAAAATATAAAGTACATTGATTATTTACAGGGTGTCATTATTTTGTTTGATATAATTACTTATAGCTATTCAGCTACGTATTTCGTAAAATCACGAATAAAACTCATTGTAAAAAATGCCTGAAACGGAGGATAATACTGAGGTAAAAGTTCTTATTAAAAAGCGAGGTACCCTCAAAACGAAATTAACAGTTTTGAAAAATTTCTTACATCATTTGAGAATTTGCATTCAAATAGAGCGGCCAAGCCGTTGGAGCGTTACAAAATTTTAGAGCTTGATAATCGAATTAATGATATTGAACGGTTAATTAATTGTTTTGAGGACCTCCAAAATGAGATAGATTGTCTTGTCGATGAACCGGAAGCTCAGTTGATGGAGAGGGAAGATTTCACGAATAGGTATTTTACAGTTTTTTCACAAGCAAAAGCGTTTCAAGCAGAATACGATTCAGACAATGTAAGTGGCAGCGAGCATGGTTCTGTCAAAAAGGGTTCCGTTGTCGGTCGTAGTTCAGGGGATTCAGTAGGGATCAAGTTACCCGAGATTAAATTGCCAAAGTTTGACAGAACTTATGAGACGTGGATGGAGTTCAGAGACATGTTCGAATCATTAATTCATTCCAACGTTAATATTAATAAAATTCAGAAATTACAATATCTCCGAGCGTCATTAATCGGATCTGCGCCCCTCGTTATCCAAGCATTGGACTTTACTGCCGATAGCTACGACATAGCTTAGAATACATTATGCGAAAGATATAATAATACAAATTTATTAACACAGAATCATTTAAAGGCCATATTTAATATAGAAAGCATTGTAGCGGCTACCGCGACTAAAATCCGACACATTTATGAAAACTTGTATAAACATTTAAATAGCCTTAAGCAACTAGGTGAGCCAATTGAACATTGGGACACGTTACCCATTTATATTGTTGCAAACTAGATAAAAAGTACGGCCCAAGAGTGGGAAAAATACAAATCAAATCATGACGCGATCAATTTAAATTACTTTAAAGAGTTTCTAAAAAAGCGAGCCAATCTATTAGAAACTATTGAGATTAATTCAGAGCAAAGCAAGCGAGTCAACGAAAGGTTCAATAATATTCGAGAAAATTCTATTAGTTCAGGTAATAGTTCAAGAAGCAATGTTCACAATTCTTCCAGCGGATTATCCAGCGCGAACAAACAATATGATTCAAACAAAGTAAAAGTTGTGTGCTTCAATTGCAACAGAGATCACAGTCTCTTTTATTGTTCAGACTGCTTAAAATTAAGAACAAAGGATCGTGTCAATAAAGTTAGGGAATTAAGCCTTTGTCTGAACTGCCTGAAGCGAAGCCACCTTGCTAAGGACTGTAATTGGTCCGGGCGTAAGATTTGCAGATTAATACATAATACAATCCTACATGACCATGGTAGAGAACAGGCGGGAACGGCATCGCATGTGTGTCAAGAAAGCGATATAAGCGAAAATGCACAATTAGAAACTAATATTCCAAGCGTTAGTAATTGTGGCATAGTAACCATTCAGCAGACGATATTATCCACAGGTAAGGTAAAGGCATTTGGCAAAAACAATAGCTTTTTGGTAGTCCAAGCACTGTTAGATTGCGGATCGCAATCTAGTTTTATTACTGCAAATTTAAGCGAAAAATTAAACTTAGAAAAGACAAAGACGAATTTAGCTGTCTCAGGTATAACCGAAAAAATTTCATACGTTAAACATAAATACGATTTGAAAATTCAGTCAGTGAATAATGATCTTGCATTTAATATATCTTGTTTTGTCCTAGATAAAATAACTTCCGACTTACCCGAAACATCCATTGATATGGAAAAATTACAGATTCCTGTAAACATTGAGCTAGCCGACTCAGATTTCTATTCTCCGTTACCTATCGATATATTACTAGGGGCGCAAACATTTTTTGGCTACTATTAAGCGTGGGTCAATTTAATATAGGGTTTCCTAGCCCTGTCTTACACAACACCCATCTTGGCTGGGTAGTTGCGGGCGGGCTGCAGTTATCAAACAGTACGAAATCTCGTAACTTTTCCAGAAACGTCGACATCCAGGAACAGCTTTCCAAGTTTTGGGAAGTTGAGGAGAATGAAGTAAAGAAATTACTCTCGATTGAAGAGCAAGCATGTGCGGACAGTTTCGTAAGGGACGTATATATAAATGAAGAGGGTAGATACGTGGTATCATTGCCTTTTAAAAAACCACCAAAGTTGCTAGGTAATTCGCGTGACTTAACGTTTAAACATTTTTTGTCATTAGAACGCAAGCTCGTGGCTAATGATAAGTTAAGAAAGTTATACACAGATTTTCTGGAAGTTTATGAGCAGCTAGGGCATATGTCTCAAGTAAAATCTGAAGACGACAGCAACAGCGGCTATTTCATGCCTCATCACGGTGTATTAAAGGAGTCAAACAATAATACTATGTTGCGTGTTGTCTTTAACGCGTCTAGTCCAACTACTACAGGACTATCGTTGAACGACATTCAAATGTCTGGTCCAACAATTCAACAGGATTTGTTATCCATTATATTACGTTTTCGCACACGAAACATTGTCTTGTCGAGTGACATTAAAATGATGTACCGGCAGGTATTTATCAATCCTGAACAGCGTCATTTACAAAAAATATTTTGGCGTTCCAATCCTGATGATGAAGTTACAACGTTTCAGTTGAATACGGTTACTTACGGAACCACCGCCGCTAGTTTTTTAGCTATACGTTGTCTTTTCGAGGTTGCAAAAGAATGCGAGCGCGATTTTCCATTAATTGCGAACATAATTCGAAACGATATGTGCGTAGATGATCTATTAACATGCGTAGATACTCGACAAGAAGCCGAATACATATGTAGTAACATTAATAAAATTTTATTTAAACGTGGGTTTGAATTAAGAAAATGGAATTCAAGTGATCAGTACGTTATCCGCAATTTAGAATCCGAAAATACGCTAATAGAGTTTTACTCTAATAAAGAACTAGAAAACTCAATTTTGGGATTGTCATGGAACAGCTCGCTTGATATTTCAAAGTATAAAATAAATCAACCCAATATTACTCAAAAAATGATAACCAAACGTATCATTCTTTCCAGTATTGCTACTATCTTTGACCCGCTAGGTTTAGTCAGCCCTTGCATTATCCTGGCAAAGGTGCTATTACAAAAATTATGGTGCGAAAAATTAAGCTGGGATCATCCTATTCCTGATCAGATACGGATTTCTTGGTTAGAATGGTACTCGAATTTGGAAATCCTAAATAATGTAAATATAACGCGAAAGGTTGTTTGTGAAAATCCGATTAGAATCACATTACACGGTTTTGCCGATGCTTGTCAGAATAGCTACGGCGCGTGCGTGTATGTCGTGTCAGAAGACAATTTAGGAGTGCGATTGTCTAATTTGCTGTGCGCTAAATTGAAAGTAGCTCCTGTTAAGCATATAACAATGCCACGATTAAAACTATGCGCGGCATTAATATTGGCTCAGTTATTAGAAAATCTTTTGCTGGTCCGATTCCACGATAGTATTGGGATGGTTACGCGCATCCTCACATTTGTTAAAACCATTTGTAGCCAATCGAATAGTAGAAATCCAGAAATTAACGGTCAACATTGAATGGAGGCATGTACCATCTTTGGAGAATGCAGCAGACATAGTATCAAGAGGGTTAACCCCACAACAGTTATGCTCTTCTCGCATGTGATTCTACGGTCCAGAGTAGCTGGTAAGAGATACTTCGCATTGGCCAAACACACATGCACCGGTCATCGATTTGCCAGAACTTCGTACCACATTCAGGATGACTGTTGACAGAGTCAGTCTAAAGTGGTACCAGATAAAGACTGTTAACGGATAATTTGACAAGTGAGTTTTCGATAGACCCCATTATAAATGGATGTCTCATGTCTATCTATTTGAAGTTGGCATGCCATGCATGGCACTGAAACTTTAGATAATGACAAAAATAATGATGTCAGGATGCTGGCTGTTGAGGCAACACTCCCAAGTTAGCACTTGACAACGGACACGAGGAGTGGAGTGACAACTGTCAATGTCATAGGTCACATAAAATATATATGTTAATAAATAAACGAGTTAAAAATCCAGATTCATCTTGATTACTATCCATCAAAACCATAAATAAATAAAATAACAAATCAACACCATTACAGACACTATTTTAAATGAAACTAAATTATTCCACAATATAATGAAAAAATTATAAAACTTTGTGTAGTGTAGTAGCACAGTAAGGGTTGAAATTGCAGATAGACATACAGTTTAAATTTGCATCTGAAACATTTCCGATTCACGAATCTACCAAGAACGGAAGTTATCTGCATATTTATCTCTAGTAATACATGTGGTAAAACTTCTGTAAATCAGACTGGTTATGAAATTGTTGTTAAGAACTATTACTTATTGGGAATAATACCAACCTGTAGTTCAAAGGCGGGAACTCTCCATTTCTGGAAAAGATCTGCATCTCCCGCAGTTAAAAATGGTGTTACTGCCAACTGATAACTAGCCGGAATGACATTTCCTAACGATACATTTTTGAATCCTTCACTTTGCCGAATTTCGTCATCTGAAATTTGATTTTATATAACAGATTAATACTATATCGATTTGGAAGAACAAGTCAATTAACAGAAATAAAGAACAGTTTAATTTATTAAGTAATAGTATTTGAAATAGTATATTTGCATGTACATATACAATGTGTTGAATAAGTAATGTAACGACTTGGTAAATCAGTTCTCGAAAGCTTTACAAAGAAAGTTCAATACAAAAGATAGTCTATTTTAATATTAACCACAGTATATTTTTCCAGTTTTTGTTACTCTATTAACATATAAAATACAACAGTGAAAACCCCATTTTGCCGCATTATTAGTTTAAAAGTTATTAGGCCTCGAAACAAATGAAAAAAGAAATATTTTTTGATAATCAACATTTATTTTATTCAACTGGAGGTTCAAAATGTCCTCCACCTTCTATTTGTCTTTTGTAAAATGCTGATATGACATTACGTCATTTTTCATACGCTATTTGTTCCATAAGAACCTTTATCATATTCTTAAAATAATTCAAATTGTCAAGTTTTGTTCTGTACGAGGATGCATTGATATCTAGTTAGCCTAGACCAGTTCCATGCATAAACAAAATATTGCGTTACCATAGCAACAAACAATAATTTATTAGAAGTGTCAGTGTAAAGTTTGACGTAAAAAATGTAAACCAGAGTTACGCAATATATTAAAAGAAAAAAGATGTCCACCGAAATTGTGAAAATCGAAAAATTGGAGTATCGTGCCATCATCAAGTACAGGTATTTAAAAGGGTTAAGAGGTAAGCAGATTTTCGAAGATCTGCTTAATACCCTTGGTGATCAATGTCCTTCGCATGCAACCGTGAAAACTTGGACTGCAAGCTTCAAATGAGATAAATTTTCCATTGAAGATAGTTCACGTCAATTTGGACATGAGAAAAATTGCTGCAAAATGCATCCTCAAATGTTTGAATGTTGACCAAAAGCGTGCAAGGGTAGAAGCATTCGCGTTCGATCTGTGCTCGATTTGAAAACGATGTAGACTTCTTAAACTGAATTGTTACTATGGATGAGACTTGGGTACATTTGTACGATCCATAAACAAGGCAACAATCAATGGAATGGCGACACTCTGGTTCTTCAAGACCTAAGAAGTTTGTGTCCAAAAATCTGCTGGAAAAGTTCTTGCTTCAGTTTTTTGGGATTTCCATGGAGTAATCATGATTGATTTTTTGGATAAGGGTAGAACAATAACTGGAGATTACTATTCGACATTACTGACCACTCTACGGGAAGAAATTAAAGAGAAAAGACGCGGAAAGCTATCCAAAGGTGTTTTGTTTTTGCAGAACAGCACCCCTGCACACAAATCTCATGCTGCCATGCAAAAAATTCGTGATTTAGGGTTTGAATTACTAGAACACCCCCCTTATTCATCAGATTTGGCTCCGTCCGACTATCATCTCTTTCCCCAACTGAAGAAAAGTTTAAAAGGTCATACATTTTCTTCCAACGAGGAGGTAATAAAAGCTGTGGAGGTTTGGTTTGCAGTACAAGAAGAAACATTTTTTGTGATAGGTCTAGATACGTTGCAGGTTCGCTGTAATAAATGTATCCAATTAAGAGGAGAATATGTTGAATAATAAAATATTTTGACATTGAAATTTTGCTTGGTTCTATAGTAGGCTAAGAATTTTTCAATATATCCTCGTATATATTTCAACAGGCGTTTTAAAAAATCCCGGTTTGCAAGTGAATCCACCTGTGATCCCATAAAGCAAGAGTTTCTTATATTTCAAAATATGTTCAACTTACAATTAGGTATATTGATACCAGCGGGAATCGCGCTGCCAGCGAAGGTTAGAACATCCAAAGATGTAAAATCAGGTTTTAGAAATGTGTCTTTTTCAAAACCTTTATTCCACGGAAGTAAAGTTAAAAACTTCTCCGCATTTGACACTAATGTGGAAAATTTGGCAGACATTGCTCTGTTAACAACAGCTACGAATCCTTCAAATTCTCCTCTAACTCCTGCAGGATCCCTGTAATATAATAATAACTAAAATACTATAATAATTTTATTAATGCATATAAAACTATCAAACACAACATGAACAATGTCAAAAGGGGTGACAAATGAGAAAAACAGCTAAAGAGACTTTATGCCTATAACTAAAGTATTCAAGAAATGAAAGAATGTTTGTGTCTATGACATCAACTGCTACAGTTTATTTAGCTACATCTATTCTGTATAGATTTTGCTACTATTTTTCCGGCACTACTAGGGAAAACCATTGTTAATTAGAACCCAACAGTTAATGATAGAGTGGAAATTTATATACCTAGGACTTTGAAAATATTTTCGAAATAGAAATTATATTTAAAGATCTAGTTGTGTGAATTGGATGTTGAATTATATTTTCATTATTAACTATTAAACAAGATAAATATATTAATCCTATACCAGTAAAAACTGCAAATGAAATAAAAGCCAAAGCCAGATGTCAAAGAAAACACTCTCTACAAAAATTAAACATGTTTCTTTTGACAATTACAACACAAATCTAAATCAGTATGGAGATTTTACACAGATACTGTTAAAATCAATTAAACAAGAAATTATTCCTGTTCCCTTACATTGAAGTACTATGTTTTCTATTTCACAAGGCAATCCAAAAATCCTCTTCTCACACAAAATGAAAAAGGAAATTGATATGCTACCAACCAAAATACCTCACGTACAAAAATTCTCTGAAAATTTTCAAGAACAAGAACTATGTAGTTGACTTATTACTTTTCCGCCCAACCTATCTAATATGCAAGAAAAGTATTGGTTTACCCCAAAAAAGTTGAAAGAACAACACGAAAAAACGGTTTTTAGGACAAAAAACCCTGTGTGTATGTCGTCGTTGTAGTCAGAAATTTTATGATAGAATATTACTCAGGACATCTCACAGATGAACCCTACTGATTTTAAGCTCACCAGAGCCAGTACAGCAGGTGCTATAGTACTTTAAGTACGACATTTTTGGAGAAATTTCAGTTTGTTAGCCTGATACAGCCTCCGGAGTATATACAAGTGACCAATTTTATGATTGGATATTATTAAGGGCATCTCAAAGATGAACCCTATTGATATTCAACTCACTAAAGCCAGTACAACGAGTACTATAGTACTTGAAGTACCAAATTTTTGTCAATTTTGGAGAATTTTCAGTTTGTTAACATGATGCAGCCTCCGGAGTCCAACAAGTCACCAATTTTACTATTGAATATTATTGAGGAAATCTCACGGATGAACCCTATTGATTTTCAGCTCACTAGAGCCAGTACAACAAGTGCTATAGTACTTTAAGTACGACATTTTTGGTCCTTTTTGGAGAAATTTCAGGTTGTTAGCACGATACAGCCTCCGGAGTGTATACAAGTGACCAATTTTATGATTGGATATTTTTTAAGGTGTCATACAGATGTACCCCATTGATTTTCAACTGAGTAGAGCGAGTACAGCGGGTCCTATAAATCCTGATATACATTTTTGGTTATTTTTGGAGAAATTTCGTTTTGTTAGCACAATACATTCCCTGAAGTGTATGCTAGTAACAATTTTATGATAGAATATTGATCAGGGCATCTCACAGACGCGGAAATGTTAGTTTTAATCATTAAAACTGTTTATTTTTTAATGGGATTAAACTTATATTTTGTTATTCCACTACTAATATAATTCAGATCAAATATCATTAATCTGGCAATTGATTCAAAATTGTGGTGGTTAAAAGGACATTCCATACCATGCCACAGAGTAGTAATCCTTACTTCTAACACTCTGGAAAATCATTTAGACCAACTAACATCTTAGCAAGACAATTGGAGATTTCCAATCAATACAAACATATTATCTAGAAAATAAAGAAAGGAAAAAGAAGATCAAATTTAAAATAAAAACTTGGTGTATAATATAATAAATATGAGTATATACGTACAAATACAGTACAACCATGATACGAATACAAATAAGACTGTCAAACAGTCTTCAACAATGCACATTGCATGAAAATCTCCAAGAAAAGACTGTTAGATTTAATTAAAAAGTTAAAACTTTAGGATAGATCCGTCAGATTGTTTTCATACCAACATAAAGCAATATCTAGTAATATACGAGGTCTGATAAAAAAATAACCATTATTTTCAAATTTCGTGAGTTACGTATGTTCGATTTTCGCATTTTTTTTTCTGATATATTGGTACACATGTCTGTTATATATGTTGGCAATATTAATCATTTTGGATTGTCAGTTTGTTTTTGACAGATAAAAAGGTTAGTCGTGTTTTGGTGTGTTCTTCTATTTTTTACTATTCGAAAAAATGGATCAAAGAAACTGTATTAAGTTTTGTGTAAAAAATGAAATTAAATGCGCAAGGACATTTGAAATGTTGATTGTGGCGTTTGGCGAGTCTACTATGAGCAGAACATAAGTTCAATTATGGAAGCGTCCAGAAGAGCCAAGACCGAAAAAAGCAAGTCAAGTACGGTCAAATGTGAAGGTTTTGCTCACTGTTTTCTTCGACTCCAATGGCGTGGTGCATCATGAATTCTTGCCACAAGGTCCGTACGGTCAATAAGGAATACTACCTTGAAGTTATGCGCAGTTTGCGCGAAGCAGTTCGTCAGAAACGCACAGAATTGTGGAAAAAGAAATCATGAATTTTGCACCATGATAACGCACCAGCTCACACATCGATGCTTGTGCGTGAGTTTTTGGCCAAAAACAAAACCGTTATCATGCCTCAACCACCGTATTCACCGGACTTGGCCCCCGCTGACTTTTTCCTCTTCCCAAAACTGAAAACACCGATGAAAAGAAAGCGTTTTGCTACGATTGAGGAGATAAAAGAAAGATCGAAACAGGAGCGTTGGCGATATCAAAAAGCGCGTTTCAGAAGTGTTTCGAGGATTGGAAAAAACGCTGGCATAAGTGTATTATATCTGAGGGGGATTAATTTGAAGGGGACAAGATAGTTATTGATGAATAAATAAATACTTTTTGAAAAAATTGAAAATAGGGGTTATTTTTTTATCAGACCTCGTATAATAATACATATCGTCAGTATACAAGAGAAAGCGACTAAGTCCAGAATTCTAGATTTTTGGATTTAATGCTCATGTACCTGAAATGCAATACTATTTTTAAGGAAAAAAGGAACAAGTCCAAAAATGTCATAATAATGCTTATAATTTCAAATTCCATAATGACAATAGTTATTTGTATGCTTAGGCCGCGAAATACCTTTTTAACGTACCGAAAGAATAGTTATCGCCGAGGCCGCTTGCGGCCGAGGCAAGATAATCTTGAGGTCGTTAAAAAGTTTCGCGGCCATGGCATACACACTATTTTTTCGTGCAATCGTTAAAATTATTAAACTAGATAATTGTAAATAAATATATTATTGCTCTAAAATCAACAGCAGTTCAATTTATTTATGTTAACGTGTGCTACTCTCGTCTGGCTCTGGGACAAGACTCTGCTAGTTATCAAGGTATCATCTGCTACAACCATGCACTCAAATTATTTGGACACACATGTAGCTTAGTAAGCTTCAAGTCAGCTTTATACAATCATCTCATCCAAAATGTTTTTTACTCTGTTGAGGAATTTCTATTATCATAATGACTTTCTGATTTATCTACATAAATAAATGGTGGTTCCAAAAAAAAGTCTATATTCCTTATTTATATATTTGAAATAAGTCTTTTCCAGTGTAAGCATTGTGTCTCCTGGAATACTTTATCTGTTTAATTGTATTTTGTACATATCCTTAGTGGTATCTTTGTAAGTACTCACGTATATGTTTTGTTTTTACTGATGTTTGTTGGGTGTATATACCATAGAAAAATTAAATAATTATAAAAAAAAATAATAATAACAATAATCAAATATTACATATATTTTCAACTGTTTGTGTCTAACCTATACATAGGTTAGTATCCTTGACTAGTCTGATAAAATTTTATAAATGTATGTAATGCAGATGTAGAATTTTCAATGATGAATAAATTTCTTTCTTTCTTTCTTATGGAAATGATATGTTTCAATATATACAAAATATTTTGACAGTTCTTGACAAAACGCAAAATGTCTGATACTGATAGCGATATTTCAGTACCTTTCACTCCTCCTGAACTCAAAAGCGTTGTAAATTCGGCACTTTCCGTTTTAATACCTGAAAAATCTAAACGGCAGTACGAAAAATGTTACAGCGAGTTTAAAGATTGGTGTGACAAACAGAATGTTAAGACTATGTCTGAAAACATTTCATTGTTTTATTTGATGCAGAAATCAAATGTTGTAAAAAGTTCAACTTTATGGAGCATTTATTCCGTGCTGAAGTGTATGCTGAACATACGAGACAATATTGACATCAGGCAGTTTTCAAAATTAGTACCATTTCTGAAAAGAAAAGCAGTAGGTTATCGAGCAAAAAAGTCTAAAAGTTTTTACGCGTGAGCAAATTGATACATTCCTGAAAGAAGCTGATGATGAAAAATACTTATTGTTGAAGGTAAGCGTTAAGAGATGTCATTTACAATTGTTTTATTTATTGTACTGATTTTTGTAGGTAGTTTTGATAATGGGAATATCTGGTGCCTTGCGACGAGATGAGTTAGTAAAAATGGCCATTAAGATATTCAGGAAGAGAATGTTGTATTAATAGTAACCGTTCCTGATACCAAGACGGATAAGAAGCGCGTTTTCACTGTTACTAATATTGATTTCATAAAAATTTATCGTAAAAAATATGCAGCTCTTCAACCAAAACATATTGTTAATAATCGTCGTATATTCTTGAGATACGTAAACGGAAAGTGCACCGCACAAGTTGTTGGAGTGCATACCATTGGGAAAATGCCTAGTATGATTGCTAAGTATCTCAGATTACCAAATCCTGAAACATACACAGCTCTGCCACGCTGCTTGCCAATACTGGGGCTGATATGTCAATTCTAAAACGTCACGGTGGATGGAAGTCCACGTCAGTAGCGGAAGGGTATATAGATGACTCTATCGAAAATAAGAAGCAAATTTCCAACTCAATTTCTGACGATATAGTATCTGGTTTGAATATAGGCAATAACCATTATTCAGAAACACTAGATGTAGTTGCTTCAACTTCTGGAGTAAATATAAGTAATAATACAAACTGTACAATTAATGTTAATACTCATCCTAAATAATATAAGTACTTGTGTATTTGTTGGTATTCAATAAAAATAATCCTTGTCTTTGTGGTATTTTAGAAATGTCAAATTTGGAAATGACGTTTGGTTTCGCGGCCGTTGCTATGGGTAACGGCTGCGAAATTAAATTTCGCGGACTGTGCTGAGAACGCGAAATACTGACTTCGCGTGCAATTGCACGAAAAGTCCATTTTTTAAAAACATGTACAAGAGAAAATGACTAATTGGACTATTGATTGAAAGACAATTATAACAATAGCAAGATCCAAGAGAGCCTACATTATACAGCAAATGACATACAGTGACATTATTGACTTGAAGGAACTTGGTAAATCTCTACTACAAAATACAATTCGGGATGAAGGGAAAGAAAAAATAGAATGGTTAAAGATCAAACAATTAAGATACGAAAAGGAGAATTTTTTTTATAATGTTCCAATACAAAACTGTGATGAATAGTACAAAATGTTTAATGTTAAAGGTAAAGTAAAAGGTAGGCACAGAAATATTCCAAAAGAAAACGAGTTAAAGAAATGTTATATTGAACCCTTACCTATATCGATCAAGAAAAAAAATTATTTAATTAAACTTTGCCAAAAGGAGGTAATTCTGGTCGAATACCATGGTTGGTACTTTAACATACCAAGTAACAATTCCTTAACAGACAGGTGTCCAGAACCATCAGACAATGAGCATAGTGATGATGACATATGAAGTTGAAACTAATTACTAGTCTGCTAATTGTTTAATTAAGTATAGCCTTTTTTAAATATTCTAGAAACTCACTGTTTATAAAAATCATTTATAAACTGATGAAGTTGAAATTAATTTTTAGTCTAGTATTTGTTTAAGTAGTCATTTTTAATTTGAAATATATATTCTAAAAACTACATTGTTTATAAAAATCATTTTAAACTAACCTAACCTAAAATAATTGATTTATAAATCAGAAGCAAATATTAAAATACTAATAACTCAAAACTACTATATTTGGACTCAGTCACTTTCTCCCGTATATCGACGATATTTAAAGAAATTTTTAAATTTTATCTATGCTTTCTTATTAGTCAAATTTACATTGAATTCAACGAAATAAATCCTTACCTGTAAGTTTCTATAAAACCAATGTAACTTTCTACAGCTGGTCCCTTATCTTTAATCCAATACCTAGATCCCAACTTATGAGCATCTAGAGAACCACTTCGAAAAGAAGAAATGTATGCTTTAAGCATATTAACTTCATTTTCATTTGCTGCAAATGCAATAGCTTCATGTAGGTCTTTAGCTACTTGACCTATTAAAGGGGAATAATCTCCACAAGTTACTTGATATGTTATATCACCGTCTGTATGAGTCTTAATTACTTTTTTTTCTTCTGAAGCCAGTCTAATCTCATATGTAGTCTACAAATAGTGGGTTAGAAGATCTTATCATATTAAATAAATTGTTTAGTAGCGATAGCAAAAAGAAGCCCAAAGTTGAATGTTGAGAAATGTAGAAAAACTTTTGATATTCTATTCTGGACTCCTTCATCATTATTTTCATTATAAACTGATTCTGTTTGTATAAAAATATCATAAATGGAGAATACAATTAACTAAGAGGAACGTCTTTTATTTGAATAATAATAGAGTTCAAACTTGTTGCATGGAACAAGTTCAAACAACCAACTAAAAAATATGTAGGGACGCTTTTGAAAGACTCTAAATTCAACTTTGTTTAATTTTTATAAATGTTGGCAGATTAATAAAAAATGCACTAAATTTTACCTAAAATTACCTTATTGTCAGCAGATACAGTTTTAAACAGTCTTGTATTGTAACATTCCATTTTTTCAGATTTGAGCCAGTTTTGTACCTTCTCATTGTCTTCAGGGGTGCAGTTATGAGACAAATAAGTGGTAATCCCACTAGGGCTGTATCCAAGACAACTTTTACCATTTTCAAGATCATACAAAGAGTCTTTGAGTTGGTTCCATAAAGGTTCAAGTTCAGACCAAATTGGACTGAGTTTTAATAAGGCTCCTAGACGTTCTTTTTCAATATTTGGAATGAATTTAGTATCTCCAAAGCCCTAAAACCAAAATATGAACAATTAAAAAAATTGCTGTCACTTATGATGTCATCAATTAAGGATTTCATTTCATACCTGAATTTTTCTGTAAAATCAGAGAATAACAGAAGAGTGTGCTTCGATGAGATTTGTTAAATGTTGCAAAATAATCAAAAATAAAACAATACAAATTCTTAGATAGCTACATGTATTGACTGTAATATCTGAGAATTGATTCAATCAAAGTACTAAATGTGCTACTCGAGATGATTTACCAGAACTAGCAATGTAATTTACGAAAAACACGAAAGGTTGAAGACTGCAATGTCAGAGGACAAAGTGATGACTGTAATGTTAAAAGTTACGGAAGATCCTCATATCTCAGTAAGTCATACTGTCGTCCAAAAAATTCTAAGAACAAAATGCATCCTTACCTACCATATACAGCGAAGGCAGAAATTATTGGATGATAATTATGAAAAGCAGGAGCAAAACAGAGACTTTATCAATTTTGTATTATTTGCCGTTGAAGTAACTTTTTATGAACATGGGTTTGTTAATAAACACAATTTCCATCATTATGCAACAGATCAACCACATTGTATGTGGAGTATCAGTCAAACAAGGGATCATTAAATGTATGGGGTGGAATAATTGGAAATCATTTTATAGGCACATATTTCTTTGGTGGAACTGTTATTTAAATTTCTTACAAAATGAATTACCCCAACTAAATCATCATTTACCTGCTCATGTTAGGCATGAATGTGGTACCTATATGATGGGGCACCAGTTCACTATACCCAACTGATCAATGAACATTTAAATAATGAATTTCCCAGACAATGGATAGGTAGAGGAGGAACTCATAAATGACCCCTCGTTCACCAGAACTTACAAAAATGGATTTTTTTGTGGGATTACGTCAAAGAACAAGTATACAAAATAGCCACCACTATTAAGGAAGACATGAATAATATAATTAGAGAGAGCTGATGTTGATGTCACATTGTGCTAGCAGTGCTTTTGAAGTATTAAATAATTGATTTTGTCACATAAAATTAACAGAAATAGAAGTATTTTAAACTTCAGATTCAGACCAAACCTGTTAAAAACATGAATATTTTTAATTTACAAATTAAAAATGTAATTTTCTTCAGAACAATCAATTTTAGAGAGTACATTATGGTAGAATAATATACTGGGTGTGCTATCTTCTGAATTAATGCATATTCAAAAATACCCCGAACCCCAAATGAAACTTCTACTCTGTTCAGACATTTCAGCCATCCTTTAATTTTGTATGCACCAAATAAATTTAGTTGCTTATCACTGATAACGTTTACTAGACAGCATTTATAGTGCATCAATGTTCATCAAATGATTATGGGAAAAGAAAAGATAGGGGTAGATGCTGAATTAGATGGTAAAAAAAAATACAGGGTGTCGAGTATATCACAATAATATTTTGTAAATGTGTATCGGTGCAAATAAAACAACTTTTATTTAAAACATTTCTTTGTATTTTTTATCCTAAGTAAGTTATTGAACTTCCACACACTAAAGGGCCACCAATATATTAATAAATTAAAAACGATTAAGTGAATATTGAATTTTATTTCAATTAACACATAATCAGTACTTATCAATCTTAACTAACTCTCGCCAAAATAATCTGTCACTTGTCATCCCTCTCTTCGTCTTCCACTCTGGTCTCGACTGACAGTGGTCAGCCAGACACTTGGATAAACGAGTTAATCACTACAGTTGGCCGTTCTGACAAGAGAATCGTCTCGATTCTCTCCCAGACAATTTTTTTTTCAAGAACTTTATTCAAATAATGCTACGAGAGTTACATGTATATCACAATATTAATTAGAAAAAGAGATAGCAGCACTATCCAAAAAAAGGTTATTCCAAAGCAGCACAGTACGTGCAGTTAAACAAATAACAATACTACTATATAAATTACAACAATACAATTAAAATTCACTTACGGATATATTGCACAAATGTATCTTAAAATCTAATAGTTCTAATAATTGATTACTCACAAAATAGAGTTATACCAGTCTTATTCAATTTTGTAATACGGAAGAAAGAAAATAAAAAACAAAATGATGTCAATTATTTGTTGAGTATGCAGGTATAATAACTCTTGATTTTATTCTTAAATATACTGATATTAGAGCTGTCTATTATTTCCTTGGGGAAGAGTATTATAAGTTTTCATGCATAGTGTAATGGGATTATGTAGGCCAATGTTAGTACGTACAGGTTCCAAAAATACATTTTTATGCACTCGAGTATTGTATTCATGGAGCTGATTAACAAATGTAAAGTTAGTGTTTTTAAATGAAACTCAAGGTCTCTAGTTAATTCCACTAGAGACCTTGAGTTTCATTTAAAAACACTAATATGAGCATATTCCACGAAGTAAGGGTCGAGACAGTCAAATGTAAAGTTGGTATTGCATTTAATTTGTTCATTCATAACCTTGTAAGCAAATTTACTTTGTTCAATTTCTAGAATATCCTTAATAGGCAGTATCTTGGCTGCTCTGTATATGGTATCAGTTGAGGTTCTGTAATCAAGGCTGAATAAAGTTTTCACGACTTTGTTTTGAAGTGTGTTCATTTTTTTGAATAATATCTGTCCACATGATCCCCATATAGGAATCAAGTAGCTAAATATTGATAAGAAATATGCACTGTATATTTGGTGGAGTGAAGATGGGCAAAGGTAGTTTCTACAAAGATATAGGGCACCAACCATTGGAACTACTTTTTTTTCTATATGGGTGACATGATTATTCCAGCATAGGTTTTCATCGACTATTAATCCCAGATACTTAGCATTATGGACTATCATTATTTCTTTTCCTCCTATTTCCAATATAATGTCCTGTTAGTTTCATGTTTTTCTGAGAGAAAATTATATAGGTAGTCTTTTTTACATTGAGCTGAAGTTTATTTTTTGCAAGCCAACTGTGGTATCTTTCAAGGTCATCATTTACTATTGTTTCGAGTTGTTTCAGATCTTTACCCTTGTATACAAGTACAGTATCATCTGCAAATTTAAAATATCTACCTATAATGTTAGCAGTTTTCAAATACAGAACATGTATTGTATAAAGTAGTGATCCAAGGACTGAGCCTTGGGGCACACCTTCTTTGGTGTTTTCTGTTTGGCTCAAACAGCCATCAACTACTGTAAATTACTCGCGATCTAGAAGATATGTTTTTATTAATGAGAGAGCATTTCCTCTTATTCCCAATTCTTCAATTTTTGTGAGAAGTATTGAGAAATCAACCACATCAAACGCTTTTCGTAGATCCACAAATACGGCAAGCGCATAGTATTTATCATCTAGTGATGAAACAATGTGGTTAACAAAGTCTATACTTGCACTTAAGGTGCTACTATTTTCTTGAAATCCGTACTGATATTGGTCAAAGTCAACACATTTTTTTATGTAAGTGATAATACGTTTTTTCAAAATAACTTCTATGAACTTTGATAGAGTAGGAACTACTGAAATAGGTCTATAGTTATCTATATTATTTGGGCCATATTTGTGTATGGGTGTTACTTTGCTGACTTTGAGAATATCCGAGAATATACCTTGTTTGAATAATTCATTTATTAATTTTACTAAAATAGGTACAATGTATTCCTTGAGTGTTAAAAGATATTTGTTATTAATGTTATCATAACCAGGTGCTGCATTTTTATTCAATTCATATAATGCTTATTGAACTTCTTGGGCATTTGTTTTGTATAGATGCATTGAACAATGACTGCTGATTTCCTCAAAATCAGCAGATGATTCTGATTGTAAGTTTACATTATTTATTATTGATTTACCTATATTAACAAAATACTGGTTCGTTTTTTCAGCTATATTTTTGGGATCATCAAGGATTTGTCCCTCAATTTCTAGATTAGTGATCTGACTTCTTTGGTTATTGCCTTTAATAAGACTATTGATGAGTTTCCATTGCCTTTTCTGGTTATTACCTGTATTGCTCCATTTTTTTTTCAAAATATTCCTGTTTCAGTTTTTTGCATTTATTCTCTACAATATTTTTCTGTTTTTTAAACTCTCTAGCTGTATTCTGATTAAATGGGTGTTTTATTTTTTCCATGTATAATTTATCGCGTTTTTTTATTAATTCTAAAAATCCCCTTGTAATCCAATCCTTACCTTCTTTATATTTTATTTCATATTGAGTTGTTGAACCTTTTTTACAATCTTGTATGGCTGATGATAGTGTTTCAAAGCTATTTATTTTGTAGCTGTTGATCAGCTTTTGAAATTTTTGTTTGAAGTCATTTTGATTTAGTATGGTTTGTTTGTGAGATACCTTTTTGTTAGTCTGTGGAGATTTAGTATTAGTATTAAGTTGTATATTCAAGATTTTATGATCGGTTATGTGGTTAAGGATAGTTATGTAGCATTCTATATTTTTATTTGTCAAGACATGATCTAGGATGGATTTGGAGTTTGCTGTTGATCGAGTTGCATAATTTTCTTCAATCACATTACAAATCTTAAATCCATTAAGTGCTAATATACATAAACTATATCATCAAATGTCAATAAGAACAACATTGGAAATATATAATACAGGCAATAGTTTATAAGAAGCGTTGTGCTCTTTAAAAATGGGATACATAATACTTGCTACTTAATACATAAATGATGTAGTCAAGTATGTGTAGTAAAAGCCTCGTAATAACATTAATAACATAATATACATAATGCTTGTTGCTTAATGCATGCATAACATAACAAGTGAAGATGGTGCCAGCTAACTACTTCTCGCAAGTGTGTAACCACACGAGCCAAATAGAGGTTGTAGGAAGATGGAATCTTCAGTTAAGACTAAAGACTCTGAACTAGAAGTCATTACGGCATTCTTGAACAGACCCAAGAAGGTCGAAACCGGTCAGTGTACTATGCCCTTCTCCTTGCGGTTGCGAATCACCATAGATGTCTGTATCGACAAACGGGTCGATCGACATCATATTCTTCAAAGGGGATGTAATGTTCATATTCAGTGCTATTCAAAGATATCTAAATTTCGTATTCGGTCCGATCACTTGTCAAATTTGACAGTTCCTCCCTAATAGGTTCATGCTTTATTGTTTGAATTTAATTCAGGTTGAAATTTGTGTCGATTTCTTTAAACACATATTGTATATTGTGGAAAAATTTTAACTTGTTAGTTTTGACTATTTTGGAGTTGATTTAGTGCTTCTTGGGTATATTTCTGAATTGAGTGTAGATTTTTTCCGCTTCAAAACAATGCTAGACCAACAGCCTATAAACTCGTTTTAACATGGGATTCAAATGTGATTTATGGTAATGAAAAAAACTGTTTCACTAATAACAGATCATTGTGTGATGTAATTTTCTTGTAGTTTTTGAGATGATATGCTGTTGCTATTTTTAACTTAGGAAACGCAATGTATTACATTTTTTATGAATTTTTAAAAGTTTGGCATTCCATATGGAAAGAGTATTCATGATATCATGTTGCCATGTTATTTCAAAAGATTTGGTAACCTTGATAAACCCTGCTTGTTTGTTTACGAAGGCTCAGGTCAATTGGTCAATTAAATTATCGTTAGTGGCTGTATTTTGTTGAAAATCACTCTATTAGTTTTTCTTGTTCAAGTACCCAAAGGACCCTTTTATTAATTATTGCCATAATTTTGCAAGAAATGGGTAGTTAAGAATGTATATCTGTTTCCAAGTAATGTGTATGATAGCTTGTACCCACAAAGACGAAAAAAAAAATTTTGTCCAAATTAAATTAAATATTTTGAGAAGATGCAGATTGGGGTAATGGAGAAGTTTTTCCAGAAGAGGCAATGGGATATTGTCTGGTTCTGGTGCAAATTTTAGTACATCTAATGTTAGATGGATATTAAGTATCTATGTTGTCTCCATTATTTTCACAATTGAAGTCATTAGGTTCTTTCTTATAATTGTAATTCAAAAACTCTTCTCAACAGTTCTTGTTGCTAAAGATACACTCAAAGTGATCAGTAAAAAGTTCAACTATCTAATTCAACTCTTTTATATCTTTGTTACTTTAAATTAGATATTGGAAAATTCATGGTTACTATATATTTTCCTGATATTTTGCCACATTCTATACAGTAATCCCTTGTCAACCGCGGGGGTTGCGTTCCGGATAGAGGACCGCGGTTGGCAAAACCGCGGTTGACGAGGGACGTCTTTGCAGTATATGTACTCGAAAACAGTAAAGTGTAATCTCTATGTATGCAGGGTACGAATATCTAATAAATGACAAATAAAATACATAATTATTTATTATGTATATGTATAATATATTTATTTGGTTAAAAATATAGACTTATTTACGGAAATAATGTAAAATTGTTGGTTGTTTCATTTTTTTTCTGAGATCCTTTTCGATTTCCCTATATGGTTGTAGTAGTCCATTCAAACCATTTGAAAATTTTAGGCTCCTTTCTAGTGAAGGGTCTTCATCATAAACTACATCTTGCAACTGCTGTGCAATCCTTAAAATATTTCGTACACTAGTTAATGTTAGGGTTGTAGAAGTCATAGTGTTAGTCGTTGCTTCGTCGGTAATTTCATTATCTGTAGTGTCGCCTTCGTCCTTCGATGTATCCTCCAGAATTTCAAGCAGTTCTGTTTCTGAAAGTTCCTTGTCGTCAAATGCTAGAACTTCTTCAACGTCACTTGGTTGTAGCTCATCAAAACCCTCGCCATGAATCTGATGCAGAATTCTTACAATGTCATCAATTTCTGATGCTTGATTTGGAATTGCTGATGTGTCAGCAACAACCTCTGGCCATAGCTTTCTCCAGCAGGCATTTAATGTTGACGGACGTAACTCATCTACCGCTTCTTTGATAAATGTTATGCAATGGGCAATATTAAACGATTTCCAAGTCTCAGTGACAGTGAGAGAAGGATTTTGTTCCATGCTATTCAATACATAACTGAACGTTCGCTTGACATAGTACTTTTTAAATGCTGCTATTATTCCCTGGTCCAAAGGTTGTATTAGTGATGTAGTGTTAGGAGGTAGGAACTGAACTTCTATGTTTGGATCACAAAATTTTAAGGTTTCAGGATGGCCGGGAGCATTATCGATGAGGAGTAAAGCTTTGAATGGCAACGATTTTGATGCCAAATATTGCTTAACACTGGGTATGAAGCAGTTAAGAAACCAGTCTGTAAATAGTTTTGCAGTAACCCATCCTTTTTTATTTGCTCTCCAAAAGACTGGCAGATCATTCATGTTCTTATTTTTTAAGGCACGTGGTTTAATAGATTTGTATACGAGTAGTGGTTTTATCATATGGTTACCTGAAGCATTACAGCAAAACAGAAGAGTAAGCCTATCCTTTGCAGCCTTAAATCCTGGAGCAGATCTTTCGGTTTGAGACACAAATGTTCAAGCAGGCATCCTCTTCCAAAATAAACCTGTCTCATCGGCGTTAAATACCTGATCGGGATGATATCCTTTGCTTTCAATGAGTTGTTTCAGTTCGGTTGGATAGCGGTTAGCTGCCTCGTGATCTGCAGAAGCTGACTCCCCAGTAATTTTTACGTTGTGCAATGAAAAGCGTTTTTTAAAATTTTCAAACCAACCCTTACTAGCTTGAAAGCTTACAGTTTCTTCATTAGTATTTAGACTCTCGAAAAGACGCTTAGCCTTTTCTTGAATAATTCTACTGCTTAGAGGCACTCTTTTTTTTGTTTGATCTTCGATCCAAATTCCGAGAGCTCTTTCCATCTTTTCCATTATTTGAGGTCGCGAGAAACATGTTACTTTACTGCTGGTACTAGCACCACACGAAACACTAGCCCGAATTGCTTGCTCACTTTTTTTTATTGTTCTTACTGTGGACTCATTCACTTTAAACTTTTTTGAGACACTCGCATACGTTTCCCCTGCCGCAAGGCAATCTAACAATTGAATTTTCGTCTCAAGAGTCATCACATTTCGCTTCCTTTTAACAAAGCGTCGCTCTGTGGACGCCATTTATTCTTAAAATTTGGGCACTCACTACTAAATATAACTACGTTAGTAATTAAACTCACAAAAATGGTAAAATTATTCTAAATCACTTGTTTCGACTGAATAACTATCAATTAGATGCGTAATATAACTGCCGACTGTGAATATTCGCCGCCAACCACCAACTGTTTGCTGCAAAAAAGCAATAAAACAATTCCCAGAAAATTAAAATGCATAGATAAACTGTAGAGTTTTCGCATCGACGAAAATTTACCGCGCTGCTAATTCGAGTGAAACTTCTAATTTTGACTAGACGATTGCGCAAGGCAAAACCGCGGATAATCAATACCGCGGTTGAAGAACCCGCGGTTGACGAGGGATTACTGTATTTATATTTATGAAATTGACTGTCTCGACCCTTACTTCGTGGAATATGCTCATATTAGTGTTTTTAAATGAAACTCAAGGTCTCTAGTTAATTCCACAATATAATACAAGTTATTGAAAATTCTAAAAAATTGACAATTGTTTCGATAAATCAATATCATCGTCAGAATAACAGAAGTTATTCTGACGATGATATTGATTTATCGAAACAATTGTCAATTTTTTAGAATTTTCAATAACTTGTATTATATTGTGGAATTAACTAGAGACCTTGAGTTTCATTTAAAAACACTAGTATTTATATTTCTTTTTAGCTTATTAAATGATTAAGTTGGAACTTCTGGAACTGTTGGCAATACTCATGCCCAACACACAAAAAAAATTTTTTGTCCAAATTAAATTAAATATTTTGAGAAGATGCAGATTGGGGTAATGGAGAAGTTTTTCCAGAAGAGGCAATGGGATATTGTCTGGTTCTGGTGCAAATTTTAGTACATCTAATGTTAGATGGATATTAAGTATCTATGTTGTCTCCATTATTTTCACAATTGAAGTCATTAGGTTCTTTCTTATAATTGTAATTCAAAAACTCTTCTCAACAGTTCTTGTTGCTAAAGATACACTCAAAGTGATCAGTAAAAAGTTCAACTATCTAATTCAACTCTTTTATATCTTTGTTACTGTATATTAGATATTGGAAAATTCATGGTTACTATATATTTTCCTGATATTTTGCCACATTCTATATTTATATTTCTTTTTAGCTTATTAAATGATTAAGTTGGAACTTCTGGAACTGTTGGCAATACTCATGCCCAACACACAAAAAAAATTTTTTGTCCAAATTAAATTAAATATTTTGAGAAGATGCAGATTGGGGTAATGGAGAAGTTTTTCCAGAAGAGGCAATGGGATATTGTCTGGTTCTGGTGCAAATTTTAGTACATCTAATGTTAGATGGATATTAAGTATCTATGTTGTCTCCATTATTTTCACAATTGAAGTCATTAGGTTCTTTCTTATAATTGTAATTCAAAAACTCTTCTCAACAGTTCTTGTTGCTAAAGATACACTCAAAGTGATCAGTAAAAAGTTCAACTATCTAATTCAACTCTTTTATATCTTTGTTACTGTAAATTAGATATTGGAAAATTCATGGTTACTATATATTTTCCTGATATTTTGCCACATTCTATATTTATATTTCTTTTTAGCTTATTAAATGATTAAGTTGGAACTTCTGGAACTGTTGGCAATACTCATGCCCAACACACTGTTTACTACCACTACACTGTCTGGCGCATGTTTTGATAACCAAGTTATCATATACAGAGTCCGAAGGTAGTAAATAGTCTGTTCAGTATTATTAAATATTTTCAATCAGAATTTCATTATTGTAAAGGTGTTTGTCTTTTTAAGTTATTCTATTTTTCATACTTGATTTTCAGCTGAGAATTATTCTTGTACATTTTTTAAGAGATGGGTCATAATATGACCCTTATTATGTGTATTGTCACTATTAATATCTGATTCAATTTTATCAGATATTATCATTACTTACTATCTGATTTAATTTGATGTGAGTATTCTGTTCAATTAATATGTATTGGATTTAAGTAGGAATAAAAGAATGGTTAACTGATGGGTGTTCTTTTGATATTGGCATTTTGAAAATAATACTTTTAATAAATATTTATTTTGTGAATCATTAACATATAAAAATGGTCTATAAATAATCTATTTGTTAATCCTTGATAAACAATATCACTAAAAACATGTTTATGTACTTGAGAATAATGGTTGATAACAGGTTTTTGTGGTACCTATTGTGTTTAATTAATGTTATCTTATCAAACATACTCATATCATTTGATCTTTTTGTTTTATAAATATGAAAATTACTAGGGACTCGATTTTGCATAGTATGTGGTATTTTTAAATTTATTAAATCTTTTTACTAATTTGAATATTTATTATTTTTGCTAAAACCTACTGAATATTTTACCTTTGTGATGCTGGCAGAACCATTTCTGCAGAATCAAATCAAACCTATTATAATTTTTAGTACTCATTTTGTACAAATTTTTACCACAAAAAATGATTTTGTACCTTTACCCATTAAAGAAAAAAACATGGCGCTGGCATCATGTTAACCTGGAGAGCCCAAATTAAAGTAATTTAAAAATGAAAATTAATAGAAGAAATTGATAAACTGAATTTGTACTGATTTTTACCACAAAAAAGATTAACGTCAACCCTCTCAAACAAACCCGGTTTCAGTAAATTGAATAACAATCCCATCTTCTCTGATCTTTTTATTGTTTTCGATTTTTATTAGTTTATATTTCTTGACAAACAAAATTTTAAAGTTGATTCTATTAGTATTAAATTTGTACCACAAAAAACATTCCAAAATATAGAAATCAACCCCCTTAAACAACCTTTACTTCGATACATTGAAAAGCAAGCCCATTATCCTCTGATTTTTTCAAAATTTCTTGAAACACGAAATATAAAAGTCGATTCCATTAAAATCAAATTTGTAATAATTTGTATCACAAAAAACATTTCAAAATATTAAACAATTTAAACAACCCCTGCTTTCATAAGTTGTATAGCAAGCCCATTATCCCCCGATCTTTTCAAAATTTCTTGAAAAACGAAATATGGAATTTTATTCTATTTTTTTTTCGTTTTTTGGCTTTGGGAGTTGGATCCCATTCAGCCACGAACTAAGTAGATAAGTAATATGACATAAAAAGAGAAACAAAGGACATGTCGCAGCAAACATATTTACTCATATCCAAGTCACACATCATTCATTGCCCTATAAAACAGAATTCGTAGAAAACGAAGAAGAAAGGATAATAGACATGGACACTCGTTTCACGCTAAGGTGCCCGTCATAGCGACTTTATTTACAACACACAATAAAGGCAACGGTAGGGGGGTATATCATTGTTACAAAGGAAAGACAATAGGTATACTACAACTAACCTCTACCATTCTACATCTAAAATACAGTTGTACTGGTTTTTATATTTTTCTTTTGGTACGTTTAAGAAATTCCCATAATATAGTGCGAGCCATAGTATGTCGCCGACTGAGAAATAACAGAGAAACTTGACTTTGTGGGAGAGGAACCTTTTCTTTAGACAGAGTTTCCATCAGATATCTTGTAGCTTGACTATTATGTTGACAGCTAAACATCCAATGATTAATATCATCATAACTTTGATTACAATCACACAATTCGGAGTCGCTCATTTTAATTTTATAAAGGTATGCACGTACTGTTGCATGACTAACGAGACATCTGAAGTACATAGCGTTATTCTTTCTTATAGGATGACTATGCTCCTCAAGTCTTGTGGATGGAAGAGTGGGGTGTATTTTGCAGTATGAGTTATTGCTTCTGTTGCAGAATTGTGACCATTCTATTTCCCAATTGTGTCTCATACTCTCTCTTCTTGAGCAAATGACGTCACTCCATGGTAAACAAAGATCTTCCGATCCGGAGAGAACTGCGGCTTTCGCCAGTTGATCAACTTTTTCGTTTCCAGAGATTTGAAAGTGGCCTTTGACCCACATAAACGTTACAGACTTGTTAAGTTGTCTTAATTCAACTAATATGCATAATATTTTTACGATTATACTATTGCGATATATACTTCTTGCAGAGTTTTTAATGGCTGTTAAAGCTGACTGGGAATCCGAAAGGATGACAAAGTTTTGATATCGGAGATTACTGTATAAAGCCCAATACAGTGCATAGTATATGGCCAATAGCTCTGCAGTGAAGATTGAGCAATGACAATTTAATTTATATTGTAGTGTTGTTTCCTCGTTAGATATGTATACAGCACATCCCACACCTAAAGAAGATTTGGATCCGTCTGTAAATATTTTGCAGAGATTACCCAGCTTTCCAAAGTATTCTTCCATAGTTGTACAACAGCTACTTGGTACGTCGTAATTAGGTATAACTACTGTACACGAAAAAAAAGATATGTCATAGGGCGCTGAAAAAGCACTTTGTTCGTCACAATTATTTGACAGGTGTGATGTATTGGGATATACAATAGCTAAAATTGGAGAGTTTTTATTTAGCCACCATTTTTCTGTTAGGTTGCTGACTGATAATTGACCTATCTTCTGTAGAAGTACTTTTTGGTGGATGTACATTTAAGAATAAATTTCTCTGCAAGAAATAAGCGCCTCAGGTGTAAAGGAGGTTCACCACATTCAGCCAACAGTGTGTTAGTAGGCGTGGATTTGAGAGCACCTAAAACCAATCGTAAAGCCTTGAATTGTATTCTATCTAATTTGATTAAGCGAGATTTTGTGGCTGAGCCATATAAAAAACTTCCATAATCCAAGATGGATCTCATATAGGCCCTGTAGAACATAAGATTGGTTTTGGGGTCAGCGCCCCAATCGTAACGATTAACAACTTTCAGCATATTTAAACTTTTTTCACATTTGACAATACATTGGTTTATGTGATCATTCCAAGTTAGTTTTTAATCCAGTGTGATACCTAAGTAAGTATAATTTCTATTAACTGATATCGTCATATTAATGAGTTGCAGGTTGGAAACAGCTGGTAGACGATGTCGTGTGAAGAATACAACAGAAGATTTTTTAGGTGATAGGTGTAGACTTAGATCTGAGAAACATTTATTACAATGTTGCATAATGACTTTTAGAGTTTTAATGCACTGTTGATAAGTCTTTTCCTTTACATATAAACAGAAATCGTCTGCATATTGCAATATGTTGCACTCTATATCCATAACATGTACGTTTAAGGTATATAGGTTAAAGAGTAGCGGGCTTAGAACTGATCCCTGCGGTAAACCTTTGAAAACAAGTTGTGGGCCAAGAATTTGGTTGTTGCACCGAATAAATATTTGTCTATTCATAAATAGTTCAACCAAGACATACGCGCATCTGGATGGAATACCAATTTGAATTAATTTATTAAGAAGAGAATGCAGTTGAACATTATCGTAAGCACTGGTAATGTCCAAAAATAATGCAGCAAGATAATTGTTTTCGGTAAACGTTGATTGAATATCTGTGACTAGATGTGCAATGCAGTCTACTGTGCCTCTTTTCCTACGAAAACCAAACTGTGTCTCTGGAAAAACATTATTGCTTTCACACCACCATTCCAGTCTAATTTTCATAATCCTTTCAAATGTTTTTAATAAACAAGATATAAGGGCAATGGGTCTGAGGGCAGTTGAATCATTTAACTTCGGAATTGGAACGATAAGACATTGTTTTAAAGAGTCGCAATTGTCTCCTTTCATCAAGATATTATTATAGATTTTGCATAAGAACTGTAACGCTACATCCAGCATGTTTCCTAGCATAAGGTAATTAATTCCATCAATTCCTGGACTAGACTTTTTAGAAGTTTTAATACTTGTTTTTATTTCCTTGATGTTTATATGCTAGTAAACAATGTTGTTCTGGAGAATTAATAGGCCAATCTATTGGATAATGGACGTGGTCGGGTGCAATTTTTTGAAGCAAGTTTTCAACTAATGTTTCGTTGACTATACAAGATTTTTTAACACTTTGAACGTTATTAACCCTTCTCCATATGTCGCTTGGATGAGTTTGTCTGTTAAGTGAGGAGCAAAATTTGGCCCAATTTGTTCTTGATTTGGTTTTGAATAACCGTTTACACATAGCATCTAATCTTTTATATTCAATGAAGTTAGAAGGGATTAAGTTTGTTCTGTAAGCTTTTAACGCATTTTTCCTAGAATTTGTCGCTGCGAGGCATTCTTGATCCCACCAGGGAACGTATTTAGTCGGATTATGAGTAGTTGATTTTATTACCTTACAAGACTTATTTGCAGCTGCCGTTATTGTATCAGTGAGAAAATATATCATGGCGTTAGAATCGTTGCAAATAGGGACGGATTGGAATGATTCAATGATAGAGGTTTGGTATAACTTCCAATTAGCGTTGGACATTGACCATTTAGAAGTACGCTTAACCGAAAAAGTTTCCTTTTGGATATCGTTCATCACAATCCCAATAGGGAAGTGATCAGAACCATATGTGTCCGATAAAACGGACCACGTAAATGAAGAACATAATTTTGAAGATAAAATAGTCAAATCTACGGCAGATTTAGCTTGTCCTTGAGAAGAAATTCTTGTGGCACAACCGTCATTAGCTACAGCTAAAGCAGGAAAATAATCTAACGCTTCAACTAGTATATTACCATCTGTCGAGCACGTCTCCTAACCCCAGATTCCGTGATGAGCGATAAAATCACCACCGATGATACACTCGTGCTTAATCTGGTTAAATAAATTGATATAATCTTGTACGATTGCTTTAGTTGTCGAAGGTTTGTACAAACTTATAATTGTCAATTTTTCATCACCACTAGTAATGTTAATACCACATACTTCTATTTTGGGATTGAAGTTATTAACAAATTCAATAATTTCATATTTAATTGAGTTTGATATGAATATAGCCACACCACCATGTCCTTTGTTTCTATCTTTTGTTATTATATTAAAATTTTGAAACCTGTTGACATCCGCTGGTTTATACCAGGTTTCGGATATCAGAGCAATATCAAAATTGTCTTCAACATTAAGTTGTGTTAACGAAAATTTATTGGAATTTAAAGATCTGGCATTCCACTGAACTATTTTCAAGCTAGTATTGACCATGGTTAGTTGAATAAAGTATCGACAATATTTTTAATTTAACTATCAATATCATTTTCGTTAAATATTAACTTATTATTGATTGAACATGAAGAAGATTGAGGCATATCTCATATAAAATTTTCAAGCATGGTTTTTATTTTAGAACTAAGTTGATAGGCAAGTTTATCAAAATCACTTTCAGTATTCTTTTGACTAAACTGGAATACAGGACCTGCACAAAAACTGGTATTGTATTCTCTACGAATGGGAGGGAAGTCAGATAGAGTATTACTACTTTTTCTTTTTTTACGAGGATTTGAGCTAATTTCCGGAGTAGGTGGGGTTGGACTATTTCCTTTTAGAGGATTGCTAGAGTAACGATTTTGATAACTGGAAGGTCTTAGAGTGGGAAAACCAACTTCTGAATTAGCTAGTGGAGCAAACCTATTTTTTTGGATAATGCTGGTGTAGCTGGGATTATCGACTACTTTTTCAGCCTCTTTGAATGATATATTCAAATTAGCCATAGCTTCCTTGGTTTTCCTTTGTTTTATATATACTGGGCATTCCTTGAATGAAGAGGAATGGTTGCTAGTTTGACAGTGAACACAGTATCTACTACAGCTATTCGGACAATTATCAGTTTGTTCATCTGATCCGCAATTTTTACACCTTTTCTTACCTTTGCATTGAGACGATGTATGACCGTACCTAAGACAATGATAACATCGCATGACCGGACTAACATAGGTATCGACAGAGCACCTAACTTTATTAATGTAAATAAATTGTGGGATTAATTTGCCAACAAAAGTTACAATTATCATCTGCCTAGGAACCCGCTGTATAACTCCATCTTTCTCCACTGTTCTATTCAGCCGTTGTACCTTTTTAATTGACACATTCGATTTTATAATATTTAAAAGAGTATTTTCGCTCAGAGATGTGTCAACACCTCTTACTATGCCACGTCTTTCGGTTAAATAATTTGGAATGTATGCAATCAGGTTATTTTTCTCAAAAAATGGTTCTTCTACTAATTTATTGCATGGTTACTCGAATTTACTTCAATTTTTACGCGATTTTCTCCAACACTAGTTATTTCGGTAATATTATTTTCATAATTTGATAGCGCTAACAACTTTTTACCTAATTTCATCGGATGTAATCGACTAATATTTAGTTCTACATGCTCTACAAATATAAAGTATGGACCTAAATCGGTCGGTAGAAATCTATTGTCTGTATTAACTGGCCTACGACCACTGTTTACATTACTTGATATATTAGAACCTATTAGCAAGTTTTTTACTGACTCTGTATCATCATTGTTTTTGTTCACCGTTTTGTTTGAAATATTATTAATTGTTAAATCCATCGTATTTTGGTTATTTTCATTATTCATATCAATATCTCCAGAAAATGTAATTTCTTCCACATGCACATTAGGACAATTTCTTCTCGTTGATCGCAGACGTGGGTCCTTGCCCCCTTTTTCATATTGGCCACCGGACATCTGGGCTTCAGAGCCGGGGCAAAACAAATAATTAGATAAAAGCTACTTACAGTATCGTTGTTACACTAATTATATACAACACAGAAAAAATAATAATAGGAAACTGCTAGGTAAGTAAATCACTTATCGCAAGAGAACTCAAATCGATACGTCCGCACTGTAGGATAGTTCGACCGAGAATAATTTTATTCTATTATGACTAAATTTGTACCACAAAAAATATTTCAAAATATTAAAGCCAACACACTTAAACAACCCCTGCTTTGATAAATTGAATATAAGGCCCATTCTTCTCCGATTTTTTCAATATTTCCTGAAATTCGAAATATTAAAGTTGATTCTACTAATACTAAATTTGTACTAATTGGTACCACTTAAACAACTTAATATTTTGAAATATTTTTTGTGGTACAAATTTAGTTATAATAGAATCAAATTCCATATTTTGTTTTTCAAGAAATTTTGACAACTTATTGAAGCAGGAGTTGATTAAATTGTTTAACTTTAATATTTTGAAATATTTTTTGTGGTACAAATTCAGTTTTAATGGAACTGACGTATATATTTCGTTTTCAAGGAATTTTGAAAAAATCAAAGGATTCAATTTATCGCAGCAGGGGTTGTTTAAGTGGGTTGACTTTAATATTTTGAAATATTTCTTGTACAAATTAGTACTGATAGAATCAACTTTAATAATTTGTTTTCCAGGAAATATTGAGAAGATTGGATAAGAATGAGCATGCTATTCAATTTATCGAAGCACGGGTTTTTAAAGTGGGTTTACTTTAATATTTTTCATGGTACAAATTTAGTACTAATAAAATCGATTTTAATATTTCGTTTTTCACGAAATATTGAAAAGATCAGAGAAGAATGGGTTTGCTATTCAATTTATTGCAGCAGGGGTTGACATTAATATTTTTTGTGGTACAAATTAGACAACTTCAGTTTTTCAACTATCTGTATTGATTTTCATTATTTAAATTATTTTTAATTTGGGCTTTCCAGGTTAACATGAGGCTGGCAGCGCCATGTTTTTTACTTTAATGGGTAAACATACATTTTTTTGTGGTACAAATTAATGCAAAATAAGTAATAAAAATCTTAATAGGTTTGATTTGATTCTGCCAGCTTTACATATGTATCTTAACTATTATAGGTTTGCATCTCTTTAAGGAGTTCTAATCATCTCATTATTTCTATCACTATACCTACATATTTATATGAAAACGACGTCTTGGACCAAAAATTGGTGTACCCATTCATTTTTCATTAGTCTATATTTAAATTATGTTACAAGTGATTTTCATTAATTAGGTGAATAAAACTGTTGTCTCTTATATTTATACGAGTGCTTTATAAATGAAATAGCTGCTTACCTTGTAATTTCCAGCGTTGGTAAATACACCACATGCATAAACGAACAGTGCTGTTATTTCATCCTCAGTGAATCCTGATTTTAAAGCTATACTCTTGAATTCAGCCGGTGACTGAGCAGATAAGAATTTATGTAACAGAACAAAAATCGGTCCCGATTCTGGACTAGTTTGTAAAAGGGTTATCAAACCACCGTGCCATGAAGCTTTGCTAATATAATGTGCATACAATTTTTCTTTTTCAGTTAGGCCCTCGAATGCAGATTTCACTTCTAAAGACACTACAGGTTGGTCATTTGGAAGAATATATTGCGAATTATTCTTGTTATTCATTGTTCTCAATAAATTTTAAATATTGTATTAGGATAAAACAAAATAAATCAAAATTGTTTTCTAACTTTTTCCTATTATGTTAGATGAATCTACAATATCCTGTTAGAAGTTGACAGACAGAATATATAACCCCGGCAGTGTTGCCAGATCAGATTTTAGGTTACCAGTAGATGAATGATAAAAAGCAGTAGATTTCATAAAAAGGCAGTAGAATTAAAAATTGAAAAAATCTGTTAAAAAATATTTATTAATATTTCATAACATGTAATTACCATCAGAAAATTCATTAAAAAAAAACAAAACGACAAACTAAATAAGAAAATAAGAATAATTCTTAAATAACCTACGGAGGAACTGCCAGATTCAACTAATCTGAAAATTCCTCGGCTTTTTTATACATTTGCTTCTTGTGTAAATTATGCATATGTTTACTAAATATTTCTGAATGAAATTTTTCATTTTTGTATGCAGCAGTGCTGATACACTTGCAGTGGACAGTTTATTTCTTTGCCGACTTTTAAGGAGATGTAGGTACAATAGAAAATATCCTCTCTTTTTAGCTGAAGTATGAGGTAATGTTAACATGTTAAAAACAAATTCAGTTAATACAGGAATCATCGGGGTGTTATCTGCATAACATTTTTTCTCTACTTCATTGCAAAAATCTTCTACACTGTTTTCAACTGACCATTTACTTTCAGTATTTCTTAATAGTCGAAATATGTATCAATAATTTACAAATTACAAGCACTCTCTTTTAGATTTTTAATGGATCATCGAATGATATTATTTGTCATTCAAAAAGCAGAAGAATTTTATCAGGGAGCAATAGAGTAGTATAAAAATATACAAAACAGTAGATCTGGCAGCGTTGAACGCCGGATAAAACACGTCGAACACGAGACCCCTAGAGGTGGGTCCTCATGTGCGAACTATAAGCAGAGCGCACTGGCGTTCGATGATGTGGTTGGTTGAAATGATCACGTAATCTATCAAATTATTTTATATTATACCAACAGTCCGCTGAGTCATGTAAGGCGATTTCGTCCCGCTTTGGTTGGTAGTGACTTTGGTTAACCAAATGGTAGGTCCCACGTCACCGGTATGACGTAAAGTACCAATTACAGGCGAAATCGTTTGGTTCTCAATTGGTATATCTGATTGATGAAATTTACATTTACGTTTTGTATTGGAATCAGAAAAGTTGTGTATTGAGTTTTACTATATTGCCTTGGAATTTTGAGTTAAATATATATAGCAAAAACACACTTGGCATTTATAATAAAATCAACAGATTCCATTATTACTAGACAAAAAAAAGAAAAAACAGACAACACTTAAACAGTTTTAGAATATTAGCCAAAAATTCATTCGTTTAAACGACTTTGTTTGTTTACAAATAAAAAGCAAGACAAAAGCTACTTTGGACAAGGATAGAAAGCTACCAATTTCATGGTGGGTCCTCATGTGCGGACTATAAGCAGAGCGCACTGTTGTTCGATGATGTGGTTGGTTGAAATGATCACGTGATCTATCAAGAGTGCGCTGTCACTAGAGCAGATTACGCCAACAGTCCGCTGAAAAGTAGAATTTGTCTCTCGGCGTACTACTGGCCATAGACAATTACTTTCTCTATGCTACTGGCGTTTAATGACAGTAGTGAGCACGTGCTAGATAAAGACATTGTTGACCACTTTGAGGAATTTTGCTTTTCAGGTTATAATGGTTGCGGTTTGTTTGCAGTTTGATTTATTTTTTTCATAATATTGAAGCTTTGTTCTGCTGTAAATATTTCTATTACCCAAAATCCCTTTCTTCTACTAATTACTGTTATTTCTTTTTGCAATTGATGAATTAAATGTAACTTTACTAGATTCTGCTTGACGACAGGCCTTCGCCTCCAACATTTCGATAATTTGATTGCCAAATTAGGTAGGTATATATCGCTTTCCATTTTAAAAGTATTCAACTGAAGACACAATAAAAAATACAATATTAATTAACTTTCAATGAAGGCATTACCTACCCACTATTTGTAAACAAACTGTCTACGCTGAAACGGAATAAACAGAAATCGTCAGGATCCAGCGTATTGCGCTGTCAAATTGAGTCCTCTCCAAATCCGCCCATGAGGACCCACCTTCAGTAACCGTGCTGCACATATACGTATGTATATGGTGCTGCAGATCTCGGTATGTAATTTGACAGACTAAAAAGGGTACCAAAGTAAGCTTGACGTCATCGTTTTTCGAAACGAAATCGATTGGTATGTATTTGACAGACCAAAGTGGGGTACCAAAGCGGGACGAAATCGCTAATAGATAAAGATAACCTTATATGCGTGGTGCGCCTTTTATTCAAACTGTGTGCTCTGCGCACTACGAGGTAATAAAATCTCCTCGTTCTTTTATTATCCAGCAGAAGGAGCGCTTTTCTTAGAGCTCGTTGTTACATCGAAAGAGCGCAGCTCTTTTCGCTTCAAATTTGTTGAACGAGCGAGCTAGAAATATTTCTAACCTTACTGGCTCTGCAGCAAATCAAATTCTACACCGTTCAACTGATCACCCTCAAAATTGGCATATATATATATATATATATATATATATATATATATATATATATATGTATTTTTCTATATAGAATTTGTATTTGCTATCCTTTTTGTTGTAACTTGCCACCAGGGGGCGCTACAGCATATCAACTTCTATATCACTTACTTTTTCCAAGAGCGCAAATGTTTGTGGCACGATTCATAAGGCGAGAGCCGCAAATCAAGGGAGCGGGGGAAGAAAGTTGCGTACGAGTTGTATACAATATTTTTTCTACTACCACGTTTATTAATGAAAGAAAAAAGAAACTTATATAGGTATTTTATTTAAACTTTGAATAGAGATCATTTAAAATATGAAAAATCAGTTAAACGTAGGTATAGATAATAAATTTGAACAATTTTGAATTGATCGGCCTCGTGTATCTTTTTTTAATAATAATTTTTAATTAATTGTAATATTAGCATGGTTGGCTACTACAGGTTTTTTAGGTTTTTTAACAAACCTACTTATTAAAATATGGCCATTGTAGGTTTTTCGGTTTTTCTCTATTTTCTTTTAAGATACTGAATAAAAGCTTCCTGTTACAGCCATCTTTTACTAAAATCTAAAATTACCCACCCAAAAAGAAAGCTTTTCTTCCCAGTTTAAATTTCATTAAAATCATAAATATTAAAGGTACAGACACAGACAGTTAGAGGATGCTGCAGGGCCGGGGATTCACCAATTCATGTTGATTTACATATATAATATCAATGTCTTGCTTAAAATGTGATTTTTTTAAACCTAAAAAACCTTAAAAACCATAAAAAACATTAAAAAATCTGAAAAACCTAAAAACCCAAATTTATATCTTTAGTTCTTAGGTTTTTTCCAACCCTGAATATTAGTGTCTGTCAACGAAATTCACTATAAAGATAATGTTAGATTGTCTAAAAAGAAGAGGTTTGTGGCACGAGCCGTTAGGTGAGGGCCTCAAATCAAGCGAGCGGGAAAAGTGATTTGCGTACGAGTTGTTCACAATATTTTTTCTACGAATATGTTTATAATGAAATAAATAAGTAACTTATATAGGTATTTTATTTAAAATTTGAACAGAAAGAATTTGAAAAATGAAAAATCAGTCCACTCACAATAAATAACTGTTGGACCCCGGCTTAGAAGGATTCCCGAGAGGCGGGCAGTGGTAATTTAACTAATAATTTAAAAACAAATTCCTTTTTAATTGGTCGCAATTGTGGCAAGCGCAGTTGCCAAGTTGCAATAATTACAATTTTATATTCCAACAATAGATAAGGGTAGAGATTCGGTAGATTGATAAAACAATATACTTTTACTTATATTTATATTGATTTAACAGTTTCACAAAGAGTAAGATTACTACAATTAGGCAACAAATAAAATTCTACACTTTTTGTCTTTTAATTCAGAACGCTTCTCTTGGTACAATAGGAACAAGATATAAGCCAAACTGTAATCAACTTGCTATATAAGTAACCCATTTAACGTTAAAGACGCATGTACACGGTGCCAGTAACCTCGTGCGCGAAGAGCATTCGTGACTCGCTTCTCGAAAGTTATATGTGTGAAGTGTCGATACAGTTCTAGGTATCTCGTGCTTTCTAAAGATGGTTTGGTTAGAACAAGGTGTTTGAGTTATTAATGCAATGTTGGCTATATTAATAGCATCGCGCTAAATTGACTACTTTTTATTGTACATATATTTTGTTTACTTCATTTCTTTGTAGTTATTGGTAAATTTTATTATCTGTTCGAGCTATACAGGTCTTAGACCTCGTCTCGTTTAAACTTTTATAATATGTAATAACTTTTACAATAATAATAAAACTGCAACAAAAAAATAAATAAAAGAGTTTAGGTAGGAAGCTGCATAAGCAGGCGGAAAAATTTGGTGTTTCCCATCAACTTCGTCACGAATTAAGAAATGAAGATATCTCTATCATACAAAACATTTTTTCAGCTTAATCCAGAACAGTTTGATGTTATATATTTTTGATAACGTGAAACCTTTTATTCAAACGTACATTTTTGATTTTATTTTTACAATCATTTACTGTAGAATTCGGAATTTTCATCTCTTCCACTATATTATCTAAAGCCCTCTGCCGTTTGTCGCGATTTTTTTACTTCGCAGAGTTTAATTTCCACAAACACGTCTGCATTTTATACAACTAAATAAAATTGGACATCTGCTCTTCACTCCACTTTGCAATAATTAAGAAAAAACGTAATATTTTGAAAAGCTATAACGTTCTCGTACGAAATTGGCACACCAACTAATTAACAGATTCGAGCACGCGCGTGGGGGCATTCAAGCGCGCGTGAATCGTATACACGATTCGATCTCGAATGCAAGTCTTATTCGAGACCTCGTTCGTGATTTCTCGCACCGTGTACACCAAGCATAATCGTCACTAGTTAATTTTTATAAAAATTTGGATCAGATCTTGTCTCTCACTATAGTATAATATCCTACCCATATACAATTTAAATATAATACAATCAAATAAAACTATGATTTTCCTTAATATATTTTTCACTGTTTTAAACATTTATTTTGTAATGCTTTTTACTGTTATCATTAAACAGGCAATAATTGGCAATGCACATACACTGTATTCAATTGAATAAGTGTATATTTTTCAACAGTCGAATAGGTTCGTTTTAAGGTAATGCCACACTTAAAAGGTTTTTCATATCTCTATTTCAACATATATTTTTTTTGTAAATAATAACTCTTGTTTTGGCTTAAAATTTGAAATAAATTAGGTACTATAAATTTTGTGCGCCCCTCGTATAGCTGCGGCAACAGGCTCAATTTTATTTGTCATAGAGTAACTCGACTGATTGAGTAAAAACTATAAATGTAAATTATTCCTCAATTATATTTAGATGCGAAAAACAGGGAGAGTATCCAATTTCAGCAGCGATGTCTATGATCGAATATATATTTTCAGGTATTCATACATTGGAGTAATTTATGATTAGTCAAAAAAGGATATTGTTTTATTGTTTACCGTTTTAATCCCAAAATGATTTTTCTTTGATTTACATTTATTGACAAGCTACAGTTTACTGTTTTATTAGGTGCGTTCTTTTTGACTGAGATCTCAGATAATCTCAGCTCACATTAGTAATGTGAGCGTTCTTTTTGTTATACTCACTTCTAAGTGAGCTGAGATTTTTCCTCCCCCTTCACCGATGCTGAATGTGTTATAAGGAGGTATCAGTTGGACTTGAGTCGGAAATATAGTAGAGGGAATGAAGAAGTATTTGATTTTCTTGGGTTATTTGTAGTTTTAACCAAGGTTATCTATGGTTTTAACCATTGACATTTACACATAATCTATTTTTCTTTTGTTACAAATTATGGATACAATTGGTGCGTTCTTTTTGACTGAGATCTCAGATCACTTCAGTTAAGGTGATCTGAGATAAAGTGATGTGCGTAAGCACCAAAAAGAACGACATCTCAATTGAAGCGCGCGATCTGTCGATAGATTTAAACTATACGACAGATTCTTATCAGCATCTAATAATGTTAATTAATGTATCCATAATTTGTAACAAAAGAAAAATAGATTATGTTTGTTTATTGTTTATATGTCAATGGTTAAAACCTTAGATAACCTTGGTTAAAACTACAAATAAACCAAGCAAATGAAATATTTCTTGATCCCCTCCACTTTATTTCCGACTCAATTCCAACTGATCCCCCTTACAACACATTCAGCATCGGTGAAGGGGCGGAAAAATATCAGCTCACTTAAAGTGAGTAAAACAAATAGAACGCTCACATTACTGATGTGAGCTGATATTAACGGAGATCTCAGTCAAAAAGAACGCACCTAATGTGGCTAACACAAGAGCGATACACATTTTATAAAATAATCATCACCAAAATGGTATATACCAACGTTTTGAAGTGAAACTTTTTATGGAACACTACAGGAGTTGTGGCATATGGGAGTAGAGGTAGAATAATAAGGAACGCAATTAGTTTATAATACCACAATCAAAAGAGACGGAATGATTTCCTCATCTCCTGTTTTTAAAATGTGACAGGAAAATACATAGATAATTAGGAACGAGATATATTAATTACAGGTTTTGTGTAATTTAAAAATTGGAAGTTTCACTTCTAACACTGGTAGTTTTCGACTGACCCATAAATACGAAATTTTTAGGAGTAGAGTTTTCAATTTAGAGTATATCATGAAGTATCGAGATTTTTTTATTAATTTTTAAATATTTACCTTGATAGATGCATATTTTTTATACTTCGTTTTTGGTTTATGTGCTAAAAATTTATCTAATGATTAAATGCTGTTTTTGAATATGTAATGTTAATTATTATTATTTAATTTCTTAATCAATAAAATTGAACATGCTGGCTCTGCTCAGTAGAGAAAGTAGCAATGAAAAAGCAGTCAAATATCACTTGTATTACTTTAGCAAATGCTGGAGATATTAATCTATTCCAAAAATGGGATTAGGCCCTAAAATCACATATTTAGAAATTTGCGAACTGTACAGCATTGTGTTTAGAATTGAGGCTTTCACAAATCAATATATACAGGGCGTTTTTAAATTCATGCGATAAAATTGAGGAGGTCCGTATAAAATTGTGATGGGTCTTTCCCCAGTAACAAAATTTCCTCAGCCCACCCTCTTTAATGATATTACCCCTAAAAGGTGATGATTATAACGTTTGATTTTTTTTTCTCGAATTCAAGTAAAGATAGGAACTTCAAATTTTGTTACTTCCGTGCATTCGCAAAGGACTAACCACCGGTATTTTTTCAACATTCTTACTATATTTAATATCAAATTTTTTTACGCGATTTAATTTTATAAAATAAAAATATTACCTAAAATCCCTGTTTATTAAAAAACATTTTATGATCTTACAGTTTTATCCTAGAACCAATAGATTCGGTTAACCGAATCTTATGGTTCTAGAAAAAATATTAAGATTAGAAAATATTTTAAACTAAACAGAGGTTTCAAATAGCATTTTTATTTTACAAAATTAAATCTACAAAAAAAGATTTGATATTAAATAAGGCAAGGGATACTAATTTCTCCCCCTGATAATATAACAGGAATGTTAAAAAAATATCGGTCGTTATACCTTTGCGAGTATACGAAAGTTACAAAAAAATCAAGTTTCTACTTTTCTTGAAATTTGAGAAAAATAACTCAATTTTACACACCACCTGGTAGGGATGATATCTCTGAATGGGGTGAGCTAGGGAAATTTTGTTGTAGGAAACTCATCACAATTTTATACGGGCAATCACCTCCTGTTTTATATGTATATATATATATATATATATATATATATATATATATATATATATATATATATATATATATATATATATATATATATGTATATAATAGATAAATCATGTCACAATTTACAGAAATATTCAAAATTAAAAAAAAACAGAGGTCCCTGCAAGCATGTAGTGATAATAATAGAATCCAAATCTCTTTGTAGTTAGAAACCAAATTTAGTTTTTTTTAAAAAGAGGATTAATTATTTATTTGAAAAAAATTGTTCAATCGAATTTGATATTCCGAAGTGAGAACATATATGTAAGAGTTCTCCAATATTGTTAATATCGTATAGCAATTTGAACAGTGATTAATAATAGAAAGCTTTACTCGGTACCCATTTGAAATTCTGTGTGTGTGCTTCATAAAATTTATTCAAAATTAAAGAAAAAAGTGAAAGAACCGGAATTCTAAATTATTTAGAATAGTACGAGTTTGCTGTTACCATCTAGAACCGGTGAGTCCGTTCCAGATCATTGTTTTATTGAAACATTCAGGCCTTAAACAAATTTAACTAGATGCATCTAAATTTAAAAATACGTATTGAATAGTAAACGATTCGAAGATAACATTTAGGATTGTGATTAATTATTTGATATTTGCCAAGTTAAGTGACTGTTCGATGTTGCTTTGAACATTTTTGAAAAATTCATAGACTTTCGGAATTAGATATTAGGTATTCTAGTTTGTACGTTGTTTAATTTTGGTCTTTTCTTTTTCAATTATATATTGTTCATTGTGTATTCTTGGGTTTAAGGACCATTTGTAAATACATTTAACTTGTAGTTAATACATTTATATTTAACGTTTCGGTCTTACTAAGACCTTCATCAGAAATAAAATTTGTTAAAACTAAAAGAAATGATACATGTTACAATAAGAATTTCAAAAGCAAAAACAAATAAATTTTACCTTTAACAGAACGTTCATTTGATCATTTAACATATTTTATAGATATTTAGGACGTATCACATAATAGAACAAAACTCACACCTAAACAAAACGAGTATTTTAAAAACAAGACAGACATCGATGAAGATTTGGATGCAAATATATTTGTTATATATAATGAAAGCAGGCGTAACGAGGTTTTAATTTCCCTTTTTTATTTTGACTGGTATTGAAATGAATTATATATTTATAGGGAGTGATAATAAATTTATTATATTTGAAGTGTTATTTGTGTTGTTCTATATTTCTTAGTTTTTATAATATTATAAATTTTACTAAGATTTTTAGTGTCAGTCTTTAAATTTACGGAATTGTTTTTTTTGGATTTCTATCATTTCTAGAACATCGCGTTTATTTGTGTGGTTTTCAGTTCGAAGACTTTTTGTATTTTCGAAATCAAAATCGAGTTGGTTTTCTGAAAAATAAAAACTTGAATAAAATTGAAAATTTGGAGAACCGAACTCATACCAAACAAAATTATAATGAATCGTGGATAGAAAATCTCACTGATACAGATATTTCAGAATGTGTACACGAAATACTTAGTCTATGGCCAAATTTTGCTGCTCCTTTGGAAAATGCGAACGATATACCTATCCCGCAAATAATAAGTAACAGCGAGACTTCTCTCGTAAATCTTAATTCCGAAACTAAAGATAAATTGCGGTCCCAATGTTGCAACATTATAACCAATCATAAAAATATAATATTCAAAATTAATAAAATAAAAAAAGCAAAATCGTTTCTAAGGCATAATAAACATTTAATAGTATTAAAACCTGATAAAACTAACAAAACTGTGATAACGTTTAAACACGACTACCAAGAAACAACGTATAACTTACTCAGAGATCAAACCACTTATAAACAACTGAAGACAGATACATTCCAGAAAAAAACAAACACGTTAATAATGAATTGGAAAAATAAAACGTATATTTCTACAAACACAGCATGAAATTTGAAAATACAAAATTAGCTTCCATCTAGAATCTACGGTCTACCAAAACTACACAAAGAAGGAATACCACTTCGGCCAATTGTTTCATGTATCCAATCGCCTTTCGAAAAACTATCTAAACATCTTGAAAAAATTCTTGAAAACATTGTTTACCAGAATAAGTACTACATAAAAGACTCGATGGATTTCAAAAATAAGATTAAAAACATCACCATGCCAGAAAATTATATACTAGCATCCCTAGATGTTAAATCATTAAATACCAGTATTCCTATAAACTTAGCAAAAATCCACCACACCACAGCATACATGTTGCTCATAAAGGGTACATACAACTTACTAAGAACCAATTACACCTGTCTAATAAGTTCAATCTCAAAGGAAAAAAGACCAATATAATCTATGAAATACTGTGTAAAAACTGTGAAGGGGTCTACATCGGACAAACAAGTCGGTATTTGAAGAACATAATAAATAGTCTCAAATATGATAAATGAAACGGCACTCACTATCCATATTTCAGAAAACCAACACGAATTTCGAAAATACAAAAATTCTTCGAATTGAAAACCACACAAAAAAAGAAATCAAAAAACCAATTCCGTAAATTTAAAGACTGATACTAAAAAAGGCAAATTAAAACCTCGTTACGTTTGCTTTCATTATATAGAACAAATATATTTGAATCCGAATCTTCATCGATGTCCGTCATGTTCTTAAAATGCTCGTTTTGTTTAGGTGTGAGTTTTGTTCTATTATGTGATATGTCCTAAATATCTATTAAATATGTTAAATGATCAAATGAACGTTCTGATAAAGGTAATATTTATTTGTTTTTGATTTTGAAATTCTTATTGTAATATGTACCATTCCTTTTAGTTTTAACAAATTTTATTTCTGATGAAAGTCATAGTAAGACCGAAACGTTAAATATAAATGTTTTTACTACAAGTCAAATGTCTTTACAAATGGTCCTTAAACCCAAGAAAACAAAATGAACTATATATGTATATACAGGGTGTTCCGCATAAGAACCGACACAGAGCAGAGGCGTATAGGGGAGCCCAAAATATGACGATTGGGGGCAATTTATCTCTATACCAAGCTGCATCCCTGAGGAGTTATAGGGCATCAAAGTGGGGCCCAAAATTTCGAAAAAGGAGTCTGTTTATTCTTCTCCAGTTGATTCCCGAGAAGAATTGTGGAATCGCATTGCAGACAAATGCTGGCTACTGGCCAGAGTCGACTACAATTTTCGGCGAAGAATAATTTTGTGTCTAAGAGAAAATGGTGATCATTTTCAGCAACTTCTTTAAATTAAAATGTTTTTTCTACAATATTATTAATTTGTTTTTCCAATAAATTGTTCTTATTTAAATGTATTTATTAATTTGTTAAATCTGAAATAAAATTCATGATATCAATAGAGTAAATTATGTCTAATAGTTATTCGACTTTTCCTTTTTATGCAAAATTACAAGAGTAAAAAAAGTTTCAGAATTAAATTATCCATAGTACGAAAATGAAATATTTTAAATCAACTGGCAGATAAAAAAATTCTGTGAAATTTTATGGTTATCGACTTGTTCACTAAATGAGAATTTTCCACTCATTTAAAAAAAATTATAACAATTTACTTACTACAAGAACTGAATTCCAAATTGTCAAATTTGATGTATAAATTCATAGCAAACACTTGACTTTTTTGTAACTTTTTAAATAACATTGTTGAAAACATGTCTTTGGTCATTCGATTTTTCCTTGAAAATGACAAAGTTTTGTGCAAAATTACAAGAGTAAGAAAAGTTTTGGAATTAGGTTATCCATGGTATGAAAATAAAAATTTTCAAATCGAATAACAGATAAAAAAATACTGTGAAATTTTAAGGTAAGGTAATGTTATGTTGAAGGGTTGCAAAGAAATTATTTTTTTTCGAAATTTTGGACCCCACTTTGAGGCCCTATAACTCCTCAGGGATGCAACTTGGTATATAGGTAAATTACCCCCAATCGTCATATTTTGGGCTCCCCTATTCGCCTCTGCACTGTGTCGTTTCTTATGCGGGACACCCTGTATATATACTCTTCGTCTTCTCTTTTTTTTATTCAGAGTATGTATTAACTTTCCTGTTCAACTCTGAATGATTTATCTGATGTAGGTCAGTTGCAAATGTTCCAATTATTTTGATCTGTGTTTCTTGTTTAAATCAGAACCATACATGATCTTTGGTGTGGCTATCATTGATAACATTTCCTGTGAACAAGAATACATCAGTCCTTCATTAACGAGAAGAAATGCTAAATTTTCTTGTTACTTGTGATTTTAAAGATATTAGAAGTGGATTGTTATAAAAGATTTACATAATTTTGTTAAGTGGAGGTATTTTCTCGTATATTGGCGAAACATAATTTATACTCGGAGTTTCAACGTTATGCAAACTTTTGAATATATGTGCATGCTTTTACATAAATATTTCAGACAATTTGATTACTAAATGCTTCTTTGTATTTTTCACTGAATATGATTTCCTAATACTTAATGATTGTGAATAATTTTGTTCCCTATGTCTCAATTTAAAAAATTCTTGCTCGAAGCACTTTTTGAAGCAATTTCATCGTAAGTAATTACCTGGATTTAGCATGACTTCTTTATACAGAAAAATGAGGCAATTATTAATACGAATCCATACAACGAATACCCTTAAAATTTATTGTGAAGAATGAAACATCACAATTTGTACAATTCAAAGAAAATGTTTACAAAAGAGCAACAAAAAATAATATGACCTTAATACGTATTTATGGATAAAAAATATGTTTATCCAAAAGCAAACAATAATATTTTTCTCCGATATGAACATAAAAAATCTAGCGGGTCGCCCATAACAAAGATTTAAGAACATTTAATTGGAGTTTAGTGTTCTCAACTCTCAGTTTTGGTCTTCTTCTGAGTGTTTTCTCTTACAAATATACTCTTTGGCTGCACTAACTATATGTAATAACTTAAAAATAAAAGTAATAAGTACTTGGTTTACATTTTACAACATTTTTGTCTATTTTATTTCAAGTAACTCTGAGTTATTTTAATTATTAATCCGTTGAACAAAAAATAAATGAGTAATAATATAAATACAGCTTATTCTAGAGGGAGAATCTTAGGTCTATCACAATAAATAAAAATAAATATTCATCTTGAAACTTTTTACACGTTATAAGAGCAGATTCCTTAGTTAATTTATTATTATTGTGCTGATCATGGATTGGAATTGACATTCAGAATTTATAATATAGTTCATACGGAGCCTGTAGGTTTAACAATAGCTATGGTAGATTTCTCAGTCATTTCTGAACATTATACTTTTGGATCCACGTTTTATCTCTATTATAAAAAAATGCTGTAATTGAGTTGTGAGGGTGTTTCAGAACTAGTTGAAGCTTCTTGTTAATGCGTAACCAATCATTGTACAATTATTGAAGGAACATCTGGACATACTTGATTTTAACATTCCAGGACTCGCGCTTTATTTTGATACATGAGTACTCGCGCCGGGTCCAGCAGACTTTTTTTTATTAGCTTAACCCTTTTTATATAAAAAAGGGGAATGGCATTTTAATATAAAAAAATATGTACAACACAAAAGTAATTCATTTGAAACTACATAAACTTTTAATAAAAAAAATACAAAACAAATTATACTCTTACAAAACAGAATACTTGTTTATAACATATTATTATTTTTTTAATATCTGACACATCCTTGGTACAAAATTTGAGCATGAGTCAGACAAACAAACTTTCTACACATTTCGCAACAATATTTGGTTTTACTATCTTTCTTGCAAAAATAGCATCTCTTTCTAGTGCCAGGGGGAAAACAAGGTTGTTCTTGATTTAAATTTAGTATTCCAGCTGCTTCCTGTCTGCGTTCTCTCACATCTCTTGGCAAATTTGTCAGTTGAGCTCTGCGTCTTTGATGATCTTCTGTTAGCATATTTGACAGTTCTGTTAGAAATTTTCTTCTTACACAGGAATACTTTTTATTATTCGCAGCATAAATTCTTTGACAATTGATACCAGCGATATTCATTATATGGAAAAAAATTACTATAGGCCAACGTTGCGTGTTTTTTGCTACATTATATGTGGCACAAAGTTTGTCCACAGTATCCACTCCACCACCTTTGGTTGCATTATAGAATGTGATCATCTTTGGCTTATTTTTGTCACCGGTATCTGGATCGATTGTTCCATCGTGGTGCATGCTGGAAACAATAATTACGCTCTTTCCTTTACGTGGTACATACGAAAGAATTGTGGTGGTTTCTTGATAACCAAAAATACTTGATAAATCAGGACGACTTTTTGTATTGACAAATTTAGAAGGTAGCTCCCGCTTATTCTTTCGTACTGTTCCAACATAGGTCAAGTTATGCTCTGAGAAGAGTCTCGTTATAAGCGGAAATGAAGTAAACCAGTTATCACAGGTTACATTACGACCAGTGCCGGAAATAGGAGAAACAAGTCGTAGCACAACATTACATGCATCATTTGGAACAGAATAACATCCTTTAGGTTGTGTTCCAAGATAAACTTCCATATTTTGAACATACATCATTTTTGCATTGGCCATGGCAAAAATTTTAATGCCGTACTTGTTGGGCTTACTACCGATGTATTGTCGAAATGGACACCTTCCCCTAAAGGCCGGTAACTGTTCGTCGATAGTTGCAAATTGACTAAGAGTGTAGTTTTTCTTACAATTAACAACAAAAATATCAAATAGTTCTCTAATCGGGGCTAATTTATCTTCAGCTTTTCTTTCATCTCTTGTTTGTTTGTCGTCAAATCGCAAATATCTTAGTAAAAACAAAAATCTTTCTTTAGACATCTTCAGCCATAACTTTTCAACGCCGGTACCATCCCTTTCCCATAGGTCATCAACATTGAGATGGCTGCTTCTTAGAGTTCCAGCTAAATATAGTAGACCTAACAAGGCTTTTATTTCGATTTTATCGGTTTCTTTAGCATCTCTTTGTCGGGAAAAATTAGATCTCTGCATCTGGATCATTTTATTCGTATTTTGTATAATTATTTCCAATATATTATTACAAAAAAATAAATTCCAACATTCAAATGGAGTCTTTGCGTTCTTAGCACAAGGTCTAACGCCAGGAAGTGAAGTCACAATTTTGTATTTTCGTGTTCTTACATTTTTTTTAGTGATATGTTTTTTCCAGGTTGTTTTGCCATCCTTTCCAATAAATGTTGCAATCCGTGGAATTTTTGCTGGACGACCAAAATTTTCTTCGTCGGATTCCGCCTCTTGCTCAGTATCTGTGTCTTCGTTTCTTTTTTCAAGATGGTCTTCTTCAAGATCAGATGCTTCATCAATCTGCGGTTCTTCAATTTTATCTTCTTCAAAAAGACTGAAATTATCATCTATGTCGTGTTCAGGTGTAGGAACTTCAGCATTAAGCCGTAAAAGATAAGCATGTTCCTTTTCATAAGACATCTTGAAAATAGTATAATATTTAATTATACGAGCTGGTTACAAATTAATTAAAAATATTACCTTTAAAATAGGTCCTTTATAGTTGGCGACATAAATTCAACAGTGACACGAAATATATGTTTCGTTACACGAACTTTGTTTTTAAAAACTTTTATTCACTTAAAAATACAAAATAGCGACTTTCGAAAATAGTAAAATATATAAATTGTATAAACAGGATGTGTAGATAAAAAATATAATATGCAGACTGAATTAAATATGTTTACAATTTGTATATATATGTTGAATGTGCGGAGGTTGCACCAACGGTCGTTGCCGTACCGGAACCCAGTGGATACGTCGGCAATATACATGATGTAATTCACGACTACTCGCGCCGGGCCTAACAGACCTTAATCGACAATTACCACTCACAAATAAAACTTTTTTGATATAGCGCGTCACGAGGTTAAATATCGACTGGACATGGAAAGCTACTGAGCATCCCAGTATCGAGCGTTGCCCCACCACCATATGACACGTAGAAGTAAATTCATTGGTCTGTGAGACTTGGCGCGAGTCCTGGAAGGTTAAGCTAATTATTCAGCGTGTTAAAAAGCCAAATTTTAGGAATGTTCTCCCTTTACCCAACAATCATCAGAGGCTGAACGGGCGTAAAAGAAGATGTTCAGAAATGATTTATAGATCAATTTATATACTGATAATCCGTCTATTAAATAGCAAATGTGTGCCATAAGCGTATCTCTGTATGATACTAATTTATACATAAAAGAATAGAAATATTTCCAACATAAAATGAAACCTGCCCTAATATTATCAATACAATAACGTATCTAACAATAAACTTAAACTACTTCAATTTTAATATCTTGTTCTTGTTCACTATCACTATCACTATGATAAACATTAATTTCGTTATTACTAACTAATCCACCATAAGGTTGATGGACTCCAGTACAACTAAAATTTAACGGTTTTACCCTTGTGACAGGTTTCTTCAATAGCTCTTCTATTGAATAAGGGTTTTTCTTTTTCGGTTCGCTTTGTTCCGTGTCCGTTACTGAAATATCTTTTTTGTTTTCTTCCATGCAGGGAGAATTTTCTTTGGTCGTAGAAATTTGGTAAGGAACGATCAGGTTTGACCAGTTAGTTGTAGGAGGAATGTCTAAAGGAGAGGTTGTCGCTATGTGTAGTTGCCGTTGAAGGGAGGAGTATCTGTGAGTTGTTGTAAAAGAAGGGTCGTTTATGGCGGGATAATAAGGTATTGGTGTAGCAGTGGGTGATATAGTTTTCGAATAAATTTCGCTTCCTATATCTGAAAAAAAAATTACGAGTCAGTACAGAAAAACTAGACATAAAAATTTGTTTGATCATAACTATCAACTTCAGCTTTGTTAAATATTTTACTATCCTTAAATAAATCATATTCTTAACCTATCTCAAAGGTTCTTTTTTTTGTATATATATCCCCACATTGTAAGGAATTCATTTGCTATCTAGGATTACAGATACTACTGGAAAGATAATCTCTCTTTTCTCTTGAGCACATATTATAATATGTATAACCTAACTTCCTCAAGAAGAAAAATATAGTAGAGAAAAAGTATAGGGTATTAGATTCTAATCCTATCGACTACGCCATGATCAGATAATATTACAGTATATTGTGGGCGTCAACCTTGTCAACTATTGTGAAATAAAAGTTTTTCTATTCACACACGCGAATTTGTGTACTGAATCTACAACTTCTTCATATCGTAACAAAACGAAATGAACAGAAGTCTTGGTATTAGATAACACAATCTTTTAACTTTTATATATAATCACCTCTGGTACAATAAAATTTAATTTATAGACAAAACCTAGTTTATATTTTTTATTATTACCTAAACTTGATTAAAATGTCTTGTTTTAGAAAATTTAAATTCGCATAATACAATCAAATCACGACGTGTATTTAGGTATTCCGTTGCTTCTTCAAAATATTTTCTTTCACATTTTCCCTTGTGGGAGGCTTTTAGAGATTAACCCAGATATAACTACTGTCATTTTAAAAGGCATCGACATAGTTTCTATATTTTTGTATCTTTGACTTCCCATTAATGGATGGCGCCAGTGGTATTACTGTATAAATACAGTGGCTTTATCAAAACAGTGGCGACAATAGAACCTAAGTTCCGCCCATCCGCCATTAATCATCAAAATTTAAACGCCGGAATAGGGATTTTACATTGATATATCGATATTAAATTTTATTTTATGGCTGTAAATCAGTTATAAAATGTAATTATAATGCATACTATGGCATAACTATTAATTGAACTATGTAAAAATATTTTTCTTTGGTAATTTAAATTTTGAATTTTTTTGTAAATTCGTGTTACATGTATAAGTAGATAGACGATTTCAATACCTAGGTATATTTCCAAATGACCCATGATAAAAATAGCTGGAGTAAATAATTTGATTTAATAAAAAAAACAAATTTCGTGTTCTTTAAATCTGTAATGGAAATTTTAATTTTTGAAGAGGAAATAGGTAATACATATATTATGATGTTTGCTATTGGTTGGGTTTTAATACAAAATACGATTACATACTATTATGAAATTTACTGTCTCGACCCTTACTTTATGGATTCTACTGATATTACTGTTTTTAATGAAACTAACTGTTTCTAGATAGTTCCACAGTATATTGAAAACATGTTAAAAATTCTAAGAAATTTGACAACTGTTTCGATACTGAAAATATCATCGAAATAATTATCAAATTTCTCAGAGGTTTTAATATTTTATCAATATACTGTGGAATTATCTAGAAACAGTTAATTTCATTTGAAACAGTAACATATTATTATGTTTTTTACTGGGAAGAAAGGGAAAACGGAATTTAAGGCGGTGAATATTGAGTATGTTAAAAAATAGTGATTATATATTATATATAATTATCGTGAAATTTACAAAGTCAATAAACTTATATATTAGAAGTGAGATAATTTCTGGAATTTTTCTCTAGGCAGCTGGGATTCTATTTATCGTTTGGTAGGAAGCTTTCTTTCTGTTTTTCCTTGATAAAAGTGAACATTGTAGGGACTGCTGTTAATTTTAATTTCCTACTACCATCGTGCCTAGTTTGTTCCCCATTTCTGGAGCAAAGTGTACCTTAAACATAAATACAGATGTAATTCATTACAGAATGTAATAATAACTGACAATAATTATTTTAGAGAATATCTAAGAAAATGCCAAACATTTCAATAACTATTGAGTAGTTCATCAGGTAACTGATTTAAATTTTTATCATAAATAGTATGTGTATGGAAGTATGTATATACATGTTAATAATAATAATTACAATAACTCTTTAATAGATGTTTCTCCTTAATAAAAATAAATCAATACACTTTTTACCTCACACAGTGCTGAAGCATACATTGGTTTCCAATTGTCCCTTCTTCTTTTAATAGCCAACTCCTTTCTAGGAGTAGGATCTTTGGGAAAATACTTCATTACAAATCCCTTTGTAGAACAATACTTGCAGCTCAATGCTGAATAAACCGTCATACTTCCAAACAGTCACTGCTTCTAAAAGAAGTAACAGTAGTTATACATTCACTTGAAATTGTAGTTTTTTGTACATACCTTACTATCGACAAATATGATGATTTGTTAACAGCGACACACAAATTGCAGCTCTATAATTTGTGCAGACACACCAAAACCACAACGCTTTTTTCAACAGTTGCAAACTATAATAGGTATGGTTCAAAATCCTGATCAGGGAGAAAAATTCGCAAACGCACTAATGAATTAAGTCAACAAATTAGAAAAACAGATTACTTTAGCAGTACACAAAGATCTGATATAAAATACGACGTGAATACAACTAAAACACAAATGTAAACAAATAAAATTTGATGATTAATGGCGGATTTCAGTCTGACCAATCAAAACACTGTCCACGTATTGTCGCCACTGTCTTGTATAAAGCCACTGTATTTATAAACACATAGATTTCATATCAGTTATCCATGCCCTGCGATTTTTTATAGCCACTGCTAAACTGCATTTTTAACGCCATCTATTCGCTTGGAAGGTTACTAACGAACTTTATTTTACTGATTGCTGTAATACCGTCAAAGTAATACATCAAAATGTCAGGAGTAAAACAATAACAAATGGATCAGTATATTAGAGACTTCGACAGAGTATTTGTCATTTTTTAAAGAGAAATAATTTTTTAACTCGTAGATGACTTTACTGTAGCACAAAGAAAAGCCAAAAAGACTTTAATTACAACAGACCTTTCGTCTAGCTCCGATATTTACAAAGGACGGGGATCAAGGATACGGAAAAAATACAAGGTATGTGTCCCATCACTCTAGTTCTGATTCAAACGAGAGTCCCTCATTAAATCGTAACATTTCTCCTGTTTTTAAACCTACACCACAAACAAATTGTAAGTATTTAAAGAAATTAATAAGAATGTTTTGTGCAAATAATATATTTTTCAGTATTGTATAAAAAGTCGGGGAATTATAAATCGGGTAGTACTTCTCCAAAGCTTCAAGTTGAATCTATTGCCGAAACTATGAGGTCTGAAGCTGAAGGAATTTCTCTTGAGAATAAAGAATCAAATGATATGGCGAGAATTGCTGTTCCTAGAGGTAATTTGTTCCTTAAGTTAAATCATAATTTATAATAACGTAGAGTTTGCATATTAAATTTGACTTTTAGTATAAAAATACTTAATTTTATAATGTACCTTCTTTAAATTTTTTTTAGAGTCAAAACCTTGTGGCAGTGGAATCAAATGAACATTTCACAAAAGAGATAAATCATCACCACAAATAGATACACTTGATGATCAAGGTGACTAAACTAAATAATTTTAATTAATTTTTATATTTAATCATATTTTAAATTTATTTTAGAATTTAAAAGGTTGATGATATATGAAATATCTCAATTAAATTTAAAAATTGAAAATGTTGGCACTCTCTTGAAAACACAAAGAATTCCGAGTAACCTGCAAGTAACATCGTTTGAAAATAATGTGAAAACGTTATATGAAAAAATTCCAGTAATTCGACATTCGACACATATTTTTAAAATCCAAATTCAACGTACTCGATCAAATACTGTCCCTAGTATTGCAAACCGACATTACAGATCATTTCTCAACAATACTACAGATAGTACTGGAAAAGACCAAATGCACCAAGGAACGAGGAATAGTGAAATACATAGATGAAACAAAACTTAAAAATACAATCGGCCAAAAATCTTGGGATTTCTTATACTTGAATCCAGATCCTAACTATGCAACAAATACTTTCATTGAAACACTTCAAAAATATATAGACGATTGTACATATACAAAAAAATGTAAAAGGAAAAACATGAAGATCGGCCCTTGGATGACAAATGCTTTACTTACCTCAACTACCACAAAGAATAAAATGGCTCAACTTTTGAGAAGAAACCTGTACTATTTTATAAACAAAATTTTATATTAAATTTTTGAAACTATTAGTCGACATTCGTCTTTTAATAAACTATCATGGTTAATAAAAACGGATGAAAACTTTAAACAGCTTTTTGAAACAACCTATCCTACTTTTAAGCCAAAAGAAAATAACAGGTTGTTTCAAAAAGTGTTTGAACCTTGTGTGACTGTTTTTATTTGTTTATTTGAAAAAAAAACAGTATAGGCATAATTTAAAAAACCTTCAGAATTTGCTTGGCTTGTCATCTAGCAGTAGCTAGTAAACTGTGACTAATCATGCAGGTCTCTCCCTTTATTTTTTCCCTGTTGATGAATAGTAACCTTCCACTACAATAGATGGCGCAGCACTCGACAAAACTTTGTGGCTTCGGACTTAGTACAGGAGATTCCATTCTTCCCCGTATTGAAAGTATTTATCTATGCAGTTATCCACGCTAAGCGTTTGTTTACGGACTGGGAAGCAATTATTTTGTGATTTTGTTTATATAAAGGTAAGGTAAGTTTTTAATTGTTATAAATCAAATTGGGATGTTTTGATGATACTACCTTGTTATTTACTACATTTATATGTTGTAGGGTATATAGTATTCGAATCTTGTTAGCATATTATTTAACGGAATTTTTCGTGATGTTCTTTTACAAGGACAGAAGTAATAAACACAACTATACTGTATCTGTTTTAGGAAACCGTTAAAATTACATGAGTTGATCAAAGAACTTGAAAGAAATGACAGTCCAATATCACCAGAAGACATTATTCTTTTTCCTCCAGATAATGCTAATGATGATGTAACAGACTGCGACTCTGGAGATGAGGAAATGACTACAGTTAATCATTTACCCGGAAGTCTGGTCAGAAACGATGTAGAGGTTATTTTTGATAACCTTGACAAAAATGTTGAAGAATTTCCTTCTGACGAAGATGATGTGCCTCTTGCGACAATACGTTTACAAGAAAAAATATCTTCGTTACCAGCTATTCCCGAGAAACTGGTATCTGCTGAATGGATCTTTGGAGATCTTTACCAGCATTCTACAGATGTGTATTGGAAGCCGAAAAACAGAAACAGAAACAGAAACAGAAAAACGTAGGCTGTTACAGTTGTTTAGGTCGTTTTTCGATAATGACGTAATCGATTTGATAACTGTATGTACAAATAGATATGCAGCACAAAGAAAATTGACTGGAGATGTTACGATGAACGAAATTAGGTGTTTTATAAGGGTGCTTGTCCTAAGTGGCTATGCGGTTTTACCTAAAAGGTATATGTATTGGGAAAATCGTGATGCGATGTTCATAATGCCAAAGTTACTGAGGTAATTTCGAGAGATATATTTTCACATATAATAAAGACACTTCACGTATGCGATAACCTGGGCAGGACAGACAAGTTTGCTAAAATACGGCCCTTATATGATGCTCTTAACTCTAATTTTTTTAAATTCGCTCCCTTTGAACAAGCACATAGCATAGATGAGGCAATGGTCCCGTATTTTGGAAGACACCCCACAAAACAGCTTATACGAAACAAACCCATACGCTGGAGCTACAAACTTTGGATGGGTACTCTGCATCTAGGTTGTTCTATCCTATGCAGATGTACTCCAGTCACATTGGCGAAATGCAAGATTTCAACTTTTCTTCGCTAATTTTTTTTCATCTATGCACTTGCTCAATGAACTAAAAGCTAGAGGTCTCTTCGGAATGGGTAGGTACAATAAGGGACGATAGAATACTGAAGTGTCCCGTAACATATGTGGCTGCTATGTGAAAAATGAAGAGAGGAAAATATGATTTCCGACTATCTAAGGACACGTAAATTGTGGTTTATCGCTGGCATGATAATAATGTTGTCACCATCGCGTGTAACTATTGCTCGGTGGAACCTCATAATTTAGTCAAACGGTTTTCCCAAAAAGAGAAAAAACACGTTTACGTTCCGCAACCAAATTTAATATAAGTTTACAATTCTATTATGGACGGCGTTGACCGTCTGTATCGAGTCTCCATACGAGGAAAGAAATGGTACTTTCCGCTAAAAGCACATAGTATCGACATGGCGATTCACAACTCCTGGCAGTTGGACCGAGAAGAAGGAAACCTTGATCAGCATGAATTTAGGAGGCAAATATCTTGCAACCTTCTAGAGACATACAAAACACAGTCCAACAAGACGAAATCCAAATACGGTATTACATTCAAGGTATGACGGCATAAACCATCTAATTATTTACCAAGTAAGTCAGTCCCGTTGTGGCTATTACAAAAAAAGGTTCAATTTATGTGTGAAAATTGCAACATGTCATTTCATCCAAAAGAATGCTTCAAGAATTTCCATACAATGTAAATTTGTACTAATAAATTGTCTTACCTTTCAGTAATGCTTTTTACTACTGTCCTTTTAAAAAACAGCAAAAAATACCTTTTTTTTACAGTTTTTGTGTGCTCTATTAGGTCACAATAGTCAAGATTGAAATATATATGTATATATGTGTATATATATTAATACAGTTCTAGGATTTCAAATTTTAAAGAATTTCAGTCTATTTTTTTGCAATACTTTTGGCAAACCCTGTATATGTAAGATTTGGCAGATTATTTAGTTTCTGATGACATTTACATGTCACAGTTGAAAAAGATATTGAAAGTTAAAGAAAACAGAATTAATTATAAGGTATTTAGATAATAAAACAATTCCAAATCTTTGTTACAGGAAAATAACAAATAGAGTTTTTTTTAAAAGAAGAAAGTGTGTAACCACAGTGTAATGTGGTTATTTATTTGATAAAAAATAGTTAGTTGAATTTGAGATCCCGAACGGAGAACATGTAATTTGATAGTTCTCCAAAATTTCGTCAAGTAATAGTTAGTTGAATAGTATAATAATTAATAATAGAAATTGTTATCCGGTGCCCATAATTGTAAATTCTGTGCGTGTTTTTTTATTTTATTGGAAAATTTAGTCATAAATTCGGAAAAGTGAACGATCCTGAATTCTAAATTAGATTTAGAAATGTACGAGTTTGGAGGAGTCCAGATTTGGTGAGTCTGTTCCAGATTATTGATAATTTAAAATAATGCATTATTTCGACGAAAAATATCAGGCCTTAATCAAAATTGACAATAGATACATCTAAATAATAGATTACAAAATTTTTAATTCAGAATAAATACAGAAATTTAATATTGAACAATTATATTGGAAGAGTATATTAAAAGAAGTTGGAACTGTGAATGGGTATTTGACATTCGCGAATTAAAAGTGACAATTCGAAAATCATTTTGACAATTCGAGAAATTTATCAATTTACTTCGTAATTAATTTAATTTGTATCCATTATAGATAAGATTTTGCTATTTGATAATTTATAAACTTCATTCGTAATTCACTTAAATTTTGTTTATTGTAGATAAGATTTTTGTTATTCGATAAAAAAAAGGCAAACTAGTAGTTGTTTATTTTCAGTGATTTAGTAATTGTATATAACTTTTGAATTCGACTTACTTTAGATATAGTTTTGTAATAGATTTGAACAGTTTATAGAATAGTGTTTTAAATGAAACTCACGGTTTCTAGTTAATTCCACAATATAATGAAAGTTATTGAAAATTCTAAAAAATTGACAATTGTTTCGATAAATCAATATCGATGATAAAGCAATGTGTACAATATATATATATATATATATATATATATATATATATATAAATGAAAGAAAATAGTTTCAGTAATATGTGGGTTAAATAATTTTACCAACACATTTTTTTTCAACAATATGAAAAATGCCAATATAATATTATTGTAGCTAATTTTGAACTTGAAACCGAACGGGTTTAGTGACATCACTCCTGTTCTGATAACTTATTTCAGGTTATGATTGTAAAGGTAAACCTTCTTTTCTTGCGAAGTTGGAGTTCTTACAAGTAGACTCCAGGTATCTGCCGAAATTTGTTGTAATGTTAGTAAAAAAGGTTATTGTGTGACGCTAACACTTGGTTCATTATCACCAATATTAAAATTATGCACCTTCTAAAGTTGAAGATTTGAGGTTATTTTAAAATAGTTATATTACAGCACATATTATTACGACTAAAATCTACCTCCAGCTGGGTGTAAGCATGTTGTTGCACTATAGGTATGATATCACAGAAGATCTAGGGAGCCTCCGACTAGGTCCATTACATGTTATTGGAAGAAATCTAAATTATCTATATGTGCCGAAAAATGTTTTAAAAGCCATAGAAATATATTTCAGGCCATTAACAGTTTTTCTAAAGTAATCAGTTTATCTACTATTTCATTAAGAGAATTTATCTAATGTAAATTATATATTAAAATAATAATTTATGGTCAGTGATCGATAGGTGTAACGTCACTGGAATTGTTGATCCGTATTTGCGCGAAAATTCAGTTTGAAACCGCAATTGTTGACAATAAATTATAGTACAGTATCCGCCAAAATAAACAGTACCGAAAATAAAAATAAAAATTAATTTTTAATTTCTGTAATGTAAGTGTTCAAAATGTTCACCATTTCGACGCAAACAAGCTTCATATCGATTTTGCAAGTCAATAAACATATTTATAAAAAGTGGTTGATGTAACTGACGAAAAATTTTTTGTATTCTTTCCCGTAGTTCGGCAATATTCGCCGGCGGATTTTCCAAGTGAAAAATTTTGTCCTTCATTATGCCCCAAATGTATGCGTCAGGTGCGTCAGATCAGGTGAATGAGAAGGATATTCGAAGTGTGTTCCCCGAGAAATTATTCTATTATCGAAATGCTGACGGAGTAAGTGCGCACAGCTGTATGGCTCGTTGCACTATCTTGTTGGAACCATTGTGTGCGAAACTGTAGATTTCGTGCACGGCAAAAGTTATTTAGATCTCTCACAAAAGGTATAATAATTTTCTCTCTATGCCGCTCTTGGTTGACAGTAAGTGGATTCTGATTATCATCTTCAACGAAATAAGGACCAATCATTCCATGACCAGATACCGCGCACCAAACGGTAACTCGAAGACTGTGGAGTGGTTTCTCTACAATGACATCAGGACGTTCAAATCCAAGGAATCTGGTTGTTTGTCGATTAATATAGCCGCTAAGATGAACGTGACTCTCATCTGAAAACCATATGTCTTTCAAAAATTCGGGATCTTCGTAAATTAAACTCAACATGCGACCACAGTAAATTTCTCTTGCACGTTTGTCCGCAGCATTTAGTCGTTGTCCAACTTGAATACGGTATGGATAACCACCAATTGATTTGAACATGCGACGTAAAGATGTTTCACTAATGTTGAGTTTACATGCAGTTCTTACAAGACTTCTTTGAGGTGATTGCACAACTTGGTTAAAAACACGTCCTTCATTTTCGTTAGTGCATACTGTTTTTCGACGACCTGAAGAACCTTTACGTTGACACAATACACTACCAGTGCGATGAAATTTTTCAACAACAGCTAACATCACACTTTTACTAGGAGCTGCTTTATTAAATTTTTGTTGATATTTTATTGACACCTGTTCTAAGCTTGGACCATAATTACGACCTTTTCCGTATGAACGAAAATAATGCTCTACCAAAAAAACTTTTTCTTCCGTTGTTAGAACCATTTTTAAATCAAATTTAACTGCAGCGTACTATTAATATATCAACTAATGACAATTAAGTCAAATATGACAAATCCATATTACATAAACAACTCCACAGCACTCTCTGTTTCGGTACTGTTTATTTTGGCGGATACCGTATTTTGATTTCCAATATAGTTGTGAAATTCTTTCAAATGAACGTAAAAATATTGCTTGTTGCCTATTATACTAAATACTGATTTCATTCTGTTGTATTTTTGAGTAGAAATATTACCTGATGGATGAGTGACTCTATGATGTAACATATCCGATGGAGGATCCGGCCAAACACCGCTGTTCCTCAAAATCCGATTTACTGAACTAACTGACGGGATATTGTGGGGTTCGCATATCCTTTGGGATATAAGTTGTTCTCGTATTTCCCAGGCAAACATCCCGGGATTTTCTTGCTTGAATCGCAGAATTTTTTTGACAACTGTTGGAGTAGCTACTTGCTGAAAATAAATGTTGGCGTGAATACATTTTGTTCAACAACAGATATACAGAGTTGATAAATAAAACAGAATAATCATTATTGGAAATTATGTCAACATTTATTCTTTTCATAAAATGTTACATTCTCATTGAAATCAGGATTGTTGAGAATTCATTCATTTTTCGTATTTATAGTGTGAAAATATTAATTTTCTGATAAAGAATAATAAGAGTAGGGTTTTAGAACTCTTATTTGATAAATTTAGTTTTGTCTAAGTGCGTAGTAATGAAATGCTTCTAAATGCGATATAATCAATACAGAACTGATACAAGCTAATAAAACGTTCTTAGTTCTAAGCCACTTGAAATTATTAGCTGCGCTAAGCACAAAAGTGCTACTTTCAATACAAAAAATATTTCAGTCGTGATAAAGTTTTTATTTCAACCATAAGACCATGGGTTCCCAAAGTGGTACAAGTGGACCCCCAAGGGACCACGCAAGACTCGATGGGGCTTACGTTGCCGTGAAAAAAAATGGGAGTTCACAAGTTGTAAGTGGGGTCCACGAAAAATGTTGGCTCGGCTTTACTTATTATTACGAAATAGCACACTGGTATAGTCCCTGAATCCGACTCTGTCTAAGCTATGTATGAATGTTAAAATTATGGCGGATGCGCAGGGATTTCTTAGAACTGTTTACGATTGTGACTATCTTATCTCTACATTGTTTTAGTGACCAGTCTCATCTAGAAAATGCCAGAGCCAATTGTTTTTGTGCAAGCCGCAATCTAGAATTATCTAGTAAAAAGGGCACTAATATATAAAGAACCGACCAGGGAGAGTTTAGTTTGGAATAGAAGATTTCTGCTAATATGGACGAGAAGATTTTAACAATGAAGAACTATTTTTCGGATATGAAGAACGATATTTCTGCTATGAAGAATGATATTTCTGCATATATCTTATCATTGAAAAATGACATTGCTGCTGAAGTCGAGAATAAAATTTCGTCTATAAAATCAGACATGGAGAATAAGATCACAACGATGGAAAATCAGATGGACGAGAAAATCAAGGAGTTAGAGACGAAGATTGCCGATTTAAGAACACAAGACACTTCAGCAGAAGAAAAAAAGATCGAGATCTGCAAGACAGAAACACAACCAGAAACATAATTGGTCCGATAAGGAGAAGGCAGTGAACTTAACCATCGCGCTTCGCGGAGATGCCTTAGATGTACTTCAGACGATACCTTTGGAAGAAACGGATGACTTCGAGCCGCTGAAGAAGAATTTGGACATGCGATATGGTCACGAACATCTAGAACATTTGTACAGATTCCAGCTGAAGAACCGAAGGTGGAAACATGACGAAACCCTTCAAGAGTATGAACTGGATATTGCCCGACTAGTTCTATTTGCTTATCCATCAGCACCAGATAACATGATGGAATCTTTAGGCATCCAGTCCTTTATTGACCACGATATGGAGAAGACGCTTCGATTAGCCCACCCTAAAACATTGGTCGATGCATTGACTGCTGTTCTTGAATATGAAGCAGCCACGATGGCTTCCGTATACAACAAAGGTAGGACCATACAGGAAGAAGGTGACGATGACAGACTTGACCAGATCCTCAACTTGTTGAAAGGTATGGTAGACAAGAAGTTAAAGAAAATCAGGTCCTGTAATTGTGACGAGCTAGAGCATGCACGCAGTTCGTGTAAGCGCCCCAAGACACCTGTAACTCTGTAAGGAAGTTGCAGTTTCAAGAATTACAGTAGTCAGTGGTCACCCACCAAGATCATAGAAGATCAGGAGAATGATCCTTGCCTAAAGAAGATTCGGCAGTGGAAGGAACAAAATCGGCGACCTACCTGGCAAGAAGTGTCAAGATTTTCACCGTGGGACTCCCTTGTCCTGGAAGAAGAGCTGTGAAAAGTCCTTGAAAACGATGATGTTCCGAGATGAGGAGACAGCTAGTCATCCATAGAACGAGACTAGCTGAGTTACTGAAGAAGTTACACGACAGTACATCGGGAGGTCATCTGGGAGTGAAGAAAACCCTTCAGCGAGTCCGTGAAAGGTTTTATTGGATTAACAGCTCCGACGATGTGAAGGACTGGTGTAAGAAATGTACGACTTGTGCTACGAGCAATGGACCACATCGCAAGAGAAAGGCACCTATGAAACAGTATAATGTTGGAAGCCCTTTCGAAATGATTGCTTTAGACATCGCTGGCCCATTTCCGACGACCGAAAATGGTAGTAAATACATCCTGGTTATAATTGATTATTTCACAAAGTGGGTGGAAATTTACGCGATCCCGAATCAAGAGGCCACAACTGTCGCGGATGTATTTGGTGAAAGAATTTATCAGCCGATATGGAGTGCCCTTGGAAGTCCACAGTGACCAGGGAAGAAATTTCGAAAGCCATCTATTCCAGGAGATTTGCGAGAAGCTGGGAATGAAGAAGACCAAGACAACAGCATTACATACACAGTCAGATGGAATGGTCGAGAAAATGAACAGGACTATTGGAAAATACCTGTCCAAAGTAGTTTCCAGCCATCAGAGAGATTGGGACCAGTATCTTTCCCTATTCTCATTGGCTTATCGATCTGCCGTCAATGGGTACACGAGTGAAAATCTTCAAGTTTCCAGCGACAGAATGAAAAGTCGGTATGACACGCAGGCCACGGAAGGCGGTTTTAAAGAAGGGGACAAAGTATGGTTACAACCCGACGAGGAGAAAAGTATTTTCTCCAAAATTACAAAAATCCTGGGTAGGTCCATACTTAATCAAGAAAAGGATCAATGATGTTATATATCGCATAAGCAAGATCCCCAACGGAAAACCAAAAGTAGTTCACCAAAACCGACTAGCGCCATTCGAAGGAGACAATGACCTAGAGAAAGTAGTAAACCATATTCGAGATGTGTCTGACCCTACCTTAGATGAATTTATGGGCGCGTATGCAGGTACCGGGAAAGCTAGATATGGAGTCACTTCAGAACAACGACAAGATTTGTTCATTCTCCCGGAAGATTATTCACTGGCATACAACATCCCCGCCCGTATCCAGAACGCACGATGGTTGGCAACCGTCTTTCGAAAGAAGTTCGGGCAATTAGAAAAACTTGAAGACCAGATTCCAGCCCCAGCAAGACACTTAAACTGAAACATAATTCGCGGTACGTCTTCTACGTGGTAACTAAAAATGAATTTCAAGATCGATCTACCTACCGCGATGTGTGGGAAGCAGTTCGAAACCTACGAGACCATCTGTTGAAATCCGGCGTGAAGAAACTGGCTATGCCTAAGATAGCGAGTAACCAGTTGGATTGGCGAATCATCAGGAACATGGTAGAGATTATCTTTGAAGATACCGGTGTCCAGATATTAATTTGCAGCTACAACCCCCGTTATCAGTATCCGGTGAAGGCGGTTCCCTGCTATTTCCATAAAATCGGAAAGTGTAGAAATGGGGCCAATTGCCGATTCAAACATCCAATCTACACAAAAGTTCCAGGAGGAACTTCCATTTAAGGAGGGGGTAATGTTACGAAACAGCACACTGGTATAGTCCCTAAATCCGACTCTGTCTAAGCCAGGTATGAACGTTAAAATTATGGCGGACGTGCAGGGTTTCCTAGAATTGTTTACGAATAGTGACTATCTTATCTACATTGTTTTTTTTGTGACCAGTCTTATCTAGAATATGCCAGAAAGTCAATTGTTTTTGTAATCTAGAATTATCTAGTGAAAAAGGCATTAATATATAAGGGACCGATCAAGAAGAGTTGAGTTAGTTGATAAAGTGAACTCGTGAAATAAACAAGAATACACCGAAGTGTTGATATACATTAATAATTAAATTTGTGTGCATATACATTAAATTTAAGTGATTAGTTAATTATATATAAATTAAGTGTTAGTGAGTAGTTTAGTGTTTAAATAAAATCGTAAGCAACCATACCGTGTGTTTAAAGTTTATCCCACCCGTTTACTGTTTAACTAAATAAGAAAAACATTAGTGTATTTTGTTTTTAATTGCATTGGTCACATGGTCACTGAAATAATGATGATGAACGAAATCGACAAACGGAAATTAAACATCTAATAAAACTGGAAAACGACTCTAAAACACCATCATCGCGTCGTGTCGAAGGAATACCTTTAGGTAACCGAGAACGATCTACTGGCGATTACGAGTGGAAGATTTTCGGTCGGTAAAAATTTGACACTATTGGGAGGCATATTTCAAAACCGCACATTGATACGAAACCAGTAGCTAAATGCGGCGTTACTATTTGCTGGATTTCCACCGTTACTCCCCATGCGACTGCGACCATTTTTATTCGAATACGATACATCAATTGGTTTTATGCTGTCGCTGCCATTATGGAATGACAATTGCTAAATTATGTATTAATTTAGATTAAAGTAAAATTTCTATCAATATTTTTATGCAGGGTGATCACATGGTATTAGTACATTTTTTTGCAAAATGCTATTATGAAAAGTAAAATCTAATTGAAGGAAATTGACATCCCTAAGTTGTAAACAACAGCAAGGAATATTTTAAATTCATGTTTAAAAGACGGTAACTACACAATCCAGCCAATGGCAGCGCAGCATTTAATTACTGGTTTCGTATCAATGTGCTGTTTTGAAACATGCTACCGGGAGTTATCCGAAAAATGTCAAGCCACGGGGCCTATCGGCGTCTTTTTGAAGATTTTGTTACCACTCGCTTAAAAAAAACCTCCTGCTTGTAGTTGTTCATTCAGTAATTTGATGGTAGTAGCCTGTTGTTTTAACAGCTCTGCCAGTTGTTCATTTGATATCTCCATAATTATTGTTAGATTTGGAATCCGCTTATATATATGTACACTTATTCTTCATAAAATAGTGCCTTCTACACCTGACATCATGTTATATAAAACAGTTTGATCTAAATAAACTTTATTCTGAAAATGAAGGAGGAAATTAAAACATTAAATGAATAAGTAGAACATTAAGAAAGAGTTACTAAAAAGAAAAATCTGATCATTACTGGAATAGAAGTGAATACAAATGAAGATATTTCTCTAAAGCAAAAAATAGAAACATTCCTAGCAAAAGAAATACAAGTGGACGTTAAAATAAGAAGCGCTCAGAAAATAGTGAAAAGGATGTGCTTAATTGAAATGGGAAACATAACAGATAAAATTGACATCTTAAAAATAAAAGCAGACTGAGACATATCCGGGAAAAAATTTTCATTGAGTCGGATCTTACCAAGAAAGAACAGGAAATACAAAAAATAATCGGAGGAAAGGCTAAGGAAGAAACAGATAAGGACAAACAAACAAAAGTAGGTTACAAGAAATTAATAGTAAATGGTATAGTATGGAAAGTATGGAAATGGAATGATGAACAAAAACAGTTACAGATCAACCAAAAAAACTAGTAGACACACGTGACAATACGATTCCGGCATCGACTCAAGCAATGAACAAGGTACAGTATTACAGGAAAAGAGGTAAAGAAAAGAACCGCAAAAAAGAAATAATTAAAAAAGAAAATAAAGTTATAAATATAGGAACATGGAACGTGCGAGGAATATACGGAGAGGGGGACATAACAAATTTAGTAAAGGAAGCAAAAAGATACAATATAGAAATTCTAGCACTGCAGGAGACACATTTAAAAAATAATCATATAAAAGAAATGGAGGAATATGTCCTATTTACAAGTGGAAATGAAAAAAGACGATTTGGTACAGGCTTTGTGGTCAGTAAAAATATGAAAGGACAAATCACACACTTCCAAGCGATCTCAGACAGGATATGCAAACTACAGTTTACTGGAAATGACAAAAACATAACAATCGTTAACTTTCATGCACCTACAGAAGAGAAAACTGATGAAGATAAAGATTCATTCTATGAACAACTGGAAAAAATTGTTGACAGAATACCAAATGGCAATGTAAAAATAATAATGGGAGATGCAAAAGTAGGAAATGAAGACATATTTAGAATTATAACGGGAGGCGAAAGCAAACATAATACGAGTAACGATAATGGTTTTAGATTAATCAATATGGCTATAGAAAAGCAAATGAAGATTATGAGTACACATTTTAAAAGGAAGGATATACACTTGGATAATTGCAGGCACTAACGAATCAAACCAAATTGATCACGTGCTAATAGGGGAAAAAGATGCCAAATCAATAAAAAATGTAAAATCATATAGGGGTGCCGATGTAGATTCTGACCATTTTCTAGTAATGGCTAAATTTAAACTAACAGAAATAGATAAAAGAAAAATTAGAAAAAACAGAAGAAGAACGGTGAAATATAACATGGAAGAATTGCAACATCCTCAAGTAGCCTGTAAATACAGATCTAAAATCGGCAAATACTCAGAGCAATCTAGGGAAACAGAATTAGGACAGGGTGTAGAAAAGAAAGTATCACGGATGGCAACAGCTATTTTGAATGCGTCAGATGAAAGCTTAAACGCCATAAAGGCTACCAAAAGAAAGATCTAGCTTGATGACGAATGTATGGAAGAAATAAGTAAGGAAAGAAGTTTAAGAGAAAAATATCTACAGACCGGGAAAGAACGGTACAAACGGGAATACATTGAACAGACGAAAGTTGCAAAAAAGATTTGCAGAACTAAGAAAGGAGAACACGATGAAACCAGAATAAAAACAATGGAAGAAAAATACTGGAGACAAGAAATTAGAAATTTCTACAAGGATGTGAAAGAAATAAATAAAGAACACATGCCAAAAACACCATACATCAAAGATGGAGACGGTAAACTGCTAGGAGCAAAAACTGAAATAATAAGAAGATGGGAAAGCCATTTTGAAGAGCTATTAAAAGTAAATGCAGAACTAGAAACAGAAGAAAGGGAGAAAGGGAGAAGAAAACCGTACCGAAGATGAAGAACCTACACTAACAGAAATAGAAGAAATTATTCACAATATGAAAAATAATTAAAGTCCCAGGATCCAATAGTATTACAGCAGAAAACTTGAAATACGGAGGTATTGTATTAAAAAGAGAAATTACTAAGTTAATACAAGAGGTTTGGAGGACTGAACATATGCCAGAATGGTGGAAAAAAGCAGTAATTCTACCGATATAGAAGAAATGTGACATTTCACATTGCAACAATTACCGAGGAATAGCACTACTTGATAGCATGTACAAAGTACTAGCCACACTAATAAAAAGTCGATTAGAAACTTATACAGAAAAGATAACCGGCGAGTACCAGTGGGGATTTCGTGAGGTTAGAGAAACAACAGACCAAATTTTCTTACTGAAACAAGTATTAACACAAAGTTACAAATACGAGATTCCTACATATATGCTGTTTATCGACTTTAAGGCAGCCTATGACACGCTAAACAGGACTAAGATATTAAGAGTCTTAAGAAAATACAAAATCCCAGAGAAGCTATGGAAACTGGTGGAAATGACACTCAAGCAGACAAGAAATGTATTAAGAGTAGAAGGGGAAGAATCAGAAGAATTTGATGCAACTCAAGGACTGAGGCAAGGAGACCCCCTATCTACCATGCTATTCAATATAGCATTAGAAGATGTTATAAGGAAGAGCAAAATCAACCGTCATGGTACTTTACTGAATAAAAGCCACCAATGTTTGGCATATGCAGATGACGTGGTTTTATTATCAAGGAAAAAAGAAGAACTGATGGAAATAGCAAAAGATCTAGTGACAGCAGCACAAGAAGTGGGGTTGGAGATAAATGAAGCAAAAAGACAGTACATGAAACTAAGAAATAAAACAGTAACGGAAGAACATGAGACATTATGGCTAAAACTACAGAACGATAAAATAATACAAATAAAGGAAACCAAAAACTATATGTATCTAGGTGTCCTAATAAATGATAAATGTGAGGAAGAAGCAGAAATCGATCTTAGACTGGCCAAGGGCAATAGATGTGCTGGAGAATTACTCAAAATCTTGAGATAAAAACAAGTCACACGAGAAACAAAGAAAATAATGTATAAAACAATATTAAGACCGACAGTACTATACGGATGTGAAACATGGATTATGAATTAAAAGCAGAAATCAAAACTGGAAATCTGGGAGAGGGAGATATTAAGGAAAATTTATGGCGGAAAAAAACAGAAGAAGGGTGGGAGAGGCGCACAAATAAGGAGTTGTATGATCTATACGATGACTCAACAATAATTGAAGTAATCCAATCAAAAAGACTGCAGTGGTTAGGTCACTTAGAACGAATGGAACAGTCAAGAGATGTAAAAGAAGTAGCATGGAAAAGACCAGAGGAAAAGAAGAAGAGAGGTAGGCCAAGAAGAAAGTGGAAAGAAGCCGTAATGCAGGATGTCGCGGAAAAGGGAATACGGAACTGGAAAAGCGTAGCAAGAGATAGATACAGATGGAAAATTCTTACACGGCTATAGGCCCTAGGGCCTGTCTCATGCCTATATATTGTTACGAAACAGGACACTGGTATAGACCCTAAATCCGACTCTGTCTAAGCCAGGTATGAAAATTAAAATTATGGCGGATACGCAGGTTTTTTTATAACTGTTTACGACTATCTTATCTAAACATTGTTTTTGTGACCAGACTTATCTAGAAAATGCCAGAACCAATTGTTTTTGTGTGTGTAAGCCGCAGACCGTAATTTTCTAGTAAAAAATGCTTTAATATAAATGCCGATCAGCGGATAAGTTAGTGGATAATTTGACATCGTGAGACAAACAAGTAAATACGTGAATATAAATTAGTGAACAGTTTATATAAATTAGTTTAAGTGAATATACTGAATATATATGAATTATGTGTTGGTGATTAGTTTAGCGTTTAAATAAATTAGTAAGTAGCCATACCGTGTGTTTAAAGTTTATCTCACCCGTTTAGTGTCTAAATAAATAAAAACATTACAATATATAAACTTTATTCTTCAGAATATAAGTGAACAAATCTTATTATACATTCGATGAATTCGTGTGCCTTTGGCAGATGACATCTCCCGTCAGTGTTACCAATATAAAATAAACAATTATTCTATATAATATAACAATTATAAAGCATACGTCACACTATCGAATTGTTTGCAACACAAATATGTCTAAGTCATATGCAAGAAATGTAGATAAAAACGTTGAGTTTTCTCAATAAAATTCCATACCACTATAATCGTATTATATTTTACAATTTTATAAATGTTCGTACAACCATTAATTTTCTATCCCTAGCGCCTTTTCTATACAAATTACTGACATTCTCCGAGGACACAACCCTTTAAACGATAAGCAAATATAAAATATGGTAAAATAAACACTAATAGAAACGCCGGATAATTATAGGAATGACAACACGTTATTCACCGACACACGAAAACATTAAGATCATCTTCAGTTGATAATTATTTTTATTCATCGTCACGTCATTCGATTTTAACATCAGATATAACACTTTATTACTAACCCTGTCAAACTTCAATGGCTTGTTTTCGTAATGGCGAGGGAATTGTTTAATATTTAATGAATTTAAAATAAAATTCCATTGTTGCGTGGACATAGTATATAAAAGGCACTTTACAGTTGGCGTTTTTTGAACATCTAAATTGTATTTCGCCAATTTGAACACTACACTTAAAATTATTGACCTTTACCCTGACGTCATTAATATCTGATAACATAACAGACAAATCTCAAATTATTTTGTTCTGTTCTTCACTATTAATAGAAAGAGATGCCACTTAATCATTATGTCGGTTATGTTATCAGATATTAATGACGTCAGGTTAAAGGTCAATAATTTTAAGTGTAGTGCACTAAGATGAAAGAATTCATCTCTATGGTATACATAAATAATATTTACTGGGCGTTTGGGTTTATATGCCACTCAGTGTATGTTTACAGGAAGAATATATGGTTTAAAGAACGCCATATCTAGCTAAAAACACTATAAAACTATAAGAATGAAGGTAAAATTCGAAAAAAAGTTTAAACTGAGCAAAGAAGAGTTTAGCAAGATGGAGCAATAGAGGAAAGGGGTGAAATGGCGGCCGCCTAAGCATTTTTTTTGTTTCTGCCGTTATACCTGCTCAGATTTTTAAAATATTACAGTAAATAAAACTTCAAACCTTACTACTTCAAAGTGTATTTACTGAAAATAATCAAACAAAATTTTTGAAAAATACGAACGTTTTTTCAGAATGCTGCGCGCGGCTATAATTACCCACGGTTGAGAGGTAATAGTAGCCAATGCCAGTATAACCCCCATTTTACTGACAAAAATCGGTTGAAATATATTTTTCCCTCAAAACTGATACAGTCTTTATGTGCCCAAAGACTACAAATAGTACACTTGATCCACAGTTCTTTATTCTTACCGAATTCGCCACAAATTGCACAAATATCCTCGTTAACGTCGATGTCGCGATAATTTTCTTCAGAAGAAGAAGTATTTTCTGTGATCACCTGGGTTTTTAAGCATTTTTTTTGGGTATTATTCGAGGAGTAAGACTGGGTTTTAAAGGAGTTGATTTTTCGACACCTATTTTTCGTTTTGTTCCTTTATCAACTTTAAGTCTAATTTGTTCCTCCTTTTTCCGCTGCTTTTCTTCTAAGATTGACTTCATTGGAGTTGACGTCATTATTTCTGAATGTTGCTTCCTACTGGTTGGATCTTTTATTTCCATCTGAGTTGTCCGTCAAGCATCCTGGTATTGGAATTATGTTAATAAACGATAAGTCATGTTTTAATCAGGTGTCATATTTTCTGGATTCTCCGTAACTTCCTTATTATTCTTTTCCTCATCTAGTTCGATTATCTCCTTCTATTGATTTTGTTTTTTCCATACAATTCTTGTATAAATAATTCACCTGGAGCAAAGTCTTCATCCGTAAAATTTTCTGGTTTGCCTGGAAATATTCCTGTATTCTCAAATCATTTAATGGCTTTAATTGGTGTGGCTACGCGACCATATGCATGTTGAAATATTTCAGCTATTTCGGACGTTGTGATACGTTCATGAGGATGAATTCTTAGATAATTTGCACATTCAATGTTATATGCTGATTTCAAGGATGAGTAAAATGCCACTTCCAGCGGTTGGAGTCGATGTAACGTGTGCGGTGGTATTGTTAACACTACAATTCCTCTTTCTTTACAGAAATTGTACCCCTCCAATGTATAGTGGCTACTGTGGTTGTCGACAATTAGCAAAACTGGATCTTCCTTTGATAGTTTTACTACATCGTAAAAATGGTGGAGCCATTCTAGAAATATTATTTCATTTATCCAACCATTGTCAGAGCAGCAGTAAATTGCACTTGGTGGCCCATTTTTCTTTAATTCAGATTTCATCCTTTGCGCGCAAAAATTAATAAGGGTGAAATATATGTTCCTGAAGCATTTATGCAGCACATAATTGTCGTTGTTAGGCATCTTTCTGCGCTTGTTATGAAGCCGATTCTCTTTTGTCCTTTTTCAGCAAGTATTCTTCCAGGGTTTTGGACAGTTGTAATGCCCGTCTCGTCTGCATTATATATTTTGGATGCTGAAAATTTATACTTATCCAGAAGAGACTTTAAATTAGAAAAAAATAAGTCTACTTCAGTTTTGTTAAACGCAGATATGCGATTAATGCTTGTCGCTTCCGGTTTTCTTAATCGAATAGTTGGATTCCTTTTTAAAAAGCCGGTCAGCCAATCTCTTCCTGCAGTTTCTTTTTCTTTGGAAAATGGATAAGGTAATTGGTTTTCTTCGGCGTATTTATAGGCACATTTTTTAATCTCTGTGGGAGTTATCCCATAAAAATGTTTTGCCAATTTTATTACTTGCTCTGCTAAAACTTTTTCTTCCTGTTTTGAAAATACCGAATTTCGACCTAAAGAAGCCTCTGATGTATCATTTTGCTTTATTCGTATTTGAAGTGTAGATCTAGGAATAGCAACTTCACGGACGCTTCTGCCAATATTTATTGCATTTATTGCTGCAGTAAGTTTTTGAGCAGTCCGTCCTGCTTTGTCGCTTTTTCTCTTGTAAACTCGAGGCATCTGAAATATAAGAATTTGTGAAGAAACACCCTGTATTGTTTATAAAAAAATGGGGTAATGGTGGCCGGCCAACATTACCCCTACACACGAGGCCATCATAACCCCAAAATACATATTTATGTTGGTTAACTCACAGTAATTAATCTCTTAAATTAAAACAAAAATTTGTTATGCAGTGGTGAACTACATTAAAATTGAGTGCTTTTACATACCTTCAAAAATCGGAAAATGAAGCATGAATATCAACGAAAACTGACATTGCCAAAAATTTCTGCTTTACCGGCTGAACTTCTTGGTTGCTATAGTACAGTTTGAATGACACAGATATAGATGGCGTAATAGGTATTAAAAGTGAAATAATAATAATTATCAAGAAAAGACTTTTTTATATTTTGGTACAATGATTTATTTAGCAGAGCGCTTTCAGTTTAATAACAAACCATCCTCAGTGCCCCATGGTCAGGGTGTACAACAAATCATCACATTTAGAACACACACCCTGACCATGGGGCACTGAGGATGGTTTGTTATTAAACTGAAAGCGCTCTGCTAAATAAATCATTGTACCAAAATATAAAAAAGTCTTTTCTTGATAATTGTTTTTTCTCTGGTCCACTCAGCTGACTTCACTCATTTCAATAATAATAGGCCAGTAACTGTTATATTTGATGGTTACGGAAAACTTTAGAGGACATTTTGAACCGATGCGTATAATCAACATAAATAATTAACATATGATTAATCGTGTCGTAATTTATATAGGTAAGTTAAAAGTATCTCTTCTATACATATATTTTCATGAATGGGAATTTTAAAATGTTGGAATTTCATTTATAAATATATGCTACGAAAGTTGTGATCGATTTTTTCGGACAGGACCATATCTCACTCTTACCTGCTAAGATAATTTGTAAATGTTAAGATTTATTGTTGGCATAACATTATCTTATGAAATAGGTTGAGCACTGCTTGTGTCAAACCGATTTGTTTGAGGATTTCGTGGATTTTGTCGAACATACGAGTTAAAACGGGCGCAAATTAGTTGCAGACGAGGTTTATGATCTAAAAAGGGTTTTATGAGGGTACCTAATCCTGTGGGTGAACTGCAGACTGGCGGTCAGGGGTCTCAGAATAACAAAATGTAAGCAAAAATATGATTATGGCTATCAGTTTAAAATTTATTTCAACAGTGACGACACATTTGTTAAGTACGATATACAAAAAACTAAAGATGGAAGTGAAAGATATGATAAGGGAATGTGGAACTAGTCTAATTGTTATTGAACATTTTTAATTTTATAAACATCGTGAATTAAAAAATGGTGAGGTGGGGTTGTAATATTGAAGGTAATTGTTTATATTTACTTTAACTGATATAATAATATTTATTCACATCAGCATAATACAAATACAAAGTAAAAAATAAGTTCAGCTGTGAATAAATGAATACTCGATAAGCGTGAAACACTTGTTTCGAGAACTAATTTAATTAAACAATATATCACAAATGAATGTTAAAAATTTCAATCAATGATCGACCTATCTCAATGTAAAATGTAAAAGACAGTCTTATTATACAAATAGACGAGTAAAAATACACGTTTACATACATAGATACACATGCACACTCACGAAAAGCTAAAAAGTAAAAGTTACTAGTTACACGAGGAAACAACAATAAATACAGATGTACTTGGTTCGTTATCAAACAGATAAACATTAAAATAAAAAAACAAGCATAATTCCACATAAGAAATCTCAAAATACCAAGCCGACGATATAGAATAGGTACGTAATTTTTATATTATCTTGAGTTCCTATATTATCTAATGGAATATTCGCTGTAGTTCAATTCTCTTACTTTGAAGTATGTGCTTTTTCAGTTCTTTTTTAAAGTGGTTATTGTTTTTTATTGATTTTATTGTTTCAGGAATAATATTATACAGTTTTGTAGCAAGGAAAGGGTATGACCTCTGAGCAGCGACCTTAACCATAAGGGGAGTAACGTAATGATCTTTTTGTTTTGGCGAGTGTTGTATGGTTGGAAGGGAAGTAAAGCTGTAGACTTGTTTGCATGATATTTGATACTTGTGCATAGAAAATATAACTGTCTTATGTCTATAATTTGAGTTTCAATGTACAGAATATCAGAAGAACATCTGCTGCTTCTAGAAAATATTAATTTAAGCAAGCGCCTTTTCATAATTTTGATAGAATGTATGTGAGTATTCAAAGTTCCCCCCACACCGCTATTCCGTAACGAATATGACTTTCCACTAGTGAATAATATAAAGTTTTCAAGTGCTTCAGTGGCAGGATTTCTTTGAGTTTCCTGAATTTACATAAAATAGTTCTCAATTTGTTGACAGTATACTTTATACGTTAATCCCATTTCATATGCATATCAATTATTATTCCTAAATATAAAACTTTATTTCGGGGAGGATGTGGAAGGATTTTTCATTCCAGACGACCAAGTGATCAAATGAAGGCATTCCAGCTGAGTTACAACAAAATGGTATAAAATGTGTTTTATCTATATTAACCGTTAATCATTTTTTATTCAACCAACGTTTTATTGTAGAAAACTCCCTTTCAACCGTATCCTTCAATGAGTCCCTGTCATCTGCTTTATAAAAGATGGTTGTATCATCTCCAATTATATTTCCGTTGTTACTCAATGAGAGAAGTCCGTTCACACATATATTAAACAATGTTGGTCCCAGCATGGAACCTTGAGGTACTCCACGGTCCATCACCCTTTCACTGCTGAGTACATCACCGATTCTCACCGCCTGGCATCTTCCTGTTAAATAACTTTCGAATAGCTTCAATTTGTTACCTTGTTTTCCAATATCTTCCAGCGAATGAAGAAGAAGGTGATGACCGACAGTGTCCAAGGCTTTGGATAGATCTATGAACACACATAAGGACGGTCTTCCCTCATTCAAAGCTTGGGCAGCTTTTGAATTCAATGACAGAATAGCATTCTGAGTTGAAATTTTCTCTCTGAATCCAAGTTGATAATCTGAAATTAGTTTGTACTTATTGAGAAAATTAACAACCCTTTTTTTAATGATCTTTTCGAATACTTTCGATAGATGGGTAACTAGAGAGATTGGACGATAATTGGTTATCATGGATGTATCCCCTTTTTTAAACAGTGGTGTAATAAGTGATTTCTTAAACTTAGCAGGGTAAACACCTTCCTCCACACATCTATTCAATAAATAAGTCAAGGCTTCTAGAATATAGACTGATATTTGTTTTATAGTTTCTGCCTTCAAGTCATCATAACCTACTGCTTTGTTATTTTTTAATTCCAAAAATTATGTTTCTCGCCTCCATGGTGTTAATTGGTTCGAACACAAATGAATTAAGAATAGGTGATCTTTTCATTTTGTAATTTCTGTTGTTTTTTATCCGACCAGCAAGAGTTCTACCCACTTCAACAAAGGTTCTATTAAATGCATTCGCAATTTCTGTTTTGTCAGTCAAAATTTTGTTTTCTGTAGGATCTTTAATTTTATCTATGATGTATTTTTGTTTTTTTGTCCTTGATATTTGTTGAACAGCATCCCACAGAGTTTTTGAATTGTTTTGATTTCTTTCTATCAATTGGTTATAAAAGTTGGATTTAGTTTTGTGGATCAGTGAAGTTAACTTGTTTCGATAGCTTTTGTATTATTTTTTCAGATCATGATTGTGTGGCTGCTTTTGCATAAGACGAAACATCTTTTTTTTTACTAATAAAATTTAGTAATCCATTCGTAACCCAGGGAGCTATTTTGTTGTATTTCCTACGAATCTGGCGTACCTCTGTGTTTGCTTCCAGCTTATTTGTGGTTATATTGATACATTTTTCTGTTGCAGAGTCTGGAGTGGGTGCAGTGTAGACGTCGCTTCAGGAAATATTGCTGAACATATTGTGCATTTTGTTGATATTTATATATTATTTTGTTATTGTGTTCTTGTACCTAATTTTTTTCCGGAATTACAACTTGGAGGAGAGTAGTGTAGTGTTCAGTAACTGTGGTTTTCAATATAATGGGTAGGATATTTTCGTTCAAATTAGGATCTTTGGATTTAATAAAAATATGGTCTAGGCAGGTTTCACTCCTGCCTTGCACTCTTTTAGGTGTGTTTATTGTCGATACGTACCCAAATTCATTTAGCGTGTTCAGATATTCAATTGTATCCGAATTACACAGGTTAATATTGATATCTCCCAAAAACAGAGATATATCGGTGTTATCATGAAAGTTTATTGAATCTTGAATATACCCTCGTTTACAATCGTTCTTTACTGGTAATTTAAAACTGCCTTCAAAGGACATTTACAACGTTGCCTGTAGGTACTTCTTTTATTGAAATTGGTCTTGATGGTATAATAATATCTTGCTAAAGTGAAAATATGGCTTATTTAATTAGACACCTTTAAAATGTATGAATATAAATAGTGTCTTATGCGTCATATATGTTAATTTTTTAAATCGATATGCACTGAAAGGTCGCCTACGTAATCCAAGAGAATTATTGCAATATCAAATTTCATGAAGTTTGAAATTATCCAGTATATATTATTTTCTTTCCAAACACGTTACTATAAAAACAGCGAACACATTAGGTGAAAAATAAATATATATTGAATGCTCTTCCTCAATGTATTATGGACACTCATTAGATATTCAGTTACACTCCATTTGAAACCGCAATTGAAACTCACCCCAAAATCGAATGGAAAATTTCTGTCTAACCTAGGGGTTGTTGAGAATTGATTTAAAAAGATCGAATAAAATCAGGAAAAATGGTATTTAAAAACAGTTTCAATTTATGTGGAGGAATAAAATCAAGGCACAAGGTGATTTTTAAGGTCGAAATATTTCGGATTTTGAACTATAAAAATTCTATTTCAAAAGGGTAAATACCTGGTAACGTTGGTCACCGATGATCTGGATCTGTAAATAGAAAACAAAAATATAGGCAATTAAACAAGCAAAAAAGAAACTCATCAATAATTAAATTTGATAGAAGACACAAAATATCCTTTCATAATTGTATTACATTTTTTTGAATTGTATGGTTTCAAAAGGTTATAAAGCATTTCCTATAAATATAAGTTATTTACTATTGGAGTGGCAGGTGCTTGTAGAATAGATAAACTGCCCAATATTGTTGTTTATTATTTAAACATCCGAGCTAATATTGGAACAAATATTCGTAATTTAAGGAAAAACTGCGAATTCCTCAGGAATAAACTTAGCACCCCTACAAGTTTCATCGCTGACGTAAACATTTTATAGTCGGCCACGTACATTTTTCCAGAAATTACATACCAAAAAATATGGTTGAGTTTAAACATATTAATGTTAATATCAATTCGATAGCGTTGAAATCGTTGTATGAAAATAAAACTAATAATCCATTTCAAATAAATGTACCTAGTATATACCTTTGCAAACAAACATTAATTCACAGCCTATACTATATCAAATCGTAATGATCCGTATATAAACAAAATATAAGAAATTAGGGTTTCGGGTGATATTCCCATATATGATTGATGATGTATGTAAACCGCACGAAATGTTTATCTTTACCAGTCAACGTTGATGTAGATAATGTAGATTTTAACGCGATATTTTATTTAAATGGATAGGTTAAATGTCTTTGAAGGTATTTCATTGTTATTTGACATAATTATTGACGATATTTTTACAAGCTTGTCAACAATTGAAGAACGCTATTGACTGCCACCAAATATGCTGTCGTAATAATAGGTCATTATTTAGAATTGGGACTCCAGACCAAAATCGCATCAATTTTTTTTTGTATTCGAGGTGAGTGCCCCAGAGAAGAAATTATTTCAGATCGCAGCACGCATTTTACCACGTGCGATGTCAAATATCCTAATATAAAAGACGATCATTATAGAGTTCAGAGCCGTGGCAGGTGAAAACATACCGAAGCATTTGAACCTCCCTGAATTTCCCTAATTTACAATGTAGGGTAATTTTAATCAGTCTAACCGAAACCATTGCCTGTGAAAACCATAGGTACTTTAATGATTCACAGTACGTCAAATACATAATAAAATATTGGTGCAAATTGAATGTGTGTTTCATGTGGTAATATTGCTTCCTTTTATTCGTCTTACTGTTTTGTGGGCGTCGAACATGAAACAAGGCATGCAGTAATTGAAAGTAGAACAGCTGGGTACCCGAACTAATCAAAAACACGATGTGGAGGATACAAACTGTAGGGATTTCCATAAAAAAACCTAGAGCAAAGTGGAACGTATAACAAAAAAAAAATAAGAAACGTCGGTTAAGATGGTATGGCCACACTTAATGAGAATAATTTGTGGAATACCTATTTAACAAACTTTGGAGGCAACAGGATCAAAAAGACAAAAAGGGAGAGCAGTAAAAAACGTGGGACGCTGCTATGGACGAAATCCTAAAAAGTGATCAAAGTAAAATTGCAAATAACAAAAAGAATTTGTCGCTTAGGTAAGCGTATGAAAAAGAGTCTCACACATCCTGAATTTTTTCCTTAGTGAGGTCTCCAGTAAACAAATACCAATTATGCCACATTACTAAACAAATACCTAACCAAATTAAGAACAATGGGAAGAAAAGAAACAGCGTGTAGTCAATTACATTATGAACTTAATACATGTAGTCATTGAAGATCTGCTGCAAAGTTGGGTAGGTTACTCTTCAGATAACTGAACAATTGAGAATGACAAAGACTGAGCTTCTAGACTTGAATGTTGTACTAGCTAGGATCCTTGCTTTATAAGATGGTAATCTAAGATTTGTGTTTTTGATGACCAGAAAAGTTTATATAAAAAATTATCAATTTCAATATTTTTCTGATTATTTCTACAGGAAAAAAGTTAGACTATAATTTAATAAAATACGACAAAAGCAGTTTTCTCTTACTGTTATTATTAGTGTTTTCAACCGTTCTCCAATTGTAATTTCAAAACTGCTTTTGTTTAATAACAATACACATACATAATAACTGTTTTTCCTATCGCAGCAATAAATGACCATAATTTATTGTCATCAAATACGGTAACAGCTAAAATATATTTATCCACCGTAGTAATTTTTAAATGACCACTTTCCACAAAACAATTCTATCTAGATGGACAAGTTTCACGAAAGGGATATTTTGATAACGAAATTAATAATCTTCATAATCTCAACTCATAAAACGTAACGTGTAGACATCATGTAATGGACGATGTTCCCAGTTATTTTGTCCCATAATTATATTTAGGACATGTAAAAACGTTGCGTTGAAAAGCAGGGGTGGACCTGTCGGTAATGTTTAAAAGAATATTTACCACTGATTTGAGAAACTGTAACATATTCTTTGTGAGTTTTGTGTAACTGAGAATGAAGGCACATAAAACTATAACAGTATATAAGGATGGAGAAAAGTTACAGGGTGATCAAAAAATAAATGGTTATTTTAAACATATTTCCAGAAGTTATGAAAATTAGTGAATGTCGAAAATGAATTTATAAATATATACTTTATATTTGACATTCTTAAAATGATACATATACTTACATGGAGATTGCGCGTCAACTGTCATTTAGTTTGCCTAAAGTACTTGATTTTAAAAATTCATTTTAACTATGGTTTGTGAATTTTACCAGGTATGAGAATTTCGAAAAATGATCTGTTTAAATCATTGTATTGCAAATGGAACTTCGTATGCGGACGCACTGAAAATATTACATAAGGGTTACAGTTGATAGATTATATCAAAAACACGTGCGTATGATTGGTCGACATGTGCTGGAAGATTTGCCTGGTTGCCAACGTCTACAGGTGAACTTAACATCGTCAATGTAAAGAAAATTGGGAATATCGTGAAGTAGGTCTGAGAGCAGATACCAATGTCTCAAGATTCATTTCTTACTATTTTGAACGATAAAGCTCACGAGACAATTAAAAATTTCTGGTCGAACACTTAACAAACTCATCAAATAAACACCGTATTCCCCCGATATTACTCCGGTTGACATCTGGAAACAGACACTACTATTTCGAGACATCTGTTTTCAGTAGGTAGAGGACACAAAAACTAATTTACGAGTACTGATGTCCAGCCATAAAAATGCATTTGGAAAACGTTTCATTGATGAATTATATTATTTCGGTCAACTATGAGAGAAATGCATGATGCAGTACATTGATCGATTCCTGGCTATTTTTCACAAACTAATATATAATATCAATTGAGGCATGTAAGACTGCCTTGAAAAACAATATTTTTGTTGTAACGGGAAAACATGTTATATATAATGTATTTATTTTGAAGCTATTGAGACTTTCGTTACGTGTAATTTCCTCCAAGCTATTAACTATTATTACCATTGATATTTAAATACTAATTTTTTATAGGTATCAGTATTTGCCAAATGTTGAATTTAATGCACTGTATATTCCATTGAGACCATACTGTATTAATGTCTAAAAACTTATAATATGCTCTAACCTTAATTTATTTACTTATTTATATATTTATTTATTTATTTATTTATTAATTTATTAATTTATTAATTTATTAATTTATTAATTTATTAATTTATTAATTTATTAATTTATTAATTTATTAATTTATTAATTTATTAATTTATTAATTTATTAATTTATTAATTTATTAATTTATTAATTTATTAATTTATTAATTTATTAATTTATTAATTTATTAATTTATTAATTTATTAATTTATTAATTTATTAATTTATTAATTTATTAATTTATTAATTTATTAATTTATTAATTTATTAATTTATTAATTTATTAATTTATTAATTTATTAATTTATTAATTTATTAATTTATTAATTTATTAATTTATTTATTTATTTTTTAATTATTTATTTATATATAGTTATCGAGCAATTCGAAAATAGAGATTACTCCGTAGCTTCTATAACGTATTTTCCAAGAAAGATACAAAAAAGTGGAAAACTCACAGATTTACTATAAAATATTTATATAATGTCTCCTACAATTATAAGTTACATAATATTAAACTGAGTTAATAATAGGTACATTGACATCAGTAACTCCCATCTGACTAAATGTTTTTTATACTTACTTAGACACGAGAACTTTGACTTAAAACATGCATAATACTGGCAGTATTTTCGGTTGAATTGTATATAGGAAAAGAAACTCTCATGATAAATATTGAGTTCAATTCGATAAAAAGCTCGAATGTTATTCAGTACACTTTGTTTAATACTTATTCAATATTTATAGTTTAATTACGATAAAAAGACGATGATGTCATTTTTAGTTACTTTCCTGCTTATCAGAATAAATATTAATTTACCAACCGTGAATACAATTTATCCTCAACAGCCAGGGCAATTTACAGCTAATGGGTTGGCAAAACTTCAAGACGTTATCAAATCAACTGGTAAAATTCCCCAGTTTGTTTTGACGTTGATTGACATTCGATCATCGTCTAATATTTACAAGTTATTTGGTGCTTTTAAATTCATGGCTTCTTTAAGATTAAAAAAAACAGTTATTTTCATAACTAATTATTTAGGCAAATCTGCAGTGTGTGGTTAATAAAATGCCGAAGCAGCTGAACAAAAAATGTCAAGAGATGGTAACATCTTTGTGGAGCTATTTTGAACGAGAATGCCGAAATGGGGGCCCGCTTCTCCCGATTACTGCTGTAAGAGACGTAAGTAATAGTATTCGTTATTTGTATTCATCATTATTAATATTATTGTTACATATTTAAATGTGAATGATTAAATGTTCTTAATGTTAGGTTAGGTTAATTAAACTTGATAATATATTATTCTTTCATAAATTGAAGTAATTATATTGTAGAGAGTTGCAGAAGCTTTACAACTTAGCGTTACCACTGTTAACCGTATTGTCGCCAAGCATAATAGAGGTGAACTGCCTAAAAGCCCACCTAAAAAGAGACAACGCATAAAACCTACTGTGGAAATTGATAACTTTGATCAAAATGCTTTCCGAAATGTTATATACGAAATGTATTGAAACAGTCAGTATATTGAATTAACTGTTTTATTTTATTCACAATTAACTAATACAATATTTTTTCAGAGGAACACATAACCTTGAAAATTTTAAGAGACAAACTCTAGGAGCGTGAACTCTTTAATGGTTGTTTAACATAACTCTGGAAGATAGTGAAAAATATTGGATTCAAATACCAAAAAGATGATCCTCGTCGTGGTTTAATGGAGTTGCCACATATTGCATTAAAACGTGTACATTTTCTACAGAAATATGTCAAGATAAAAAGGGAAGGTTTATATCAATTTGTGTTTTTGGATGAGACCTGGATATTTAAAGACGGTACTGTTGGACGTTCTTGGCAATATTCTAATCATAGAAGCGTGATAAAAACCAAAATTGGTGGTCCAAGGTAATTGAATAATAATTTATGATGTACTAACATTCCTGCCATTTTAAGACCTTTTCAAATATTTACTAGTCACACTATTTTATTTAAATCTATATAATTATTAATAGTTGTTTTGAGCTATGCAGTCTATCTAGGAAACCTAGTAGTAATTTGTTATTTCTTTATTGTAGGTATATAGTATTGCATGCTGGTTCCTCTTCTGGATTTATTCCTGGATCAGGGCTGGTTTTTTTTTCCAAAAAACAAGATGGTGATTACCACGGTGAAATGAATCGAGAAATTTTTTTGCATTGGTTTGAATACCAGCTTTTAGTGAACTTGGAAGAACCTGCCACAATTGTAATGGATAATGCAAGTTATCACAGTATAGTGATCAATAAAGTACCAACAACAGCTACCAAAAAGGCTGATATACAGAACTGGTTGATACAAAATGATATTCCTTTTGAAAATACTTTCCTCAAAACCCAATTATTGAATTTAGTACAACGGTAAGTTGATATAAACATTTTTCAATATATTATGGTAATACGTAGATAACTTATTTTGTTTAAATATATGCATTTTTGTAGGAATAAACCACCAACAGTATATGAAGCTGATATTTTATCTAAAAAATATGGTCACAAAGTGCTTCGACTTCCCCCTTACCACTGTATGTTCAACCCTATTGAACATATTTGGGGCATAGTTAAAAAAATTTATAGAGATAATGTGGGAACTGATGGTCCTTCAACAGAACAAGCAATAGGTGTATGGAAAAAGTCTTTAGAAAAAGTGACTCCTGATATTTGGTCAAAGACAGTAGAGCACACTGAAAAAATTATACAAGATGGGTGAGATAGAGAAGTAGTATTTGATAGACAGGATGTGCCTCCACTTATTATTAACTTTGACAGTGACGATGAAGATAGTGATGATTTTGTAGTGGAGTAGAGAAATCTTGTGTTTTCTTTTGTATATTTTTATCCAATTTGCTTTATTTCCACCTTTTCAAAATCACTAATAACTATTATTAAATTAATTAGGTACAGTTATTTTATAATACACAAATTAAAACAACGACCACAGTATCTCTACATGAATAATACTGATAAAATGGGAGATTTTTTATTTTTATATGTTGTAACAAAATTTTATTTTGTGTGTCTATATTTTTCTTATTCATTCTATTTTTATTACAATAAATATAATAGATATTGTATAAAGAAACAATATTTAAATTTGCATTAAAATGATTACAGCTTGTATTGATTCCTTTTAGCGTAAACCCTTGCAGTGCTCTTGAAGATGGTTCTATAGAGCATAGAATAAGTTATAAGGACCTACAGTTCGTCATTTAACCTTCTTCTATGTAAGATAATTAAATGTTAATTCGAATATAGAATGATTGATTACTGTTTCTCATATTTTGTCCATAGTTTTTCATGAATAAATATTTATATTAAATCAATCAAGCCTATCATACAAGCCTTTTATTTTTAAATAAATATTTTTGACTTACGCCCTACGAGGCACGGAACAATGAAAAAGAAGAACTGTCAATCTAACATCAGATTGACTTTTCTAGTTTTCGTTAAGTAAAGGAACTACAGCTTGGCAACATCACAATATTTTGTTTTGCAACGTCATCGTCTTTTTATCGTAAATAAACTATATATATTTTTCGTGTAAATAGGCATTAAATTGTCATTACAATATTGAGTAAGAAGTTGATTTCTACAAAGATTTGGACATAAAAAATATTACAAATAACGTCAACATGAAGGATTCCAGGAGCAAACAAACCTGATAAGTTTTGGATAATAACCAAAATCAGATTATATTGTAAGTTAACCTCGAATAATTTTCTTATAATTCTAACGAACGAAATTTCTTCAGTGTTCGGGGACTTAAGCCAACCCTGTTGAAACGGAAGCCATCTCTAGATTTGTTCTTATGATAAAATGGGGGTTGACATTACAAACACCGGTCTCATGTGATCTTGTCACGACCGATAGCCTTTGCTAGTTAGCTCCACCGACATTGGACATCGCTAAATCACTTAACCATGAAGGGTTGTTACAGGGTTCGAGGCACTCGACCAGTAAATGACCTAATAACGACAAATAAAACGTAGACAATTTTAGGTACATTAATTATTGAAAGATATTTGAATGTAAAAAATTATTTATCGTAATTCAATGACGGAAAAATAAGCAATGAGTAGTTGCACAAAATATTTGTGTCGAATAATCCAATCTTAAAAGTATCTGGCTAATATTTTAAGCAGTTATTGTACATGGATACTCAAACCAATAAGTACATGCTCTAAAATATATTGAACGTTTTTCATCCTTTTATATATCAATCTTAGTGATGGTACAAAATCAAAAATGCACGTTGGCTTCATTTTTATAAATATTGTAGGTACAGCTTTATAAATTCTGCTTCAATATTTCTAACTGTAACTTCTAATCCTCCCTCTTTTCCTCCTCCAGTACAACCCCCAAATATTTGAAATTTTAAACTTTTGGTTTTACTAAAATTAAACTAATAAAATTAAGTAGGTACCTTAGTTTTGGATCCTCCAATGGATCCAGGCCTAATCGATCCAGTTTCATAAAATCTTGTTAAAATTTTGGAAACGCAGCCGTGTGACACCAAAAGTTGTCTTGAAATATCACATGGTCTTACTCCTAGTAATGCCAATTCGACAATTCTTCTTCTTACGCAGTCTGGTAAAGGTCGACCGTTCACAAAAACTCCTCCAAGCTGGTTAACGCCCGCCTGTCCTACAACAATATATTTAATATTAAACTTTTAGAACTAGATTTAAAAAAAAAACTATCAACTATCGGCAAACATTTTGTCGCATTTTTTTGGTAAAAGTTATTAGTTTCCATGAAAATGTCCCTTAAAAAATTACAAGTGACAATTATTTTATGTAACTAATACGTCCAATAAATGTCGCTTGTTACGTTGTTATATTTGTCATGCGAACTAAATTATTTTATTGCGTTCGGAATTTCATAAAAATTTAACATATGTTTTTGAAAGCCCATTGTTTTCTTTTAATGGATAATCATGAACAAATAGTTATTTGTAAAACAAGTGTCACAATGACTCGTTTTGTAGTATGAGTGAAGTTTGCACAACGAACCGCGAAGCGGTGAGTTGTGCAAATCTCGAGTACTACAGAAAGTCATTGTGGCACACGTTTTACACAATATTTTTTATAATTCGCGTTTATTTAATTATTGAAATAAAATATAATTTCATATAAAACCTCTTTTTAAACTAGGAGGTGTGGTTTGAGTTTAAGTTGGCAATTTTGTAGATTCCTAATTGGTCAGATCACAGATGGTTTTATTCAGCACTTTTGACTTTTCACATATTATAACCGAATAATTGTGTAAATTGTAAACAAACTTTCATTTAAGCAAAAAGAGGATGATTATTTGTTTAAAAAAGAGCTTCTTCGTATATGCTCTTGCGATCTATTTATATTATATCATGAACAAAATTATTTCTGTAATACACCTTCACATAGATCTGGTAATTTATCCCAAAAATCGTACGTTTTATATACCTATATATTGATCCTATACAATACAAAAATAAACAATTGACAAATCATTGATAAATAAATGTTAGCGTACTTATTTGTTATTAATTTTAATATATAAATCATTCTAATTTACCTTTAGTATAATAATTTGCTAGCTAGAACAACGCTAGACCATTTGATTTATAATCTGTGTCAAGGTTAAAGTCAAATGTCAAATAAAAATATAACTAAATACAATAACCAACTGTACTCTAAAAATTACTATTACAGTGTTCAAAGAGCTTCATTGTGACACTGTAAACAATGTTATAATGAAGTCTCTTTTATACGCGAATTATAAAAAAGTTGTTTGTTACATCAGTATCAGTTATTTTTAAGGGTTTTCGATAACTGAAATAGAAAATAGATTTTTCAACTGTTATTTGGACCAGAAATTATTGATATGTACTAAAAAATTGAATGTAACATGAAGGTCACTATAGCTAAATTAGAAAGTATACAGGATAACATTACTTTGTCTTTGGAAAGTGGAATCATTTTCGAACCTGTAGTTATAGTTGGCCCATCACGTCAGAATTTTGAAATAATTGCGGTTATGTAGTCAAAATTAGCAATATTGGATGCTTCTGAGGTTATGTATGCAAAGCATGACATTTTTTGATTTGTACTCATAGGTTTTTGGGATCGCTTAGTACCAATAAGAAATTGAAAGTTGAATGCCCAATACGAGGACATTGAAGCCCAAATCCCAAAAAACGTACGCTCACAAAGCTTAAGCCAATATGTCTCAATCTCACTAGTAATACCTAGGCAAGATCATCTTTAAAATACGAAATTTCAAAGAACAACACATCGTCGGAAAAAGATTTTTTCTACGACCATAAAGAAAATTAGTATATTATACACCAAGCGACTAAAGTTACCCATTTAATCCACCTAAGAGATTACTGTCACTTTAGTCGACAGGTCTATACAATATTTTTTGTAATTCTGGTAATTCTATATACATTTTTAATAAAAATAAATACTACTTAGGATGGACTTTTACTTAACTTGGCTGGGCATCGAGGAGGGACTTTTACGAAACTTGGCTGGGCATCGAGGACGGACTTCTAAAATGCTTGGATATGCATCGAGGATGTACGGTTTTATTTGTACTTTCCCTTGGGATTTTAACTGTCACTTTATATCCCTTGGGTCTAAGAGTGACACTTTAATTTCTAGCATGTGAGAGTAAAGTGACCACTTTAGTCTTGGAATTGCAAACAAAATTTATAATCGAAAATGGGTCGCGATAGTGAGGATGATTTGACATTGATATGCTGATCCCGATATATAAACTAGCCATTGCTTTAGCAGGACAGTGCTCTCTATCCTGCTAGATGCAGGAGGTGATATTACTTCTTTAAAGAGACACGATCGTTGATAACTGTTTCCGCTGGTGAATTAAGTATAATGATTTTTTCTGCATAAAGTTTTTTTATTTCCGAGTTATGAAAATTTGAAAATTTTGAACGTTATTTGTTTCACGACGTAGGTAGGTACATGTACAAAACGAAAAAAATATATGGTTCGTTCAGCGTTAAGAACCCGACTTAATAATTTCAGAGAAAAAATTTTCTAAACCATGCAAAAATGACGGCACTAAAGTTAATAATTGAAATTGTTATGAAAAATATTATAGATTTGTTTATGATTCAGATGGTCGTAGAAAAATTATAGTGTACAATTTGCATGAAATGACCCATTTCCAGCTCGTAGGTATATGTATGTAATTTCATGCTCATTGTACAATATACTATTCTGAAGTTGGAAGGTATTTGAAGGGTAAGAATGACACTTTGAGATATTTTGTAAACTTTATTCATGGTTAAACATTACCTTCAATATAGCGAAAAATCGTATTTTTTGAACTTTTTTTATTATGATTACGACTTGAAATTACTCTTTCTGTGTAGAAATTACTTCAAAAACATTTTTCATGAAGGACTTCGGCTTTTTTGGCAGACTAATGTTATTTATCAAGGAGACGTTTTTGGCTTTTATGAAGTATTCAGTTTTTGTGTTGGCTGTTCTCTGCAAAGTTGGGTATTGTTGCTTGTCAAAATTTTCTGTCCATCTTTTTATCACAAATGATATACAGATACTATGCTTTCACCGCGTTATGTGTAATATTTATTCAACAAATATCAACAGCCTATTGTACTCATTGCACGTTTGATTATCCTTTCCTGAGAGATCATTCTAATATTGTTTCTTAATTTTTTGGAACACTGTCTTGTAAAATATTGAATCTAATTCAATCTGAACGATGATCTAATATGAAGAACGAACATGTTATTCTTTGGAACCGTTAAAACAATAAGGTTTGAATCCTGCAAAGATATGTTGACAGCTTATGAGTATACAGTAGAGACGCTGAGCCTCTTCCATTACGTGACTGATACGATATCGACCATATGCATCTTAATCAAAACAATACGACAAACGCTAGTAATGAGTTTCGCTCTTCTTCTGATATTAGAAGAAGACAGTACCAAATAGTATGTGTTGAATAATGTCGTCAACTAAGTCACGTGATGGAAAAGCTTCACCGTTTCTACTGTATTTATTTCAGTTAAAGCAAAACATTGAATTTATGTTTTCTATTAAAAGGACAATAAAAACTTCCAATTGTTTCTTTCAATATTTTTGCATTTATTTAAAATACTTATTTGACACAACACATTCTCTTATGTTATGGGATATAATGATATGGAATCTACTAACCCACAGCTGAGAATCCATATTCAATGCTTTTTTCAACGCTTCAAATAGAAAATCGACCTGGCGATTTTTTTGGGAAAAACGGAGTTCGTCACAGAATTTGTAGACGTACAGATGATTTTTACTGAATCATCGCAAAAGTATGTTTGTCGTAAACATAGGTAATACATAGATCTTGGATTAAATCGACGATTATTTCTATAAATTACATTAATTTGTAGTAGGTACCTGCTTATAATCATTAATTGTTCTTTACTGCTCTTTGTTAATTCAACTTAATCGATTGTATACATATTAAACGTGATAAAAATCGCTTCCTGTTGTTTTTTATTGCGTTTGCTAACGTCTAACGAATCGTAGTACGATATAAAGAAACGGTCATGCAAGTCACTTAACTAGGGTAATTATTATCTTTCATCATGGCAACATTTTGCAACGTATGAATTATTATGGTATTTCTTGTTTGTTTTGAAATGGTAATTTTGAAAAACTTGATTAAACACAATAAGTCTCTTGGAATTTTATACTACTATATGTGCTGAAAGTGATAAAAATACATTTTACAGTGTTCCATATTTCATTTTTCTTTGACCAGTTTAACGAATACTAAATTGTGGCGTAGATTTGTAACTGTTTGTTATTATTTATTATAAACAGTTGAATACAATGCTGGGATACAAAAAGGGCTCAGTTTAAATCGGTTATCCCGAATAAATCGAACGCCCTTTCAACAATTTCAACAATTACGTAACATTTTGGTAAGTAAACAAAATATTAATACCTTTCAGAGTTTAACTCCACAGCATTACTTAAAGGGGATATACGATTAGATTGCTACACTATAACTATATATATATATATATATATATATATATATATATATATATATATATATATATATATATATATATATATATATATATATATATATATATATATATATGTATATATATATATATATATATATATATATATATATATATATATATATATATTAACATGGAAAAGAACTTGCAACACTCTGTATACTATAATATGGAATTAATATGCTACACACTATATGTAAATACAAAATTTAGAATTTAATTACCATGTTAATCGTCAGAAATATAGATAAATCAAACCGAAGAAACATAAAGGAAATTTTCAATGTACCCTGTAAAAGCACATATGTTAGATATAACATGATTTATAGCTATTGAGAGAGAACATTTTGAACGTCACCTTATATAAATTATAACAATCAAATTCTCACATAGTAAGGGCCAAAACATTATGACTTGTTTTAAAATATACTAATTAGATATTGAAAGAAACTCTTTGCTAACATTAGAAAATTATTTTAGAATATGTCAAGGAATAAAGTCAAAAATAATAATAACATTAAGGTTATAAATGTATGACGTTTGTGAAATGAATTGTCATTATGAATAGATCACATGAAAATAAAAAGAGTTGTCAGTTCTAAATATTTTGGAAACTATATTAAAGGAAGTAGTATATCAAATTTGATTATTTAAAAATATTGAACGGAATGTCCTAGAAGGACAAATAAACAATTTGAAACTTGAAATGAGATTTACCAACAAACATTTTTATAACCAATTTGATTGGTGAGTTAGAATTGAAATGTTTTGATAAGCGGATTGAAAATTAAAAAAATTGAATGAAAGAAGTTGTTGATAATGTACACTATTAACTAGGTAGAATTCTTTTTTGTAACAATGAATGGGGTGAAAAGTGGAATATTTGGAAGATAATTTAAAACATTTAGAAAAGCAGCACCATTTGAATGGTAAATATAAAAGAAATGCATTGTTCCTTAATATAACTCAATAAGATTTATAAATCAAACTGATAAGTAGAAATATAACAAGAAATTGGTAAAAATTGCAGCACACTAACCTTAAATATTTATCTGTATAAGCAAGTAAAGTTTTGTATCGTGGAAATGCTATCTCCACGATACATTTCAGAAAGAACTGGACTATGGAATGCCATCTAAAATGTATTGATGTAGATGAAATATAACATCAATTTTGGTTATTACCCAAACACGACAGACTGTACAGTGTCCCAAGAAGTAATCTAAAAAAGAATTAACGAGGTGAATTGAAGAAAAAGTGAACAGGTATTTAAAACTATTTCTAAAAAAAAGGTTAAATAAACTCACTTGTGTTGTGTACATAGTTGAACTTTGATATTTCATGAACATTGCCCATTGCCATATCCGCCATCTTATGTCTTAGAATAATTTTTTTAACATCACCTGATTTTCAATGTGTATAATATTTTGCATAGTTGTACTTATATAGAATAATAATCCATTTGAGTGAATGTGTTTTTGAATGAACGATCATCTTAGATGAGTTGTTCCTTTTTTGAAGATTTTGTAATTGAATAATGTATTTGTTTTCTTTAATTTCGTATTAAAAAACGTTTTTCATTTGAAGACTTAAATTTATTGTTGGAAAATTTCATTTCTCGACGATTATTTCATTTACTATTTGACAGTTGGCATTATTGATCAGACGGTTCTCAGTTAGAGAGGGGTTTTGAAACTGAATATACAGGACCGTTCTATAGGATTTTATAAAAAAATAAAAACAAGTATTTTTTATTTTATTGAACTTTTTTTCTATATAAATACAAAAGACTTGATTTGTGGCGCTTCTAATATAAATTAAAATAATTTCATCTTATTATATGAAACCAAAATCCTGAGATTATTGAGTTTTCATATAAATAACAATATTTAAAAAGTTTTAATATACCGGGCAGATCAAAACTTATAATTTATATTAACTAAACTATAATACTAATAATAACGGTACCACAGGAGTACTACACCACAATAATTTGTCGGCCCAATGTAGGGCGAATAGAGAACGTCTATTGAATAGAGGAAGATTTAAAACATTAAAATTCCACACCAAAATAAATCACAATAATATATATATATATATATATATATATAGTGACCGTTGAACACAAAACTATATATATATTATAATTATTATTATGTATAATTACTTAACTATAATTAATTTTATGTATATCTACTGTTATTAAATAGTCGTTTGTCTTATATTTATAAGTATAATGGATTATGACTTGGGCTTTTATATATTTATATATAGACACGACTTACCTTCGGCTAGCTCAAAAAATTATCTTTTATCAATTTGATCTAAAGTTTAAATATAAGTCGGAAGCATGATGACTCCTCCCTTCAAGTTCTGGATACACACTATATGAATGTAATTTGATTTATATCTTTATTTAATTTATATATGAAATTGGGCTCCTGGATACTCTCATATAGAAAGACTGAAATATGTTAATTCTAATAATTTTATTGAGGACATGAAAAGAATAAAAATACCAACACTTTAATGAAAATTGATTTAATAAATTGTTACTGTGAAAAATTTCGTATTATTTTTAACATTTAAAATTACTTTATAACCCCTACATCCTATGCAATTCTGAATACACAACAATTCATTATATTGCGTCGGCGCATAAGTTCTACGCATGCGCTTATATAATTTCCTACAACACGAATACGTTCTTCACCGTCAATGCTGTGTATAAACGGTTCATGCTCTGCCTGCGTGTATACAGTTGTATAAAATTGCAATATGTTGTATAAATTTAAACAAGCAATATATATATATATATATATATATATATATATATAAATTTCTAAATAATGTGTGTGAATTGAAAAGAAGATAGTAATAGATAGACCAGTTATGCATGCATTAGAGGAAAATAAAAGGTGGACATTATGTGAACATTCATAAAACACGTGAACAATGAAAATTTATTAAATTAAACAAGTAAGTACAATTATATTATTATAAACTAAATTGCATGAATATCCATGGAGATAAAATATGATGCATCGTAATATATTGTTCTAGGCCTTTTATTAGATTATCATTATTAGAACGTTCTGATTATTATTTTTTTTAGTTCACTGTTCATATTTATGTGGAATTCCAAATATTTTAATTAAAATGCACAGACCTTAGTTCATATCTCGCGTCTCTAATTTCTTGACGATCTCTCACACGAGAGATGCACCTTCTGATCACCTTTCTCTTCTCACGGGTTCACAAAAACTTGTTAACTTATTTCTATTACCTTTTTGTGAGAACTTTTTAACTTTTTATCAAAAATTTAACAATTTTTATCAGAGGAGATTTATATCGACGCTTGCCGCTCCATCCCACCAAATCGACTCTTTTGTTTTTCAAATCAACAAACTTTTTGGCTTGGCAAATGCAAAGCTTGCTTCTGTTTGTTTTAATAACACAAATTGTCAATTACTATGTCTTTTAGTTATAAAAATGAAATTGTTTGATTTATAAGTCCTGGAGGATTAACACACTTATTCACAAATATTTATTTTGTATTCAGGATTCTATATAATGTCTTTTTCCTATAATACATTATCAATTTTAATCATTATCACGTTTTAACGGTTTTCTTATTTATATATAGATTACTGATTCATATAGATGTAATTGATTATTTTTAAATTCTTGAATTTTTACTGTTTTGTCTTACATAAACTATTGATTATTTCCGATTTTGTTATTATTGTTCTATATAAAATAAATAATCAATAAATTTAAGTTGGTAATAAAATTACTAGAATTCATTACTTCCTGTTTACAATACATTTCTTTGTCATATATTTGGGCTGTGTTCCATTTATCATATCTCACAAAGCTTTCAACCCTTTCTTTAAATTGTCAACCTTTATTTTAAACACCTGTAAATATTATTAAGCAATTATTGAAATAAATATTATTTGATGTTATTTCAGGTTTCAAGTTCAAATGAAATTTAATTTCTGCTGAAATTCATATGGCGATGTTCCGAGCAATGTGGAACTTATTTACATTGACGTACTTCTGGAATTAATTGTGCAGGTAAATTTTGATACTTATTTAAATAATGTTATGTTTAGAATTTCTACTCATAGTCCTTTTATTAATCAATCATATCAATATCTGACATTATATTTATGCGTATTTTATACCTGAATTGTCAGTGACTTTCATAAGGTGGTTGTGTCTACTGCTACAACTTCCGTAATAATAGATCCTTTTTTTATGTTTGTTTATTTACAAATGTTTCAAGAACTAGAGGACTAGTTCAATGTATATATATATATATATATATATATATATATATATATATATATATATATATATATATATATATCTTTTACACCAACTATACAATGTCCAATCACTCTCGTTTCTCAGCATTCACTCTATGGAAGCTTAGTTTTGAGCAACTGATAGGATTTATCATTACAAAAAGTACTAAATAATCTTGGAATATTATTCCCGAAAAAGAGTCCAGGAGGCCCAAATAAACATTCGAGATATGTTTAGTCATTCAATTGAGATTTATTATTATAAATTATTTAATTGTAAATACAACTAGCAGTAATGATCTTGTGAAAAATAGAAAATTTATCAACCTAATTATAGACTGTTTCGATTCACTATTGCTTTTTGCCTACCACTCTCAATATAGTTTTTTACTGACACTTTGTATTTTTAAATTACATGCATTTAAATCACTTGTCAATCTTCTAACAATCGAGTTCTGCTCACGTACCTTAAAACAACTGGAATAAACGTGTACATCCTTCCTAAGATTATACATACGTAACATTGAAAAAAAAAATCGCGTGATACAAAAAAGTAGACACCTGCCCAGAGGCAAAGCGCCTAGCGTAGATTTTTTAGTCGGTAAAAATTAGCTGAAATTGAGATCTGCAGTTGCCCCTATAATTACAGAATTGTAAAAGCTATCAACATCAGAAGGAGCGACTGTCGTGTTTCAGTGTCGTGTTTAAGTGTAACGAAGGAATAAATTAGAATTATTTTTCATTACTGCATTCAAATGTGTAATAACAATAATAATAATTATTTATGTATAAAATGCATGTATCTACATTTTGTAAATGATCCTTGGTATGTAGATCAAAAGCACATAAATCTTATTGTTCTGATATAATTATGGGATGTCGTCCTAAAATTGTCTGTCTAATTCATCTGTTGATAATTCAAACCCATTGATTTTTGAGTTTTGACTCAATTTCCAAACTTCAAAACAATATTATTACATTTATATCGGCCATAAATAAATCTTCCGAACATTGGGGCAAAGCTGATTTGACAACAGCAGGAAAAATAATAGAATTTCAGAAGCATGTTACAAACTCAGTAGAACATATATTTGGAATGCATGACACCTGTGAGTCCTATTTTAGTACAAAAAAAGAAGGTGCAATTGAAAACATGGTTCCATTAATAACCAGTTATGGATTAAAGCAGGATATCGATCTTTTCTGTTAAACAAAAATAATAATCCTGCGGAACACTTTAACAGTTTGGTGAATATGTTTACCATATAAAAAGTAATATAAGATTTACATACATAAACGAAATCGGTCAACTCTGAGTAGGCTAAGGACTGAACTAAGTAGGTTCTTGGTACAAAAACGACAAAAGAGACACAGATTTCGTGGACTGTACAAAACAAATTATCAAACAAAATGCCTTTAGGGTGCGGAACAGATACATATGAAGAATGCAAAAGAAAAAAGAAGGAATTAGATGCAAGTTTTGTCAGATGTAAAATAACTAGGAGAACACCCAAGAAAGGCGCAGAAGAAAAAGAGAGCTCGGACGCAACCATGATAAAAATGATGCAGGAATTGATGAACAAAAACGATGAAATGATGGAAGAATGAAGCAATTAATAAAGGAAACCAGCTTGAACAACAAACAGCTACTAGAAATAAAACAAGAAAACCAGGAACTTAAGAACGAAATGAAAACATTAAATAACAAAGTAGAATATCTATTAAAAACAACTAAAAAGAAAATTTTGGTCATCACTGGATTAGAATTGAATACAAAAGATTATAAGGTACTAAAGACAACTATGGAAAACTTCATAACAAAAGTACTGCAAATGGATGTCAAAATAAGAAGCACCCAAAAACTAGGTGAAAGGTTTGCTTAATTGAAATGGAAAGTTTCGCAGATAAAATGGACATTCTAAGGAACAAAAGTAGACTGAGAAATTCTCAGGAACAGGAACATATTTTTATTGAGTCGGACATTACCAAAAAAGAATTAGACATGCAAAAAACAATTAGAAGAAAGGCCAAAGAAGAAAAAGAAAAGGGAAAAAATACAAAAGTAAGACACAAGAAATTGATAGTAAATGGAATAGTTTGGAAATGGAATGATGATTCAGAGTAAATACAATTGATAACTAGAGAGCCGAACTAAAAAAACTAATAAACAATACACTTAAAGATAGTACACAGGTAATAACTCAAGTTGAGACCAAGAGATATGATAACGGTAAATTAAATAACAAAATACAAAACGGAAGAATAACAAGTAACAAGCAGAAAAAATTAAAGGATGATTATCATCAACAGAGTAACAGTAAAAAACAAAGACCTCAGAACACGGAAAAATTACAGGTATATGGAACACATTAACAGGGAAAGAATTAGAATTAACTGAATAAATGGAAAACAATAATATTCAAATTCTAGGACTAAGTGAAACGAAGAAAAAAGGCAAAGGATGTTCGCCACTAACAACAAAGCATACATTATATTATTCAGGAGTAAAACCAGAACAAAGGGCAAAGGAGGGTGTAGGAATAATCGTTGCAGAAGAAATAAAACAAAAGGTAATACAATTTAAGGAAGTCGACTCGAGAATAATAGTTATTAGTATAAAATTAGAAGAAATAATCAATTTTATACAAATATACGGGACATTAGAAGGAACGGCAGAGAAAGAAATTATAGAATTTTATATTCAATTGCAAAGAGTATAAGATGAAGTAAGGTAGGAAAACGAAAAGGCAATAATAATGAGAGATTGGAATAGCAGGGTAGGAAATGATTACAATAGAGGAATGGGTTGTATGGGAAAACACGGAGAAGAAACTATTAACATAAATGGACTAAAAATGATTTTTGCAGAAGGAATGAGCTAATAATAGGAAATACGATGTGGGAACAACAAGTTAATGATAAATATACGTTTGTGGCAGAAGAAAGAAACGCTAAAAGCCTGATAGACTACATAACATATACACTAAACCTAACAGAAGTAATGCAAAAAATAGAATCAAAGAAAGAAGCAGAAATTGATTCTAACCACAGATTAGTAGTGACAATTTGTCTTGTAAAATTACTCAAGAAAGAAGCTACTACAGACTACAGTAAACTAGCAACACATAAACTTAAAAATAAAGATAACGACAATTAATACCAAAATGAGACGAACAAAGAATTCGATAAACTAGAAAAAGAAAAAACAGGCTGGACACTTGAAGGACGATGGGTCGCCTTTAAAGAAACGCTATTAACAGCAACCGAGAAGATATGTGGAAAAATTAAATATAATTGAAATATAAAAAGGACTAACTGGTGGAATAATGAAATTAAAATAGCGGCCAAAGAAAAGAAAACGGCATGGAAAAAATATATTACATCGAAATCACATGTGGACAAAGAAGAATATGACAGGAAGAAAACTCTTGTAAAAAGAGCCGTCAAAAAATCAAAACGTGGCTCATGGAAGAAATTCGGAGAAGAAATAACAGATCTACATAAGATGGATAACAGGAAATTTTGGACAAGAATAAAAAGATTGAGAGGAAATAAATATGAAGATATGAGAGCAATAAAAAATCGACAAGGCAAAGTACAAACGGAAATGGAAGAAGTATTGAAAACATGGAAAGAATACTATACAGAGCAATTCCATACATTAACACCGGAAGAGAATATAACAACAGCAGAAGAGGAAATCGACCAACTACAAGGAATCCACAAATAAGAGATAGATCAAGTAATACAAAAAATCAAAATAGGCAAGGCTAACGGAGAAAATGGGATAGCGCCAGAGATGATTAAATCGTTAGGAGAAAGAGGAAAAGAATGGATATGGAATGTATGCAAAGAAGCATGGGTACAACAAAAAATTCTAAGGGAATGGGAAAATAACGTAATAGTACCCATCTATAAAAAGGGAGAACAGGGACAATGTGAGAATTACACAGCAATATGTTTGGCCCAAACTAGCTATAAAGTGTAGACAAAAATAATAGAAAAAAGATTAAGAGAATATGTAGAAACAAAATTAGGAGAAGAACAGGGAGCTTTCAGACCTGAAAGACAAACAAATGATAATATCTATATACTAAGGAATATAATCGAAAGAAAAATAGAATAGGGAGAAGAAATGTACCTTACATTTATAGATCTCGAAGCACCCTTTGATAAAGTAGATAGAAGAGAAGTGTGGAGAACCCTGGAGGAAATGGAAGTACCACCCACCTTAATAAATATAATTAAAAGTATATACGAGACAGTTAGAGCCAAGGTACAGATTGCAGGCCAAAGGTCTCAAGAATTCAAAATGTGTAAGGGAATAAAACAAGGAGACAGCTTAAGCCCACTACTGTTTATAATAATCATGGATAAGATTGTGAAACGAATTAAAGAAAAATATGAGCAGCTGAATACTATAATTGGACACAGAAATTTAGAAACGATAACAATGGGTAGTCTACTATATGCAGATGATGTGGTTTTAGTGGCGAATACAAAGAACAAAATGCAAAAACTAGTGAATATTTGGACTAAAGCAGTAGAGAACATGAATATGGAGGTGAACGTAAATAAAACAAAAGTGATGATAATAAATGAAAAACAACCAGGTAATCAAAATAATAGCGATATTAAATGCAAAAACCAGATTCTAGAAAGAGTAACAACATTTGAATATTTAGGAAGTATAGTAACAGAAGATGGAAAAATAGATGCAGAAATAACAAACACAGCAAATAAATCAACAAAAATATACCACTCTCTAAATAAAACAATTCTTGGACATAAAGATATAGAATTAGAAGTAAAAATGAAAATTCATAATATGATAACAGTTCCTACAATATTATATGCAAGTGAAAATTGTAATGTGCGAAAATAGGACGAAACTAAAATAAATGCCATAGAAATGAAGCATCTAAGAAGAATTGCAGGGAAAACTAGATGGGATAGGATTAGAAATGACGTCATTAGAGAGACAACTAAAAAGGAACCGATAACTGGTAAAATAAAAAAGAGACAACTTAGCTGGTATGGTCATATGGTAAGAATGGAACCAAATAGATTAACTAGGAAACTAATGGAGATTGGAAAAACGGTCAAAAAACAAAGGGGTAGGCCTAGAAGGAAATGGTTAGACCAAATACAAGAGATAAGTTTAGAAAGAGGAAATACCATAGCAGAAATGAAAAATCTAGCAAGAGACAGAAATACATGGAAGAAATGGGTACAGGTCACGGAATCCACATTCAAGGATTTAGAAAAGAAGAAGAAGAATAGGTTTGAAGGTTTGTGCGTGTAAAGAGAATAAATTATTCTTTTAAATCCTCATACCAAACGATATGCAAGATAGCTGCTGTATCCTATAATTCCAAGGAAAAATAAAATATATTAAGCAGCTAATGGTTAGAAGACAAATTATTCGATTCAGACAATCTATTATTAGAAAGAAAATTGTTCATAGAGCACAGTCCATAAGAGAACCGAGCAATGCCGACCAGGATTATGGTGAAGTAGAAAAAATTTTTTCAGAAGAAGAACTAAAATCCAAGAAAGAAAAATATTTTCAGATCCTGCAAAAAACTCCACCCGAAATACTAGAAAGTAGTAATCCCTTATGGCAACAAGAAAGGCTATATAGAATTTAATGCTACAAGTTTTGGTAGAATATGCCGAATGAAACGGACTACCAACCCTATAAATGTCGTGAAAACTATGCTTTATAGTACATTCAGAGAAAATTCGGCAACAAAGTATGGACAGGAAAATGAAATCGTTGCATTAAGGGAGTTTGAAGAAATAACTGGTCTACCGTAGCATCATGCGGAATATTCGTTGGAAAAGATCACGAATTTTTTCTTGGCGCTAGTCCTGATGGACTAATTGAATTCAATTATTCAATTTTAGAAATTTGAAAACAATGACGGTAGTTGATGGAATTCGAGACAAAAAAATTACTTATTTAAATGTAACTGAAGCTGAAGTAATGACTTTAAAAAAAATCAAAAATTACAGAAATCTTTTTAACATAACTCAATTGTTTAGTCGACAGGCTCTTTAGATGGCGCCACAATCAGTGTCTCATCTATCTGTGGGTTATCTGTGATTCAATTCAGCAAGGTATATTGCTTATCAGTTTTGGAACTAAACAAAAAGTGGTTCTATTATTTTGAGTACCTGTCCGTAATTTAAGAGTAGTAATATAAATCTCATGAAATGAGGAATACATCGTTTTTATTTCATTTCTAAAATATCAACGTGTTGTAATATAATATCTACCCATCATATTATGGACAATATATTACAGAAACAACGGAAAGAAAGGAAATAAAGGAAAGAAAGAAAGAAAGAAAGGAAAAAAGGGAAGAAAGGGAAGAAAAGAAAGAAAGGAAACAAAGGAGAGAAAGGAATGAAAAATAAGTTCAACAGTTGATACATTTTTTTGGCAATTCTGTAGACTTCTCATTGGTCAAATCACAGCCGGCTTTCCTCAGCACTTTTGACATATATCATGATAATTATGTAAATTGTAAACAAACAGTATCCATTTTGTCATTTCATTGTTAATAGAGGATTATTATATGTTTATAAAAAGAGATTCTTCATAAATTCCTGAGTCCTATTTATATTGTATCATGAACACAATAACTTCTGTAGTATATTTTGACATACGTATCTCGTAATTTATCCCAAAACTTGAACGTTATGAATACGTATGTATTTATACCATAGCATAAAAAAATAAGCAATTGACAAATAATTGATGAATAAAGCGTACTTTATTAAAATTTCTAATATATAATTTGTTCCAATTTACATTTAATCTATTAATTTGTTTTTAGTTAAGGTTAATATCATATGTCAAATAAAAATACAGACAATAACCAACTGTATGACACTAAAAATTACTAAAAAAGTATTCAAAGAGATTTCATTGTGACACTGCAAACAATGGTTTTATACGCGAATTTTAAAATATTTATTTATCCAATTTCGACATTTTTCAAAACTGACTTCCGTTAGCAAACGTCACATTTTTCGTAACCAGTTACATAATGAAAAATATTATGTAACTGGTGATGAAAAATTAATTTTATCACCAGTTAATAAAAACAAGAGAGAAAAAAAGAAAGTTTAATGTCATATTATAGAAAAATAACAACAACTAGAAGTGAAGAGGACTACTAACAATAAGAACAACTAGAATGATCCACATTTTATTTTATGCATTATAAATATTTATGACACATTTCGAACAGTTTGTTAGGTTAACCCCTGCAGAATTAGAAGTTGATGTAATTTCGTGATGCATAACTGATCTTGAACTTGAGGTGCTTGATTCACCAAGAATATCAGTGGCAATCCTTTTCTTATTTTCTATAAATGGTAAAATAATAAAGAAAAGTCTGAAATTAATGTATAAAATAAAAGTATTGTCTTGTGTAATATTGGTTGCATAGCTTGTAGGAATCAAAAAGTGCTGTTTTCAAATCAGAAATAAATTAAATTTTCTTTTTGTCAAAAGGACTCACATACAATAAATTAAATTTTCTTTTTGTCAAAATTAGATCAAATCTTGTATAAAACGTTATGAAATGCTTTATTGATAGATACACTAAACTTTCTTCTTGTCAAAATTAGATAAAATCTTGTACGAAACACGTTATGAAATGCTTGTTTGTGTAACTCGTGTCATTTTGCGGGACCTCGATCGCCCCGCTACGCGGAGCTCGCTCGTCCCACAAAAATTTCACTCGTTACACAAAATGATGCATTTCATAACTGGTTACATAAATAGCTATTGTAAAACAAGTGTCACAATGACTCGTTTTGTAGTACGAGTGAAGTTTGCACAACGAACCGCGATGCGGTGAGTTGTGCAAATCACGAGTACTACAGAAAGTCATTGTGGCACACGTTTTACACAATATTTTTTATAATTCGCATTTATTTGATAATTTAAATGAAATAGAATTTCATATAATCCCTGTTTTTAATCTAGGAGGAGTGGTTTGAATTTAAGTTGGCAATTCTGTAGATTCCTAATTGGTCAGATCACAAATGGTTTTATTCAGCACTTCTGACTTTTGACATATTATAACCGAATAATTGTGTAAATTGAAAACAAACTTTCATTTAAGCAAAAAGAGGATGATTATTTGTTTAAAGAAGAGCTTCTTCGTATATGCTCTTGCGATCTATTTATATTATATCATGAACAGAATTATTTCTGTAATAGATCTTCACATAGATATCTGGTAATATATTCCAAAAATCGAAAGTTTTGTATACCTATTTATTGATCTTATACAATATAAAAATAAACAATTGACAAATCATTGATAAATAAACGTTAGCGTACTTTATTCATTAATATTTTTAATATATAAATCATTCTAATTTACCTTTAATATAATAATTTGCTAGCTAGAACAACGCTAGACCATTTTATTTATAATTTCTGTTGAGGTTAAGAGGGGCCTCACGTTTTAGGAACCTGAAAACAGTTGGCACCCGTGATTTGCAACAAAATTTAGGTCATTTTGTACACAACAAATCTAAAGAACGCAGGGAAATTAAGTGTTGAAATTTTAACACAATATAACTTGGACCTTTGTCTTGGGGATCAGGTATTTTGGTTGAGTTTTATATTGTTATAAAAAAGATATAAGCCATTAAGTGATGGTGTGATTTTGACAGTTTTGACAATTTGTGGTCACCAATCTGGACACCAAAACCTGATTCCCAAAAGGAAGCCTAGAGAATTCGATTCTGAAAATATGAAATTTCAAATCATTGTATTTTTTGAGATTTGTTGTGCGCAAATTTTTGCAAACGAACATTTTTTTACTTCAGTTCAACCGCTCCACCGTCTTGATGCATGGCGCTGTATAGAACAATATAGAACAATGACAGAAGACGACCGTCAATTAATAGACAAATAATATTATAACTTTCTCTATGGGTCAAATGCTGTTGTCATATGTTTTGTGTTCATCAAAATATCCCAAATTTATAGTTTAGTGGGTATTGTATTTGTGAGTGATTATAATTAGGTAATTTTCATGCTAAATAAGTAAATTTGTGCTTCGTAAATGCTATTTATATTTACTCCACAAGATTGTGTTTAGTGCTTCATGCTTCCTTGCAACAAAAATGCACTTTTTGCACCTATTACACAAATAACTACTTTTTAATGTTATTCTTATTTATTGTTGGAAAATACGTCAAAGTGATTGAATATATTATGTGAGAATGATTTTGAGTTTTTGTTCTTTGGAATAAATATATCATGTTTATACCTGATAATAGTAATTGTGATTCCGCTTAAGTTGAATTTTATTGTTGTGTTTTTCTAGACAAATTTTGTTCTTCATGAGGTCAATTATTTCGCTAATTGTATTTGTTTGTTAATTCAGTTTTGATGCAGAGTGGAGGCATTTTATTTCAAGTAGTGCATCATCACCTACCAGCCCTTAAATATTTTATCAATAAATGTATGTCATTTAATATGCAAAAAGAATTTATAACACATGGTAATTATTTGTTATGTTAAATATATTTACCATCAGGAGAAGCGCCTAGAAAACCGTGTTGAACATCTACCCACAATCCTGAATCCACCACCACAACATTATGTACTTGTTCAAAAATGTTCTTAGCCACTTTTTCCTTAAGAGTTCCATACTCCATTACCTCCGTCATACAATAAGTCTTTTCAGGAACAGTTTTAACAAGAGAATGACAAGGTGTATTTGTTTTTCTCTTAACAACCTGTCCAAAGATTTTATAAAAAATTAGGATGGTTGTCCACTTTTTAGCTTGCCTTAGCCTATGCACCATAGGTAATAGTAATTGTTGAATAAAATTAATGAATGAAGTAGGTAACATTATATTTTAAAAATCTTTGAACCATAAATATTTTAAAACTTTGTCTAGCCAATAGTCGAAATTTCCTTTGCAAATTGTTTGATTATATAAGCATTTCAAAAAATCAAAGAAAATAAGAAACCAAATTATTATTAAAGGATGACTTAGTAATAGTCTTAGTTGTTGATATTAAAAAAATTGTAAAGCAAAGGACGACTAAAAAGTTAATTTTGTCTACATGTTGCACTTTGGGGGCTGTATCGAGTTATACAGATAGGTTTTCTTTTCTAAAAACCATTTTTTTGTGTTGTTCTTGCTGAAAATCGTAAAAACAACTCAAAAAAATACAAAATTTCAACTTTTTTTTGGGTAAACCTATACTTTTCGCGCATATTAGATGGGTTGGATGGAAAAGTAATAAAACCAATAATGTATTATACAAAAACAAAAAAAAATATTTACCATTCAGGTGATCACACATATGTGTATCTGTCATGGAAAAAAGAGAATGAACCAACTATTTATTTGTAAAATGAAGGAAAAATGTTTCAGTTCCAATCTCCACAACACATATGAGCAATCTTTGCAAACAAGGTAGAAGCAAACTTGTACATGTTGATTGTATGTTTGATTTTGTACAGTATATATCGATCTCCCCACAATATATACATTATTATTTGTCATTACAGATCTTTCGCTTTAAATTTTTTATTAGTTGTTATAGTTGCTTTGTAAGTTTTTCAAACGTTTGCTATTTTAAATTGAAATTCCTCGCTGTACCTTATTTTCATCTTTCTATTAAATATAAAGCATTGTATTACAAGTAAATATTTCATTGTATAATAAATTTGGAAACTCTTTGTTTATATTATTTGTTTCTAGATAAAATTGAATATATTTACACATGTAGTTGAAAAAAGAGCCTACATGTCAAATAAAATTAGAAAGCAACCAACAGAAACTCTGAAACTGATAAAAATATGATTAGATTGAGGCAAAGTTGTGACACAACGTTCTGTGTTTTCTGACTAAATGGCCTATTTTAAATCATGTACATTTGCAACTTTTCCGCAGTTTAATTTTCTTAGCATCAAACAAACAAAAATTTATAATCATGAAAACATTGTATTATGTTAATATAAATGGTACAAATTTTGAAAGGTAGAATGTTTTTAAAGTATGTATATTTTTTTCGATTCTTAATTTCTTGGTATCCATATAATTAAATAGAACATGTCCTTTCATGCAATATGTAATGCACCTTGTATCAGGTGATAATAGTTATATTTTTCAATTATCACTATTATATATTCATCAAAATGAATTGTGCAATTCTTGTCTTTTGAGAGCGGTTTTAATTTTTCTTCATTCAGATACTTCAAAGGTCACAATGTTGAAAGATGGTTTGATGATACTAGAACAAACCATCAGTATTATTTATCTCATATTTTCACATTGCAGGATAATTTACATTATTATAACTATAATTTTTGATATCGGGTCAATACGATTACGTACTTAATATAATATTCTCTTATCTATGCACAGGTGTGCTGTGGTTTGGATGCAACATAAAAAACAGAGATAAGGTTTCTGTGTTCATAATAATAGCCTGTCCAAGCGAGGGCTGGTTATTACCAAAAGTAAATACCGTAGCGTCCTAGCGAGGATTGGTATTAACCGTTACGGTTAAAACCACCAGTAACCCTGTTGGGAGAAGAGTTATAGCGATTGACAGATGTGATATTTCAAATTTGTTTATGGCATATTCATTAAAACTGAAGTTCTTAAGTTTCAAAATGGGAAAACGATAATGAACAATGAGAAACAAATCAAAACAGCGAAAATTTAACTAAACAAATCCCCTAGACCGTACAGAAAGTAGATAAAGACATTGGTAAATACCGCTATATCAAAGCGACCAGTATAACCATGACGTATTTTGACGTTTGTTGACATTACCGCCGGTAATAACCACTCGCTCGCTTGGACAGGCTATAAGTTGAAATATTTGAAATCAAAACATTCGAACAGAGATGCGTTTCTTTGAACCATCAAGAGTGTAAAGACAGAGAGAGAAAATATGTTGAATAAGTAAAAACCGATTCAGTACTACTATCGACATCTATCGTAAATATTTTGAACCAAATAATTACTAAATTAGTAACTAGTATTGTGTAGGTTTTTAGGTTTATATACCTGTGAGGAGGCCCCTTTTAAAGTGAAATGTCAAATAAAAATATAACTAAATATAATATCCAACTGTACACTAAAAATTACTATAACAGTGTTCAAAGAGCTTCATTGTGACACTGTAAACAATGTTATAATGAAGTCTCTTTTATACGCGAATTATAAAAAAATTATTTATCAAATGCCACTTATCTGATAGTAACTAAAAAAAATCCCAATGTCACAGCACCAATTGGACAGGCTTATTTCAGTAACATGTTTGCATAAAATCCAAAATAGAAAATTAGATACAAAAGTAATAGAATGTTTTGAGATGTACAAAAAACCAAAATAACAATCTGGCATCAAATCAAAAACAAAAAAATAAAAAAAAATCTGGTAAATTTGTGAATTTTCCTAAATAAATGTTTTAATGTACGATTTAGAGAAAAATGTTAAATACAAAAGTTGTAGAACGTGTTAAGGTCTATAAAAAAGCTTTTTTGCGTCAAATGAAAAACAAAGGAAATACGATTTTTTCTCAATTTTGACAGGCCTCATTAACGAACTCGTTCAAGATTTTGGCCTAACCGATTTTTGTAGCGAATTTGGTTTCGATCCGTCAAAAAATACGCCCTCTATCGTGCTTACAAATTCCGTTATAATTTGTGAGTTTTCTTAAATATATGTTTTAATGTACGATTTAGAGAAAAATGTTAAATACAAAAGATGTAGAACGTGTTAAGGTCTATGAAAAATCTCAGTAACTTTTTTGCGTCAAATGAGAAACAAAGGAAATACGATTTTTTTTCAAATTTGACAGGCTGCCATTTTGTTTTTACTGGGCCGATTTGGCTCATTAACGAATTCGTCCAAGATTTTGGCCTAAACGATTCTTGTAGCGAGTTTGGTTTCGATACGTCAAAAAATACGCCCTCTATCGTGCTTACAAATTCCGTTATAACACATACATACATATATATATATATATATATATATATATATATATATATATATATATATATATATATATATATATATAACCTTTGGAACGGAGGGTGACTTTGGCATCTAGGAACACCAAAACGAAAAACTGCATTGAAATTTTTCGGAAGTCGCGTCATGCTACTCTCTACAATAGCCCTATTTTATTCTGAAATAAGCCTAAAAGAGATCAGTTTATTTGTTTTAAAATATTCTTGAATCATTTTGATATTATTTTAAAGTGAGATGATCTATTTTATTTTTGACAATAAATTTCAATATAGCTGGCTTGGCTAAATTTTTTGATTAAAAATCCCCCTATTAAAATTCGTAGCGGCTACGTTTATGAATGGGAAAGAATGAAATTAGTAAAAATCGAAAGAGGGCAGTAAGTACAATCATAAAAGAAATACGGCACTTTTCCACCGGCTTTACAAACTGAGTTATAAATCATCAAAGTTGAAATAATAAAACAATTCAACACCCTGTATCTCATTAACGACAAGACTTATCACACATGTTTATAAGAGCTTTTCGTCTTAAAATGGAGTGACGAAGTGCCCACTACAATATTTTAGATTACTTAGGAAACACCCTGTGTATTATTATTTTATTTAATATTGACCACCATGAATATAATAATTAACAATAAAAAGGTTAGACCGTATCCATTAACCAGTATCCCATAGAACGTACATATATATTCACTGGTTCTCATTTTCTGTTTCAAGCGTAACTTGAAGATCATCATTAGCAATACATTAGTGAGAAATCGCTTCTATTCAGCTGTTTAATTGCTACTTAAAATGGCTGAAATGATCAGTGACACTAGACTAAATGGGTATCGCCAGGTGAAGTCTTAATTCAAAAATAATAACATATGGGCCATATCCTGCCTACGTACAGATACTTCTTCTTCTAAAAAGGAGTTTTTAAGCAAACATTTGAATTCATTAAGATTACTTTGTTTTTGCGATGGCTATTTAAGGCACATTAAATCAGTGACAGCTGGAGTGTAGTTTAAAGATGGTATTTTTTTAAAAATTATTATTCCAATTAGTAATGAAAATGGATACGAGTTTTAATATTTCGAATAAAGCAATTAAAATTAATCTAGTTTACGTTATACAAAATAAAGGCATATTTTTTTAATTGAAATAAGAATTGTTTAACTTGTAATCGTAAATTTATGAAATACATATATTTTCCATAATCATTTCTTTAGCAGATCCTAAATATTTCCCCTATAATTCACCTTCCAGTTCGTATTTGTATTTCTTAAAATTATGTGGTATTTTCTTAATTATATCTTTTTATCGATTCCCATTTCCCTCGACCCTCATCTCTTAATATCGGGCCCAGTCAGTTTATATCACAAAATACGGACAATGGTCTGTTTTCTGTGGTTTATATCTGTGTTCCACTTGATTTCAAGGGTACTAACTTTTTGTTCCTTTTTGGAAATAATACTTTCTCAAAATTAGCATATGCAGTGTCTCTAGCGGTTCCTCATTGGTTTTTAATGGAGCCGTGGCTCACGATCATAATATACCATACTTTGCCAACCTTCTTTTAAGCGTTTGATCTACTCTACTACAAAATAATTTTTTGTTACTTTCCTTTTTTATTAAAGGTTATCATAATATTTTCCATCTCCTGTAACTAGTAGGACGTTGGTCAAAGTTTGGAGCAAAAGGAGCAATACATTTGTAGCACGCTATTTTTCATGTTGGTAAGAAGAAGGTAAGAGGTGGAAGGTCAATGGGTTGGTGGACAATGTTATAGAACCTTCAGATTCTGATAATTCAATAGATAGTTGTGAGGACTCTAGACTGTTTATGTTCTAGTTAAATACAAAGACAAAATAGCAAAGTATTCTGACCTTGTTATTAAGGTCTAATCCCATTTACGCTTTTAGCTAGCATTTCACTAGCCGACTACAAGTTTCTATTGATTTTAGATAAATGCTTGAAACACCATTGTGTTTTACGTTTAGACTTCACAATCATTATTAAATTATGTAATTATTTGTGTAAATACAGCGAGTTATTGAATATTAAGGGCCCCGCATGTAATTTTTAAAAATGAGTCTAATAACTGAGTAGGTATTTATAATTTTTCTCGACTTCCGCTAAAATCTACTTGAATCGTATTTTTTTAGTAGTATAAATGTCAACTATACAACAGTCATGATAGATGTTGAAATGTAGGCGGATGTTGATGCGAATGCAAAAAGGGCAAAGGTCTCCACTTTATATGCGGGAAAAAAACGTTAAAATTTATAGTCTTACAAGGTGTTTGAAAAAGAAATTACGCTCTAGACATTATAACGACCATTATAAAAAATATAGAGGATGACACTTGAGTTCAATTAATTGTTACAACACATAATTACTGCTTACCTATCCTTGTTTTATGTACAGTTTTACTATTAGTTTTCCATCTCTGTTAATTAGAAAATACCGCCCAACAATATCTAAACAAACGTTCAACTAGATATTTAGTTTCAGGAACCAAGTCTTATATTTTTTCATTGCCTCATATTTTTTACTGTGGAATCTACTTATATTATTTTTTTAAACGAAACTATTTCTAAATAATTCTACAATATGTTGAACAGGGTGTGCCATTTCCTTGAGGTTCAAAACGTTCAAGGCTGGATATCCCCCAGTTATTCACTCTTCGCCACGTTTCCAAGCTTGAGATTGGAGATTTTTTCTCGAGGTTCACTCCTCTATTGAGCTGTCCTTAGCTTTTCCGCTCACTCTCGACCTTACCGACATGGGTGGCCCTACCAGGAGTGTAATACTCCTGTCGGCATCGCTCTCCAGATCATTGCGGGTACTGAGCCCCCTCACCAACGTCAAGTTTCCACAGCTCCTTGAGGGGGTTTCCTCCCTTGTTATACAAATAGCTGTATTATAGCACGCTAGATGTATACCAAGATGCCTTCTCTTGGGTAGTACCTAATATTAAGAATATAAGAAAAATATAATTTCCATTAATGAAAATTAAATCTGCATTTTTTCAACCAATAAAATATGATCTTATAAACTGCTTTAACTAGAATAAATAAATCTTAATTAGGATTTATAAAATTTAAGTGGCGAAATATATTAAATATACAGGGTGGTGTACTGGTATGGCAAAGTTCGATGGATTTTTTGACCTATATGCTTCTCGATTACAACCCTACACCACATGATTCAAAAACTATCATTGTTGTAGAATGTACATACAGTGTGATGAAAATTCTAAAACATGCTAATTTTTATTTTTAAATTCCTGGATAAAACTGCTAAAAATATCGTGTCGCTAAGTCAAAAGTTACTGGAGATACTAGTGCACATGATATATTTTAACCTATTTCACAGATTTTAACTTTTTAAACCCTCCTATACAGTCTTGAAAGGGGTCACAAAAAGAGACAAAATAATACTAAAAATAGATTTCATAATGGCTACTACAGAAAAGCGACGTTTCAGGTAATTTAAACACTTATTGATGGATAGTGATATATATGTTCATTCAAGCCGGCACAAATAACATAGAGAAAATGGGATGATTCAGGAGCGGAAAATGGTATATCTTAAATCAAATATTATAGAACGCAAGAGTACAACAACGAAAAAGAATGAAAACATCTTACACCTTAACGCAATATACTATTCTCCCAACTTTAACATCTTGCACTTTGTTGCTAAATAAAGTATTAATGTCTTTCACTAAATGTATATTTATAATTTGTCCCATAACTTGTGATTCACTCTGTAGGTACTTCAATATATTATTTACAATCTGGTTAGAAACAATATAAAATGTGCTGGTTTATAACGAGTCATTGCTGAAATAAATTCAATCAAGAATGAAAAATTTCATTAATATTTATAATGTATCTAATCAATTATAAGGGCATATCATATATGAAATATGTTAAATAGATTCAATTTTGGATAGATAAAAAACCAGTTTAGTTTGTAACAGTTGTTAACGAAGACATCGACGGAAGTTGCTGTTTTTTTTTATTGATAATTGGCTGATTATCAGAACGAGATTCAAAAAATATATTTGATAGTTTGTTTTGAAACACTCGCAGTTTTGCTTTCGTTGAACCAGTTATGTCGGTAATTATCTCTTTTTTGCACGACATTAACGTAGTGTTTTTGTAAAAATTCGTTACAAGAAGAAATAATACTTTTAGGTAAAACGAGTGGGGTGTTAGGTAAAGGGAAAATAAGAGTTTTGTTTATGCATGCTTACATGATCAAAAACTGTTAATGAAAGCATTAATGAATATTCTTTAATATACAAATATTAAGATTTAATCTTATGATATATATGCTGTATCGTAATAATCAATAAAACATCTATACTTATATTAACTTTATTTAGTTGTTTTATTTGTAAATGCCGTTTTCCTATTACAAATCTAATATGTTATAGGCCCAGCTTAAAAATGCAGTGTTATACTTTCGGTTTCGAGTTTGTTGGTATTAACTTTAGTAATTATGGATATCAATAAAAGTCGTCGTAATATTAGACAATTTGATGGTGAACGTTACAGTATTTGGAAATTTCGTTTAAGAGCTATACTTGCAGAAGAAGACGCATTAAAAGAGATTGACGAGAAGGCTCCGATGGAGCCTGACAGAAAATGGGAAAACTCGAGCCTTTAGGCAAAAGTATCATAATTGATTGTTTAAGTGATACAATGATGGGTATCTTTACAGAAGAAGCACGAGCCCACCAAATCATTGAAAGACTAGATTCCATATATGAAAGAAAAATCTTAGCAACACAGTTATTAGTTCAAAAGAAATTGTTAAGCTCAAAATTTAAAGATGATATGAAATTAGCGAAACATTTCCTAGTTTTTGATGAACTAATGATTGAGGTGTTAGCTGCTGGAGGACATTTAACTGAAATGTCGAAAATAGCTCACCTCCTGCTTACCCTACCATCATCCTATGACGGTATAGTAACTGCAATTCATACATTAACTGATGATAATTTGGGCCTTGCATTCACAAAAACAAAATTACTCGACTACGAAACAAAATTACAAAACGAAAGTAGTGACACCAGCAGTAAAGTATTTCTTCATGTAAAACAGCAACACAAAATTTTAATAATGTCGTAAGAGCTCCAATTGATGAGAGTACGAAGTCAGTTAAAATTAAAAAAAATATGTAAAAATAAAAAACCATGGATTAAAGTCCATAAGTAAAAAAATCGTTTATATTGATATACTAGAAATAATCTCAATGACATAAACAGAAAAATGCTATACTCCCACTATAAAAATAACTTAACTAAACTTATACAAAAAGCAAAAAACTATTATAATACATTCATTGAAAAAAATGGCAAAACATCTTCAACTCTGTGAAAATGTGTGAGAAGTATATGTAACAGCAACAGGACTGAAGCTAGAATTCAGAAAATTATAAAAAGTGATAATCGAATAATCTCTGATAAAAAAGAAATAGCTGATGAATTCACTGAACTTCAGTGATATAGGATAGAGCTTTGCAAATGGAATTAACGATCCTCAATCTTTTAATGAAATGATTCGGCCAATAGAAAAAACTATATATTTATTTTCAACAAATGAATTGGAAGTTAAAGATATTACAAAGTCCTTAAAAAATAAAAAATCACCCGGGATTGATGGAATTAGGTCTGAAACATTGAAAAAAATAGCTGATGAAATTGCTCTACCATTAGCCACTCCAACAAACAAATGTTTTAGTTTAGATGATTTTCCTGGAGCCCTGAAGATTGGGTTAATCAAACCATTGTATAAAGCTGAAGATAAAACGAGAACAGGTAATTACCGACCCGTCACGTAGACATCTACTATGAGTAAAATAATTGAAAAAAAATATTTAAAAATAAATTAGTAAACCTTTTAAACAAACATGAAATAATATCTAATAGCCAATTTCGCTTTAGCAAACGCAAATCTACAGAAGATGCGATTAGTTCACCTACCACTCATATTTATGAAGCAATAAATAAAAAAATACCGTCCTTATGTGTATTTGTTGATCTGTCTAAAGCCTTTGATACTGTAAACCATGGAAAACTCCTTAAAAAACTGAAATGTTACGGTATTAGAGAAATAATCTACAATTTTATCAAGGATTACTTCATTAAAAGAGTACAATTCGTGAACATTGATGGGGTCATCAGCGGTTCCAGAAAAATTACCTGTGGTGTCCCTCATGGGACAGTCCTTGGACCAGTTCTTTTCCTATTGTATATAAATGATTTACTATAATGTCCAACAAAGGGAAGAGTTATTAGTTTTGCTGATGACATAGCAATGTTTTATAGAGCAAGTTAAAAGAGGATTTTAAAACAATGGTAGACTGGTTTAGCTACAATAAACTTACCATAAATGTTAAAAAAAACCAAACACATGCCTTTCACATCATATGAAACAGGACTTCCACACGTTGGATCTCTTTCTTTTGATAACACTTTAATACCAGAAACATATAGAATCAAGTATCTAGGAATTGTTTTAGATCGACATCTAAGTGGAATTTAAACATTGATGCGTTAGTACAAAAACTGAGAGAATTTCTGGGCAGATTTAAATATCTGAGAGATTTCTTAGGTACCAGGCAACTAAAAGTTATATACTTTTCACTAATACAGTCACAACTAAATTATGGAATTCTCGGGTGGGGAGGGGTGAGTGAACTCCCCCTACAAAAATTAAACATCATTCCAAATCGCTAATAAGATTTATTTATGAAAAAAAAATATAGAATGTTAAAGATTGAACAAAAAATGTCAATATAAGTAAATATTTTTTTATAGCTAACACTTATGAAGTTTTTTCGAATACCTAAATGCAGTCATCAAATTTATCTATTATACTCGGGAATAATTTACATGTCATCAATAATAAGAAACAATGCCCATCATATTATTCACACAAGAAGTACTAAATCTTTTGTGTCGTAAATCTTTTCAATCGCCAGTATAACTGAGTGTGTCCAACTAAGAAGAAAAGTAAAGTATTTACGGTCTACCTGTTAATAACTAAAAAATTTGCATGTATAGAACTCATATTTCAAGTACAAATTGTAAAATTAGCTTTTGAGTTGTTTGAGTGGTTTTTATGAAAAAAATATAGGTATATAAGTAAGTATTGAAATTGATCAAATAAAATGAAGCGTGATATCTTTGGAATTTCTAAAACTTCTAGCTCCTTTTCCATATACTCTTTTACTATTCAACTTTCTTAAAAAATATTCCAGTCACTTTGTGTGACCTCTTTCTCAATTTTTAATAGCCGCCCATTCAGGTTGATTGGGATGAGTGTGACCATGGAAGTTTATAGTTTAAATTTATAATAAAAGTACCTGCACATTGTATATGCCTTAGTTTCGGTGGTAAATTTATTCAAGATTTTTCTGTCCAACCTTTGTGTTCTATACGCATGATGATAGAAAAAGCTAAGAGCTCATTCATGAGATTCAAAAACATCTTTAACCCTAGAATACTATCGTTATTGGATGATCGCTTAATACTATCGACACGTAAAATTTACGTATAATAAAAAAAAGGTCATGATGTTTATAGTATGTATTAACAATATTTTTTTTATACAAATCTGAAACATTAATGAAAATATAATCAAAACTAACAATATTTTTAGTAAAAAATAATAACAAAATAGCAGTTACAAATATTTTTTAAGCACAGCTAGGGCATATTTTAACTTGGTGCTCCCCACATATTGGTTTTTGGCATTTTAGACAGTATGTTGTAGTCATTCTCTTCTTAGCGGTAGCACATTTATGGCAGTATTTTCTAGGACCTTTATTACTATTTTCTGGTCCTTGAGCTTCCTTTTCCTCACATTTCTTTCCCAGGACATCCTCAATAACTTTTTTCAAGTCATTACTCATGTTATGTACCGTTTGCAATCGACTAGTCTGATGAGCCTCTGTTAGTTCTTTATGTAGCTCTAGCATATACATTTGCCTAGTTATTGGCTTTCCTCCTCGAGTAATAACATTGTGTGAGTAAATCACATAAGAGTTTATGCAGGCTATGTTTATCATATTATAAAAAATGCACATAGGCCACCTTTTGGTTTTTCGATTTGCACACATGTTTTGACACATCTGGTCAAAAGTGTCTACTGCTCCTTTAGTCGCATTATATGTGTGAATAATTTCTGGTTTCTTGGTATCTTTGTTAGTAGTTCCAGATGATGTGTGCATTGTAGATAGTAGTGTTACTATTTTATTAGCTTTTGGTTTGTAGGACACCAATGTACTATTGGAACTGTATGCGAATAATGATGTTCCTATCTGGCGGTTTTTATCAATTTCGACCAATGCTGGTGGGATGTGGGGCTTATTCTTCCGAATTGTTCCAACAATTGTCAAGTTATAAGGCCTAGAAATCAGTCTGTCAGCTAAAGGTACATTAGTGAACCAATTGTCCATTGTGACGTTTCGGTTCGTACCGTAAATCGGAGTAGTTAAAAGTTCAACAAAATAATCCGCCAAAGGACGCCCGTTAGTCTGAGTAGATTTGCCAACATATGGACTGGCATTAATAAGATATTTTGTAGAAACGTCACATAATAAAACCAATTTCAGTCCGTACTTCGCCGGCTTATTTGGAATGTACATCCGGAAAGGACAGTGGCCTCGAAATCCTACAAGTTGCTCGTCAATAGTGACATACGAACTGGGCTTATATTTTGTCCTACAAAGCTCAATAAATTTGTCCCAAACTTCAGATATGGGAGCAAACACAGTAACATTTCTTCTTTCGGCCCGAGTTTCCTTATTATCAAACCTTAGACAAGCAGTTAAAAAATCGAATCTTGATTTACTCATGGTTGCTCTGTAGCGTGTCCCACAATAGGAAGTATCAAACATCATTTTTGATGATAAATGGTTATCCTTCATAGCTGCAGCAAGTATATAAATTCCCAAGAGAGCTTTTAGTTCAACCAAATTTGTATCAGAAAAAGTTTTTGTTGACACTTTGTAATTTTTATTCGCTCTATTAATTTCTTGATTGGTGCATAAAACTATTTTATTTAGCATATCGTCCGAGAAAAATAATTGAAATATACGCAACGGATCTAAAATTTGCCTTACTTCAGCGACAGGACCCGGCCTTATGTGTACAATATTTTTTCCAGGAATTTTTCCTTCTACTTTGGCTTTAGAACTCCACTTATATCCATTTTTTCCTTCCAAAGTTTCAAAATTAGGTATCAAAATATGTTCTTGGGTTTCCTGAGGGGTTTCTTTGAGTTGCTAAAAATAATTATATAGGTAAGTAAATTGTTTTATTTTAGTAGGTTTGCATAACTTACTACTTCTTGAGATTGTAATGTAGAAGCTACTAGTTCGCCAGAATCATAAGATGCTTGTCTTGGCTTCTTTTTAGGTATTAGAGATTCTTCGGGTACCTTAGGAGGTTTTTTGAGATGCTAAAAATAATAATAGGTTGGTAAATTGTGCTATTTTTTAACATTATAAAACTTACTACTGCTTCCTGAGAGTCTGATGTTGATGCAACTGGATCTTCAGAAACAGCAAGTGCCATTTTTACTCCCTTTTTAATTAATGGAGGTTTACTGAACTTTTTAGGTTCCCAAAGTTTTCTCAAACAGGTTTCCAAAGCTTCTTCTGGATCCTCCTCTTCGGGCAAATAATCTGGGTCGCACAGACTATCATCAGATTCACTATCTGTAAATTTTTCTTCGATCTCAATATTATCTTCTACTTCACTATCACCACTTTCATATAAGAGTTGTTCAAGTTCGGCATCTGTTAGTCCTTTTCTACTCATTTTCACAATATAAAATAACCGTACAATACTATCGATACGTCAGACTTACGTATTAAAATTTATCTTTTAATACTATCGACACGTAAATTTGACGTGCAGAGATTAAGATTATGGTACGGCATGCACACTACCACTTGGAAAATTGTACTAATCTGTGCAGAACATCTGGAATACATTATAAAGAGAGCACTGCTAGCGGCTGGAGTGGGAATTCGAATGGGCGGGGTTGCTGCAGAAGAGTTTTTGCACAAATACGTAATTTTTACGTATGATAGTATTCTAGGGTTAAGAACTCTGACTTCGACCCCAATATCAGAATAAGATTCACAAAATGCTACGTGTGGTCCTATTGTATGGCATGGAAGGATGGACTCTGAAGGTGAATACCATGAACAGACTGGAAGCATTTGAAATGTGGATCTATCGAAGAATCTTGAAAGTTCCATGGACGGCAAGAAAAACCAACGAGGAAATTCTGAGGAGGGCAGAAAGAGAACGTGAATTACTGAATACGATTAATCGCAGGAAAACAGCGTACCTGGGACATGTGATACGCAACGAGAGATACCAGTTGCTCCAACTATTCATAGAAGGAAAGATAGAGGGAAAAAGGGGAGTAGGCAGAAAGAGGCTCCGAAATATCAAACAGTGGACACGGATGAGAACCACAGGAGAATTAATCCACACCATCAGAGACAGAACGAAATGGTCAGAAGTAGTCGCAAACATCTATTAATGGATAGCTGAAGAAGAAGAAGAAGATACGCATGATATCCATACATTTTGCACTTTATGCTAGGAAATATTTCTTTTATTTAGAAGATTTCTAATATCGTCGCTAATAAGCTGTGGTGAAAGTCATCGTGTTCTTCTCTTTCCAAATATATTTCTTGAAATATTTCTCTCTTCAATTATTCTTTATTTTTTTTGAGATACACAGTTTCTAAACTACATTTTAATAGAAGTCTCTGGTATTTTGTACACTTTTAATATGGTTGATCTTAGATGTTTGTCCATTAAGTATCTCCAATTCCTGCTTTTTTGATGCGTTCACGTATTTCTAAACCTTTATCATTCACCGGTTTGAAGTTAACTCAACTGCTAAATATAAGATACTTTCCGTAATCTAAAATTATCGAACTTCTCCTGACTTTATTATCTTTGGTCATTACTATCATCACTACCGTCAGCTCCACATGTTTCACTGCTCCATTTAGGGCCACATTCTTGCTAGTTTTGTACTGCCACTTTCTTTTATCCCTACGCTAACGCTAGATTAAATCAATTAGTTCCCTTAACTTTGTAACAATGCTCTGTGTTTTTTTCATTCCTTTCTTTCAAACTGCTTGCAATTAATACAAAGATGTAGCATTGGGTCGTTAGCCTTTTTCGTATTTTTGATCGTCTTGATCAATAGTCTCCAGACTATTGAATTAATTTCTTTTTGATTATTTATTTTCACTACTCTTGCAGTATTCTTCAATCTTAATGTTTCTGGGATATATCATTTCTTTGTGGTCATATATTCATTCAGTGCCTCAATGAATTTCTGCGAAATGTGTTATTCATTGTTTCTACTGAATGTTTTTGTTCAATACCTTATTTTTAAATTGTTAGAAGATGTTTCCAAGGAATTTAATATACGTAATATTGATTTTCTCCATTTTTTTGTAGATTCTTATTTACTTTTCTCGTTTATTTGTGTCTTTTATTATTCTGATTTCATCCATTTTATTCTTGTTTCTGGTTGCTATTGCAATTTATTTTTGGATTCGCTTATTCTGATCATTATTTATTTTCAATTTCCCGTCTTGCCCAGCTTACTTGCTATTGTATTAATGAATATTATTAGTTTGAGATTATACATGGCAAAAATAAGGTAGACGGGTTTATATATTTTTAAACAAGAGGAATATATTAATAAATGAATTCCTAAGAGCTATTGAAGTAGTTACTTTTCCATTTAACACTAATTTCTGGTATAAATGTCAAGCTTTCAATGATTGTTCTGTTAAAACAATCCTTTATTACTTCCACTCACTTCTTCTTTTCTCAACACACTATTTACCAACGCTCACAATTACACTGTCTGACGCAAGTTACGATAATCAAGTTATCGTCTTCAGAGACCGATTCTAAACTTCTTTTTTGACTTACATCTCTTTTATATTCTAGTTCATGTGCAGACTCAGAGTAAAAACGTACCCTTTTTCTTTTTAATTAGGTCATTTATTTATTATGTGTAATGGATAACCTATTGATTTAATTGTATTAATTTCTCTATCAAAATTATATTTGTTCATAGGAACTGAAAATTCTCTATGTTTCATTGAATTATATGTTGCTAATTAATGTGTGTTGGTTTTCTGTAAATCGAATAATGGAGAATTTTTATTTATGATGTATTTGTTTTCATAATCACTTAAAAGATAATTAGAATGATTAACAATATCTCTTACATTGATAAAACATGTTTTTGTTGGGTCTGCTCTAAGAGTTTGTAGATCGCTAGATTCTATAAAGTTATTTAGTTTGGATTTATAATCTTCAGCTTTTAATATAACAGTGGCATTACCTTTGTCAGATTTTGTAATTGTGGAGTTATGATTTTCTATTTTCTTTTTATTGAATTTGAAACTGAAATGTCATTTTTTGTTTGACGTTTAACCTTTGACGGTTCAATATTTTTGATTAAATTGGCAATTTGTAATTTTCCAAAGATTCTGTAGCTAATATTTGTTTAAAATTATTCGTAAATTTTGATGGTATGCTGTACTTTGAACTTTTATCTAAAAATTCTATATCACTATTTGTAAAATAAGCGCCTGAAAGGTTTTCATTTCAAATCGTGGTACAAAGTGTGTTGGTATGTAAGTACTTGCAGTTTCATGATGTTTAGAGTATTGAATTCTATGTTGTATGTATACAAGTTTTTTAAATTTTTGTTCTTGCTTCGTAAATTTCTAGTGCTTCATCGTACTGACACTATCTCTGATTTTGTCATCTAAACAGTGAAATTCTACTGGATGTAGCTGGAACGTGAGTTCAGCATGTACGACTTTTATGTAGGTGTCTAAGGAGTCTCTTATTTTAAGCCATTTTTCATATTCTTCTTTATGCCAGATTCGTTGAGCACATTTTATAGCTTTTTGTGCTTGAGGTGTTTTATAATAGCATAATAATAACCTTACAATTACAAAATCTGACAAAAGCAATGCCACTGTTATATTAAAAACTGAAGATTATAATTCCTAAATAAATAACTTTATAGATTCCAGCGACGTACAGACCCAACAAAAAAGTTTTCTAATAATGTAAGAGAGATTGTTGAATATGTATTCAAATTCTATTTTAAGTAATTATAAAAAGAAATATATCATAAATAAAAATCCTCAATTATATGGATCCGTTAAATAACATAAAATATCGAAACCAATTAGAACTGTAGTTTCTTATTTTAATACTCCTAGTATCAAATTAGCTAAAAAACTTATCAATATACTTAATAATTACGGATATATATCCAATTACTTAAGTAAAATTCAATAGAACTATAGTCTGTTACTTATTGACTGACAGTACGCGAAAAGGTCACAGATGCAAGTCAGGTAGTAAAGCATAAGCGTCACAGTTCATCTGAGGAATTTATTTACTATTTAATTTTATACCCGATCTGATATATAAAGGTAATATAAATGTGAATTCTGTTAGTTAAAACAACTAACTGACTTTCATACATTTGTAGAGTACATACAGTTGAAACAATAAATTATTTTTGAAATAATCTTGTAACGCAACTATTCTGACTGAATATTTCATTAATTATCTTGAGAATTTGAAGCAGGTCAATTCTTGGGAGACATATTAACAAACCATTTATCAATTCATTCTCCAGATAATTACTTTCTGATTTTTGAAATGTTGATAATACCATTTCCAAGAAAAATTACAATAGGGTCCTACCAGGGATTGTCCCAATGACTACTTAGAAATTTTGCAGGTATATACGGTGAAACTTGGTCTCGTCCAAATTTGTATAATTTGTTTTGCTTAGAGTCGCTTATGTTCCATAAGTGTTAACTGTGTTGTGGAAAAGGTCTTCAAGTTTTACCCCAGTATAAAGTGTAAGAGCGTGGTTAGCTTACAAACGAAGACTGTAGTGTTAAATCTGCATGATGCTGTTGTACACCAAATGCCGGCTGCTACTGTTAGAAATATAGTTTCGACATGTTCCAATATGACAGGAGTTAGTGAATCTACTATTTACATGCTTCTAAGAGAGAGGAAAAATGGAAATATATCTCCACCTAAAAAGTCAACTGACAGAAAACCATTTGACCTTGATGAACATATGCAAAATACAATAAGACGAAAACTACATGAATTATATTTTAAAAAAGAGATCCCAACCCTTGACAGAATTCTAAGAATTGTGAAGGAGGACGAGAATTTGCCTGACATAGGGCGAAAAACTTTGTGGAAAATATTACAAAAATTAAATTTTACTTGGGACAAGCAAAGTCGCAAATCAGTGCTAATCGACAACGAAGTACTAATATGTTCTAGACGCCAGTATTTACGAGATATCCGAAAATACAGACAGGAGGAAAGACAAATCTATTATCTAGATGAGACATGGCTCAATGAAGGACATTCAGTGAAAAAAATATTGCAGCACAAAAGTATTCGAAGTATTCAAGCTTTCATAGAAGGTTTATCTACTGGACTGAAAACTCCTATCGGTAAAGGTCGCCGACTAATAATAACGCATATTGGATGCAATCAAGGGTTCGTTGAAGGTGATTTACTGGAGTTTCAGTCAACATCATTCAAAGTCTATCATGAACAAATGACTGCAGATGTATTTTACACAAATGGTCGAATTAATTCCAAATAATGATGTAATCGTTATGGACAATGCCACTTATCATTCTCGATTAACAGAAAATCTTCCATCTACTTCTTGGAGAAAAGCTGATATTAGAAACTGGTTAATCGTAAAAGATATACCATTTGAAGATGATATGTTGAAAAAAGAACTTTTAAATGTTGCTTCAGATCGCAAGCTACAATTTAAAAAGTTTGTTATTGATGAAATAGCCAAGAATCGTGGGATGACAGTGCTTCGTTTGCCGCCATACCATTGTGAATTAAATGCGAGTTAATATGGGCCCAAATGAAAGGTTATGTAGCTAGACATAATGAAACATTTAAAATGGAAGATGTTCGTGAACTCATGAAGTACTCATTGACAACAATAACTGAAAAGAACTGAAGAGATGCTGTATATCATGTAATTAAAGAGGAAGAGAAAATGTGGGTTTTAGATAACCTCATAGAACAAACTATAGAACCGATAGTGATCTCTCTCGACGAGTCTTCGGACGATTCTTGTATGGCCAGCGAAGAGGATGATACTATAGTTTGAATTTTATATTTCCTATAAATGGTATGTTTACTTTACTTAATATACATTAATTCATTGTCATTAAATTTGAATTATGAGAATTAAACTATATTTTCTTTAATTAATTTAATTTAATAAAAATGAGAATGTAACTTGTTAATAGGCCGAAACGAATGAATTTTATTTTAACTGTAATATTGACCGAATCTAATTAAATAAGCAAAATGAATTAATATCGTAATCTCCGCCACTGCCGCACTGTTTATCCTTTTGCTTTCATTGCTCAGTTTTATTACCATATTGTATTTTGAGCTGAAACAGGGATGTACAGATAACCAATACAGACACCTACTTGTTTTGCATTAGAATTTTAGTATTTACTTGTAAAATTCTTAGGATCACTCTGTAAGAGATAATTTTCTATTTGAATATTTAATGAGGCTACTGTGCTGTCAGACATTAAGAAATAGACTATAATCAAACAATTTAAAAAATTCAACTTACAAACTCATTTCATTCCATTTGATGTTACCAATATGTTCACTAAAAGTCCTCCTTAAGAATGTCTAACACTTGTAAGAATATTACTAGAAGTTAAAAATATGAATCCATGAATAATATCAGATATACTTTATTTATTTGATGTGTGTATTAATCAGAATTATTTCCCTTTTAATTATAAGGTATATATTCAATATGAAGGTTTACCATTGGGAATCCCTATATATTGTTATGGACAGATTAGAAAAAAAAATCTTTGAATGTAACATTTAAAAAAAAATTTATTTGTAGATGACATATTAGCTTGTTTTATAGGTCATCATCATCATCATCAATCAGCCTGTCGCATCCACTGCAGGATATAGGCCTCCCTCATTTCTGCCCACTGTCTTCTGTCTTGAGCGCTCTGCATCCAGTTTGTGGTCATTCTTCTGATATCGTCCGTCCATCGCGTGGGAGGTCTTCCCTTGTTTCTTTTGTCAGTCCTTGGTCTCCACTCGAGCAGCCTTTTTGTCCATCGTCCATCTGTCATGCGGGCCACATGTCCAGCCCAGTTCCATTTGAGTTTTGCCACCTGATAGATAACATCCGTGAATCCTGTTCTCGCCCTTAGGTCTTCATTTCTTATGCGGTCACGGAGTGACACACCAAGCATCGATCTTTCCATCCTACGTTGGGCTACTCTAAGCTTCTTAGCGGATGTGGCTGTCAGAGTCAAAGTTTCGGCTCCGTAGGTCATAACTGGTAGAACGCACTGATTATAGGCCTTTCGCTTCAGACACATTGGGAGATTGCCCTTAAACACTTCCCTCATTTTACCAAATGCAGCCCAAGAGAGCGTAATTCTTCTTCTTAATTCACATGTTTGATTGTCTCTCGAGATTTTTATCTCATGACCCAGGTATGTATACTTATCCACCAACTCTACCTCCCCGTCACCAATAGCAATATTTCCACTAGGAACCAGATTCGTCATATATTTCGTTTTCGATATATTAATTTTTAATCCAACCCGAGCACATACCTCCTGAAGATCTTCCAGCATTATCTTAATATCCTGTAGGCTGTCTGACATCAAGGCTATATCATCTGCGAAGCGCAGGTCTGTTAGGTTTAATCCATATATATTCAAGCCTTTTCCGCTCCATTCAAGCATTCCAAAGGCGTATTGCAGAATTGTGGTAAACAGTTTTGGTGACATAGTGTCACCTTGCCTCACTCCTCTACCTATTTTTATGGGGTTGGTGTTTTCGTGCAGTCTTACCATCATGGTAGGTTTTATAGGTAGTGGACGACAATTAGATGTATTTTTAAACCATATTAATAATAGAATAATTAGAAGTTGAAGAAAATAACTCAATAATTTCTTGATTTAGAAATTCATTGATTATCCAATTTACAGAAAACCAACACACACTGTGCTATTCCATATAATTCCAATCATCCCATTATAAATAGGATTTTAAATAGAACGTTTTATCATGTGAACTATAAATGAACACCTTCATTATAGGGGAATTTTAACATATTTTAGGTAATTAATGATGTAACATCAAACATTTTATTTGATTGTACGTAGCAGTTACAGGGTTTGACGTTTTTTAAGACACCAGTTGTATCTTTTTTCTTGACGACAGCTTTGAGAATGGCCTAATGGCTAAAAGCGTTTAGCTGGATTTTTAATAAAATACACACTCAGTACTCGTCTTTCATTCACTCAAATTTATATCTAGTGTGTACACCATACTTAGACAATTCTAGAATTATTAATCACTAAACGCAACTTTGAAACCGAGCTTTCCATGTAATTTACGTGGATAGTATAAATTGTGTACCATATATAAAATGTACTCAGCAAGCTGGTCCGGTTAGTGGAATTTGTATGCAGTTGCATGGTATCGGAAGACATGAATGACCACATGACCAGGTAAATCAGTTAGGTACTTTTTCAATTTCTGTTCATCTCAGTGACTCGATTTGGAAAACCAATATCATATTTTGGTAGGAAACTATTAATTTGGATAGGATAATTTACATAAAGCAGGGTGAAGTGACAAACTTGAAGAAGGCTTTCTCAAAAATTATGATAAAATTGTGGTACTATCAGTAAGCTTTGACACCAGTTGTGTTTGTGTTACGTGTTCCTAAGCTATTCAGAGGTAGCGACGGAGAGATTCTATCCGACATTCAATAATTAATTGAGAGCTACACAATAGTATATTAAGTATCAAGGACGGTAAGGACAGATTACTGATGGAAGACAATGTTTGGAGACTGAGCGAAGCGAAGGATTCAATTCTGTCTGACATCGGTAATTTCTTAACGTTTGTGATGCTTATATCATTTTATGCACGATTGGAGTGAGTAAAATTTATTTCAAAACATGCAGGTATAAATTTCTTCATTATTAGTAATGCTGAAACCATGGCTACTAGACAAATTACTAATATATTAGGTGCCTTTTTGTAGTTGCTATGTTTATGACATGAAAACAAATTCGTTTATGACAACCAGTAATTTGGTGTCGTCGTATTATTTAAACCACTCTTTTTGAAAAACAAGAAAAATCATTAAAATGTACGATTCCGACAGTGAGAATTTAGACATAGTAGTAGAATCTTGGAGTATTGTATGTTCGTAAATAATAACGGAAAAATCAATGTTTCAATATCAATTCTCAAGAAATGGTGCGGAAAAAAATTCAGTGAACGGCAGGTAAACTACTTATCGTTCTGTTTAGCCTTGCAACCAGTAAAAACAACATACCGTGTTGAAAAACAGCATTCTAACTTGATAAAAAAGACCAATCGTGCCAAAAACATTTTGTACATGCCACAATGGAATATATACCCTGCAAAGAAGCATCCTTATATTAGCACATGATAAATTGAAACAAAATTACTTACCAGTATGTGGCATTTTCGAAGCGGTTGGGTATTGATGTATATCTGAAACAAGAATAATATCTTCTTATTGTACATGTTAATTATCTATCGAAAGGGTGATAATTTGCTTGCCGAGATTATTTATTACGAAGAACTCAAATCCGGGGTTGGAATCAAGCCAATTATGTCAGATTTTATTTGATAATATGTACAGAGAGTACAAAATTTTTTTGACTTTCTCTTTAGCTTTGTATACATTATGTATTCAGTACTTCTCTCACTATTTAATTTTAAGGCTACAGTGCCTTTTTCCTCCCAGCTACGCTTGAAATTAGCGTAACTCAGATATATAACCTATTATTATCGTAACCTTTTGCATAAAACCTTTTGGGAGAAAGACATCATTTTGCTGGGTATTTTCTCCAGAAAATGTCCTGTTAAAGATTTTGGAGTCGTTGAGAATGAACATAAAGTTCGGAAACTGAAATTTTAATCCTTATTTCCCTCAGACCCAATGCACATAAAATCTAAGCCCATGTATCCCAATGATCTTTCCTTTTTTCGTTCTACAAGTAAACTTTATTTTTGAAGCACTGGACGGGTTTTTCCAATAGCTCACAGAGAGTGGCTGGGGGGGGGGGGGGGTTATTATTACAATACAAAATCTAAGCGCCTTGGCTTGAGAGCAAGGTCATCAATTATTTCTTTAGTTTATATAACATTTTTTCTATGAACTGTGACAGCATGGCTAGTCCATTAAGCGTCACTTGGACACTAGTACTTCTTAAATAAGTTTTTATTCGTTTTAAGGTTGAAAAGATCCTTTCTGGTATAGCAGTGGACAGAGGCAGTATACATAAAATTTTTAGAAGTTTGTGAACATTCGGGTAGGCATGCTGACTACAAACTGTGCCCTACGTTTGTTTTTCATTTCTGACCATTTACTTAAATTTTCATGCCACAAAATAATAAATAGTGATCCAAAACTCACGATGTTCTAGCACAAGATTGGCATTGCATAACACAGTTTTTGGGAGAACACAATGACAATGTTTTTAGCACTACTGCACTTATTCGACGTTCTATAGGTGAAAGCACCAAACAAGAAATACTAGAATATTTTGGGAGGGGTCACTCGGTGTCTTCAGCTTATCATAATTTATGTTTTAAACAGATGGAGGAATGTGGAGAAGAATACAATACGTTATCAGCTGATCGTCACTATGTTCCTAATAAAACAGATTTTCAAAATGTATCATTCATAATTATGGCGAAAGAACAGAAATTTTGAAATCGGAGCAACTGTTTTTTCTTGAAAAAAAATAGGATCACTAAAGCTCACACTATACTTCGTATTACAGTAAAACAGCCTCCTAGCTGTACTCAAACCTGAGATGCAGGTACCTCGTTTTTGGTAGGTTGTCGGTATATACATACATATATATATATATATATATATATATATATATATATATATATATATATATATATATTATAACATATTGATTATTCAAAATATAATCCACTAAACTTTAAAAAAAATATATTATTATTTCTAAATCAGGTTTATTAGAATCATTTATTTGGGACACACTGTAAACATGATGAATTATTGTGACAGATAACTTACAAAGGAATTGAAAAGTCAAAAATGACATTTTTAGGAAATCATGAAAGAATGTATAAATACAATTATTTTTGGAAGTAACTGATTCTACGTATTAGATTATTATAATAGATATAAGTAAAAAAATTTTAAGAGTTTATAAATAATTAACATGTAATAATTATAAGAGGGTAGTGAAGTTCGCGTTTCAAGTGCGCCAATAGAGATAGAGAAAAAAAAAACCATTGAAGGCGGATTTAGAAAAAATGAGGTGGATTGAAAAGTAGCGGTGGGAAGTCAGAAAAATTTTGGCAGATAGAAGTCAATAGGAAGATACTCGTATATAAGAAGAGAAAATTATCAAGAAGAATTAAAATCGAGAAATTGAAAATTACAATATATACCTTATTACAAACAGAATTCTGGTAAGACAATTCAATTAAAATTTATTGACACAGAATACAAATAATCAAGAAGAAATAAATTACAACATATAATTTGCAAACAAAATTTCGGCAACAGAATTAAATTAAAATTTATTGAGACAGAATACAATGTTAATTTAACTGCCAAAGAAGTGTAGGGACTTTATGGTTATATGGATATAGTGTATCATATTGTTGAGCTCATATTTATAGACATTTAATTTAATTATAGCTAATAGGTTAGTAGTATTATATATCGTATTCAAATTAAAGAAAAAAGAAAATTGTTAAAATTGAATAGATTAAATATTGTTGAAAAATTATTCATTATTAAAAATTATATTTTCTAAATTTATTCAATGAGGGCACGAACCGCAACCTAATTACGAGTCTTATGATTAATCATATTTACAGCTAGCCGATATAAAAAAAAAGGAAGAAAATCAATTTATAACCTAATGTCATTATAATTAACCCAGAAATAGTAGTATATAACAATTTGTCGCAAGCCAACGTGGGGCTATTGCTGCTATAACTGCAATTAGCCTAATTAATTATTTGTATTTCTTTAATATAATATAAATAAATTTATAAAAAACATAGACTACTGAACATCTTGACAATAATAAAATAATATGCCAAACACAAGAGCGAAGAAGGATAACACGAACACAGAAAAAGAACAATCTACAGCAACTACAGAAGATATTGGGATGGAGACACCAACACAACAGCAAAACCAATCGTTAATAGGAAGAGTTAAGGAAATGGAGAATCTGCAAGGATTAATGAGAACTCTTATAGAGAGTGTGAATGATTTGAGAAAAGGGAACCAGGAAATTAAGAAGGGAGTGGAAGGAGGAAATACGGAGTTAAATAGAAAATTAGAAGAAGGAAATGAAGAAGTCAAAAGGAATATAGAAGAAGTACGTAATGGAATGGAGGAATTGGAAAGAAATTTAAAAATTAACCTCGAAAACAAATTTGAACAGTTAAAACAAGAAATGATACAAGATAGAGATGAATATAGAAAACAAATGGAGGACCGAATCTGTGAGAAGATAGGACAAATGGGAGAAGTCATAGGAGGAATAGAAGACGAAATTAGAAATAAGGTTGACAGAATACAAACTAACACGGAACAGACGTTCCAAGATTGTAAAGAAATGATAAATAAAAATGGGGAAGAAATAAAAACAATTAAGGACAAAATGATCCAAGAAATACAAAGGGATGACAGTCGTAACAATGAAAGGGAAGAATACAAATTGAAACTAAAAGAAATGGAGGTAAATTTAAAAAAAAATGGAAGAAGATCAGGAAGAAAAAGAAAGGAGAATAAGAAGAGATATAACAAGAATACAAGGAGAAAATAGGATAGTTAATGTTGGAAATACTAGAAAAGGATGGGATCATAGAAAGAAGCAATACACCTTATATAAATCCTCTAGTAGTTGTAAGGAAAAAGAATAACGATATAAGAATATGTTTGGATGCAAGAACGAATAACAAGTATACAATACCTGAATATGAAGCACCCATGTCAATTGATGCCATTTTACGAAGGATAACAAATGCAAAGATTTTTACAAAGTTAGATTTAGTACATAGTTTTTGGTTGATACCGTTGCACAAAGATTCTAGAGATTATACAGGATTTTCAGTAGACGGAGCTATTTATCGATTCTGTGTAGTACCATTTGGTATACAAGGGGCGTGTTCAGCGTTAGTGAGAGCATTACATCAAGTTTTGAACAGGTATGAAGATTTTGTTCTACATTATATTGATGACATTCTAATATTCTCCAATAGTGTCGACGAACACAGAAGACATTTAAAAATAGCACTGGAAAGTCTTGACGAAGCTGGCCTAAAACTAAACAAAGGAAAATGTCAATTTTTTAAAACAAATATTATTTATTTAGGATATAAAATCGATGAAACTGGCATAGAAATGGATCCAGATAGGATAAGGCTGATTAGGGAATTTAAGAGGCCGAATAATTTAAAAATGTTAAGGTATTTTTTAGAGGCGATCAATTATTTTAAGAGGTTGGTACCCAACATCACAGAGTTAGAACTACCATTAATGGAATTATTAAAAAAAGGAGTGCCATGGAGATGGACTGAAGAAAATGAAAACTCATTTCAGAATATAAAGACCACATTTGAATTAAAATTAAAGATTTATTATCCTGATTATAGAGAACCGTTCATTTTGAAGACTGATGCATCTATAAAGAGATATGCTGGAGTACTATTACAAAAGCAGAGAGGCGAAGAAATTCCTATTAGCTTTATTTCAAGAACGACAAAGAAACATGAAAAAAATTATAGCGTTAGTGAACTAGAATTAGGTAGTATAATTTTTTGTGTACAAAAATTTAGATTTTATTTATTAGGGAATAAATTTACAATAGAGACGGATAATCAAACATTGATATCAATCTTGGACAATAAGTTTGGAAATAACAGAATTCATAGATGAGCATTATTATTACAAGAATATTCTTTCGAAATTAAATATGTAAGTGGAAAATCAAATATAGTTCCAGATTATCTAAGTAGAATGGATGGTGTTAACAAAAAGAACTCAAACGAAATTAAAGTAGGTCTGAATATTTTGAAAAGTAAGTGTGGTATTTTTTCATTGGAAGAAATAAGAAAGGACGGAAAAGGAGAAGAGAGGATCATTAAATAAAAATGAAATTTATTATAAGATAGTAGGACAAACTGAATTGTATTTAACAACAACAGAATTCGCCAGAAGAGCAATGATGCAAATTCATGAGGATTATGGACATACGGGGATGAGAAGAACATGGTTGATATGGAGGGAAAATTATATTTGTAAGAAGGACATTCCTATAACTAAAAGCCTAATTAAAACTTGTGCTATATGCCAGTTAAGTAAGGAAAAGAATTATCACAATGAAAACGTTCCAAAGTCTATTTTATCCGAAAAGCCACTTGATTAAATATCAATCGATTTTCTATCAAATCTGATAACAAGTTTTCAAGGCAATATATTTGTTATTCTGGATATTATCTCTAAATTCATTTACATTAGACAAGCCGCTAAAACGAATACAAAAACAATTTGTAAAATATTTTTAAATTATTTTAAAGATGTTGGAAGACCAAGAAGATGTATCTTAGATAACGATACCTATTTCAATAATAAACAATTCATTCATTTTATGGAAAGAAATGGAATTGTATTGACTTTCACAAGCATAAGACATCCAGCGTCTAATCCTACTGAAAGATATGTGAAGGAAATTATTAAATATTTGAGAGTTTTAACAGCTCATGAACAGAGAAATTGGGAAAATAAATTATTGGAAGTGGAGTATTATATGAATAGCGTACCAAGTTTGAGTACACTAGAAACTCCAGTTGAAATCATGAGAAATCATGAGAAATGCGGACAAGTTTTTTAAAAGAAAAAAAAGAAATATAAAGAAACCAACGGTATTTAAAGAAGGAGATTGGGTGATAGAGCGATCATTGAAGGTTGCTGATCCAACAAAAAATGAATGTGCAAAATTAAAACTACCATTCAATGGACCTTTTATCGTAATAAAGGCATATGAAAATAGCTATTTATTAAAGAATCCGTATAACAATCAAGCGAGGGGCACAATAAATGTGCAAAACTTATATAAATTCGAGAGAGAGCCAACATTTTAAAAACTCAACGAAATACAAATAATTAAAAAAAAATTAATAAAAAAAATATTCTAAAAATCACAACAGAAAAGATATTATGAATAAAATGGATTTAATGATACATTCATTATTTTATTTCAAGTAATTATTCATTTTAGTTAGTTTTATGTATGTATGTAAGGAAGAGAATGAGTTCATACAATTGATAATTAATTTGAATACGGATACACTGGAAATTTACTTTTATAAAATTTTATTCAGATATTTTAGGAGATCAAAATTTTAAAAAAGGAAATTTGGGGAAATTATAACATATTGATTATTTAAAATATAATCCACTAAACTTTAAAAAAAATATATTATTATTTCTAAATCAGGTTTATTAGAATCATTTATTTGGGACACACTGTAAACATGATCATTTGAGACACCCTATATACACATCAAAATTATTGTGACAGATAACCTACAAAGGAATTGAAAAGTCAAAAATGACATTTTTAGGAAATCATGAAAGAATGTATAAATACAATTATTTTTGGAAGTAACTGATTCTACGTATTAGATTATTATAATAGATACAAGTGAAAAAATTTTAAGAGTTTATAAATAATTAACATGTAATAATTATAAGAGGGTAGTGAAGTTCGCGTTTCGAGTGCGCCAATAGAGATAGAGAAAAAAAACCATTTGAAGGCGGATTTAGAAAAAATGAGATGGATTGAAAAGTAGCGGTGGGAAGTCAGAAAAATTTTGGCAGATAGAAGTCAATAGGAAGATACTCGTATATAAGAATAGAAAATTATCAAGAAGAATTAAAATCGAGAAATTGAAAATTACAATATATACCTTATTACAAACAGAATTCTGGTAAGACAATTCAATTATTCAATTAAAATTTATTGACACAGAATACAAATAATCAAGAAGAAATAAATTACAACATATAATTTGCAAACAAAATTTCGGCAACAGAATTAAATTAAAATTTATTGAGACAGAATACAATGTTAATTTAACTGCCAAAGAAGTGTAGGGACTTTATGGTTATATGGATATAGTGTATCATATTGTTGAGCTCATATTTATAGACATTCTCGTATTTATAGACATTTAATTTAATTATAGCTAATAGGTTAGTAGTATTATATATCGTATTCAAATTAAAGAAAAAAGAAAATTGTTAAAATTGAATAGATTAAATATTGTTGAAAAATTATTCATTATTAAAAATTATATTTTCTAAATTTATTCAATGAGGGCACGAACCGCAACCTAATTACGAGTCTTATGATTAATCATATTTACAGCTAGCCGATATAAAAAAAAGGAAGAAAATCAATTTATAACCTAATGTCATTATAATTAACCCAGAAATAGTAGTATATAACAATATATATATATATATATATATATATATATATATATATATATATATATATATATATATATATATATATATATATATATAGCATAGCTAGCAATAGACAACAATGGGCCCACATGGAAATGGAATATATAAATATGTAAAGGGAGGCTACACCATAACCAAATGGTTGAATAAGCTGCATATGATGATGATGATGATGATGATATATATATATATATATATATATATATATATATAAGATGTACGAATAGTGCGTGACATATGAACAATAAGCGACGAATAGATTAGTGGGTATTGCACGCAAATAGATGACGGCTAATAAGCTAGAAACATGCATGTCTGCGGTTACCACTCTTTTCAGTAGCCCCTTCTTCTATTTGCGTGCAATACCCACTAATCTATTCGTCGCTTATTATATATATATATATATATATATATATATATTTGTGGCTCTAGCGATTTTGATGAAAGTTTGTAGGATGATAGAGCTCGAAAAGTTATTACGATCGCATTATACCACGATCCCTAAATCCTTAAGGTGTCCTAAAGGCCATCTAAAATTTCGAAATATGTATATTTTAAGTTTTTTCCAATTTGTACGTTTTTTAACTCAGATAGAGAAAAATACCTTTAATGTTTTTTGTAGCTCAATTCAAGATCTTTCAACGGCATATAATATTTGAGATACTTGGTTTATCCTTGTGGAGTTATAGCCAAAATAATGATTTTTTTTTAGTTTCCTCAAGCTTTTTCCAATTTACACGGTTTTTGACCCCAGATAGAGAACAAACACCGTTTATGTTTTTTGTTGCTCTATGCAGGATCTTTCTAGTAGCAGATCAAAATTTTGTATGAAAAAAAATCAATAAATACTGCGTACCTAACACAGTAGCTTTCTCAAAACGAATGAAGTTATAATTTAAATATGTTTTAATATGTACAGTGCATAAATACAGAATTCTATTATACTGATGTTAAGAAAGATACAAACTGTCCTAAGCCATCTTCTAGATAAAAAGATTTGGGGAGTGCGGGGGAATTTTACGCGGTCGGTAATTGTACGCAGAGTCGATTCAAATATAACCGCTCTTGCTGATGTGATGTGCGCAATTCAAAATGTCTAACATAGCATACCGGTTTACGAGTGGAGAAATTCTTGCACGTGCCTAACATTTTTAGTTCATTTCAAAACATCGTTGAGAGGACACGTAAATTCTTATAAAAAATAGCCGTGCAAAGTGATATTTTTATATGATTTAAGTAGTTGCTATGGTATGGGGTAATATTGCGCACAAAATGAGGGTATTTTTACGCCGCGTAAAATTATCCGATAGTTAATTAATGTCTTGTTTACCACAAGGAAAACAACTCTAGATATACCTAATGTTGATTATTCAATTGCAGATGCCTAGAACATACGTTCGAAAAGTGCCGACTCGTGGCAATATCGCAGATGAGGCCCTTCAAACAGCTCTGGATGCTATTGCCTCAGGCAGAAAAATTCGAGAAGTTGGGCGAAGTTTCAACATCCATGAGGCCACTCTTCGGTAGAAAATAAGGATGAAACAGAGAACAATGTCCAAACTGGGTCGAAAGCCTATCTTTACCGAAAAACAGGAGAAAGAGTTAACTGAACATATCTTACAGCTGGCGAAAATGTTTTGTGGTATCACTATTGGAGAGCTTAGACAATTGGTATATAAATATGCTGAGACGAATGGAATCAGACACAATTTTCGTAGAGAGACTGAACTTGCTGGTAGAGACTGGGTAAGTCTGTTTTTAAAAAGAAACCAAGAAGTAAGTTTGAGAAAACCGGAGGGCACAAGTATCAATCGAATAATCGGATTCAATAAAACCGAGGTCAAGCGATTTTATTCCAACGTTGCTACTGTGTTAGATAAATTTCAATTTCAGCCAGATCGGATGTACAACGTTAATGAGACTGGTATAACAACGGTACAAAGACCCTCAAGAATTTTGGGTCCGAAGGGACAGAAACAAGTAGGTTCTGCGATTTCTTTGGAAAGAGGAAAGACCGTTACAATTGTATATGCGATGAGGTCGGCTGGAGGGTACATTCCACCAAAGTTTATCTTCGCCAGGAAGCGACTGAATACTCAACTTCAAAATAATGGCCCGGTAGGTGCAATATATCACTGCTCCGATAATGGATGGATAAATAATGAGCTGTTTTATGAGTGGTTGCAACACTTTAAATGTAATGTCTATCCCAATGAAGAGTCACTTGTTTTATTAATACTTGACTACCATACCAGTCATATTTCAATGGAGATATATTTATTCTGTAAAGCTCATTCAATTTATCTCGTATCTAAACCTCCGCACACATACCATAGGCTACAGCCTCTCGATCTGACATTTTACAGTCCTCTCAAGGGAGCCTATAATAGAGAGTGTGAATTCTATCTCAGAACACATCCGCATCAGAAAATAACTAACTTCCAGTTAGCAGAGATTTTCAACAAATCCTATTAGAAAGTTGCTATAATGGAAAAAGGGATTGCTGGCTTTATATCAGCTGGAGTTTTTCCCTTCGACTCAGATAAATTCACAGATGAAGATTTTTCACCAGCTCAAGAATTTCGTCCAGTTGCCATAGAATATGAAGTAGAAGATCAGAACGTTACTGACACCGAGCTACTAAAAGATCATGTTACTAATGAAAAGGGCAACATCACTCCAGAGGCAACCCCTCAGGTAAATTCTGAAAGAGATCCTATACCAGGAACAGCAAAAGCCAATGTTTCTTTTTCTGATTGTGCCTTTTGATAGAGGTATTTTTAGGAAGATGATTTCGCTGCTGCATTTGTAACAGATTCAAGGGATCCAGTAGCAACAGACGCACCATCACCATCTGCGTTGGTCAGTAACACTTCATCAACTTCATTACAGTCGGATGTCATATATCCAAACATAATATGGCCCTACCCCAAAGCAGAGAAGAAGAAATCAAATTTAAAAGGAAGACAGCCTGGAAAATTACGAATTCTAACAGAGACGCCAGAAACTAGAAGAAAAAAAATAGCCAAGCAAAAGAAGAAGCAAGTTAAATATAACCTGTTTCATAATGTAGAGCGAATGATTCAGATGATTCCGGGGAGAAAGTGAGCTACGCAGATGATGAATCTGACTGTTTAAGTGAAATGGACCGTGAAAATTCCGACGAAGAATTCATGCAAGATGTAGACGCTATCATAGATCCTGAGTCTGGGATGCCAAATATCAAAATCGGTGACTTTTTGCTGGTTAAGTATTGCACGAAGAAACCCCAAAAAATTATGTTGGAGAAGTGGAAGCAATGGTCGACGGAAAATATTCTCAGAAAGAAAGGAACTGGGTCTACCTTGCACCAAGTATCTGATAAGGACCGAATAGAATTGGAACAAGTGGATCTATAAAACTACCTAAACCAAGAACATCTGAAACAATTGCAAGGTCTAGTTCAATAAGGCGGTTTCAAGTTAACTTGCGTGCCTATAATGTCAACTAAACTAAATGAAAATGTTGTGATGGGTTTTTAAAAAACTTGTTTACTGTTTATACGATTTATGTTAGATCCTACCACCTTTATTCACCAAATGAATGTGACTAAAACTTCTTGAATAAAGAAATTTGTTTTTGTCCCTACACTGTCCAAATCTACCTCAGCCAAGGGGCACATAGGGACAATTTGGATCCTTGGGAAAATATCAAAATCTGATTAATCTTTTACTGGATAAGCGCTGAACATAACATTATTTGATCAATATATTGAAAGTCAAGCTATACCCAGCTAATTATAATTGTAGCCATGAAGTTACACAGGAAACACAGTAGTTTCGAAAATAGCCAGTCTATCGTCACATATATTGTATATATCTTTAAAATTACTGTAAATTGGGAACTCCGACCTTTTCTAATAATCTAATCTACTCAAATTAAGATATAACATTTCAGCAGTTGTTTCAAAATATCTTCTAAACATGTTTACCTAATATCTTATAACTAACTGGCCTATAGGTAAGATATATCAAAACGATTGAGGGTAGAAAAATGCGTGATAGGGGATGCAAATGCGAGCTAACTACCTGAATAATTTTAGTAGAACACGTTGCGCTTATGATTTTGATTTACATTAATTTCATATTTTTCAGTATAAAGGGTAATCAATATTTAAATTTACACAGCCCATAACTCTCTACCGTAACCTGTATAATTACGGTCACGCTTTTTACGACTACTAATTTTTTTCGTGTACAGTTGGTATGTCTGCGAATGTTCGTGATTATAAAAGCTCACAATGGTTTAGTGTACACTTTTGTTTCGTTTTAAGTATGTATTGCCGAAAGTGTTGCGACTTAAATCACAGATTAAAATTTAATTATTGAATCTGGAGCTATTACTATAGTTCCAATTAGATGTGTCAAAGAAACCTGATATACTTAAAATCTGAAAGTTTGAAGTACGGGCTTTTCAGATCGGTCCAATTGATCTAAGATATTTAGAGCCTCCTACTATTTCCGGTTATATCGGAACTGAAAATTACAAATTAAACGATAACAATTACAGTACAGTCTTCCAGAAGTATTGAATGGTCGTTACTGAAATTATATTGATTCCTTTCATATTTGGGCACTCAAACAAGAATTTATTTCAGACAATCGCACAAACAGATGATGAATATATCTAGTATGTCCTATCGTAAGACGTGTTATTATTATTTTAGGTTTGCGATTAGTTCTGAGGTTCCCCTGGACAAATACTTATTTTTGTTTGGCTCAACATTACTTTGAATCAGCGAGTTTAAGTATCCAAACACAATATCATAATGAAAGTAATACTTCTTAAATAGAAAGTGAAAGAATGATTTTGACGAGAAATGAGGAGGAAAACCTGAGAAAAATTAAATAAAGAAATATTAAGAAGAATATAAAATTAAATAACTGTTCGTAGAAACTCAGATAAACCTAATACGAGAAATTATCGGGGACTACTTACTCGATATGGTGAAATAGCGAAGACTTAAATGTGTCGGCGACATAAGACGAGTGGGTAATAAAACAGCGTTAAAAAGAATAACAGATTGGAAACCATGTTTTGACAGAAGGAGAAATATGGAAGGAGTAGAAAATATGTGATGTATAAGATGCACACACCGTTGGGAGCAACACATTCACGACAGAAAATAATGGATGCAAATCACAGACGAAATAAACAGAATTCAAAAGTTGTAGGAAAAATAGAGACATAATAGGATGATTGACTCACTACAAAGAACGATTGGTTTAATCCTCAGATTAACAAATAAAATAAATATGTTTGTTTTGATTTTTTCTTGCCCCAAACATTGAGTCACATTCTAAGCTCACTTGCGGGACACTTCCTCTGCTTTGCCATATTTACAAAATCTCTTTAGTTGCAGGAAAAGTGAAATTAGAAGTTTAATTGAAAATGTGTTAAAGTTATGCCCATAAAAAAAGGTCATACCAATTTATGCTATTTTTAAAATTAATTAATAATACTTGAATTTTATTTAATTAAGGCATATTCTTATATAAACGTTAAACAAATATTTGTTGTATCTTTAGATACCTTTATGGCTATAACTAAAAGTGGCAACATTGCTCAAAATTTCAGTACCTGTTTAATGTGTCAATAGTAATCTATTTAGTAGTTTTGACCTTGTTTAATTACCATATAAAGAGAGATGCAAATATCGTCAGACTGTGATCGACGATCATTTCGAATAGGTCGTAGTATTGTAGTAAATAATGTCAAACCTATTTTGTTTATACGAGCGTCATTACGACTAGAGAGTAAACATTCAGTTCTTTCGTTTTGATGTGTTTTTCAAAACTTTTAGTGACAAAATAAACTTTTCAGTTAATTAATTTAATATTTTTGGATTATTATGGTTCGTCGGTGCCAAGTTTGTCAGAAAAACAACCGAAATTACCAAGGTCATGTAGCTACAATACCATCCCCACTTTTTGTAATTCATTCATTATTTCACTACTGGCGTTTAGAATTGTTGGCCGCAGAAATAAACGTGTTTATGAATTAATAGCCCTCAAGCCCTCTCTATGTTTATTATTACTTCGATTAAAAATGTATAAAACTTGTATAAAAAATTGAAAATAGCGATTTGCAGTTAGTTTTTCATTAAAGAAAAAGGAACCAAACAAAGGTTTTTTTAACAATTCACATAAGACATTCATCTGAAGTGAATAATGTTTTGTGAGCTGACTACAGGGTGTAACAGAAATATACGTTGTTAATTGAACCACATATTCTGGGATCGAAAATAACTTGATTGAGCCGAACTTACTTTAGTACAAATGTGAATAAAAACAGAGTTACAATCCTTCCAAATTAGCAATAGTAAATTGAATCTTCCAAATTACAAATGTGTAGTAGTTATTGAATCTTCAAAATAACCTTGATTTTCTTGGCTACACATACACCGAATATTCTGGAAAATTAATAATTTATGATGAAATCGATGTGTTGGAGATCTGGCTGCCAAATCAATAAATGTATCAAGGCGCCTTCCAATGCAGCGTCCAGGATATAGCTCAAAAATATGTGGTCCGCTTCGTGAGTGTATTGTGCTGCAGCGCAATCATGTAAATACCTTATATTTTGCCTGATTGAGATTTATCCTTTCCAAGTACCCTTGTAATACATATTGTGAAAATTGCAAATAATTTTCACCTTTTAAACTGTTTGGAAGAAATACTACCCCTGTTAAATTGTTACACACAATTCTTTACCAAACATTGTGTTCAATCCCCACAGAAATAGTTTAATTAATATGGAAGCATTTAGAATTTTACACTAGTTTTGTAGAGTTGGGCGCGTGTCCACTTGGATCGTGTCGGTAGTAATTTGTAGTTGTTAAGTAGCCTAGTAATATCTATGAACTCGTTATTAAAAATCTCGTTATTGCTTTCTCGCACTTAAGTGCAATCTCCAAACTCTCTGCAATTCACGTGGTGGTCCTATCTGGATCATCAGTTGTTTCCGACAAGAATAACAACTAGCATGATAAGGGTAATTATTATTGCCTCCTTTTAATTGTTCTCGCCGTATTCATTTGGGATATTAATTACGTTTAATTAATTATCCCCTCTCGGGGCCTATCACCTTGTCGATGGTCAGAGGGCTGAGTAGTCTCAAAGTCCAGGAAGCGATGCCGGTGGTAGCGTAGCTACTGGTAGGGCCACCCTTGCCGATAAGGTTCCGAAGCGACAGAGATGAAGCTAAGATAGTCCACAACAGGAAAGCGTCTGACCCATAGTGGGCGGCTATCATCAGCGTCAGACCCGGATTGGGCGGCTGTAAAACACAACTCACCATGACGCCCGGCCCGCGTGGTGTTTAAATGGCCAAATCATCTCATATGGAAACAAAACTTAGGAAAACGCCCCTAGTCCCCAGCAGTTTGAGTAACCCCAACCAACGCAGCGGTTGGAATAGGGCTCGAACTGGGGGTGCTAAGAATCCCTGGGTTAGATCAGGCTGTCATCTTAATATAACGTCTTACAACGCAAGGTCTTTAGGAACTGATGAACGCTTAGATGAGTTCGAATATGAATTAGACAAAATCAAATGGGATATCGTAGGTATAGCCGAGAAAAGACGAGAGGAAGAACAGTGTATCAAATTAAACTCCGGACATGTGTTGTTCTGTAAAGGAGATGACAATACTGGTATAGGAGGGGCTGGAATTTTAGTTAATAGAAGATTAACCGTAAACATAAAGATACTGAAAGCTCTGTCAGACCGAGTTAGCTATGTCAGACTCAACATAAATAAAACAACAACCATGAAATACATTCAAGTTTATGCCCCAACCTGCTCACATGAAGAAGACGAAGTGAAACTGGTATACGAAAATATAGCAAGAGCAATCAATGAAAGCAAAACAATACATGTTATTATAGGAAGTCTCTTCAACGCCAAAATTGGAAAACTACAGATCCCTGACAAAGATATATAGGGCATTTTGGTTTAGGAGCCAGAAACGATAGAGGTACACTGTTGGCCAATTTCCTAGAAAGGGAAAAGCTCTACCTGATGAACACCTTCTTTCAGAAGAACGAAAAGCGAAAATGGACTTGGAGAAGACCAGATGAAAAACCAAGAACGATATTGATCTTATCATTTCAAAACATAAACATATAATCCAGGACGTAGACGTGATAAATCAATTTACTACTGGAAGCGACTATAGAATGTTCATAAATGTCAAAATGGAAAGAACTAGAAAAATGAAACAAAGAACACCTAAAATAAATATAGAATCACCGAGGGAAGAAAATGAAGGATTTAAAAGACAACTTAACGAAAAATTCTCTAGCTACCCAGGACAACCAAATGAAACTATAAACGAAGCTAACAGAAGAATAACAAAAGCAATAAAAGAAGCTGCAGAACTCATAGCCAAACCAAAAAACCTGATAATAAATTGACCGACAAAACTAAAAAACTATTAGAAAAAAGAAGAGAACTCATAAGAAGTGGAAAGATAGATAGATAGAATATGTAGAAACCAATAAAACAGCAAGAAAAATGGCAAAGCAAGACATTTTGAGCCACAAAATAAAACAGGTACAATCCTTGCTAGAAAATAATAAGGTTCTGAAGATATTTAGAAGACAAAACACGCAGAAATAGGAAATAACGATAATTAAAGACAAAGCGAATAATATAATAGAGAACACAAATACTGAGAGAAGTGGAATTGTTTTACACAGACTTATATGAATCAAAAATACTAAACGAAGCACTGAAGGAAGAGAATGAGAACACAAACAATAAAATTATTAATGTTAATTCAGAGGAAATACCAGAAAAAGACATCGAAGAACTGGAAAAGGCTCTATTGCAAATGAAAAATGGACGGACGGCAGGAGAAGATAGCATACTACCGGAAATGCTGAAGGAACGCGATAGAAAAACTAAAGAAGAACTAGTAAATAAACTATTTAATACGTGCTTGACGCAAGAATGCCGAACACCTCCATACAGTAAAACACTTATAGATAATGCATCAGAATATAATATACCTATATGGATGGCCTTCGTAGACTTCAGAAAGGCTTTTGACACTATAGAAACCTGGACAATGATAAAATCTATGAGAAATGCCAGAGTGGATCACAGATACATCAACCTAATAGAAAATATATACAAAAAGTCAATTGGAGGGAAAAGAGAATAAACATCCATGGTGAATACCTAAGCAATTTAAGGTTTGCTGATGATGTCGCCCTGTTTGGAAGAGATAAATAAGAACTAACTGTAGCTGTAACTGGAAGAACTACATGTAGAAGCTGCCAAAATTGGACTACATATGAATAAAGCTTAAACACAATTCATGACAAACGTTCCTGATGCAGACCAAACCATTACGTTTCATGGACAAACTATAAACAAAACACAATCATACATATATCTTGGACAATCAGTGACACTAAGTAAACAAAACCAAGAAATTGAGATCGACAGGAGAGTCAGATTGGGATGGGCTGCCTATGGTAAATTAAAATACGCTTTCAACATGAACATCCCCATGGCATTGAAAACAAAAATCTACAACGAATGCATTCTCCCAGTCACTACATACGGATCCGAGACTTGGGTCCTAAAAGGATTATTAACAAACTAAGATTACATCAGAGGGCCATAGAGAGAATAATACTGGGAATATCACTGAGAGACCACAAAACAAACTAGTGAATACCAGAATGGACAAAAATAACCGATATATTACAGATAATCAGTTCCTTAAAGTGGCAATGGGCAGGACATGTTGCAAGACACAGGGAGAATTGGAGTGGACACATCAATAGATGGAGTCCTTGGGGAGAATGAAGAAGTATTGGCAGAGATGGTACGATGATCTGAAAAAATTCGCTGGGCTGAACTGATACCAGAGAGCAGAAAATAGAAGTGTATGGTCAAATACGAGAGAGGCCTATATCCAATGGATAGAAGATTGCTGAAAAAAAAAGAAAAAAGAAAATAATTATCAAAAATAAAAAATACAGTCCATTTATTTCCCGTCCAAACACATTGATATTAAAAGTCCCTTAGTGATTTCTCATGAAAGTAGCTTCGTCGGAAAACAAAATATGATTGATTAAATTGACATGAATGTTTTCCGTTAACAACCAATCACAAAATCCCATTCTTTCAGGATATTCTTCATCCAACAACTCTTGAACGGTTTTCTTAACCATCATGTGAGAAGGATCTAATTGAACAGCTACTATCCTTCTATTGTAGCTCCTTATCTTATGCATTCACTTCCGAACAATCACTATTAACAGCTTTGCAAATATAATTCAAAAAATTCCTGTAGTTTTGAGTATTTCACTGTAAAAATACTGTCTTCAATGCCATGGAATTCATTTGAATTATTTATTTTGGATAGCAAAGACCTAAGTTTTCCAACTATTAGCCTATTAGAACATTTTCTTCATTTAACTGAAAGACATTATTACCTTTGTATCGAATATTTGGAATTCATTCTGTTAGCTAATTCAACAGGGACATTATATTTTAGGCAAAAAATTCATTAAATCATATTTATACGAATTAAGAAACCATTTAGGAATATTACGACATATACGTCCACATACGCTTAGCATCAACGAACCGTCTAATCTCAGCATGATGTGTTATTTAGAAAATAATTTGAATAATTTATTTGTGGGAACCAATCGCCGACATATCATTATAAAGTTTGTGGCGGTAATGAACTCGGTGGCTTAATGAAGCCACCCAGTAGCCGTAACGAGATATTTCAATAATTGAATTATTTATATGACGTTGTCATACTAACAGATATATTTTATGTTGGCATGATTGATAGGTATTTGATTAGTCTGCATAATCACCGCAGATATCTTCTATGATATTTTGATTAGGTATATGCTGGAATTAATATTAATGTCTTTTGTTTATAAATGTTTCTTAAATTTCCATATATCGACTAATACGGTATTCGAATTTTATGCGGAATGCTTATTTTCTTTTATATTGTGGTTCGACCGTTATTGTGCATAATATATACAGGGTGTTACAAAAATAACTCGATTGAACCTATATCCATCGAACAAAAAAAGCGTGATCAAAATATGCCTTTGGGTCTATTGGCTAAAATAAACATGCCTCGTTACGCTGGAGTCCGTTCAGATGCTTTGTCTGGTAAAGAAAAAATGCACGGTAGGATTCTTCTTGGCTGTAGCCGTAGACACAAGATTCATCTGAACGACTTGGTGTAATATTTTTAGATGTTAAATTTCAACTTGTGTTTTACTTAACCATAATTAACAATTTTAACAGAAATAAACATTTGTAATAATGTGTGAGTGCAAAAATGAATATACAGGTAGTTCGAGAGTTATCAAATATTATATTTGAAGATAGTGAATCGCCATCTATTCATAATTTTACTGTGATATCTTGATCAATATTATTCTCACTTATCTAGATCAATTTCAATTATTATATTATTTGTAATTTTGTGAACATAACCCAAACTTCTCAATCCTGTCATTATAAACTGCGAATAACTTGCAGTCCTTTGAAGTTACCAAATGCAAACTGATTTTTCCAAATTACAAATGTGTAGTAGGAAAGTTTTGAAATGGTCCATTTCATTGAATACATAGTTGGCACCGTTTTACAAAAGAAACCTAAATATTCGGGAAAACCAATTTTTTGTACGTTACATGTTAATGATAATTGTGGTACCATAAATTAAACAAATCATTTTCAAACCTTTTGCACTTACTAGTGCCTTTCAGAAATATCAGTTTTTATTGAAATGTGACCTATTTTTCATTATGCTACCAAAACTGTGAGATGGATATCAAACATCCATTTAGTACAGCTGTTGCTGCAAAAAGTCAACAATAAAGGGGGAATGGTGATAATATAGATTGTGTGCGATACTCATTTAGAATATATCAAGGATTCTGAGATGATAAGTAAACTGGAAGGAATCTTCAATAAGAAAGGCACGTGCTCAAAATTTTACTTGCTGAAAGAATTCATCTCTATTAAATACAGTAGTAATATGGACCTGCAAGAGCACTTTTCAAAATGTGATAGAATATTTCGAGAACTGAAAAATCTAGGAAGCAATTTTGATGAGACAGATATGTCCTGCTTCTTGCTGCTGTCCATGCCAGCTGAATTTGAAAATGTGGTAACTGCTATAAAAACTCTTTCTGAAAATGACTTGAAAATATAATTTGTCATAAGCAGATTATTGGAGTTCAGTCTAAAAAAAACCAAAGTTAAAACTGCTAGAATATTAGAGATGTCCCTGCATCTTTTAGTGATTCTCAAGGTTGCTGCTCCAAAGCAAGTTAAGTGTTTCAGGTGTAATAAAATGGGGCATGTTCAGAGTATCTGTGGTATAAAATGCCATGCATGTGGCAAATTTGGACACAGAGCTTTCCAGTGTAGAAATAAAAAGGAAAATGAGCATTTGCATAAAGCTAACTATGCAAAAGGTGAGACATCGTTGGGCCAGCCTGAAGAAGAAGCAGTAGCTTTTTGTGCTACTTCAGGGGATATTTATAATCTCCATACAACAGAGTGGTATGCAGATTCAGGTGCAACCCATCATTATAGAAACTGCGAAGACCTGTTGGTAAATAAAAGAAAATTTGCTGAACCTAGGTTAATCCAGCTTGCTGCGGAGTGTAAGTTTGAGCTGTATGTGTAGGGAATTTGGAAGTAATTAGTCTTACAGGACAGAAAAAATTCCCATTGTAATCAAAAATATTATGTATGTTCCAGGATTAAGAGTGAATTTATTATCTATTTCCACTATAGAAAAAGCAGGTTTTCAAATTGTATGTAGTAATAGTAAAATTATAATTCAAAAAGATAGAAACATATTTGTTGAAGGTAATCGCACTATAACAATTTATATAAAGTAGTTTTCGAACACAGTTATCTTGAGTACGCAAATTTAGCAGCAAATAGTAAAGACAAAGAATTATGGCATCTTAGGTATGGACGCTTGAATTATGAATCATTATTAAAAATAAAGAAAACTAAATCTAGTTAATGGTTTGGAATTTGCAAACTTAAAATTTGTTACAAAACATTGTGATGTTTGTGTAAAAAGCAAACACAGATGTTTGCCGTATCGGTCTAAAACATCTAGAGCTAACAGGGTTCTAGAACTGATACATATACATACTGATGTATATGGGCCAATTACTCCCAGTTCTCGTAATGGCAATTCATATTTTGTTACCTTTGTAGACGATTTCTCTAGATTTGTGATGGTATTTGTAATTAAACATAAGCATGAAGTATTAAAGTGTATGAAAGAATTCGAAGCCAGGGTAACATCTCTGTTTTGATGGTATTTGTAATTAAACATAAGCATGAAGTATTAAAGTGTATGAAAGAATTCGAAGCCAGGGTAACATCTCTGTTTTGTGGAAATAAAATTTGACAATGGTGGTGAATATTGTTCAAAAAGTTTTTTAGATTTTTGCTCTGAAAAAGGAATTGAAACGCTCCCATATACTCCCCAACTCAACGGTGTAGCAGAAAGAATGAACCAAACCATTATGAACAAAGCAAGATCAATGATTATGCAGGCTGATTTGAATAGAATTTTCTGGGAAGATGCTGTGCTAACAGCAGCTTAAATAACAAATATAACTCCATCTTGCTTGGTTCAAAATAAAACACCGTTTGAGTTATTTCATAATAAAAAACCATGTGTGTCAAACATGAGGGTGTATGGGTGCCATGCTTATGCTAGGGTATCTGATTGTTTAAGAAATAAGTTAGACGATAAAGGAAAAATATGTAGGTTCTTAGGTTATACTGAAAATGGTTATCGCTTATGGCAAGAGGCTGAAAGTAAATTGATTCATAGTCGAAATGTGGTCTTTAATGAGAGAAATTTCATGAACAAAAGCTGTAAGGAACCAGGAGAATATAGAACAGGATCAGGTGGATGATAATTTAGAAAATGTTAGGTCATGTGAGAGTGTGAATGTAGAAGGTAAAGTGGAGAATGAGAGAACTAAAAGACAAATTAGATTACCAGCAAGGTTTGATGATTATGAGATTGATGTAAATTGTTTGGCGTTGTTGAATGAATTTACAGAGGATCCAAAATCTTAAAAGGAGGCTAGAGCAAGCTCAAACTGAAATTTTTGGAAAACAGCTATAGAAGATGAGATTGATGCATTCAAATCAAACAATACCTGAGAGCTAGTTGATAGACCTGAAACAGCAGAAATAATAACTAATAGGTGGGTGTTCAGAGTGAAGGTAGACGAAGAAGGTAATAGGTAATTTAAAGCTCGTTTGGTGGCTAGAGGGTTTGAGCAACATGATTTTAGAGAATATGGCAAAATACATGCAGCAGCTGCAAAGTTGTCTACTTTGAGAATTTTACTTTCAATTTGTCATAGTTTTGATTTGACTCTTGAACAACTTGATGTCAAAAATGCTTTTTTACACAGTGAACTCAAAGAACAAGTTTTTATAGAAATTCCAGAAGAGCTGGATGATTTTGAATCTAAGAATAATAGGGTCTGCTTGTTAAAAAGAGCAATATATGGGCTTAAACAGGCTCCGAAAGCTTGGAATGAGAAATTTAACGATATTTTTGTGAATATACAATTCAAGCGATCGAAGTCTGACTACTGTCTTTACACTTTCTAAAACAAACTGTGAGATGTTATCTATTGTTATACGTTGATGATATATTAATAGCATGCAATGGTTCAGATTTCCTTTCTTATTTAAAACAAAAATTGTATGAAACCTTTAAAATCAAAAAATGTATATCTGATAAGCTTGATTTCTTGGGCATTAAAATTGTTAAAGATGATAAAAATAAAGTCATAACAGTAGATCAAAATTCAGCAATCAATAATGTAGCTAAGAAATATAAAGTTGAAAACTGTAAAAACACAAAAACGCCTATGGAAAATAAGTTGAATTTGAAAAGAATATCTGACGTAGGTGATAAAACAAAGCTGCCGTTTAAAGAACTTCTTGGAAGCCTCATGTATATTATGCTTGGAACAAGGCCGGATATATGTTTTAGCACTAGCTATGTTGGCCAATTTCAGGATGATGCTTCTGACGAGCACTTTGAACATCTATTGAGAGTTTTGAAATATTTAAAGTGTACCAATCATTATAAATTACATTTTAATTCAGCTAATGAGACTAGTTTAGTTGAATATAGCGATGCCGAATGGGCAAATAATATCTCTGATCGTAAGTCGATAAGTGGCTATTGTCTTAAACTTAATAATAATCTCATATTTTGGTGTTCAAAGAAACAGCCATTTGTTGCACTTTCGAGTACAGAAACAGAGTTTGTGGCAGTTTGTGTCTCTTCATGTGAATTAGTGCTTATGAAAAACCTACTAATGAGTATGGAATTTGGTTTGCCGCTACCAGTTATAATCCATGAAGATAATCAAAGTGCTATAAAGTTACTCGATAATTTTGAGAACAACAAGCGTTGTAAGCACATTGATGTGCAATTTCATTTTGTGTTGGACTTGATTAACGATGGACTCTTGCATATTGAATACGTATGTACTAATGATCAAATAGCTGATGTGTTTATAAAGGCTTTAGGAAATGAAAAATTTACAAAATTTGTAAAATTGTTGAATTTATCCTGATTGTCAATTTTGCAATTTTGAGAGGGGGTGTTAATATTATCACTGATATCACCCATCTCTATATAATTATGTGAACTTCTTCTTCTTCTGTTTGAAGACTAAGAAAAAGAAGAAGAAATAAATGAGAGGTAAAAAGAGCATCTCACATATTAATTAAAAACTAAATATTTGATTAAAAACACATAATCTCACCTGTCTTTTATTTGAATATAACAGGTCATGAGACTTTCTATAGTCTGTTTCATATTGACTGACAGCTCGCGAAAAGGTCACAGATGCTAGTCAGGTAGTAAAGCATAAGCGTCACAGTTCATCTAAGGAATTTATTTACTATTCAATTTTATACCCGATCTGATATATAAAGGTAATATAAATGTAAATTCGGTTAGTTAAAACAACTAACTGACCTTCATACATTTGTAGAGTACATACAATTAAAACAATAAATTATTTTTGAAATAATCTTGTAACGCAACTATTCTGACTGAATATTTCATTAATTATTTTGAGAATTTGGAGCAGGTCAATTCTTGGGAGAGATATTAACAAACCATTTATCAATTCATTCTCCAGATAATTATTTTCTGATTTTCGAAATGTTGATAATAACATTTCCAAGAAACATTACAATAGGGTCCTACTAGGGATTGTCCCAATGACTACTTAGAAATTTTGCAGGTATATACGGTGAAACTTGGTCTCGCCCAAATTTGTATAATTTGTTTTGCTTAGAGTCGCTTATGTTCCATAAGTGTTAACTGTGTTGTGAAAAATGTCTTCAAGTTTTACCCCAGTAAAGTGTAAGAGCGTGATTAGCTTACAAACGAAGACTGTAGTGTTAAATCTGCATGATGCTGTTGTACATCAAATGCCGGCTGCTACTGTTAGAAATATAGTTTCGACATGTTCCAATATGACAGGAGTTAGTGAATCTATTATTTACATGCTTCTAAGAGAGAGGAAAAATGGAAATATATCTCCACCTAAAAAGTCAACTGGAAGAAAACCATTTGACCTTGATGAACATATGCAAAATACAATAAGACGAAAACTACATGAATTAAATTTTAAAAAAGAGATCCCAACCCTTGACAGAATTCTAAGAATGGTGAAGGAGGACGAGAATTTGCCTGACATAGGGCGAAAAACTTTGTGGAAAATATTACAAAAATTAAATTATACTTGGGAGAAGCAAAGTCGCAAATCAGTGCTAATCGACAATGAAGAAATAATATGTTGGAGACGCCAGTATTTACGAGATATACGAAAATACAGACAGGAGGGAAGACAAATCTATTATCTAGATGAGACATGGCTCAATGAAGGACATTCAGTGAAAAAAATATGGCAGGACAAAAGTATTCAAACCAGTCGTCAAGCTTTCATAGAAGGTTTATCTACTGGACTGAAAACATCTATCGGTAAAGGTCGCCGACTAATAATAAGGCATATTGGATGCAATCAAGGGTTTGTTGAAGGTGGTTTACTGGAGTTTCAGTCAACATCAAGGACATCAAAGACTATCATGAAGAAATGACTGCAGATGTATTTTACACAAATGTTCGAATTAATTCCAAATAATGCTGTAATCGTTATGGACAATACCACTTATAATTTGCGATTAACAGAAAATCTTCCATCTACCTCTTGGAGAAAAGCTGATATTAGAAACTGGTTAATCGTAAAAGATATACCATTTGAAGATGATATGTTGAAAAAAGAACTTTTAAAGGTTGCTTCAGATCACAAGCTACAATTTAAAACGTTTGTTATTGATGAAATAGCTAAGAACCGGGGGATAACAGTGCTTCGTTTGCCGCCATACCTATGTGAATTAAATGCTATAGAGTTAATATGGGCCCAAATGAAAGGTTATGTAGCTAGACACTTAAAATGAAAGATGTTCGTGATTTCATTGACAACAATAACTGAAGAGAACTGGAGAGATGCTGCGAATCATGTAATGAAAGAGGAAGAGAAAATGTGGGTTTTAGATAACCTCATAGAACAAACTATAGAACCGATTGTGATCTCTCTCGACGAGTCTTCGGATGATTCTTGTATGGCCAGCGAAGAGGATGATACTATAGATTGAATTTTATATTTCCTATAAATGGTATGTTTACTTTACTTAATATACATTAATTCATTGTCAATAAATTTGAATTATGAGAATTAAACTATATTTTCTTTAATTAATTTAATTTAATAAAAATGAAAATTTAACTTGTTAATAGGCCTAAACGAATGAATTTTATTTCAACTGTAATGTTGACCGAATGTAATTAAATAAGCAAAATGAACTAATATCGTATTCTCCGCCACTGCCGCACTGTTTATCCTTTTGCTGGCATTGTTCAGTTTTATTACCATATTGTATTTTGAGCTGGAACAGGGATGTACAGATAACCAATACAGACACCTACTTGTTTTGCATTAGAATTTTAGTATTTGCTTGTAAAATTCTTAGGATCACTCTGTAAGACATAATTTTCTATTTGAATATTTAATGAGGCTACTGTGCTGTCAGACATTAAGAAGTAGACTATAGAGAGAACATCGTTGTTGAAATATCGTCATACTTCTTTTTGAGTATCGCTCTTCAACTCAGTTACGATCGTAGAGGGAACAGAAGACGATCATAAAGAAGCAAGCCTATTACGTATGTCGTGTACTATGCGCAGAAAGAGAAGTATTCTCGCTCATGCAAGGACTCCACGGGAACCCGGCCTAAGAACAATCAATGTATCTCTTACAATCGAGTACACATTTTTAGGAATGGCAGATATGCATTTAATTACAGGTTTATTTTTACAAGTAAATTAAGAGGATTTCTTATAATTATTGATAATTTTTGGCGATCTCACTTGATTACCAGGTAAATAGTACAGCAGCTGCAATGAGTTATACAGAAAAATATCCAAATCGAAATACACCAGGTAGATGATTCTTTCTTTCCATTGATAATCGTATACAGGAGACATGTACATTACGACTTCATTGCTAGTAATGTCGTCCGAAAGTGGATGCATACTGTAATATTTTTGTTATTTATTTAAACAATAAACGGGTGGGATAAATTTTAAGCACACGGCATCGCTACTTACTAATTTATTTAAACACTAAACTAATCACTAACACTTAATTCATATATACTTAACTAATCACTTAATTATTAATTTATATCAACTGTATATTCACTCAAACTAATTTATATAAACACTTTCTATTCACTTATTTACTTGTTTATCTCACGATGTCAAATTGTCAACTAACTAACTCTTCCTGATCAGTCCCTTTTTATATACTAGTGCCTTTTTTACTAGAGAATTCTGGGCTGCGGCTTACACAAAACAAAAACAATTGGTTCTGGCCTTTTCTAGATAACTCTGGTCACAAAAACAATGTTTACATAAGATAGTCGTAAAGTAGTAAACAGTTATAAAAACAGTGCGTATCCGCCATAATTTTAACTTTTATACCTGGTTTAAACAAAGTCGGATTTAGGGTCTATACCAGTGTGCTGTTTCGTAACATTACCCCCTCCTTAAATGGAAGTTCCTCCTGGAACTTTTGTGTAGCCGAGACTGGATGTTTGAATCGGCAACTGGCCCCATTTCTACACTTTCCGATCTTATGGAAATAGCAGGGCACTGTCTTATCGGATACTGATAACGGGGGTTGTAGCTGCAAATTAATATCTGGACACCGGTATCTCTAAAGATAACTTCTACCATGTTCCTGATAACTCGCCAATCCAACTGGTTACTCGCTATCTTAGGCATAGCCAGTTTCTTCACGCTGGATTGTAACACATGGTCTCGGAGGTTACGAAGTGCTTCCCACACATCGCGGTAGGTAGATCGATCTTTAAATTCATCTTTAGTTACCACGTAGAAGACGTACCGCGAATTATGTTTCAGTTTCAGTGTCTTGCCAGGGGCTGGAATCTGGTCTTCAAGTTTTTCTAATTGCCCGAACTTCTTTCGAAAGACGGTTGCCAACCCTCGTGCGTTCTTGATACGGGCGGGGATGTTGTATGCCAGTGAACAATATTCCGGAAGAGTGAACAAATCTTGTTGTTGTTCCGAAGTGACTCCATATCTAGCTTTCCCGGTACCTCCATACGCGCCCATAAATTCATTGAAGGTGGGGTCAGACACATCTCGAATAAGGTTTACTCCTTCCTCTATGTCATGGTTTCCTTCGAATGGCGCTAGTCGGTTTCGGTAAACTACTTTTGGTTTTCCGTTGGGGATCTTGCTTATGGGATATAAAACATCATTGATCCTTTTCTTGATTAAGTATGGACCTTCCCAGGATTTTTGTAATTTTGGAGAAAATCCTTTTCTCTTCGTCGGGCTGTGTAACCATACTTTGTCCCCCTCTTTAAAACCGCCTTCTGTGGCCTGCGTGTCGTACCGACTTTTCATTCTGTCGCTGGCAACTTGAAGATTTGTTCGAACTAATTCATGAATATCGTCCAGCCTTCTTCTCAATTGGATCGCGTAGTCTTCGCCTGCTAGATCTTCTCCAGGCATACAGCCAAATTCCAGGTCACAAGGAAGCCTCATTTCACGTCCAAACAGGATTTTCGCCGGTGTTCCACCCGTGGACTGATTGACGGCAGATCGATAAGCCAATGCGAATAGGGAAAGATACTGATCCCAATCTCTCTGATGGCTGGATACTACTTTGGACAGGTATTTTCCAATAATCCTGTTCATTCTCTCGACCATTCCATCTGACTGTGGATGTAATGCTGTTGTCCTGGTCTTCTTTATTCCCAGCTTCTCGCAAATCTCCTGGAATAGATGGCTTTCAAAATTTCTTCCCTGGTCACTGTGGACTTCTAAGGGCACTCCATATCGGCTGATAAATTCTTTCACCAATACATCCTCGACAGTTGTGGCCTCTTGGTTCGGGATAGCGTAAATTTCCACCCACTTTGTGAAATAATCCATTACGACCAGTATGTATTTGCTACCATTTTCTGTCGTCGGAAATGGTCCAGCGATATCTAAAGCAATCCTTTCGAAGGGGCTTCCAACATTATATTGTTTCATAGGTGCTTTTCTCTTGCGATGTCGTCCATTACTCGTAGCACAAGTCGTACATTTCTTACACCAGTCCTTCACATCGTCGGAGCTGTTCATCCAATAAAACCTTTCACGGACTCGCTGCAGGGTTTTCTTTACTCCCAGATGACCTCCCGATGGACTGTCGTGTAACTTCTTCAGTACCTCTGCTACTCTTGTTCTCGGGATAACTAGCTGTCTCCTCATCTCGGAACCATCATCGTTTTCAAGGACTCTTCTCAACAGCCCTTCTTCCAGGACAAGAGAGTCCCACTGAGCCCAATACGCCTTGAGTTTCGGTGAAAACTTTGACACTTCTTGCCAGGTAGGTCGCCGATTTTATTTTTTCCATTGCCGGATCATCTTCAGGTGAGGATCATTCTCCTGATCTTCTCTGATCCTGGTGGGTGACCATTCCTCGTTGACTACAATAGTTCTTGAAACTGCAGCTTCCCTAGATTCCACATTGTTGCAGTGGAAGCAGTCTGTTGGGCACGGCCGCCTGGACAGGGAGTCGGCATTTCGGTGACTCACACCGGCTGGATGTTCCCCCCTGTCTGATTTCCCCTGTGTCTGGAGTTCTTGGGTTACAGGAGTCTTGGGGCGCTTAGACGGACTGTGTACATGCTCTAGCTCGCCACACTTCCGGCATTTGATCTTCTTCGGCCTCTTATCTGCCATACCTTTCAACAAGATGATGATCTGGTCAAGTTTGTCATCGTCATCTTATTCCTGCATGGCCCTACCTTCGTTGTACCGCGAGCCCTTCGTGGCTGCTTTGCATTTAAGAGGTTTTTGGTTTGCAGGAGTCGTAGGACGCTTACACGAAATGCGTGCATGCTCTAGCTCGCCACAATTACAGCACCTGCTTTTCTTCGGCTTCTTGTCCATCATACTTTTTAGTAAACTGACGAACTGGTCATATCTGTCTTCGCCACCTTCTTCTTGGATGGTCCTAATTTTGTTATATTCTGAAGCCTTCGTTGCTGCTTCATTTTCAAGAGCAGCTGTCAATGCGTCAAATAATGTTTTGGGATGGGCTAAACGAAGCGTCCTCTGCATATCGGGGTCACGTAGGCCATAAATAAAGGCCTGTATGCCCAGACATTCCATCATGTTCTCTGGTGTCGGGCAATATCCACTTCATACTCTTGGAGGGCTTCGTCACGTTTCTGCCTTCGGTTCTTCAGCTAGGACTGGTACAAATGTTCTAGATGTTCGTGACCGTATCGCATGTCCAACCTCTTCTTCAGCTGCTCGAAATCGTCCGTTTCTTCCAGAGGTATCGTCTGAAGTTCATCTAAGGCATCTCCCCGAAGCGCGATAGTTAAGTTCACTGCTTTCTCCTTGTCCGACCAATTATTGACTCTAGCGGCGGCTTCAAACTGTTTTACGTAATTGGTCCACGACATTTTTCCATCGAACGTTGGGGCCTTGACTCGGGTAAAACCTCCAGCGTCTTCAAACTTAGATAGTGTTTCTGGTTTGCAAGGTTTCGTTTGCTCGGTCTTCTTTTCTTCCTCTGGCGTGCCTCGCGTTCTTGAATCGGCAATCTTTTCCTCTAACTCCTTGATTTTCTCGTCTATCGTTGTAATCTTATTCTCGATTTCAGATTTTAGAGACGAAATTTCATTTTCAACGTCAGCGGCAATGTCGTTTTTCATTAATGAGATATCGGCAGTTATATCGTTCTTCAAAGTATAAATATCGTTCTTTATAGCCGAAATCTTCTCGTCCATGCTAGCAGAAATATTATCAGAAATGTCGTTCTTCATAGCAGAAATCTTCTCGTCCATATCAGCAGAAATGTTGTTTTTCATAGCAGAAATCTTCTCGTCCATGTTCTCTTCCATGGCAGAAATCTTCTCGTCCATATTAGCAGAAATTGACGAGATTAAGGTGGAAGCCTCGTCATTAAATAAAACTGTTTCTAGATCAAAGCCGTCGTTTTCCAGAACCACTTTAAGTCTTTCTACTAATTCACTTCTCTTACCGGACGTTTCCAACTCGCGATCTTCCAATTCCGCTCTTAATTCGGCCACTTTCAGATCACTCAGTCTCTTGGCCATTTTTATGTAGCTATTTATTTATATTATCCCACTTCTGACACCAATGTAATGTTTTTGTTATTTATTTAAACAATAAACGGGTGGGATAAATTTTAAACACACGGTATCGCTACTTACTAATTTATTTAAACACTAAACTAATCACTAACACTTAATTTATATATACTTAACTAATCACTTAATTATTAATTTATATCAACTGTATATTCACTCAAACTAATTTATATAAACACTTTCTATTCACTTATTTACTTGTTTATCTCACGATGTCAAATTATCAACTAACTAACTCTTCCTGATCAGTCCCTTTTTATATACTAGTGCCTTTTTTACTAGAGAATTCTGGGCTGCGGCTTACACAAAACAAAAACAATTGGTTCTGGCCTTTTCTAGATAACTCTGCTTACAAAAACAATGTTTACATAAGATAGTCGTAAAGTCGTAAACAGTTATAAAAACAGTGCGTATCCGCCATAATTTTAACTTTTATACCTGGTTTAGACAGAGTCGGATTTAGGGTCTATACCAGTGTGCTGTTTTGTAATAAGATGAGGAGATTGTAGACACAATTGGAAAAAAACCTGAAACCAGTACAAAGGTCGTGCTGCAAGACTAGATGTTTTCCACATGTCGGTTTAGAGATTAAAGGACAAGCATCTTCCTCCCTAACATTTAACAATCGTCTAATGCGTTGTTGGATGAATGTTATCCTACATGAATGGGATTTTGCGATGTTAACGGTACGGTAAACACTCCAATTTCATCCACCATATTTTATTTACCAACGTAGCCGGAATGGCTTTATGAATCTTCATAACGTACACAACTGGGAGGAAGAAAACTCTTATACAAAAAAAGCACCCATCATGAAACAACTGTTAAAACCAATGTTTGGGTTGGAATTGTGGATAGCAACTTAATAGGGCCAGTATTTCTTCCAAAAAGTTTGAGAGGTGGAAATCACTTGCAAATTTTACACTGACGAAGTTGGGCAACATTTTTTCGAATTCCAAGATGCTGGATGGGATGCTCCTAATGTTTGTTCAGATTTTAACCATCTCGAATTTTGCTTCTGAGGTCTTATCAAAGGATACGAGTATGCTGCAGAAATTATGAATGAACAACAACTGAGGAAAATAATCCTTAGGACAGCAAATCAATATCGTCAGAAGCCATTGATTTTCTGAATATTCAGACTTCGTTTGAAAAAAGCAGCCGACTGTGTATTCAAGTTAGGTTGAATCTGTCGCAGAATATGTGACTATATTTATGCTCACCTTTTTGTTACATTTCGTGTTACATGATAACCGAACTAAATACTTCTGTATACAAGGTATTTCTAGTCCAATCTAAAAAATCAGGTGGCTGTTGTCTATGGACGAAATAAACAATATATAAATAGAACAATATAAACTTGTTCAATTGCCTGTCGAATGCTAAAGGTGAAATAATTATATCCTCATCCCATAAAACTTGTACAAGTCTATCACTTCGAAGTTTTCTCCAGCCAATTACATTTTAAACCGTATGAAAATTCTCAACTTATATTTGTCTACTATTAGACAGTGCACATTTTTCAAAAACTAAACAGAATAAATTTTTATAATAATCACTTGTCACTTATCTGTAGACAAGAACCCGCATATTATTATAGAGCATCATTTTCAAAATGTGTTTTCATTTAATATATGGACTGTTATTATAGGGGACTAATTAATCGCTTTACATTTCCTACATCAATCAATAAATAGAATTGCGAAAATGATCTCCTTGAATTACTCCAGGAAGTCCCATTCCATATCCGTCAAAATATGTGGCTCATACATGATGGTACTCCAATACCTACAGCATGGAAACACTTATATCTATCCCCTCATTCTCCAGAATTAATTCCCCAGATTATTCCAAATTATTACCTTACAATTTATTGATCATTCATATATCAATAATTTGAAAAATCGCATTCAAGTATCTTGTGACACCAATAATGTTTGTTGATCCCACCTTCTTACAGTGAAAGAGCAACATTGAAACATTTTGTACGCATTTTTGGAACGCCCTGTATATTGGAGTCTCTGAAGACGATAACTTGGTTATCGAAACGTGCGTCAGACAGTGCAATTGTGGGAGTAATGGTAGTTAATAGTGTGTTCAGTATATTTGAGAAGTGTATATTTCTTTTAAATTAACGGGTTGGTAATAGAGTCCACGATCATTCTGTATCGTTTACATCAATATTTTTTACTTTTTAAGCTACCAATTACTGGTACACAGTACAAATTGACAATGAAGGCAGTAGCAGTATAGGAAAGAGAGTGACAATATATCACTAACTGATATTTCCGAGTAACATAAAATATATACTTATACAACTATAGCATATTATGGAAATGTTTCAAACGAAATATTTCAATTTAAATGCGCAGTAATATCATTAAAATGTTATAGCATTAAAACAAAAACAACAAACAATGTTATGAAGTAAATTTAGGTGAAATTCTCAAAAATTTTGGAAATATATTCAATGTTGTACACGGGTAAACTATCAAATAAAATGAGTAAAACATCTACCAGACAGCAGCCTCTCAGGAAATATTGAACAAAATATTGGAGATTAAAACTAGAAGTTGAAGAACTAGAAATAAGAAGACATCTGTCGAATCCTGGACCCACAACATGAAGTCCTTAATGAGCAGACAATTTTGTAGAGTCGACTGTTTCCTTAATTAATAAATATTCTTCAGCTCTCATCTATACACATCAATGATCAATTAACTAAAGACAAGTCAACATAAATAATAGAACACAAAGATATAAGAATACAATAAATCAATTGATTATAAAGTAAATATACTCAGTGTCATAGAAACCCGTTCGACCAGTAGAAATTATTTTTTCAACAATTGTAAGCAACATTCATTATTATTCAACTGAAAATAGCGAGCAAAGTAGCATATTGAACTACAAGTGATCAAAGTAAATAACTCTTTTCCCAAGTAAGCAAAGTAAATAACTTTCATCACAAACCAGCAAAATAAATACACAACCGTATAATTGGTTGCATACTCTGAGCCAAAATTTTCATGGGATTACCTATTACAATATAATTCGGCTAAAATCCATGTAGGGGAGAGTAGGGTAAAGTGGAATAGTGGGGCAAAGTGGAATTATGTAATTACGTTTGGTGGAGCCACCGGTTGGTGTAGCTACTTAGAGTGGCACACCTGATATCTGTGGTTTATGTTCGATGACACGATAAACGTCGTTGCTAAGTTTTATCGAAAAAAGTGTTGTTTTTTGTGGTTCATCTGTAATATTGAGAAGTAAGTATGTAACATATAACATTGGTTTGTTTGATGTTATTGAAATTTTGATTCTGAGCATAATGTTTATAATACTTGTTTTCCTTTCGACACGAATATTAGATCATATCACTTCGCTTCAGTTGTTATCATAAAGTTGACGTGTTCTTTCACCCCCTGCAAAGTGATGAGTCTACCTCCCCCCTCACCGATGCGACACGTCCTCTCAAGCACATGCAGTTACAGATTATTGTAAATTACTTGTAAAAGTGAGATTAAATTGGTATTTTGACTGGTGTTTTGCTAACCGATTATGGATTTTCAGTTAATGAGAAACGAAAATCGTGGTCTCGTCTTGAACGAAGCAGGAGCGCTGCTACATGTTCTTGCTTTAGAGGTAATATACTTTCGTCTTACTGTTAAGGACACCAGAAGAGCAGCATTTCAATTCGCAGAAAAAAATCTATAAAACATAATTTTAGTAAAAGACTGGGTATGGCTGGGAAGAAGTGGTACTTCAATTTTATCAAACGCCCCCAAACCTTTCATTAAGGCAACCAGAATCAACATCATTAGCACGTTGCAGAGGATTAAACAAAAAAAATGTTACAGATTTCTTTAATAAACCTGAAAAAATCATCGATGAAAATAAATTTGATGCCACAAAAATATATAATGTAGACGAGTCAGGATTCTCGACAGTCCAAAAAAGTAATAAAAACATTTTAGCCAAACATCAAGTTGGTACTATTGCCAACGGAGAAAAAGGTGTCAACACAACGACGGTTGTTTGCGCAAGTGATTCAGGTCAATTTGTCGCACTAATGATTATATTTCAGAGAAAACAAATGTCAGCAGAACTAACGAATGGAGCACCACCTGGCTGTTTGGTGGAGATATCAGACACAGGTTACATTAAATCGAGCTATTTGTTACTTGGTTAAAAAAAATGTATTGAAGTGGTTAAACCTACAAAGGAAATCAAAGTTATTTTGGTTTTGGACATTCATACTACCGATTCTAAAAATTATGGTGCTGTGATGATTCCAAAAGACACTATTAGATTTAATTAGATGTAACTAGATTATAATTTCAAATATTGCCAGTGAACTTGAGGGTCACTGACAAGGTGTAGTAAGGTTATTAACAAACGAAGGAATCACGACTGTTTTGTAAATATATTATTGACGCGTCTTAACAATAAATAATGTAGTATGACAAGGTCGACGAAAAGAGCATCGACTATTGATGTTTATAGAATGTCCTATATAAAAGAGAGAGTTCATTTCTCTATAATTATTAATGGTATCAATGTTTATAGTGTAATTTATCCATGGTCAGTATGTATACGTAGTGTTAAATATATTATCCCAGTGAGTTTTGATAAACAATGGTATTTATTTAACCCCAATGAATAATGTTAAGTGTCTCCCGAAGATTAATGATTTGATGGTTTAAGAAGTATATACGAGGGTCTCTTGCTAAATAACCACCACAAATTTGGCCCGTGACAATGGTGTAATTATTTTGCAATTACCAGGCCACACGACCCATCGGCTTCAACCCCTAGATGTTTCGATTTACAAGCCTTTAGAAACATACTATAACCAAGCCGTTGAAAAATGGTTAAGACAGCATGATGGAATGGGAGTTACGCAATTTCATGTTGCTTCTCTTCTTAATGAAGCTTATGGCAAAGCTGTTTGTATAGTAAATGCTACGAACGGTATTCGCAAATGTAGAATATGGCCTGTAAATAGAGATTCATTTTCTGATTCTGATTTTGCTCCTTCAGAACTATTGACTGACAAAGAAAATATTTCAATTGAGACGATGCCAATCGAAATTTTGGAAAATTTCAATATTAGAGAGCCACCACAAATTCAAGTTTTGGTAGTTGTTTACAGATAAGCTGACGCCGTTAACACTGAAAAAATCGATACGCAGCCAATCAAAAATTTAAATGTGTCAATTGTAGATATTTTTCCTTTACCTGATGTTACTGAAGCTAAAAAAACAGAACATGGGTAAGACCGCACAGACGGCTGAAAATATTACATCCACTCTCTATAAAGAGCAACTGGAAGTAAAACAAAATTCCGTAGAAGATAAGAAGAAAAGAGCTGTTAAATGAAATTTTTGGGATAAGATGTCACAAAAACCAGCAAGAGGAAAATCAATTTCGAAAGGAAAAAGAGGCCAAGAAAAGAAAATTCTCAAATACAATACGACTTACAACAACCATCATCATCAACAAATGAAGATATTTTAGTATCCGTAAATTATGACAAAAGTGAATGATACTGCAGATTTGTAAGGAATGCTCAATAGAAGATATGATTCAACGCATAAGATGTAAATAATGGGTACATGAATCATGTGCAGATGCTTCAGACAACTACATATTGCAGCATTTTTTTATACCAAAGAAGGTAGTTTTCTTTTTTATTATTTTAACAGAATTTATATTTGTTTTGAGTTTTAAGTTTTCTTGTTGTTCAAATCTTGTTTTATTTTTAATATTACTAACTAATAAACTATTAAAACTAGTGATTGATTATTTCAATCCGAAATCAAATATTACGTATTTAATAAAGGATAGTACAATTTAGGAAACCATCTGGTACAAATGAGGTTGTACCACTTGTAAAGGTTCTAAAAATTTGAACCAAAAGACGTTATTCTAAAATTTTGAAAAAATATACATTTTTTTCAAAACTGTAATGAAAATTATGAAGCAATTAATTTAAATTATCATTTTCTAAAATTTGTAATTGCTATAACAAAAAATGTCAGAACAGGTCCAAATTGGGTAACCTTACCCTATATGTTTCTGTTGAAAATATCTATGGGAGGGGGCAACTTAACTGAGAAACAATTATCAATTTTTTCAAAATCAGATTTCCTTTGAATAAAGTGTAGGTAGTTGTCAAGAAAAAAATAGTTTCAATTGAGAGTAGGTAGTTCATTTTAATAGTATTAGTTATTCCTTGATAAGAAGCAGCGTTCAATGTGAACAGAAACTCGACCCGAAATTATTATACCGTTTATAATTACCGAAATTTACTGTTTCGACCCTTCTACCTGAAATCTACTCATGTTACATATTAAAATGTTAGTTTCAATTTAAAAAGTTTATAATCAAGAGTGACTGCTCGTCACTCGCGCCATGTCACGTCTCGACTCCGCCCTCTTTTATATATTTTTGCGCTAGACGACAGACACTCTTATACCGAAAATTTCGTCTTTCTCCTCTCCCCGCAATTCTATTTTTTTTTATTAGTTAAAAAGTATATTATTTTGTTTGATAGTAATATTTCTAAAGTAGAAATCTGAATAGTTTTTCAAAATTGAAGAAAAGGTTTTCCACTTTAGTTGTGGTTTTCTAGGTGCAATCAATTAATAATTGTATTATGAAATATATTTTGTTGTTTATAGAATTTTTTGTAACAATATTAACAAGTTTGGGGTTTCTAAATGTGGAATTTTTAAATTTCTGGGTTGTTGGTTTCGTATTTCATCTTTCAGTATTTTAAATTTTTTTATGTATAGTTTAATAATTATATTTCAAAAATAAAAATCTGAATAGTCTTTTCAAAATTGAAGAGAAGGTTTTCCGTTTTAGTTGTGGTTTTCTAGGTGAAATCAATAAATAATTGTATTATGAAGTCTTCGGAAAGTTATTTTATTACCATTATTGATCCTTATTCTTCAAGTAATTGCTCGATAACTATTTACATTATTAAATAACGTATATTTTGTTGTTTATAGAATTTTTTGTAACAATATTAGCAAGTTTGGGGTTTTTAAATGTGAAATATTTAAATTTCTGGGTTGTCGGTATCGAATTTCATCTTTCAGTATTTTAAATTTTTGTTATGTATAGTTTAATAATCATACCTCAAAAATAGAAATCTTCATAGTCTTTTCAAAATTGATGAGAAGGTTTTCCATTTTAGGCAGGCCACACTTCATATAGTTTGATTTAACAATATTTAAACAAGTAAAGAAAATATTTTGTAGACAGTCTAGTCTTAGAAAAAAAATATTTTCGATTAAAAACTATAATCTTGTCACACGTTGAAGAAATGATACTAAATGAACAATAGAACGAATTAAAAGATTAAACTACAAAAATAATTGAAATACTACCAAAACTGCTATCTACGGATAACAGTAAAACTTTGCGCCATGTACACGTCTCAAGTGACTCTAGAAAGAATATAATTCCATTTAATAGACAATTCAAATACCTAATTAAATTAAAATCACAAAAATTTTTGAAATCACGTAAAATACCATGTCGTATATTAAATTTATCCACCTTTTTCTATTTTCAATTAATACTTACAAATAAACATTCTTCCAAATAATTCTCAATTTATTGACTGAAATTCATTCAGATAAAATTTTTATATATACATAGTTATTTTCCACCTAATTTTAAGCTGATCTAAAAAATCATTTGGCAGGAAAAAAAAATTTATAAGACTTGGCCCAATTTTTGCAGCTTTATACCAAGTCTAATAAATTTTTTTTCTTGTCAAATGATTTTTTAGATCAGCTTAAAATTAGTTGGAAAATAACTGTATATATAAAAATTTTATCTGAATAAATTTCAGTCAATAAATTGAGAATTATTTGGAAGAATGTTTCTTTGTAAGTATCAATTGAAAATATAAAAATGTGGATAAATTTAATATACGACATGGTATTTTACGTGATTTCAAAAATTTTTGTGATTTTAATTTAATTAGGTATTTGAATTGTCTATTAAATGGAATTTTATTCTTTCTATAATTATTCACAAATTATTCTTCACATATCACATATAAAGTGGATATGGATATTCTTCTTATTTGACTTTTAGTTACCATTACCCAATCCTTAAATATGCTCCAGATACAAACTGTGAGGGTCTATAACATTTGCATCGAAATTTTTGCAAAAAAGAAATCTTGGTTACGATGCTATAAATTATTCCACTTTGTCAATTAAGATTTAAACTTCGTATAGCGATTTTTTCCTTTCGGTGTGGTTTAACAGGTGATGGTCGCATGGAAATTAAAATAACTCGATTAAAAGGTACCACCAGAAGTTTAACGACGACATGGCGATTTTGTATCGTGCTTAACATCTTGAATTTATTAATAAGGAATTCGTATTAGCATAAAGATGCATATATTTATTATGATTCAAAAGGGATTTAGGCCGATTTGTTTACTTTTTAAATTATTATTTTGAGCAACAAGAGGAAAATTATTTAAATTAATTTATTCAATGTTTAAATTGCCTGATTTATTCTACGTGTAAAATTGTTTGTGTGTGTAAAATTAAATAAAAATCTCCCGCGTGACAATGTGAATAAAACCTTTTTGATATCAATTTGGGACAAAATACAAATGTCATGACAAAGTATTTTTAATAATTCACGTATACAATAGTTATTTGTAAAACAAGTGTCACAATGACTCGTTTTGTAGTACGAGTGAAGTTTGCACAACGAACCGCGAAGCGGTGAGTTGTGCAATTCACGAGTACTACAGAAAGTGATTGTGGCACAAGTTTTACACAAGATTTTTTATAATTCGCATTTATTCAATTATTTAAATAAAATAGAATTTCATATAATCCCTGTTTTTAAACTAGGAGGAGTGGTTTGAATTTAAGTTGGCAATTCTGTAGATTCCTAATTGGTCAGATCACAGATGGTTTTATTCAGCACGTCTGACTTTTTACATAATATTACCGAATAAATGTGTAAATTGTAAACAAACTTTCATTTAAGCAAAAAGAGGATGATTATTTGTTTAAAAAAGAGCTTCTTCGTATATGTTCTTGCGATCTATTTATATTATATCATGAACGTAATTATTTCTGTAATACATCTTCACATAGATATCAGGTAATTTATCCCAGAAATCGAACGTTTTGTATACCTATATATTGATCCTATACAATATAAAAATGAACAATTGACAAATCATTGATAAATAAACGTTAGCGTACTTTATTCATTAATATTTTTAATATATAAATCATTCTAATTTACCTTTATATAATAATTTGCTAGCTAGAACAACGCTAGACCTTTATAATTTGTGTCAAGGTTAACGTCAAATGTCAAATAAAATTATAACTAAATTCAATAACCAACTGTACACTAAAAATTACTATAACAGTGTTCAAAGAGCTTCATTGTGACACTGTAAACAATGTTATAATGAAGTCTCTTTTATACGCAAATTATAAAAAATTTACTTTTTATTTTATTTTATTGAATTTAGTTATAATTTTATTTGACATTTCACGTTAACCTTGACACAAATTAAAAAGGTCTAGCGTTGTTCTAGCTAGCAAATTATTATATTAAAGGTAAATTAGAATGATTTATATATTAAAAATATTAATGAATAACGTACGCTAACGTTTATTTATCAATGATTTGTCATTTGTTTATTTTTATATTGTATAGGATCAATATATAGGTATACAAAACGTTCGATTTTTGGGATAAATTAGCAGATATATATGTGAAGATGTTTTACAGAAATAATTCTGTTCATGATATAATATAAATAGATCGCAAGAGCATATACGAAGAAGCTCTTTTTTAAACAAATAATCATCCTCTTTTTGCTTAAATGAAAGTTTGTTTACAATTTACACAATTACTCGGATATATGTCTAAAGTCAGAAGTGCCGAATAAAACCATCTGTGATCTGACCAATTAGGAATCTACAGAATTGCCAACCTAAATTCAAACCACTCCTCCTAGTTTAAAAATGGGGATTATATGAAATTCTATTTTATTTAAATAATTAAATAAATGCGAATTATAAAAAATATTGTGTAAAACTTGTACCACAATGACTTTCTGTAGTACTCGTGATTTGCACTACTCACCGCTTCGCGGTTCGTTGTGCAAACTTCACTCGTACTACAAAACGAGTCATTGTGACACTTGTTTTACAAATAACTATTGTGACATCGGAAACAGTGTCACAAAATAACCATTTCAGCGTTGTTTTTGGTAACTTTTTATACAGTTGGAGGCACTGTTTAACTTATGGCTGACAAAGTGACATTTATAACTGGCATTAAACGGTGGACACTTGACTTGATAAATTTTGTATACATTTTGAAGAATTTAAATAAAAACAATAATAATAAATATAAACAATAAATAATGATAAGGTAAGTCATTATTTGTAATGTCAATATCGTATGTATTTCAATTTCTAATTTTTCTGCATTGAAACAAAACATAAATACCATATACATATTTTTGTTTAGATTTTTCAGGTACTAAATCAATAACTGCATTATCAGTCATATTCATAAATTCCGAACTTTGTGTTAGTAACTTAATGAACATTCAAATTTAAAATTTCTGTCAACTGTCACTTGTATATGTAAGGATTACCAACATAAATAAAGAAGTACTAAAATCCCTAATATTGCATTTATATTTTTATGAAAAGCATTTTTGCACGTTCATTACAAAAAATAGTATGTAAAACTCTTATTATCACAATCACATTTTGTAGTACTCGTGCTTTGAGTAACTCACCGCTTCGCGGTTCGTTACGCAAAATGCACTCGTACTACAAAATGAGTCAATAGTGCTATTCAACACTTCGATCTTGATTCCGATTTTGTTTTAATGGCAATCGAAAACGGATTGATGTTTGTTGAACGACCAAAAAAAATTGTCGTTTGTCATGTCATTTTACAAATCAAATAAATCAATAGTGACATAACCTCATCATTATTTTAGTTCATTTCACGTGCAATTCACACTTTTCACAAGTTCATTTAGTTCAATCACGTTTAATTTTATAGAAGCTATTCTGTTACCTAAAAATGTAATATACAATTGCAAAATATCACTCACATCACATAACTCATAGACAAACGGTAGTTTATTTAAATTTTTCGACCAATCACATGTTTCCGATTTATGATTGTTTTCAATAGCATCATAATTTTAGACCGATTATAATCCGAGTAATCGATTGATATCGAAAATGTATTGTTGAACATGTTGTTTTTTAAATGACAGGAAATGATTGTAATCGATTGTCGCGTTGAATAGCACTATTGTGATACTTGTTTTACAATATACTATTGATTGCCTCAACGTGTTTGGCGATATAGTTTAAATTCGAGGACATTTTATACAAGATTTCAAAAATATACATTTTCTAAGCATTCCCTATATGTAAAATTTGTACTTGCAATTGTAGCTGACAATTTTTGTAGCTTTTACAATTAAATGATCCATGTTTAGAAAGCCGGCTGGAGATTTTTCAACCAATGAAGCCAAAGCAACTTTATTTTATGTAAATATAAGCCTTTCTAATTATATCTCAATATTGAGTGAGCTACATTAGTTGCTCTAAATTTGCCAGTTGCTAGTATCCATCCTAGCTCGAAATGGCAGCCAAATCGGAATGTTGTATAACAATAAACTGAGTAGAAAAATCTTTTTGACGTTTCTAGCTTGAAAGGCCAGTCATAAATCTAATAAACATTGATGGAGTACAATTAGAAGGTCTCGTCTCGTTAAATCGAGGACTGAACTCAATACCAACTGGCAATAGAAAACCTGAGAAGTAAAAAAAGATGCAATGGATGCCAGGAAAACTGGAACATTCAGCATAGACGAAGACGTAGAAATTTGTTAAAGGATTATCCAGCTTAGGTTGCAGCGAGATGCTTTAGTCGTTACACTATTTCTAAATTTGCTATGCCTGAGAGCCTATTCTTCAGAGATCGTTCTTCTGGTTGAATCCATATTGAATCAAATCTTTTGGGGTATAGGACAACACCCTTTTAAGACTGACCGGCAAATTGAGTTATAATGACATGTTGGTCTAAATAATTTAGCCTGTCCAAGCGAGGGTTGTTTAATACCAAAAGTAAATGCCGCATCGTTTGACATTACGTCACGGTTAAAACCACCAGTAACCCTGTCGGGAGCAGAGCTATAGCGGTTGACAGATGTGATATTTGACATTTGTTTATGGCATATTCATTAAAACTGAAGTTCTTAAGTTTCTAAATATGAAAACGATAATGAACACTGAAAAATAAATCAAAACAGCGAAAATTTAACTTAACAAATCCTCTAGACCGTACAGAAAGTAGATAAAAGCATTGGTAAATACCACTATATCAAAGCGACCAGTGACGTATTTTGACATTTCGAACGCTGAAGAAAACAAGAGATAGATGAGTTTAGGTACTTATCTTCAGTGTTACCAGATATAAGATTTTCTCCTTTGTATGGATACCAAGGCAGCGAAAAATGTAATAGACTGTTCTATCAAGCTGGTCGAGTAGCATGGATGATAAGAATACAAATTTACAAATTAAGTATTGCCAAGGAAGTGTTGTGTTCTTACCAAGTCTCGCTTTCTGAATGAAAATTTAGGATTCAAATAAATATATGAAAAAGCAGGGATTCGCAGCTTTGTGATGAATTGTGTGTTTGCTTCTGAAATACGTTGACTTGAGATTGGAGTTTGAAGAGGTTTCTCGATGTCAAAAAAGTTATTACGAAAACATATCAGTTCTTAACGCTCATTAGAAGCAAGATTAAGAATTATGACTAGAAAATAATAAAGATTTCATTGAACACATCTGATAAGTGTAAAAATATTGTGACACTACAAAACAATGCGCTACCAATCGTATGAGTATAATTTCATAATTATTTTTCTAATACATTGTTTCATTCTAGTAAAATTAGTGAATCGTTCGACATCGATATTTCTCAAACTATTCATGCGGTTTATTCAATAACAAGAATGAGTATACGTAGTATTGTTGAGAAAAATACTCTATTTGTAAGTTCTACTGTAATTTTCACTTGAATTGTAACTATATATTAAATAATATTGATATAGGTACCTATTATTGATGACAAGTAAAAAATGAAACACATATCAAAATATGACGTGTGAAAAGCATGTAAATGGTAAGATAGAACTGATAATAAAACACTTAACAATGGTTTGAAAAAGTAATTAATAATGAAAAAGAGCTGCTAAAAACAAATATGATAATTATCAATAGAAGAATATTAAGGAGTATCATATCTGAAGTTTCAGTTAACGTGAATAAAAACTCAGTTCCTACTTATGTAAATGTAAATAATTTGGTAATAAGTTTTCAATATGTATTAAATAGAAACTAAATATTTTGACAGGAAAGCAAAAAGGATTTCAGCTTCGCTTCCTATCTTAGGAATAGGAATTTCGAGAAATAGTTAATGCCTTCGTTATTAGTATTGTCACCTTGACCTCTGATATTACTCCGGAGCCAATGAAAGTGTATTCGTTTTTAATCAATAGAATAGAAAAGTTCAAAAAGTAGGTACTTCCCTATCACTTGTATTTTCACACAATAGAAATTAATAGGATTTTCTAGAACTAAGTGTTCAATTAATTATATGCCATTTTTTCTAAATCTGTAGTTATTTTGGTGATAACTACATATTTTAAGAAAATGTGGCCAGTGACACATATATGTCATATTTAACTTATTGCCGGTTAATATCTAGTAATTTTATTGTTAATAAAGATAAATGTATCTAAAAAATGAGAATGTCTTACTAAAAAAATTGGAAAATGAAAACTCTTTGATAAATGCGCTACAACTTCAATTAATAGTAATTGTATTATATAGAAACTCTATTTACTTTTATATATAATTCCCAAAGTTTGGTTAAGAAAATAAGTAATAACTTACCTAAAATGCTCCCACCAAAGCACTAGAACACAACTCTCGCGTTGGCAGGATCCCTCAAGTTCGACACCAGGAACAGGATATTATTGAGCAGCAGAAGGACATGCACTTGTGTGTCGTGTATGCGCGACGGCAAGCGGAAGACCGGCAGTCTCTGTGACGTTCACGGTATATTCTAAACGGTTTTCTTCTTCGGATTCGGAACAACCGTGTCCGGGAAGCGTGTGCGTTCCGAGGGTCGTGCCATTTGCCCGCCCCTTTTTGATGGGCCAGCCCTATAAACCGGTGGAATATATCGGCGAGGCAATGCCGATTCGGATGATGGTCCCATTGCATTGTAGATGGAGATTTGATTGCTAGTTAAAATATCAATGCACAGTTAATTAATGGGGTTAAAAAATTTAGTATAATTTTTGTGCTGTTCATTATCTAATTTACAGTGTGGGTTAACCAAAATGGAATACATTTATACAAAATTCTTCTTAAAATAGTTTATAAAACGTTACATTTTTCATGGAAGTTCCAATTTTATTCCTCAAATTATAAACAAAATGATGGAATACTCTAGAATACCCATCTTAAAAGCTCAGTGATGATCATTGTCTACATGGGATAATTCTTACTTGAAACATTGAGCTTTCGGAAAATAATCTGCTCCACAAAAGTGAGTGAAGTTCATAAATTTTGGATTTATGTTAAAAATTATTAACTGTTTTATTCGCCCAGGTTTTGTCTGTACTATATATTGAATGTTTACTTGCTTAACTGACTAGTTTTGTGTTTGCAAGTTGATAAGTTATTAAGTTTAAGGCAAGTTGTTCTCTTTTGTATTTTCAAGAATTTTACATGTTACTGTGATTTAAAATTTAGATTTTTGTTTTGAATACTGCCTAGACGTAAACTTACTGCGGATAAAGCTAATGCCGGGTGCCCATCTATCAGACAACGACAAGGAACAGACGCGATACAAGCATTAAACAAACAAACTAAAAACATTCAGCCGCATATCTAAAGGACATGGAAAAGTCAAATAAAAACATTCACCTTCAGTCGCCAGTTATCATGTCATCATCAGAGGATGAAGATGTTGAAGCTTTTACATCATAGTTACTTTCTTGATATACTCTAAGCTCTTCTTAGATAGGGGATAAAATAATATAAAAAATGTCAGATTGATATATAATTGATTGATGTCAAAAACGATTTTTTGATAAAAGCATTTTTATAAAAGTTACTACAGTCAGGTTCACGGTTAATAACTTTAATAGGTTATGGGTCCACAAATGCGCAACTGTTAGAAATAATTTATTTGATTTTTTTTGTTCCTGTTGTAAAGAGCATTCTTGAAGGACAAAAATGGAAACGATGAAAGTTCAAATAGGCTTCCTGAAGGGTGAAGTAAATTGGAATACATGGAAATATAAGTTGTGTGTTCTACTACGAGGAATACCAGGTGCAACTGATGTTATAGAAGGTAAATTGCTCAGACCAGTTCCAGTATCTTCTACAGAAGAACGAATGGAGTATGATAAGAAGGTTGAGTATTTTACTAAGGCATATACTAGTGCAATACTGGTACTCACAACTAATATGACTGAAGAAACTCATCAAAAAGTGATGGGATTTACTACAGCAAGAAATGTTTGGTTAGAACTTCACAGATTGTTTGATGGGAAAACTGAAGATAAAACTTATGAGTTATGTACTGAGTTTTTCAGTTATAAACGACAAGCAGGTGATGACATTGCAACACATACTTCAAAGCTGAAAAACCCTTGGCAAGAACTTCAACAAGAAATCACCAAAGACAAGTTAGTTCTCATGAATAATTGTTCTTGTGATTTACCTGGAGTACTGATAATATGTAAGATACTTGATACACTGCCAGAAGAATGTTTTTCATTCAACTCTAGCTGGATGCTAATGTCGAAATCAGATAGAACATTAGATAATCTTACTAACCAGCTATGTGCCTATGAAAAAGCATTATCTAATAAAACGGAGAATAGAAATGAAGAGACTTTAAATACAGAAAAAAATTCAGACATACGTAATTTCGAGAAGACGAAATATAGAGTATGTCACTATTGCAAGAAAGTGGGTTATAAAGTTCGTCAATGTGTCAAGTGGAAAGCCGATGGAAGACCTCCAACGCATACAGTTAGCAATAATAGTAATAAATCTGTAGAGAGAAATGCAAATGTAACACTATTAGCCCTTAATGAAGAAGTTTTAAATGTAGACTGTGATCAAAACAGTTGGTTTGTAGATAATGGAGCAAATAATCATATCTGCAATAGAATCGATGTTTTCCAGACATTTGAGCACTTCAATAAAACATACACAGTAACAACCGCAAATGGAGTATCCATTGAAGCTATTGGCAAAGGTTCAATAATAATAGAAGCTGTTGTATATAGTAAAAAGTATTTTATTGAATTAGCTAATGTGTGGTATGTTCCTGGTATAAAGAAAAATCTTTTTTCTGTATTGGCTGCACAAGACAAAAATCCACATAATGAATTACAATCGAGAGTAGAAGAATGTACTCCAGTAATTGATGGAGATATCAAGTTAATAGGCCATAGACATCGATACGGAAGTTTGTACAAACTAGCTATTCAAAATGTTATCCCTGAAAAAACCATGTTGGATGTGAACATGGTTTCGGATACTAGTTTGTTAAAGTTATACCATGAAAGGTTTGGACATCAAAATAAAAGACACGTGAAATCTATCATTGAAAAAGTTTTAGATATAAAAGTTCCATTAGATAGTGAAATATGCGAAGGCTGTATTTACGGAAAATCACATAGATTAAAATTTGGAACTAGAGAACGTGCCAAAGCACTTGGAGAGCTCATTCACTCGGATGTATGTGGACCTTTTAAAACCGCAAGCTCAGGAAATCGCTATTTTGTACTTTTCAAGGACGATTTTCGTGAATTCAGATATGTTTATTTTATGAAAGAAAAATCTGAAGTTGCGGAAAAACTAAAAATCCTGTCGAATGAATTGAAAATAGCGGGATACGTAATGAAAGAGCTACTTTCAGACGATGGAGGTGAATTTACCAGCAGCATTTTTCGACAAATTTTACAAAAGAATGAAATTAAGCATAGATTGCTTATGCCATACACACCAGAGCAAAATGTGTGTTCAGAAAGAGATAATTGAACTATTGCTGAAACTGCTAGATCAATCATGTATGCAAGAAACAATTTCCCGCAAATTTCATGGGCTGAGATGATAAATACTGCTGCATATATTTTGAATGGAACAGGTATATCTGGTGTAAATGAAAAATGTCCCTATGAAGTTTGGACAGGGAAAAAACCTAACATCAAGCATTTGAGAGTTATAGGGTGTACCTGTTACGTACATATTCCCAAACAATGTCGAAAGAAAATGGACAGAAAAGCGGTGAAAGGAGTTTTAATTGGTTACAATAATCATGTTGGATATCGTGTATGGTGTAAAGAAAAACAACAACTCATAAGATCCAGAGATATTATCTTCGAGGAACAACCTTTAACTAGATGGACTGAATTTTCACCCGTTGAAGATAAGAAAAGTACTGAAATTGAAGATGAAGGGAGTCTAGATAGATCTAAAGACGAGATTCTACCAGAAAATCAAGAAATAAACGAAGAAGATTTAGAAGATAGATTTGAAGAAGAGCCAAAATTAGTAGAGAATATATTAAAAAAAACATAGAGAAATAATATTACCTAAGAAGTTTGAAGATTTTGTATTGGAGGTATATACGACATTTGTAGAACTTAAAGAAACACAGACTTACCAAGAAGCTATTGATAGTAATTATAAAGACATGTGGCTGGAAGCCATGAATAAAGAAATAGTATCTTTGGAAGAAAATGAAACATGGATTCTACAAGATTTACCACCCAGGAAGAAAGCAATTTCGTGTAAACGAGTTTACAAAATTAAAATAATCCGGATGGCTCTATAGATAAATTCAAAGCTAGATTGGAAGTCAAGGGATGTTCACAAATATATGGTGAATCTTATGAAGAAACTTTTAGTCCTGTTGCTAAATCTGGAACAATAAGAGCTTTGTTGAGTATAGCTGTTAGTGAGAAAATGAATTTAAGCCAATTTGATGTCTCTACTGCATTTCTTTATGGATCTCTGGAGGAAGAAGTATATATGAAACAACCGGAGGGGTATCAAGATGGTACTAGTAAAGTTTGCTGTCTCAAACGTAGCTTGTATGGACTTCAGCAAGCTCCAAGATGCTGGAATAAAAGATTCGTAGATTTTCTTATAAACCAAAATTTTGAGACAAGTGATGCAGATCCATGCTTGTTTATCAAGAATCAAGAACATGATATGATTCTATTGGCACTTTATGTTGACGATGGACTTTTAACCACGAGTAACGAAATTCTGGAAAATTAATTTATGAATAATTTGGATAAAGAGTTTAAAATTACTGCATGCAAAACCAGCTACCTATTTTTTGGGCTTGGAAATTGACACTAGTAATGTCGGTTCTGTAACAGTGAGTCAGGCAGTTTATACAAGCAGAATCTAGGAACATTTTGGAATGCAAAATTGTAAGGCTGTGACTACACCAATTATTAAAAGTGACCAATCAGGGGAAGAAACTGGAAAAGTAGAAGAAAACTTCACTTATAGGCAAGCAGTTGGAGCTCTAATGTATGTGATGGTAGGAACAAGACCAGATATTGCGTATGCAGTAGGAGTTGCCTCAAGAACATTAGAAAATCCATTTCATGATGATTGGATTCGTGTGAAACGTATTTTTAGAGATCTCAAAAATACTATCGATATTGGAATTATCTATAAGTCTGGTAACAAATTGAAACATCTTCAAGGGTTTAGCGATGCTGACTATGGAGAAGATCCTACAACCGGAAGATCAACTACAGGTGTTATTTGTAAATATGCTGGAGGTGCAATCTCCTGGCTTAGTCAAAAACAGTCATCAGTAGCACTCTCCACAACAGAAGCAGAAATAGTTGCTGCAAGTGAAGGAGCCAGAGAACTGATATGGTTAAAAAGACTTTATCAGGAAATTATAGGTTTAAAAAATGTTCCTACACTATCAGTTAATAATGAAGCTGCTATTAAGTTAGCAAAGAACCCAGAATATCACCGAAGAACGAAACATATTGAAATCAGGCATTTCTTTGTAAGAGAATTGGTAACTGAAGGATGTATTGATATAGAACAGGTTCCTTCGGAACACCAATTCGCAGATATATTGACGAAGTCATTATTCAAGCCAAGAATGGATTATATTTTGAAAAATATTGGACTAGTGAATATCAAAAGTACTTATGAGGGAAGGTGTTGAAGCTTTTACTTTATAGTTACTTTGTTGATATACTCTAAGCTCTACTTAGATAGGTGGATTATAAAATAATATAAAAAATGTCAGACTGATATATAATTGATTGATGTCAAAAACAATTTTTTGATAAAAGCGTTTTTCTAAAAGTTACTACAGTATTTCCTTAGTAAAGTTAATAAATTAAAATAAACAGTCAGGTTCACTGCTAATAACTTTAACAGAAGATGCACTTGCTTTATTAAAAATTGTAAATATTAATAACAGAAAAAAACGGTACTGGTTGCACACTATGTGGAAACGAAGACGAAACAAAAAAGGTACTATTATAATATTATTATTCAATTTTATTTTTAGAGCTGCTACATTGGGAGCTACTTTATTATGGGATGATAAATTTTGGAATTTTATTAAATTTTTATGATTAAGTTTGTAATGAATTTGATTATAAAATAAATAAAATTCCTCAGAGTTCTAGAGTGTTCTAAGAAAATAGACAGTTACCTTTGCTTGCTCTTTACCTCTTGTGCAGAGTTAATACACTACCTTTTTCCCCACAGTGCATTTCTCTGTTCTCAAGGTGGTTCACTAGAAAGGGCAGCTTGATGTCATTCAGAGAGAGAAAATATTTTGTAGCTTCAAATACAGAAGGCAAACACATCAGAAAAAGAAATATGAACGCCAATGCTTCGAATAAAATGTAAATAAATTTAATAAATGTAATTAGAAATCATTGAAACAATAAACAAACAATAATAAACTAAGATTTAATCAAACCAAACTTAGATTAAATGAAAATAACCAAATACTACCACTTTAAAATTTCCTCAAGTAGGGTTTGGATCGGCATCTTGACCTCGAATTGGCACTTGGCCCTCTGTGGCATTTAATGTGAACGAAAACTTAATAGATAAGGTGCACAAGTCTGCATTCCTTAACTTAACCTATACTAAAACATAAAAATTTAGCATCGTGCTCTCGAATTAAAATAAACACTACGATTGTTTTGAGAAATGATTATTTCCTAAAAATTTGTGAACACTCAGTTTTTAATAAATACACACGAAAGAACACTCGACAATTTTATCCAACGGAAAGTTTATTTGGCTAGTATTTCATGAAATTTGATCAAAGTACTGTAGTATAATAGTGTGGTATTTCGTACGAGAATGCCTTTTAAATACCTGGTGTATTTCTACGTGGTCTGCCTGGGAAACATTCGATGACCTTCTAGAATCTGCGCCTTGTTCTGCTCTCTTTTGAGATTGGATATCTCGAAAACTTGTAGTGGTGCCACAATGAGAGTTTGTAGAATTGAAGTCACTCACTTAATGTCTGTTTTGGAGCTGAGACCGGCAACTTTTCATCACTATTGCAGGTAAAATGTTTATTTAAGGAGCTCACTTTCACATACCCATCTTGCTTCTTAGATGTTCTGGCAGTCTTCTTGTTTATAAAAATAAACAATTGAGAGTCTGATTGTCTTGACAACTGATTCTCTTATACAACTATTGGACTTTACAATTTACTTACTAATTACTTAACTATGGGACATAAATGTTATCAAAAAGAAATGCCTGTGGATATGGTGTACACACTAGATGCAAATTGAGTGAATGAAAACGACGAATACTCAGTGTGTATTAGTTTATTACTTTCAGGCTAAGCGCTTTCGGCTGTTAAGCCATTATCAAAGCCGTCGTCATTTAAAAAATTAGTTGTCAAAGCCATCAAGTTGATCAAAAACAATACTCAAGATAGAATCATCGTTATGATTGAGTCATTCGAATAAAAACATTAAAATACCCTATTGTAAGGGTGTAAAATTATATTCACATGATGTAAATTCACTCAAAATGAAAAAACTTTTTTTTTTAATTTTGAGTGAATTTACATCATGTGAATATAATTTTACACCCTTACAATAGGGTATTTTAATGTTTTTATTCGAATGACTCAATCATAACGATGATTCTATCTTGAGTATTGTTTTTGATCAACTTGATGGCTTTGACAACTAATTTTTTAAATGACGACGGCTTTGATAATGGCTTAACAGCCGAAAGCGCTTAGCCTGAAAGTAATGAAAGTAATAAACTAATACACACTGAGTATTCGTCGTTTTCATTCACTCAATAAATGTTATCATTTCTCATACCTTAAATATTCTAGATTTGGCATACCAATATTATATTTTTCCATCAATAGATTTTTTTTACTCAATTTTATGAAAATGTCTCTTGGTGTCATGAAATCTGACTGTGTGAATCATTTACTGTTCATCATTTATTCACTTTTTTATGACTAATTGTAATAATTAAATTCTATTTTATTCTAACTTTTTAGCAATATTCTACAAGCATTCATATTCATGTATCGATTGCCAGATTATTTAAATTTATTACTAAAAGTTACTGAGGACATGTGTGACGTAACGTTTCACAGAGAATTACCTGATATTGTACAGGGTATTTGAAAGCTCCTTATTGCAGGAGATTTCGATTTCTGTTTCGGAATATTTTATTGAAAATCTTTATACTGTGTGATGACTCAGTTTGATGTCATATAGTGAATCATAACAGTACCCTTAAAGTTATGGAGGAGTTGGAAATGTATCCTCAGAAGTTCGAGTCATTCTATGTATAGGATGGCTCAATAGTTATTTACGCAACTAATTATGAAAAGAGCGATATTGTTCAACAAGCGTAATATTTACCAAAACGAGGGCCAGCGAGTTTTGCAAATTACGCGAGTTAAACAATATCGCGTTTTTACAACGTGTTTATGTACAACGTTTTATCTAATTCCGCGCTTACATTACAAATGAAAATGCAATGAACAAAAGCCTAGAGAAACATGGAAATATTTTAAAAGCAACATTTTTGAATCGACAAAACAAGTTTGCGGAATATTCAGGTCTAATAAAACCAAAAGGCAAACGTCATGGCGGAATCAAGAAGTTAGTCAGGAAATTAAATTTAAAGAACAAAAATGGAATACCTATTTAGAGAACAGAACGGAACATAATTACCAGGAATATAAAAAACAAAGGCTAGTCAAAAATGTCGTAAAAGAAGAAATACAGAACTGGGAAGTTTTTGGTAGAAAATTGGAAGAAAACAGCAAGGCCAATCAAAAACTGTTCTACAAAATGATAAAAAAATGAGAGGTAGTATCTAAAATATTAAGCGCATCGACAGTTAAAGACCAAAAAGGAGAAATTTTAAAAAACTATCAGATACTACTACTGATGAAGAACCAATAGAAAAAAAACATGGAGACTGCAAATAACGACCAAAGAGCGAGCGATGCTATCATGTTGAAGGACATCACAGATGCGATACAGACATTAAAGAACGGAAAAGCTGCAGGCCACGATAAAATAACTACAGAAATGATAACAAATTTGGGAGAAAAAGGAACAGAATTGCTTCTAGATGTTTGTAATAAAGCATGGTATGAAGAAAAAATACCAGAAGATTGGCAGACAAGAATTTCAGCAGATATAGTCTGTCGAGTCGCGTAGTGTCGTTTAGATAAGCGCGTAGTAATTATAAATCATGCAAGACACTGAATAGATTTGCTTTAGGTTTTTTGTCGCGTCTGTTCCCTGTTGTTGTCTGATAGATGGGCGCCGCGCCTGAGAGCAATTGGTATTATTGAGTCGAGTAATCTTCAGAGAGAAGTTGCGGACGTGTTCCAAGTCAGTGAAAGTGTCATTTCGCGGATTCTCCATATATATCGAGCAACCGGCAACGTGGTTACCACCGCAGCACAAGATCATTTTCTGACTGTGTCTACCCGTAGAGAACCTCTGAGTACTTGTCGGATCATGTAACAGCGTATTTTGGATGCTTCTGGTTTCAATTGAAACAGTACGTCGAAGACTACTTCACGACGACTTTTGAGAAGAGTTCTATCAACACAAATTCATAGGCGTGCTCGATAGGCAAGGCCTAGTGAACATTTGAATTGGAATGTTGAATGGAGGTCCGTATTGTTCAGAGATGATTCGAAGTGTGGACGGTTTTCTGATAGTTGGCGTGTTCGTGTACGGACTCTTCCGGGAGTGCCCAGAAATCGAAGATCAATGCAGGAAGTTCATCCGTTCAGAGGTGGCACAGTTGCTCTTTGGAGATGCTTTTGTTTTAACGGGCGTACATAATTGTTAGTCCTTGATGGAAACATAACGCGCATATTTACGTAAAAGTGATTAATAATAATAAATGTTTGTTTCATACCGCTATTGGACCAACTTTCCTCTTTTTAGATGATAATGCTCGACCGCATTGTGCAAGAGTAGTCGAAGACCCTTTGGTCTTCCATGGTATCTTGCATTTGAATTCATATCATCGGTATCTCGCATTTGAATTCATATCAACCATTGCCATAGACACTCTAAGAATTTAAACAGCTTTTACCCAGACTTTGGAGAAAAATCGATCAAGGCTACTTCAACGACCTTATTGAAAGTATGCGGAGGCGTTGTTTGACTGTAATTTATGTTAGAGGAAAAGCATACTCGTTATTAACGTATGTACTTTAATTTTTAGTAAAATTAAAATGGTACACAACCTCAAATTGTTACTTCAAATTGCAAACGTATTGCGCAAAAGGGTACATAAAAGCTTATATAAAAGAAAAAAACGTTCCACGTATAACATACAGTGTGAAACAGCCAAATGAAATAAATTCGGTAATAAATAAAGGCGGCGCATTTTTTAACAAAAACTTTTTATACAGGGTGTGTCATGTAACAGTGGCCAATACCAATTTTCTTATTCTAAATGTAATACCATGTATATTTTTTGAAATTTTCGTATTCTTCAGAAAGTTCTAGACATTTTTCATGTACTACGTCTTATACCTATCTTCAACTGTTTCGGAAATATTAAATGTTGTCCGATTTATGGTAAAAATTAACATTAATAAAATCAAATAATTTGTTTACAGAAATTCATTACAACACACTTAAAACTAATAATCAGTAGTGTTTATTTCTTGATAATGTAACAAAAAAAGCGTAGAAGGAGCTAGGTCGAGAGGTTTAGTTTTGTATATAATACTTTTGCCATATCCTCATAAGAACAAGTCTAATGGTGTCATATTAGGAGATCGTGCCATAACATCAATCTTCACTCCACTGATTTGGAGATACTCGATTGGGGTAGGAGAGAGTTGGACAAAACCGGGTATCAGTACAAAAAATGACTACTTCTTCTGCTATGTTAGAGTAGCAAACGTTTGCTACAGATAGAAATATTCTCAAATCACTTACGGTTGATATACCAATGTCAATTTTTATAAATATTCTTAAATTTTTTATTTTTTTTATTTTTAAGAAAATATTGTAAAATACCCGGTTTTGTCCAACCGGTATGATAAAACCAGGTAGTAACTTAATTACCATGTGAAAAGACTGGCAGAAAATAAAATATTTATTGAAAATATGTGAACAGAAGTCGCAAATAAAAACTTCATCTATATCATCATAGGCACTACAGGCTTCATGAGCCCATTTGTTGCAAGACACACATTTTATCCAGCCTTCCTTTCCCTTAGAGTTTGAATATAATTCATTGCAATACAGACACGCATCGTCATTATTATCTTCTTCCTCCGAACTATCACAATCTGCAATCTTTAATTTCGGAACCAATTTTGTTTTTGGTGCAGCCTTTTTAACCACGTTTTTTCCTTTTTTGTCCGGTTCATTTAGCTTTAATTTTTTTACGACTGGAGATTCTTTAAAATTTGCCTCTAACTCAGACTTATAAGGAGATGATGTTATTACAGCAGCCTCTCCTCTCCTCCTGTAATCGTTGGATGGCTTCCTGGTTGCCTTAGGATCGGAAAAACCTCTTTTGGAGAGACGGAAAAATCACATATTGGTATTGGTAATGTTGCTTGTAAACTATCAGATTTAGTGGTGGCTTGTTTAGAAGATGAAGAGATGTTAGTATGATTTGCAGTGTGAGAGTTTAAGGAGCTACAGCTTGGATGGAGAGAATCGATACGGCTACAGCTCGGTTGGGGAGAATCGATACGGCTACAGCTTGGTTGGGGAGAATCGATAGGTGGAGGTAACGGTGCTAATAATTGTGTAGTTGAAGTAGAATCTTTATCGAGTTCTTTGCCTATTCTTGTTTAAATTGGGTGTCGTAGATTCATCTTCTTGTATATTTAGTTCACGCTTTGTAGTTTCTGAGGGAGCAAACATCCACTCAGGAAAAACTTCAAGATTAAGCGGATAAATTCCAGACTTCCTGAAACCATTTATTGCAGTTTGCATAACTGCCGATTTAACAAAAGCCTCACCAAAGAGTTCTCCCACTTCATAAATTGTAACACGTCTTCCAGGATGCTGGCGCATCCATTTTCTTACTTCTTCTCCATAATATGAGTTCAAGGGAGCCATAAATGACACGTCAAGTGGTTGTAATCGGTGCGTAGTATGCGGTGGAAAGCATTTGATAATAACGTGATTTTCTCTGGCCAGATTTATCAACTCCAGGATTTTTGTATGGGTCGCGTGTCCATCAAGAAGCAATAGAACAGGATTTTCTGGTGTCGGGTGAGTAAACTCGATGAACTTTTTAAACCACTTAATAAAAATATCTGTTTGGATCCATCCACTTGGCTGGAACTCAGCAAATGTTCCAGGACGAGCGTGATCTAGAAGCTGCGCATTTGAAAGTTTTCTGGGAAAAATCAGCATTGTAGGCATATAGGAACCACTTGCGCTCATACAGATTTCGGCGGTCACCAAGGTTCCTCTTTCAACGGAAACCATAGCACCAATTTGTCGTTTTCCTCTCATAGAAATAACTTTAGATTGCTTGTTGGGGACAGTTGTAATTCCCGTTTCATCAACATTCCATATGCGCTCAGGAGGAAACTTGTGTTGGTTATAAACTTGTGTTTACAGAGTGAAAAACTTCCCTACTGCTGCTCGGTTAAATCCTATAGCTCGTCCAATTGAAGTAGCTTCTGGAGTCCCAAATCGAAGATTTGGATGCCGTGGCAAAAACGAATAAAGCCAACATTCACCAGCTATTTTCTTTTCTGTATTAAAATTGTGGTTGATGTTATTCTGCACGGCTAGTTCGTAAGCAAGAATTCTTAGTCCAGATAAAGTAAATCCGAATAGTCAGCTTTCCATTTGTAAGATATGCGAAGCTAGCTCATCCTCTTGGGCAGCGCTAAACACAGGCTTGTACCGACCCAGACCTAAAATTATTTTTATTTTAAATAATAAAACAGAAATAAATTAAAGGTAATTCCTACCTTTCTTACTAGCTTCTTCAACAGAGTTACCATTTCTTACTTTTTTCACACGATCTTCTAAAGTGGATTGAGGAACATTAAAACTTTGAGAGGCTCTTTTGTATCCCATCCTATGTTCTAGCACTTTAACTATTGCATTTTACATGCTTTCTTGATCCCATGACTGACGAGTAGTTTTTCTTTTATAATGCGACATGTTGTAGTTAACTAAAAGCAAAAGAACAGCTAAAGAAACTGGAAGTTATAACAGGTCTGATAAAATCGGGTACCCGGTTTTATTGATTTTCGGACTACCCGGTTTTGTCCAACTCGTAAACAAGACATTAAATATTATTAAAATTTTTAGGTTATGAAATGATATTCAAAATTTTTGGCCAAATTATTAATGGTAATATATTAGGTTACATGTATTAAATTTTGAAATGGTCAGTAGAGGAAAAAAAACTATAAACTTACCGTAAAAATCGAGTTTGCTACCCCAAAAAACAGGCGAGGTCTTACTGCTCCGGCACAGGTTTCTCAAATGATGTAGAAATGGATACACGCGACTGTTGGCGGTTTAGGGACCCTAATTTGAACATTGTCTGATAGATGGCATCAGTTAGTTAGATGAATTAAGGAGTACCCGGTTTTATCAACCTACCCGGTTTTGTCCAACTCCCCCTTACTGCCGGAAATTGATGTGGTAATGAGGTGGTGCTCCATCTTGCTGAAACTATATCATATTCAGTGGAACTTTTGGGTTTTTTGGATCGGGATATAAGCTCGTTAAAGTTGGCAGGACATTATTTTGGAGCAGTGCTACATAATTATCGCCATTCGAATTGCCATCAATGAAAAAGGGACCTATGATATGATCGCCTACAATTCCTGCCCAAACATTAACCTTTTCAGGGTATTGCGTATGTTCTTCTCTCATCCAATGAGGATTTTCGCTAGACCAATAGGGGTAATTTTGACGATAGGCATGACCGTGAAGTGTAAAGGTACACTCATCAGAAAACAAAACATATTCTAATTAGATCACCATATTATCTAACATTGCCCATTGCCATCATTTGTTCACAAAAATTTGTTCTCCTATCAAAATATCAAAAAATCGCCTTCCATGAGCTCCCGAGTTGCTACTTTTTTATAGGGTTACATTTGATTTTTTCTTTTCATGTTCGAATAATCGATGGAGGGTTATATCGAACATTGGGGTTGCTTGTCGACTAGAAGTACGTGGGTTTCCCATAAACTCAAGTATTAGATCCTATTTGGTATCATTAGTTTTTGAATTGGCAACTGTTTTTGAAGTGAAAACTTCTTTAGCAGCGTTGAGCGATTTTTGATACAGGAAAAGCTTATAGGTTCGTGTGACCACTGACATAGACATGCTCGTGACGTATTGCGCTTGCTATGCTATACATATTGTTGCACTAATACATTGTATATGCTTTGATTGATTTTTGGGCGAGTAAACTTTTGTGATTTCTCGTTACCGACATGCTGTAATAGCAGTAAATGAAGTTATGTTGATTACTTTTATAAGTTTCTTTTTTGTTTTATACTGTGCATTGTTTTAACTGTGTTTTCGATAATTAATATTTTATTTGATTAATTGTAGAAACAATGTGCAGTACAATAGTGAGTACTCAATATACTTATATGATTGTTTGTGTAGAAAAACAAACGATGAAAGCAAAGTATTTATTGCCGAATATATCCAACGTTGTTATTGATCTCTGCTTTGAAAAATGTAATATTATTTATATAAAATATATTTGATATCTGTAATATTAAAGATTCTATAAAATTTTACAGCAAATTTAAATTCTCAAAATTATTGGGTTAAATTGTTAGAAATTAAATACATGTATTGACATATAATCAGAGTATAATTGATATAAAAATGTATTCTATTGTATTGAGTTTTCATTTCTGTGGGCAGTCCTTACAACTACCTATTTTAATTTTGTGTATCTGCCTTACATGCTCGCGAAACTGCTTCTCTATTTTACTAATTGTCCCTTGGGATGCACGCGGAAAATTTTTCATTAAATAAGCGTGCAAACTCAATTTTTGTCCGTGTGTTATTTCTATAACCAATCCTCTGTAGACTTTGTATTTTACGCATTTCTGTTAAATGAATATTTTTTCTGATATGCAGTTAAGGAAATTCTAACGACTAGAACACTGACAACTACTGTCATGCTGTCAGATAACAATTTGCTAATTTCAGACGTTTTAAACAAAAGTACAATTGTTTATTGTGTCTCAAGGGCAGAAAGTAGGTAGTTGCTGCCTAGCGGCAAATGCCTTTCTGCCTATGTGACACACAACTGATTTTGGCTATGCAATAAACCAACCATTTAATAAATCAATTAATTTAATTAACAGAATGTAAGAAAAACTTTAGTAACATCTTATTTATTACATAAATTAATGCTAATTATTCCTTGAGCACAATTATGGATGGGAATAGCAGAATTTCTAGGCATTTGGTGAGTGTTCGAAGTAATAGTAGCATTATGCCACGATTCTATAACCTAATGTTTCAAACCCATCAAGCACTAGGCTTCTTGTGGTAACAAACATCTCGAATGGCGGTTATTGGTAATTACCTATTTCAAACGAAAACCATTCAATTAAATAATGAGAATGGAACAGTGTTTAGGATCATAATCAGATAAACTCTTTTTGTTCAGTACCTGAATAATTTTGTTTAATATCAAACCCGAGTCGTTGTCATTCTACATTATATATTCTATTTTCTTGAAAATATGTTCTTGATTTACGGTCTTTAATACTTTAATAAACAACATGCTTTTTATATAGATAGTTTTTATATAGACAACCCTGATATATAAATAGATTACTCACCAGATGAATATCAAAATACAATCTGCTGCAATCATACAAATAGACAGCATATAAAACAGCATCAATAAGGTACACGACGTTTGAGCTTGGAAACGGGGGGCCCGCATATATTACACGAGTGAAAACTCTTGAATCGTGGGGTCCGAACCTCAAATAAGAACGCTGTAATAACGCCAGAAGTTTTGGAGGTCGGAAAAGCCTCGCCAGAAGTGACCGAAAGTGCCGGAAAATTGGTCCGAAAAACCCGATATGGTACACGAGTGAAACCTTGTGGACAGTGAGGCCGGACTCTCAACTAGTAGCGGTGTAATAGCGCCAGAAGTTTTGCAGGTCGGGAAATACTCGCCAGAAGCGACCGAAAGTGCCGGAAAATTCATCCGAAAAACCTCACGTGGTCACGCGTCAAACTTTTTAACTTGACTTTTGGGGTCTTAACTAAGAGTGGTGTAATAACGCCAGAAGTTTTACAGGTCGGAAAACCTCCGAAAAAAATAAGGAAAATCGACGTACACAGTAAAAAATGAAGGTAAATTTACATGTAGTTTACATAAGAAATAGGTGGAACTTTACTGTAAATATAATGTAAATGATTATTGTACCCTGGATTATAAGCAAAATTAATATGTGAATTACAAAAATTGTTGTAAATGTACATGACGCTTAGAAGAATAATTCAGTGTAACTTTACTCAAAATAAATCAAACTTTCGTTTTTATGTAGTTTTAAAGTAAAATCAGATTATGCCTGTAATTATACAATGTGCAAATAATTATACTTATATTTTTTAATAATCTTGTAACTTTACATGAACATGCGACGTCAAAAAATATTGTGAGTATACATGAAATTTTGGTAAATAAAGAAATAAAGAAAGAATAAAGAACTTTATTGAAAATTTATTATAAAATTTTGTAATTTAAATATGTATGGATTCTAAACAATGTGAAACTATATCGATTCCTAAAAATTCATCTTTTGACAATAGAGAAAAAGTTATACGGCTGAATATGTGGTTTTTAGGAAAAAATCGATATGATTTTACATCTATTTCTTTTCATATTTGGCAAACTAAACAACTAAGTTACTCTTAACATATTCTCAAAATACGTCAACGGCCTTAAATGTTATTGTGCTCCAAATATTAGCCAACACTTTTTTGCCAGAGGTATGGCATTGCATTGCACCTTAAAAAGTTTCAAATTAAATATAAACATCTCCTTCACATAAACTAGTGAAGTTAATAATAAAAAGTTGTAAACATTTTTCCCTAAATGCTGTGATTTTTACAAAATCCGTGTAATAGAATTACACCATTTAAGGAATTATACACATAATTAACCTAAAATCACATAATTTGCGTAATTATTACCTTATATGTGTGATACTATACCCCACGTGATTAGTTAAAACCAATGAGAGGCGATTTCTCTTACTGGCAAAACAACAGCATGTGTCTTTGTTAATTTATGTTTGCAGTTTGCAGACGAGTTTCACGTGAATTGTATTGTTTTGCAGGATAAATAATTTTTAGGTAAGTTCCTATTATTTCTCAAAAATGCTGTTGAAGACATTTTGAATGTATGGCCAATTTTAATGAACAAAAAAGCAATTTTATGGCATTTTCACAAACTGTCTAATGTCGATATAGGTTCTTTTCCAACCATCGTGATAGTGGAATTAGAGAGGTTTCAGTTGTTTGCAAAAAATCAGAAAAATATCAAAATTCCAGAACCTTAGAAAATCCAATCCATGAATCCTTATATATAGTGACGATACACTTTAAGGAAGATATTTCTCACCTCTATAGGGATACTTATTAAGGTAAACGAGCATTACTATCACTATAATTATTTCGTAATTTGAAAGCTGGTTCCTATTTAAATAAAATAGTTTAGTAATACTGTAATTTTTCTGTTCAGGATGATTCAAGAAATGATGTGAAAATTGATACTTTGTCACCTTGCATAATTAATATAGGTAAGTAAAGTAAAGCAATGTACAAATAAACAAATATTTGAAAAAAAACATTTTAGTCATTATTTTTAAGTAGATGGTTAAAAAGTAACAATGGGGAAATATTTTTTTTTCAACTTCCAATATATTTTTAAATATATTTAATATAGAAAAACTCAATTTTTAGAATCAATATACTATGGTAAAAAAATACTTAAATTCGAAATTTTTATGGAAGAATTCCTTATAAAATGTATTCATTTCAGGAAAAAGAATTGAGCTTTTTTTCTTCACAAAAAGTTTAGTTTATTGATTTAGATTTATTGAAATCAATTCTACAAAGAACATTTTGAAATACAAAGTATATTGGGTTATTTTATTCGAGATAGTGATCATACCACGTATGGCATAAAAAATATATCAACCTAAATTTACGTATTCTCTTGAAACTTGTAATGACCGAATATTCTTTCCCATTTATTTTGCTCGTGTAATTACACTGAACTCTTAACAGAACATGTAAAAGGTCTGGCGAAACTTCGCGTCATAGAATTGTATATTAATTGTAATTTATAAATGTTTGCCATTACTTTCCATCTTTCCATTAAACTGTAGACGATACTAAAACAATTTTAAACTCACGTTGTAACCAAACTAAAGCTATGACAAATGGATCGATGTGATATAATTTAACCTATAAATTCGTTTTCAGAAGGAAGCTACAAAATCTTTTTCGAAAAGGTACCAGTTATAGTTGATTCAAGTTTTTCAGAAGCGCTAAAGTTTTGCTTCGCGCTTTATTTCATTTATAATCTAGAATATCCGGAAGAAATTCTAGAAATGATTCAAATATATTTTTTGAAAATTCACCCAGACGAAGGGAGTAAATAAAAAAAAATTCAGCAACTCAAAAAAAGGTGATTGCTTTAATTAACTTAATAACCAAATCCTCATAAGTTTTTTGTCACGATAACTAAGGAACTGTATTTTTTCAAGGAGTTTTCATATTTATTTTACGTTTTATACGTATTTATTTATTATAGTTAGGTACTTGCTGCTTGGTAGAGAATTATGAACTTTCTGTTTCTCTATACAATTTGTCCAAACTATAGTTGATAATATTAGGGAGATATTCGATCAGATATAAAAAAACATCTAATATTGAATATGATTCTACTAACATTTTTAAGAATTTCTTTTGTTCGCCAAATGCCGTGTAATGAATTCTATTTAGTCTCAAAAATGTTTTTAAAAATTTAGATTTTTATTAAAATGTGCAAATATTAGAATAATAAAAGTAATAATATTAGATCATAATTTAAGTTTTTTACTGATTATTAAAACTATCTAATCAATAATACATGTGTGTCACATTTAATTTGAAAACTTAATTTGGGCACACTATATATACCTATGTTAATAATTAGATACTTAGAATTAAATTAAAAATTTTATTTATGTATTAAACCTGATGAGTTTATATTTTAAGTATTCCATTAATTGTATTATATTATATATTTTATTTTAATTAATTTTTTAAACGATAGACATTGTTTCCTATTACCTAATTTAAAAGATTTACTTACCTTTTATAAGACAATTTGCTACACTTAAACTTTCTAATTTCAGAAGTTTAAGGAGAATGTAAGGTCGATTTGTGTACTGTATTTGAATTAATAAATATTTGGAATATTTAATATTTTAATTTGAATGATCACGGAATGTCAAAATTTTTAATTTTTCAACTGTTGTGGATGTGTAAGTTTTGACAGAAGACAGTTAAAAAATTAAAAAATTTCACATTCGGGGATTACTCAAATTAAAATAATGAATATTTGAAATACACGGTACATGAATCGACCTTCACATTATTTGTATAAAACAAAATTACATTAATACTATGAAATTCACACATTTTAGGTAAATACACATCTTATCTGTACAGTTATAGGGGACATTTACATCAACGATGTAAAACAAAATTACAATGATTTTGTAAATTTCACATAGGTATTTCAGGAAAATTCACATCTTCAGTGTATTACTAAAAATATCTAGCTTTACATTTATACAGGAAATTTACATCAACCATGTAAAATAGTACCACATATATATCGTAAATTTCACACAAATTTAAGGAAGTTACATTTTTAATGTATCGGTAAAATTATTTAATTTTACAAATATATATATATAAAATAGTGTTGCCCAAAATCAGTCTTGGTCTTGCAGTCTTGGTCTTGTTCTTGCATTTTGCAAGACCAAGACCAAGACCAAGACCGCGTAATTTTAGGCAAGACCAAGACCAAGACCGACCATGCAAGATTTGAGCAAGAACAAGACTAAGTCTGCGAGACTCTTGCGTCTTGCAGTTAGTACTGAGTGTCGTTTTAGGGAGCGGACAGGCTTAGTTTATAATACAAGAAATTGACACGTAGAAAACAAACGAAACAAAATAAAAGAAAGTACTAGTACATAAAATTTTGAAGAATAAAATAGGCAGAAAATAGGAACACGTAAAGTACAGATATAAATGAAATCAGTGCATTTTAGTTGAAGGGGGAATTTACGCAGTCCGAATAAGTAAATAAAAAATAATATATTAAATATAGTATGACAATAAATAAAATGAAAATAATAAAAACGAAAAATAAACTATATAGAATAAAGTGTAATAAAATTATATGTAGTATGTTACCGAGAAAATGTTTATTTTCTTAATATTTCGAAAGTTACAGGCCGAAAAACAAAAACTAATTTAAAATCTAACTTATAATAATAAGAGCGAAAAGCAGGACGCTACAATGACATGCGGCATCCTTCGATTTGCGGCTATCTAAGATAATGGACTATAAAAAATAGTATTTATTTCAATTGGAGTTGGAGGAGTACCTAAGTAAACCCAGAGCCGCCAGCTCCGAAGACATTTTAGAGTGGTGGAGGACGCATGAGACAGAGTATCCGGCTTTATCGAAGATGGCCCGTGATTTCCTCTCAATACCTGCAACTTCAGTACCTGCAGAGAGATTATTTTCTAAAGCATCATTAGTAATTAGAAAACATAGGAATAGGTTAAGTGATGAGTCAGCCAGATGGTTACTTTGTATTAATTCTTGGTCAAAAGAATGAATATAAAGTAACAGTAATGTCAAAGCTATTCTGTAGTGTTCTTTAATATAACTTGTAACTTGTGTTGTATTTTTATTTAAATAAATGGTAAATTCAGTAAATTGTATTGATTGTTGGTAAAATGAATTAATATGAGGTGAGGGTCTATCAATTTCTTTCTAGACAGATAATGTTCTTTAAAATACAGTCAAGTTAATGTCTTTAATTTGTGTTTTATATGTTTTAACCATGTTTAATAAATAGCAATAGGCTAATACCTAATTGCGAGACTTGCGAGACTCTTGCTGCAAGACCAAGACCAAGACCAAGACTGGGACCGCAATACCAAGACCAAGACCAAGACCAGGTGTATTGGCGCAAGACCAAGACCAAGACTGGCTAAGTCTTGTCTTGTTCTTGCATTTGGGCAACACTAATATAAAATCTACATTAATCATGTAAAATAAAATTACATAATTCCTGTGAACCTTGCATATAATTCCAGGAAAATCACATATTAAGTGTATTACTATAAACATGACAATTTACAATAATTAAGAAAATTTACACTTTTTCTGTAACAAAACATACAGGGATGGCGTGAAGTTCACACATACCTACGAGTAAAATTCACTTGTTTAATGTAATTATTTAATTACATGAAATATTTGCTTTTACAACAAAAATGTAAATTATGGGTGAAAAGTTATTTCTATTCAGAATCTTTTCACTGTACGACCCGCTCTAAAAATTTTCACCCGAGTTTTCATCGTTTCCTAATGTTTTTTTTTTTTAATTTTGGGTAGCGCAAACAGATATTTTCAATGAAGCCAACAAAAATAATTTTCATTTGAGCCGAAAGCGAAAAACTTTAATTTTCACAAGTACGTCGATTTTCCTTATTTTTTTCGGAGATTTTCCGACCTGTAAAACTTCTGGCGTTATTACACCACTCTTAGTTAAGACTCCAAAAGTCAAGTTAAAAAGTTTGACGCGTGACCACGTGAGGTTTTTCGGATGAATTTTCCGGCACTTTCGGTCGCTTCTGGGGAGGGTTTCTCGACCGGCAGAACTTCTGGCGCTATTACACCGCTACTAATTGAGAGTCCAGTCTCACTTTCCACAAGGTTTCACTCGTGTACCATATCGGGTTTTCCGGACGAATCCTGCGGCACTTTCGGTCACTTCTGGCAAGGCTTTTCCGACCTCCAAAACTTCTGGAGTTATTACAGCGTTCTTATTTGAGGTTCGGACCCCACGATCCAAGAGTTTTCGGTCGTCTACCATATGAGGTTTTCCAGCCCATTTTTTCGCCCGGGAAAACCGGCTGGCATTTTCATATCCGACCTGTACAGAGTGCCAGAAATGCCACTTGGTGATGTACTAATTACGGGCCCCCCGTTTCCAAGCTCAAACGTCGTGTACCTTATCGATGCTGTTTTATGTAGAGTTATAAATTTTGCTTAGGTCTTTGTTATCATTGATATATTTCTTATTTTTATGTACCTATATATATAAACCATTCTAAAAATTCTCTTTCCTTTATATTCGATTCTGTTTGGAGAATTTTTGTATTTTTATAATTAAATATACTTATTTTTTGTTATCTCATGGTTTTTTGATGATTTTATTTAATTTTTCATTTATTTTCCAAATATTGAGATATGTATTCTATGTAACTAAAGAGTATCACAATTATCACAAGGAACTTCAAATATAATATAACTTGTTTATTTTTTGGTGTTTTTGATTTTAGACTACTGAAATATTTTCATAATTTGTATGACTAACTCTACTTTCATATTTACTAAAATTATTTGATTTCTGCTGAGAAAGTCCCTGTACATATGGTAAAGATAGGTGTTTTACATTCACATAATATGATGTTTAAGATCTGTTTTGTTGGATATTAATTAATATCTTTATTTAAAAATTTTTGAATATGTTATTTATAATTTTTTTAGGATAATTATTTTTTGCCTAGTACAGTTTTTGCTCTTCCTTTAGCTGTGTATCTAAATGCAGCATCTGAGACAGGTAGATAATTTCATCTGCGAAACAATCACTGATTTTGTTGAGGACCAAGTTGTTCTTTTTTAGAATTAATTTATATATATATAAAAACGATAAAAGATACCTGAACAATATAATCGAAATTTATAATTCTATTTTACAAATTTAAATGCACCTGTAACACTTTAAATTGATAATTGCTACTTTTTCGTATATTAAAACTTAAATTTTTAATAATTAAAGACTTTTTTGTGTGGTTAAAGCAGATTCTATGTGAATATTCATGTGGTGAGTGAGGTTGGTATTCATTCATTTATCAGGGTTGTTAATATTCGGGAATATTTTGATAACGGCTGAAACGTCAAAAACTATCTCTATAGAATCACTTTATTTATTAAAATAGAATAAAACCAAGAAGATTTATAAGAACGTTCATTTAGGAAAATAAAATAGTAAGTTAATTAAAAAGAGCAAAGTTATCGTTTAAATCGAGTTTTTGATGCGCTCTGGGTATTAAGATATTTTGGTGAAAATATGAATTGTCAACGTAAACTTTTTATTAAAACTCACCTTTCAATGAAATTATTAAAATACTGGGCGACTATTCTGCGCATTCACCAAAATCATCAACTTTTATTTGTAGTAGAAACAAGTTCTTCCGCCAAAATTTAAAATATTTATCGATACTTAATTTTACTATTTGAGTTTGAAGAGCAAAGATGATTTGAATATAGTCGATATCAAACAATTAATTGACCTATTTATTTGTTGAACAAAAAGTGATTTGGATCAGAGGGAATATCAATATAATAATTGTTCAAGATATATCTTAGTTTGGTGATAAATAAAACCGATATTGTGACCATTATTATCACAATTTTACAGCTTCTATTGCTTTTCAAGTTAAATTATTTGACAGTATCCGACAAAATTATTTGGTGCGTTGACGTTCGTAGTAGGTACCTAATTCTTTACTGTACAAAGGTACCATCTATTTTTTTTAATAATTTGTGATTAACTCGAATCATAAGCATTTTCAAAATGGCATATTGTACTTATCACCTCAAAATCACTTCAAATGATTCAAAAGATCAATCTTAGAAAAAACCAATAGGGGGATTGGGTATTTCTTGCAAAAGTTATTTTACAGTTACAATATATGCTTACTAAGAAATATTTAGTTAATGGTTTTCCATATTTTTTTATTTAGTGGAGGTTACCAAAAAGCTATCAAACCTACATAACCCAAGAGATTTCTGGAAGAAGATAGAACAATTTGGAAATTATTTTACTCATGAAGTATGTGAAAACTATAAAAATGTGAAACTTCCTAATATTATATTCACAATTGATTTTTAAGATGCTGGGCATCTCTATTTGGACATTCCTTTATCAATGAATGAAATATAGGGTTAGATAGTATTCATTATGCATTTTTGAAGAATCTACCATATAATTGGGTTATAATTTCACACGTACAGCTCAAAGTTCATTTCTTTCATATAATCGCTGAACCATCCACTATTTTTTGTCCATGTCTCATAAAGGTGGTCTTGTCACTATTACTGGTTATAATTACAGACGCATCAGTTGATTAATTTTTAATAGTCTACATATACCGAATTTATGAGTGGACAACTGAGGTGTAGTCTCTGGACTGAATGTTAGTCTAGTTTTCGAGAGGGCTGAGATGTATTAATGATGTTGGGATACCAAAACAAAATAAAACAATAAATAAATAAATAAAATCTTATAATAGTTTACAATACATTTTCAACATTTTTTAAAGCTAATTGCCTGTAATTCGACCTCATCTGGTACGGTCTCTTTTATAATTGTATTCTTAAAATCGCCAGATCTCTAAGACGGCTAATTTTGGGTAAAGGTACGTACGGGATCTTTCCCTGACTTGTAGCCTGAGAAATATTCCTTTTTGACTTTAGTTGATTCGAATATATGAAACGTTCAACAACTAGTAAAGTGTTTAATTTAATAACCCAAGCCCAAACCAAATAAAATTCCAATAGGTTATGGTCTCAGTCTACTTTAGCTTATGAAGAGTATATATAGATAGTTCGTTAACGGAATAGACGAAAATTAATTTCACTGTGTTATGAAATTCCCAAAAAGAAAAATGGACAATTACTATTCCATTTTTTACAACTAAGGGGAATTTCTTGGAGTTTTATTCCTCCCTGAAGTCCTCATGTTGGCGGATTATGGAAGGCATCCATAAAAAGTACAAAATATCATCTGTATAGAATTGTTGGTAATTCAAATTTTACTTGTGAGAAGTTGTCTACTATATCTTGTCACAAATAGAAGTGATTTTAAATTCCCGTCCTTTACAGCCGATTTCTTCTGACTCTAACTATTTGACTTGCCAGACCGCTGGACATTTTTTGATAGGCGAAAGCCTAACAGCATTTTCCGAAAGGGGCGTCACCGAAATCCCTGAAAATCAACTATCTAGATTCATACAGTGCACTCAGGTCCATCAGTTATTCTGGTCCAAAGAGTATTTGAGTATTTCCAAGGCAAACAAAAATGGTTCAAGCGTTTTAAAAACTTAAAGGTAAATTATGGTTTTATTAAAAGAAGATGGAACTCGTCCATTAGAATGGCATCTGGCAAGAGTTATCGAAGTTATTCCTGGTCAAGACGAATCATTTGCCGAGTTGTTGAACTCCAAATTGATATCATTGTATATTCTTTATAATCAAAAATGTATTGCTGCAATGTGTAAACTCTATACTCCTCCATTTGCAGACCAAGTCTCTTCCAGCTGACCATTAAATCCATTCATACAAAAAAATTGGGTATACCTAAGATATATTTGAGCCAACGGACATCAAATATATTATAGATACTGGCACAAGTCTGAATTTCATACTATGCAGTCATTATAGAGCTGATTAACGACATATCCAATATAGCAGGTACTGCCACTAAAATATTTTCAAAACATAAATTTTTTGGTTGAGCTTCCAGGCCGTCATACTTGCGGTGTCGTGAAATCACCCTCTCGAGACTCTTCATAACAGAATACACATCATAAACTTAGATACCCTTTTTGTTTTTGAAATCCTGTTTTCCAGAAGATTTTCAGGAATAGAGCAACCGGGAATTCCTTGAAGTGGTAATTATTTTAGCGAAAGGATAGTATGCTAAACGAATGTTCTAGATAATGGTCCCAGAAGCAAGTAACAATAACTTTCATTGATAAAACTTTAAGTTGAGTCGGAACATTGGCCAAAATCAGCTCATTATATTACATGACAATCTGTGGAACGGTTGAAGTAAAGAATAATTTAAATTTGAAACCCTTCATAAAGATATTATTCTAAACATAAAAAAATACATAATGTTACGGAAAGCTTCAAGATTCGATCTAATCATCGAAGAAATCCTCTGCCACCTAAGGCTTTTCCTTTCAGTTTCTCTTTCTATTGTTGAAACATATGAAGCTCTTTATATGTAGACGAAAATAATCTGAAACCACTCTATCAGTTCGGCAACCTAGATAATCCATCGGGTATAGGGTAATTCCGGGAGAGATGGCGCGGCGGGTGAGATGGAGCAGTTCAATATCTCCCCTCCTATTGCCAAGCCGACTTCTCAGCAGTGTTGCCACAGGTGGCTCGTTCGAGCCAGGTCTGGCTCCTCGTTGACTCCTCTTTTTTAAAATTGGCTCGTTTTTAATATCTGGTAAATTTTTGTCAAAGTTGAGTATTTCTGAACTTTTTGAATTGAACTGAACGGTGTTGAGTGTTGGATTACTTCGATTGGATTATTTGAATTAGACGGGACGGGCGAGTGTAATTCGTGAACGCACCACCGCCGAACAAGAGAAATTACGAACGCACTCCAAGCAAACCGATCAGCTGACTGCCAGCTTTGTTCTTCGAAAAGTAAAATGTAAAATATTGGAAAGTTTGTTGTTGGTTATTGAAATTTTTAAATGTTGAATCTTGGTTATTGATAAATGCAAAAATACCTGCCTACCCTACCTTACAATGGAAAAGTAAGTTAATATTTTTAGACATTATTACCTTAAAAATTCTACGTTTTATATTTATCTTTTTAATGGTTTATTATAAGAAAACAAAAGAAAGAAGGAATTGGGACAAACAGTGAATTAGGACACAGTGAAATGAACATTGCAACTCCTGCTGTCGCTGTTCATTTGACTCAGACCATAGAAAAACCTATCATAAGGGAATCGGAATTTGTAGGAATCAATTCCTCACCGTCGGAATTTGAAGATAAATCATCGATAAGCGAACCAAAGCCAAAGAAGAGGAAATTATATAAGCACAAATATCAAGAAAAATGAGCTGCAACTTATCCTTGGTTAAGAAATGAGCAAGACAAAATATTTTGTAGTGTTTGTAATAGGTATTTAAAATGCAGTTTGTTTGATATTAAAAGACATGTTCTTACAGACTTACACAAGCGGAATGCTACCAAGTTAAAAAACGATCCAAAAATTACGAGTGTTTTGAAAAATGAAAATCTTTTACGAAAAAATCAACTTGTTAAACAAGCAGAATTAAAACTCTGTGTGTTCTTACATGAACACAATTTACATTTTTTACTAGCTGATCACTTACCTAGTTTTATAAGGAGTGTTTGTCCTGATTCAGAAATTGCCAAAAATATAAATTGTTCACGAACCAAGGCGACTTACATAACTAATGAATGTATAAGTATCGAACAGCTTAATAATATTTCAAAAGTGTTAAAAACAAATAAATTTTCATTAATCATAGACGCAACCACGCATATTAGTACAGAGAAGTTCCTGGTCTTAGTAGCTAGGTATTATAATGAGAATATTAAAAAAGTATGTGATAGTTTTTTTGGCTTACTAAAAATTAACAATTCGTCAGCTGAATCTATATATTTGTCCATTCTGGAATATCGAAATAGATATAAAATTCCAATTAATAACCTAATTGACTTGGCTGCTGATAATGCAGCTGTTATGAGAGGCAACAAAACGGGAGTGCAAGCCCGTTTCAGAGAAATTTTGCCAAATATGTTTTTTGTAGGGTGTACTTGCCACTCTATACATCTCTGTGCATCATCAGCAGCCAATGAACTGCCAAATATTGTTGAGGATTTTATTAGAGACTTGTATAACTATTTTTCTGATAGTTCTAAAAGGATGGATCACTTTGCCGAGTGCCAAGTGTTTTGCCAACTTAAACCGCATAAACTTCTACACCCAGCACAAACTCGATGGCTTTCATTACAAGCAGCCGTAGACAGAGTGTTAGAAAATTGGGAAGCATTAATCCTGTTTTTTACAAATGAATGCTTCAGTCAAAACTTATATGTTTGCAATAACATTTTAGAATCTTTAAAAAACCCTCTTTATAAATTATTTTTCTATTTTTTAAGCTACATTCTAGACATTGTTAATACAATGAACTTGGAATTTCAATCACAAAAAATTAAAATTCACTTGTTGCTTGGCAGAATCTCACATTTATATCGGAATGTTTTAAAAAATTACATGAAGGTGGACTATATTTTAAAAAACAAAGGAAATCTAAAATTCTAAAAAATATAGATCCCAAAAATCCACACAATTTTCGCCCTATTAAAGACATTTATCTGGGAACCAAAGTTGAAATTTTAATAGCTGAAAATCATCATATAAAAACCAGTGACATTGGAACCTTTCAAATGAAATGTTTGGAGTTCTACATAGAATTAGCCAAACAAATTAAAGATAGGTTTGATTTTGAAAATCCGGTCTTATCATTTATTTCGTGTTTTAATCCAAAAACCGCCTTGTCTGGTGAAATCAATAGTATTATAATTAATTGTAAATTTTTTTTCCTGTTAGTATTAGTTAAAGAAAAGTTAAATGGCGAATGATACCAGACATAGAAGAATTGCAAAAACTAACAATTTGGACATGCAATTATTTTGGGATAATGTTTTTGGCTTAAAAAATGCTTTAGATGAGCCAATGCTCCCTAATATAAGTTATTTTGTAAAAGGTATTTTGGCATTACCGCACTCGTCCGCAGCCGCGGAAAGAATATTTTCTCAATTGTTTTTATTAAAAACGAAAGTGCGTAATCGCCTAAGTATCGACACTTGCTCCAACATTTTACATACCAAAGAGTTGGTAAAAAATGACACCTGCTACTCTTGGACTCCGAGTCCTTCCTTATTAACAAGAAGTTTTAAGGAAAATATCATTACCTAAAAATAACAATTTTTATTCGTTTTTTTATCTATTATAATATGTATTTTATTACAGAAGTTCCTTTTTTGTTGTGATTTGTACGTTAACATAGGTAAAGAAAAATGTAATTTATTTGTTTTTTATTTTAAATATAAAAGCAGTTATTATCAATACTGTCTTAAGAAAGAATTTATGTTTTTGTTTTTTTAATTACAGACATTTATAAATATAAATATAGAGAAGATATTTTGTGATGTTTGAATCCTTATTTACCCCCTACCCCAAAAAACAACTATTACCTAATGATGTTAATTTTAATATCTACTTCGAATACATGACTAACACTCAAAAATATATATTTTCAAGAAATATTCAGTAGTAAATAACATTTTTGAAAAAGCTCGTTCTAGTATGAATTTGGCTCGTTTCCGCCACATCATCTGGCTCGAAAAAAAATAGGCATGTGGCAACACTGCTTCTCAGTCACGCTTAGATGTTTCTTGCGTATGGTTGCTATGTTTATTGTGCCGCGCTGTTGTAAAATTTCATCCACGAAGGTAAATAAAACAATTTTGTATTTAAATATGCTCCATATTTTTTTAACATTTTTACAAATTATTTATTTTTACACCTTGATACATTGTATTATTTTCGGTTTAGTATTTCCAAGGGGTAGCATCATTCTAACCTTGAAAATCATTAGTATACGCAGTAGGGAGCACGTGACTGCGCCATCTCACCCACTGATGTTGGGTTAGTTAGCGCGAGCCATCTCTCCCGAGATCAAAATTTTCCGTTTTTAATTTTGTTTTTTTTTATTACTTTTGTAGATGCCGACCACCTATAAACGTAAGGGAAGCTGCGCCAGAGCTACGTGGAGTGAAGAAGACTTAAAAATAGCTATTCAAGCTGTAAGCAGTGGAAATTTGGGAGTTAATGCAGCAGCCAGACAATTTAAGGTGCCTTGTACTACACTGCGGAGAAAAATAAGAACAGGAGTTACAAAAAATAAGCGCTAGGGGCCACAAGCAGTCATTGGGAAAGAAAATGAAAGAAAAATCGTTGCGCATATTAAAAAGATGCAAAAAAAGGGTTTTGCCCTAACAAGAACTATGGTGCGTATTATGGCTTATCAACTAGCTGAACAATTAGGCATTAAGCACACTTTCAACAGGAGAAACGAAAAAGCTGGCTTTGACTGGGTTATATCATTCTTGCGAGGTTATCCTGATTTGACTGTTCGGAAATCAGAGGGTGTTTCACTTGCTCGAGCACGTGGTATGAATAAAGAAGATGTTGCTAACTATTTTAAGTTACTGGGCAATATTTTAGAAGAACATGACCTGTTCAACAAGCCTGGACATCTGTATAACATGGACGAAACCAGCTTACAGTTAAACAACAGACCAGAGCATGTTATAGCGGAAAAAGGCTCCAAAATTGTAGCTGCAGTGACTTCAGGCGAAAAAGGGGAAACTGTTACGGTAATATCCTGCTGTAATGCGGAGGGTGTATTCATACCCCCTACGTGCATTTTAAATGGTAAAAATATGAAAAAAGAATATGAAGATGGTATGCCTCCTGCGGCCAAAATTTATATGTCAGAAAAATTGGCGTACATAAATACAACACTTTTTCTTAAGTGGTTGCAGTCGGAATTTGTTCCTCGCAAGTCTCAAGGTCCAGTGGTTCTTATTTTGGATGGCCATGCCTCCCACTGTTCTTCCGTAGAAGATTTCGAATATGCAGAAGCGAACGAAGTCATGTTTCTCTGTCTTCCCAGCCGTACCACACAATTTTTGCAGCCCCTCGATCGTGCATTTTTTAAGGCTTTAAAAAGTTATTATTATGCTGCCTGCAATTTATTCTTGAGAACTAATCCAACAACAGCAATCAACAGATTTCAGTTTGGGAAATTGTTAGCTGAAGCGTGGGAAAAAGCTGCCACAGTGAAAAATGCAGTTTCAGCTTTTATATCTACAGGCATCGCTCCATTTAAACCGAGCGCTATTCCAGAATATGCCTTTCTCAACAATGAAGAAGCTCAGGATGACATTAATATTGAAATTGTTCACACCGAGAATGATACTGATTCCAACGTAACGAAACGTAATGCTGAAACGCAATCTGCAGATATGGCAAACCTTGGCACAAATGAAAAATAAACTCCTGGTAAAATGTTAGACGTAATTTTTCCTATTCCTAGCACGTCTAAAGTCCATGAAGTTCGAAAACGTAGTCGACAGCTTGCAGAGGTCCTAACATCTCCTGAAAATATTTGTAAACGAAAAGAATTTGCTACGAAGAAAGCTGAGTTTAATCGACATAGAAAAAAAGAAACAAAGCAAAGTGAAAACAAAGAAACGGCACAAAATAGATAGCGATATTTCCTCCAATAGCGACGAAAGCATTATTTTAGAAAACGATTCAGACAACGGTACTGACGGTGAAAATGATTGCATTAGTTGCGGAGAAAATTACGAAAAAACTACAAGCAAAGAAACCAGTCTTCTTCTGCAGTGTCTTGGTTGCCAAAGATGGCTGCATAAAGGTTGCACCACGTTTACAAATCATTGTCCGCGGTGTGGAAGAAAATAAAATATTGTCATGTAATATTCGGCTTGTTTCTTGTTCTTATTTGTTATGTTTTAGGTATATAATCATTTTTTAGTTACCTATATATCGTTTTATAATTTTTGTAACATTAGTAACCATTAAAGGTCTTCGTTATTGTTTATTTTTTAGTTTGTCAACGTTTTTCTTTCTATATTTTGTGTGCGCCATCTCACCCATGACCATAGATTGAGTTAGTTTTTTGCTGGAATATTTAGAATTTTTATTATTTGGCAAAAAAACTTGAAAATAGAAAAGTTTCCCATCTTACTTTGTGCATTTAGTCATGGATAACGTTCATTACTATGAGAGACTTTATATTTTGGAATATATTTTGATTTATTAAAAAAATTGAAAAGGTGTGCCATCTCTCCCGGAATTACCCTATAAAATAAAAAATTTGATACAATCATTTGATGAAATTTAGCTTAAGTGACTAGAAAAATCAAAATGAATTATTTAAAAATGTTGAAATTACTGATAAATATTTATAATATATCAGAATCAAATTTAAAAGAAATCAATATAGAAGTGCATCATGGAAGTATGTCCTGCAATATTATATCAATATGTTGATAGACACTGCTACTGTTGGCTCTAACGGCTGACCAGAAAACAGTGGCTTTTCCTTAAAATAAATGTTTAAGTTGCCAAACTAGAGTTTCGCTCCCTAAATCTTAATTCTTTTATGTGTATAGAAATATCTTGTTATAATATCTCTTATTGGACGAATCTATCGAGTTAGACATTGAAAGGCTATACAGGGTGTCCCGGGACTAATGGGAAAAAAGTCAGGAGCGTATAATCTGAGCCAAAATAATGTTAGTACTTCATATAAACTTTTTCTATGGAGGCCCTCGTTTTCGAGTTATAGGCCTCTAAAGTATTAATTTTGAATTTGGTTTTTATTTTTACTTTTTGTACTAGTTATTTGATCTTTATCAAATTTACGGCAAAGCTATAATGTACGTGTATGTTTATTTTGGAGAGGTAAACAGATTTACAGTACTGCCTTGAAGCCAGGGACGGACTACTCGCAATGGTTAGTGATCCAAAAAATTTGCAGGGATGGCACACCCTGTATGAAATCATCGAAATTGACTTCTCCACACATTAAGCTAACGAAAAGGTACTCTTGTTAGAATTCGATAAAATAAGCCGTTTGGATAATATTTACAGTTTTATTAATGCACTACGTACAAATCTACCTGACTAACTTATTAATACGATGTCCAGGATTTACTTCCTTTTAATCAAAATTACGAACATAACATTATTAAACCATTAAGAAAACCTCAAAAAACACAAGTTATAAACATTAGACTAACACTAATTCCTAAACAACAACAAAAACTAACGTTATTCTAATAAATGTTCAATATGAGCTCCTCCCATTTCCACGCACATTCTAAGTCTACGAAGGTTGTTTCTTTGCACTTGAATGAGCAATCCCACATTATTTCTAATAACATTGCAGTGTAACACAATTCTGTCTATTAAATCTTGTCTTGTTTGCACAGGTGTTGCGTATACCTTACTTTTGAGATAACCCTAGAGAAAGAAATCCATAGGATTAACGTCTCCTGATCGCGGTGGCCATTGAAAAGGGCCTCCACGACCAATCCATCTATTAGGAAACCTTGTGTGTAAATGCTGTCGTACATCTAAACTGAAATGAGGAGGGGCCCCATCATGCATGAACATAAATTCCTACGAGTTTGTAGTAGCACATCATCAAACAGGTTCCATAACTAATTTTGCAAAAACTCCAAATATCTCTGACCAGTCAAAGTACCGTCAATAAAGTATATGGCTCTATCAAATGATTGCCAACTATTCCTGCCCAAATATTAACCATGAATCGATGCTGGCTCCTAGGTTGGATAATGCCATGTGGATTCACATCATCCCATAAATGCATATTATGAGAATTTATGATTCCATCTCTGGTGAAACCGGATTAGTTCGTAAAGAGAACGTTACTAATAAATGTATTGTCTGCTTGTTGTTGTCGCAGAAACCACTGGCTATACTCAAGTCGTGCAGGATAATCAGCCACTGTCATACTGTGTACTTTTTTCATATGAAAAGGATATAACAGCTGTTCTTTTAGGACGCGATGAACAACTAATTTCGAGACGTTATGTTCTCTTGATACTTTTAGAAAACTCGTTGATGGTTCATTATCAACTGCATTTAACAAGTCTTGTTCAACTGCCACAGTACGTATGCTTCGTACTGGACCTTCCCCACCTTTTTTTGGCAAAAATATTCCTAAAATTAAAAATTTTGTTTTGTATACATAGAAAATTACATTTACTTATTCATACCTGTTTCTCGTAACCTGAGATCAATACACTCAAACATTCGTCTGTCTGGCAATGCTCTGTTTGCAAAATGTTCTTCATAAAGCCTTCTGGCCTCTAAACAGTTTCGAGAAGCCAGTCCATACATTAGATGCATATCTGCGTACTCGATAAAAGCGAATTTTGCCATTGTAACTGTTAAATTAAGGGCTTATGAATTATTGACAAGTACTGACTACGAACTATTCTATACAACGTTTGACAACTAATCCTATGGTAACTTGATAAACGGTAAAAACACTTATAAAAAGTTTTTACCAACTTTCGAATTAATAAGTCGTTAATGTTTTTCATCTTCTGCTATTATTTTTTTGTAGTACTGTAGGTAAATCTTGGACATCTATTAATAAGTTACGTTTTACCTCGTTGTGTACTTATAAAAATGGTGAATGCGTAAATTGGTACGTAGTGCATGAATAAAACTGTAAATATTAGCCAAACGGCTTATTTTATCGAATTCCAACAAGAGTATCTTTTCGTTAGCTTAATGTGTGGGGAAGTGAATTTCGATAATTTCCTACAGGGTGTGCCATCCCTGCAAAATTTTTGGATCACTAACCATTGCAAGTAGTTCGTCCCTGGCTTCAATGCACTACTGTAAATCTGTTTACCTTACCAAAATAAACATACACATACATTATATCTTTGCCGTAAATTTTATAAAGATCAAATAACTAGTACAAAAATTAAAAATAAAAACCAAATTCAAAATTAAAACTTTGGAGGCCTATAGCTCGAAAACGAGGGCCTGCATAGAAAAAGTTTATATGAAGTACTAACATTATTTTAGCTCATATTATACGCTCCCGACTTTTTTCCCATTAGTCCCGGGACACCCTGTATAAATATGTTTGATAAACTATCCGTCTTAATATTAACACCCCTCAAAGCGATTAGAACTATGTTCAGAAGATAAACAAACGATCACCCCCTCGGGTTACGCCCTATTAGTGTCGTCCATCCCCATGTCCTTTAACAGAGAAAAAAATCCAAAAAGAAGCAAGAAGCGTCTGCGTTCTACGAAACTTCGACAAGACGGTGGCCCGGAAACGAACTATTAAGCGATGAAACGGCGTCATCGGTCCCCCGGTCGTCAAAGGGTGTTTCGCGCGTGCCACTAGCGCCTCACGATTGGTCATTCGAAGAGTGGCGCGCGTCTTATTGGCGGCGCGTGCCCTTTATGTTAATCTGTCGGCCTTGCAGATGCGGATGGATGAATTATTTGGTACTTGAGGTCGAGTAGCGAGAGCTCGAGGAATGTATTAATTGTGTTACAGGCACGCGTATTCGAAACCCGATTTATTGTTGATGGAAACAGCTTGTTTTATGAAAAAAATAATGCAATTAAATATTAACTAAAATTACACGTATTAAGTGTTATGAGACAAACAAGTCAATAACTAAGTACTTAGAAAATTATATTGGGGGACGTTGTTCCACTAAATTAATTGAAGTGACCCATTATGAAAAAAAGGAGATTCGTACTAACAATTTAGATAATAGAACTTTTTATTTGTTTATCATTATTAACTATTTAGGTATTTATTAAACTACAAACTCTTTTAGCTTAACTAACCTAAGTTGTAAACAAACGCATCTAAACAATAGTCCAGTAAATGAAGACAAAAAGTTGGTGTAGCCTCCGAATTTTTTCGTTCTGAACCGATTTTTATGCAAATTTAGAATTAAGCTTATTTTACCCTCTACATCAAACCTAATGTACTCCGGATGTATGCTTTTTATTTTTAATGGGTGAAAACCACCCTTTATGTTAAAAAATTAGATTAAAATCATATATAGGTAGAATAAATATTATTTTAGATTATGGACTGTAATTTACATAATTTGTAATACATTTCAAAAAAATTGTTTTTTTATGTTAGAAATTTATTATGGTGCATGTATCATGTATTAAAACTTTTTTAAAAGTTAGTGATGTAATTAATAATCGAATACAATAACTCCCTTAAAAATACCCCTAAATGAAAATTAATAATATTTTTTAAGATTTTAAAATGGTTTGATAGTTTCTGTAAAATAAATTTATATTTTTTATTATTAACTGTGTATAATGGAAGTTATAACATCTTTTAAACCCTTAAAAACCACCCCTAGGTAATAACCAAATAAAAAGAAAAAAATATTTTTTAAATAATTTAAAATTAATTATGATGCCTCCTCTTTTAAATCACTTTTAATGACAAAAAATATACATCCAACATAGATAAGTTAACTTATTAAAATATTGACGGAAAAAAATAAAAGTATTATATGTACATTATAAAAGAAATGCCTCTCTGCAGTAGCTCTCTCGTATAACACATACAAACAGGCATATTGCTCTGCTCCGAAAATTATATCGAAAAGGTATGGTTGGTTTTTCGATGATAACTTTTTTAATTTTAAAGCTACGAAATTGATCCAAAAACCATTTTGCAGGGAATTTCAACACCTACAAGTTTTGTAAACTTTAATATTTTCTATGTAGTTGTTTTTGAAAATTCTGAAGTTAGAGGGATTGAAAAATATGGCCCTCGCTCTCATCTGCAAACTTGTATCAGCGGCATCTCCGTTAATTTTTTTCGTACAGCAATAAAAAAAATATTGTATAATTTTTTTCTTATTTTTGAGTATTTTTCGTATCTTTTTCATTTTTAAAATCATTTTCAAAGATTCATAATTTTTTTTTCATTTATAAAGTTATACTTTAAAAAATATGCATGAAAGATCTCTGTAACTTGCGGAAAATATTGTAAGTATGTAATTAAACTAAATTACAAAATGATTACTTTTAATTAATATTTTCTTGAAAAATTCATCTCTTTGTACTGATTTTTTTCTCGGAAAAGCGAATAGGCAGTTTTATTTTTATGATAACTTAGTTAATTTTTATGCTAACGACTTAAAATCAAGTTCATTTTAAAGATATTTTATAGCTCTTTAAAAATGTAGGGGATCGATTTCTTTAAAACTTCAACTTTTTAACTTATTTTATGTAGAATTGTTTACAATCAGTTTCCAGCAAAAAAAGTTCTCTACAATCAGATCTATTTCACCACCTATTGCATCTAAATAAATAAAAAAGAACCAATCGTTTCCTTTTTTAATAAGCTACATTTTCATTCTAACGTTTTCTTCACATAGGATGTCAATTTTCCGAGTTATTTGGTAAAAACTGCTGAAAAATGTGATCTTTCTAATGAAAAATGAACATTTCCAATCCCGAATAACTCGAAGGGGTGGCTTCCACCCCCTGAATAAAAGCATAGCTCGGCACCATATTAGGTTTGTTTTTTGAGATATTTTCTACTTACTGTTCGAGTTTTACTTCAATCGGTTCAGAACGAAATAATTTCCAGGGAAAACCTCTCATTCACTGGACTGCAAAGATTGATAAATAGATGTGAGGTGTCCGTGCCATATATTTCCACATCACTCTTAGGGAAGCGGGACACCCCCAGAGCTTAGAAATAGCAGTATGTGACCACGCAGTACTAATCGCTAAGACCACTTTTACTTAATGTTTTCGGGGTCGCTGAATACGAATATGAAATTATTTTTACGATAAAATTGGGGGAACATAGAAAAAACGGCAATTTCGGGTAAAATTGAGACAATTGAATTTGGCGTTTTTCTGTGTTCATCTCGCTATATCTTCCACATTTATCAATATATCATTATGAAATTTTTTATGACTATTGCGTATCTAAGGATCTAAACAACAAGCCTACTCCGAAAATTCTGCGACAATTTATACTTGAACAGTAAATTTACAATTGTTTACTTTTACGTGTTCCGAGTTTTGTCGTACAAATGCAAAAGTTGTGTTACGAAGTTTTGAATTTCTAAAAACTAATTATCCAGTATTAAAATGCAATACCTGAAGAAGTTTTTGGGAAAGTTTCAGATCTAAATATTGAAAAGAAAAAAAATATATGCTATTTCAAAGTCGAGCGTAACGTGCGGCTGCACGGCGCGCTATAGCACAAAGATGCTGATACTCGCTTAATATTTCATGTACAACGCATTCAACGCAGAATGAGTGAAAACCAGTTAACAATTGTAGAATCTCAATATAGACGTTTTTTTATTACTACTATTTCATTTTGCAAGTTTCGAGAATAGACCTCAGCTATGGTTTTTCACGGCAAAAATATCCGTACGCACTGATTTCAGAAGGTATATAACTATACTCGATAGTCGAAATTCTGTAAAGTGACTCATCGCTCTTACTGTCCATAAAATCAGTTGCAGAAGCGAACTTCATGAGCGCATCATTTTTGAAGGGTTCTTAAAAGTCCTAAATAAAAAATAAATAGTAAATGTTCTTGTACGCTCTGGCGTTTAAATTTGAGAGAACAGAAATACGAAATTATTATGGTAGGTATCATTATGTATATACAGGGTGTTACCAAGAATAATACACATTTTTAAGGATGAGCTATAATAAGATGTATATAAAAAAGTCGATAGTCGAAATTCTGTAAAGTGACGTCATCGGTTATCTACCGATTTAAAGTGAACTCCATGAGCGTATCATAGTTTAAGGGTGCGAATACTGAAATATCTGGAATTTCAATTTTTAACATTTGAAATAATAACTTATCACAAGTTGTTCATAAGTAAGTTAAAACAAAATAAAAAAATGTTTCAAAGTCAATTCCAACTTACTACTACTAAAACTAAAAAAAAGTTGTTTGTCAAGACCAAAATAAATTACCAATAAGTATAGGTATGTTGCGAGGTCACTTGTAAAATGTCTGACCAACTGGAAGCGGTATCACTCCCTGACGACTCCTCAGAATCATCGCTTTCTCCTCCTATATCGATAATGAGTGGTTCCGTTATTACTTCTACACGTATGTCTAAATCCCAAAACTTTATTTCTTCTTTTAATACGTGTTGAATACATTTACGCCAACTCTCAGCAGTAACGGTATGCAGCGCCTCGTCAAACAGTTTCTCAACGTCAGCCATTTTGAATGTACTGTTTTTTCTCGCAACATAATTTTTCACTTGGGCCCAAACCAGCTCGATGGGGCTTAACTCACAGTGGTAGGGAGGAAGTCTAACAACTGAGACGTTGAAATCTTTCGCCATTTCATCGACAACGTACTTAATATAACTGCTTTTATGTTTCTGTACAAGAGATAATAATTCAACTTTTAGCATTGCCTCGTTGTGCGGAATGCTTTTACTCTCTAACCAATCAATTATAACCCTCTTGCGGCTAGCTGAAGTAGGTATTTGCTCCAGTCGACGAGAGTGGTATGAAGCATTATCCATAACTATCACTGAACCAGGAGTTACCTTTGTTAAAATTGATCTAAACCATGTTTCAAACCGGTTACCATCCATCTCTTCATGGTAATCGACAGTTTTTTTGGACTGAAAACTTAGTAATCCACCTTCTACAAATCCTTCCTCGCTGCCAATGTGAGTGATAATCAGTCGACGTCCTTTCCCAGAGGGAGCTTTTAAACCGGAAGAGAAACCCTCCATAAAGGCTTGTCGATTGCTTCGTATATTCATGTCTTGCCACACTTTTGACACAGTGTGGCCTTCATTTAACCATGTTTCGTCAAGATAATATATGTGCCGTCCTTCGTTACGAAACTGTCGTATCTGTTTTAAATAATTTCTCCTCCATTCCACAATGTCATTTCGTTCAATTAAGGCACTGTTTCTACTTCTTGTTTGGTAACGAAAATTCATTAATTTTAAAGTTCGTCTCAAAACTTTATCACTGATGTTTGGTAAAGTATCATCAGCTTCTATTACCTTGCTCAATTTAGCTACCGAGGGGATTTCATTCCTAAAATAAAAAGAATGTATTTCCCTACGTATAGCATTCCGTGTTTGGTCGTCCAAAACAATTTTCTTTCTTCCCCTACTTTCCGGTTTACAGTTTTCACCTCGTTCTCTTGTCAAAGATCCGTCCCGCGATTTCTTTAGAATATTGTATATAGTACTCTCAGAAACTTTAGTTAAATAACTGCACTTAATCACAGCGTCACTAACACCCAACTGTTTGTCCATGGCACGCAGTCCTTCGTACACATTTAATATGAGGACTTTTTCTTCCCGAATTAAATTGTTACGACGCCGTTTTTTATCGCCAACACCGCTACAATCCGCCATTATTGTCACTAAATATACCGATATAAATATTACAATAAATACCAATAATAACCGATTTATCACACAAAACCACAACACAAATACTGATGTTACGCTCATGAAGAGAATAAACACCTCACATAACTGTTTACTATCACTGTCTCATTCGCGTAGCTCGATCTATCTATCTCGTTCTCAAAGCCGGAACATTGAAGCGACTCTCCAACATTGTCAAATCGGCGAGTTTTTCACAACAAACTTTGCGTTCAAGAAATATACATAAACACTTTATTTCACATTTCAAGTAAACTAATTATTATTAGTCTGCTTGAAATTTGAAATAAATATATTAAATTGGTATTGACTTAATTACATTGCATCTTTTGTACCTGAAATATTGACACAATGGATTTGAAGTGTATTTATAAAATACAGCATTTCTCTCTAGAATACATATGGCAACTGCGCTTTAACCAAAGTGTTGATTAGATAGCTCTGACTCACTTTACACAATTTCGACTATCGAGTATATTCATAGTTTAGCACAAAAATTAAGAAAAAATATCTGTTCGTCGTTGTTAGCTGCACACGCTCTAACAGGCTGTGATACTAATTCATCGTTATTTTACATAGGCAAGATCAAGGTGAATGCAGCATTACGACTTATGTCAGACGAGGAATTGACTAATTTAGCTACAATAACCGACTTAGACATTCATGTTGCTCAAGAAGTCGTCAGTACATTCAGATCTTATTTGTACGACCCAAAGAAAAAGTCAAAAGGTACACGAAACGATATAAATTCATTAATATATCATTTAACTATCGAAAAGAACTCTGAAATCGCAAAACTTCCTCCATCTGAACCCGCGATGCATAAACACATTTTAAGAGCTCTTTGGCAAATCAATGAGTGGAAACAAGCAATCGAACCTCTAATCATTTCCAAAGATGTGACAGAGTTTGGCTGGGTGGTAGAAACAGGTAGATTGAGTTTCGATTATTACGATGGACCCACTGCTATGGAAATACTACAACAGTACCTTTGTTCGTGCACTGGCAAAAATGCTTGCGAAACTGACGTTTGTCCTAGTAGACAATCTAATTTGAAGTGCTGTGATGTTTGTAGTTGTAATGATACATGTGTAAATAAAGAAGTGATTGTAAATACAGATGAAATAAATGAAGATTTTTAAGATATTTTAATGGTTTTTATTTTAATTGATATATTAAAACCGTATTTCGGACGCATGTAAAGTTCCGACTCGGATAGTCGCTGCTCGTGCTATAGCGCGCAGTGCAGCCGCACGCGACGCTCGACTTTGAAATAGCATATCTTTTTTTCTTTTCAATATTTAGATCTGAAACTTTCCCAAAAACTTCTTTAGGTATTGCATTTTAATACTGGATAATTAGTTTTTAGAAATTCGAAACTTTTGCATTTGTACGACAAAACTCGGAACACGCAAAAGTAAACAATTGTAAATTTACTGTTCAAGTATTAATTCTCGCAGAATTTTCGGAGTAGGCTTGTTGTTTAGATCTTTAGATACGCAATAGTCATAGAAAATTTCATAATGATACATTGATAAATGTGGAAGATATAGCGAGATGAACACAGAAAAACGCCAAATTCAATTGTCTCAATTTTACCCGAAATTGCTGTTTTATCCATATTCCACCAATTTTATCGTAAAAATAGTTTCATATTCGTATTCAGCGACCCCGAAAACATAAAGTAAAAGTGGTCTTAGCGATTAGTACTTCCGTGGTCACTGTAAGGTCAATTTGGGGGTGCGTCCCGCATGCCTATCTTTGCAAACGAGTTCAACATCACTATATATCTACCTATAATCGAACACAACATGTAGTTTCAGATCTGCATCCGATATCAAGCAATAAAACGAGTGACCTAACTTTTATTCTCACTAATACGGAAGACCATTACCACCCACTAATAGGTAAAAGCAACGTCTATTCATAATCTATTTATCCTCCAATAAGCGAATAAGCATATTGTCCCGAGAGGCATAAGCTTTTTCTCGTCCGGAATTTATAGGGAACGGAGATCTTTGAATTATTCAAATAAGCTTTTTCATTTTCATTGTGAAGCCTTTGCCAAGCAAGTAGAAAATGGAAATATATCTGAAGTGTCTGGTAATTCAGGTAGGGCAGATGTGATACGTACAGAAGTTATAGATAGTTCTGATTACAGATGAGACACTGATTGTGGTGCCATCTAAAAAGCCTGTCGACTAAACAATTGAGTGATGTTAGAAACATTTCTGTAATTTTCGGTTTTGGCGGTATATTCAAATTTACTGTATTTTAATTATTTTATTTCAAAATAGTCATTTATAGTCCATCATTTGACATTTCATTCAATTTAACTGGATAATGATTACATGTTGAGTAAAATTAAATGAAATATCAAATGATGGACCATAAATGGTTAAATTGGAAAAAATAAAACAATAATCATATAAACAGTTTATTTATTTATTATTTCACTCCTATGAACACACAGAGCTGGACAAACTACTAGAGTATAACTGTTAACTACTTAATCAAAAAAAGTGTTAGCAATGAGTAGTTAACTACTATTTTTGGCAACTTTCTGTGAAAGAAAATGTTTGAGTAGGTATAATTACCGTGACTGTTAGAACAAAAGTAATTAAAATATCTTTAAGGAAAAAGTAGTTAACTACTGCCCAGCTCTGTAGATACAAGGTGCGAAATAATTACATATAAGAGTGCTAAACACTAAACAGCACTTATGACTGTACAAAATTGAAAATAATAGTTATATCTAGCATTTCATTTCCACTTGAAACACATTTTTATTTCTTTACTGGAAGTATTAAATAGGTCTGTGAGCCGATATAAAGGAGTACATTTTCTAATTGAAAATATTTTTTTGTTTTTTGGGCGATTCAATTTCTTTTTGCAGGGCTAATAACCTAACATGTCCTCAACATGACTGTAAATTTGAAAGGAAAAATAATGTACAGGGTCGGACTTATGAAAAAATTATATAACAGTGCATTTGAGCTCGTTGTAAATAAAAACTGTCTTAGCCAAAATTGTACTAATATACTTTTTCGGTAGATAAACTATCCACAACACTTTTTCCTTTAAAATTTACAGTCATGTTGAGGACATGTTAGGTTATTAGCCAAGAAATTAAATCGCCCAAAAAACAAAAAAAAGATTTCCAATTAAAAAATGTACCCCTTTATTTCGGCCCACAGTGTATATCACAAGCTTAAGCCTAGTATATTTGTATATTTGTACATTTAAAAGCATTCGGTTCTTATGAAACCGTCGCATAAGGCAGTTTAAGTTACTCTGCAGTTCCTGGCAGTCTATGATTGTTAAAATGTTTCTTAAGGGCTCATAAAAATCTTGTGGAAGTCCTTTCTCGTTTCTGGTAAATAACAACAAAAAATAAGTAAACACACAAATATGTTTGAAAATTTATATCAACAAAAGAAAACAAAATGCGCTTACTATTAAAATAATAAGTTTACACAACATGTTTTTGTACTAAGCCAAAGAAAATATCAAAAAATGTTTGAATGTTTCTGGCTCATTAGCCGTCCTAAGTACGGTATAACCATATAAGGGTGTAAAACTGGAGCAAAGCTGTTGATCGTAACATGGGAAAAAACAAAGCAACGGATTTCAGCATATCACGCGATATTCGTACATCTTCTTTGTTGTTTACTCTGGATCGGAAGGTTCGGGCAGGGGGGCTATATGCGCATCCGTGTCGATGTTGTTTGTTGTCCCGAAAACTGGGGATTTTCTTATTGAAGGCACTAATGTGCGCTTGATTTTCTGTTGAAATCCATTGTTTTGTGTTTTCCCATGTATCGATCAACAGCTTTGCTCCCAAGTTTTACACTTTTATTTGGTTATACCTCAGATTAATACATCAAAAAGATACATTTGTTTACATTTAAAAGTGAACCCAACATTACATCACATTCTAAGGTAACTTGCCGACGATTTGCCAAATTTCTTACTATTCCTTTGTATTGAATTTTAGGACACGATAGAACCGCGCAAAATAAAAAGGTACTTTCAATAAATTATATGAAAACGACTTTAAAATAATTTTCCTAAGTAGTTTATGTAATAAAAATATGTTTTTGTTTGAAACGTTTGAGGTTTGAACGAAACAAATATCTGTTAATAATTTTGTCTATGTGAAATATGGCAACACCGAGAAAGGGGCGGAAACTATTTTACTATGAACTTTCGACGTTCCTAGTTTATTGAAACTCGTGTGTTCGTCTTTTCAAGTGATATTTGTGTGGTTTTGTGTGTGCGTACAGACATTATAAAAAACAATATTTTGTAGTATTACTCTGAGGGTTATACCGTACTGAGAACGACTAATGAGCCAGAAACATGCATGTCTGCGGTTACCACTCTGTTTCAGTAGCCCTTTTTTTTGACGTGAATTACCCAAGAATCTCTTTGTAGAGAAAATCATGTCAATATTCAAATAAATCAAAACGAAACACGAATTAGCTGAATTAATTGTAATTGTTACAAAATTGAATACAAGAATTGAGTTATTATAATATTTTATTGCTTCTTTCAAATTATGAACGATAAAGTATAATAAACGAGGATTTACCTTGATTGAGATGAGATTTTATGATGTATAGTATACATCTTCAATAGGAAACATATCGTGTTGAGAGTCTTATAAGGATCCATAAATTGAAAACCTATAACAGAAAATAATTATTAGTAAACGTGGGGCATTAAAATTTTAAAGTTTTAAAACTGTAAAAAATTTCAGAATTAATTATTTACTTAGAATATAAAAATAATCATATGGAAAGCAAGTAGGAACAGAAGGAGGATCAGATGAAGAACGAGAAGTAAGGAGACAAAGAGTAGGAGATTTTCAAGTGAAATACATGGAATAGACCTTTAGGGGTAATCAGGGAGATGTAACAGAAGAAGAACAGGAGAATAGGAGACAGCAAGAGAGGCAGAAAAGAGCAAGTAGAGAAGATCATTTAACGGAATTTTTTATTAATATGACGTGAAGATGGACGCGATAAGAGGAGATATGATTAACATAAATGGGAAGATGGACAAGATGAATGAAGAAAATAGGGATATCATTAACATGAATGAGACTATCAATAGAAAATTCGATGATGTTGAAAAAAAGCAGTAATAAGTTGGAAAAGAAAATAGATGAAGTGATAATGGAAAGCTTAAAGGAGATTAAGAAACTTAGGGAGGGAATAATTAATTAAGAAGATTAAAGGCATATAGACATTGTAATAACTAGAGAATATGCTAGGGAGATTATTCGTTGTTTACATGAAGAAAATGGACATATTGGAACAAGAAAATTATGGATATTCTTTAGGGAGAATTATATATCAAAGAAGGATTTAAGTATAGGAAAGGAAATACGTAAATATTGTAAGTTTTGCCAAGTAGCAAAAGAAAAGAATTATCGTAATTATATGACTGCGAAATCAATTATTGCTGATAAACCATTACAGATAATAGCGATTGATTTAATAGGAAATTTAATAATAAGTACAATGGAAAATAAACATTTATTTGGTAATGGTGGATGTGTATAGTAAATATGTTAAAATGTTGCTATGTAAGCGTACGAATGGGAAAGTTCTAAACGAATGCTTAAAACATACATCGAAGAAATTGGAAATCCAGAGAGAATTATACTTGACCATGCAGAATTATACTTGACCATGCAACATATTTTGCGAGTGAAAGAGTCAGCCAATGTTGTAATAGCATACAAATAACATTACAATTCAATAGTATAAAAAACAAGTCTCGTTTCATTAAGCTTAGCGAATATATTAAAAATACATGGATTTCATTTTAAGCTGTTATCGGATACACCGTATATTCAAGATTTTGTCCTCAGTAACTATTGAATGTTCACAAACAAAAAAGATTAACTGTTTCACAATAAAAATTTCCTATATGATTATTAGAAATTTTTTGGACTGATTGATGTATCGAGACATAATTATATTATGCTGATGAAGAGAGGAACGAACATTTCTGTCTTCATTATTAGACCAAAAAATCTGTTGTAAGCAAATTTGTTACGTTTTCGGTTGTGATTGATATTATTTTTTGATTATTGAAGAAACTTTGAAAGATAACGTGACACTGAAAATTTATAAACACAAATTACATTCATAAGTATATACCTATAATTCTTTGGGACACCTTGTATTTTTAATTCATTATTTACACATAACCTTAGTGCGCACATGACTATACGGAATAGTTTCATGAAACTTCAGCGGCGTTTTTTCAACTAAAAACTGTGCAAATTACGAAGACCCCCAAAAGCTCCGACATTCCAACATTACGTGTAGGCTCTCGTATCAATACCACTTTTTGACGACGACCACATATTTTATTCTTGCGATTGATGTTCTGAAAACTGTTGACTCGTGCACGTTGCCGATGTGAGATAAGATAACGCCGTACCGGCCAGGATGACTGAAAAGGGCAGATATTATTTTATGTTTTCGGGCTCTATCTCATTTCTTAATCAACCCTAATTAGGTAGGTTGGAAGGCGGGTGCCAACTTGATGAGCACGTTAATGTACCTTTGGGTATTTCGTTACACAAAAGTAATTAAGAAGTTACATTTATTACATTAATTTGAAGGTATAAATGAGTGTTTTCTTTATCAAAAAATGATGTTCATAGGAATATAGTTTTGATACTACATTTTTCAATAATAGGTATGTAACAGTCAGAAATATTAAATAGAGAGAATGAGAACGTGCAGCGGGAGAAGCTTACAACCCAAAATAGACATAACGACGAAGAGATATCACCACCATCGAGAGAGGAAATCTCAGAAATAATGCAGAGACAAAAGAACGGCAAATCTACTGCAGAATACGAAATAGAACCAGAGCTGATAAAATTCGGCGGAGACGCACTACAGACGAAACTCTACCATTTGATATCGAATATATGGGAACAAGAGACAATGCCAGAAGCATGGGAAACCTCAATAACGGTACCAATTTACAAGAAAGGGAAAAAGGACGAATGCAGAAACTATAGAGGGATCGCGCTACTGGACGCAGTGTATAAAATAATGGCGAAGATCATAGAAAAAGGGTGAAAAAAATGTGGAGAAAACTTGATCGGATACCATCCGTGCGGATTCAGATCTGGAAGATCAGTCATGGACTCTGAAGTAAACGCAAAGAATGGGGTACAAATACGATCTACCAATCTATGCCATTTTTATAGACTTCCAAAGGTCGTATGCCTAATAATATCTAAGCTTCAATATTTGTAATATCATATCTTCTTCTTTTTTCTATTAACATATTTTAGCCCTTTAGCCTACCTACGTACACATTTGTGTACAGCGCTTTCAATGCTTTTGTAGCAGTAAACTACAATAATTTTTTACATTTGCTCCCAACGTCCACATTCATGTAGGAGTTAGGGATCACTCAAGGACGTACAGTTCCATCTGAACCGGCAAACGATAAATGTGAGTTGGAATGAAATGGAGTAGTAACTGGTTGCTAGTGAAGACGTATGCAGAGGTCGCTAGATATATTTCATTTGACTTATCAGAGTGGTCTTTTTAGTTGTCAATTTTATATTTCGTTTATAAGAGCTGTTTTTTCACGTTCAGAGTGAGATAAAGACAATTTGAGTGATAGACTTTAATATTGGTTACTTCGAAGTTGTGTACACAATTGTGCACTGCAGTAGTAAAGTACTGTAAGGTATGCCTAACCTCAAAAGATTCTTTTGGTTGATTTTTTTATTTTTTTATCAGCTTTAGACTCTAGTATGGCAGGAAATAAACCTCTTACGGAAGCGCAGCCGCTGGAGTATATAGATGCATTGTCAGATATCGAAGATTTTGACAACGCAGGTGATTTTGAAGACGATGAATGGAAAAATAATGAAAATGCCAGTGATATTTCACTTTCGGAAGAAAAAAATCATGAAGAGGCAGAGCAGATGGATATTTCAAATCATGTTGAAATTGAAGCTACATCTATACTTCCTACATTGGACACGGTGAGAGCTGGTACCAGTAAGTCATGTACTGCTACAGTGAAATGTGTAATAAGGGAAGAGTTTTTCACTGCAAATAATTTGACAAGAAAAGCAGATATAAAATGGATGAAAAATGTCACATATCAAACACCACCAATTACATGGTTTCGCATACCACTCCAGAAGTTGTAGATTTGGAAAACCCTACACAATTTTTTTATCAGTATTTTATAAGTGAACTAATTGATTGCATGGTTGAAAACACGAACTTGTATGCAGTTCAGCAAGGATCCCGATTTCAGACGATAAATGCAGCTGAGATGAAGGTATTCATAGGTGTACACATATTGATGGGTAATATCCGCTACCCAAGGGTACAGAATTATTGGGGGGCTAGTTTACAGGTGCCCATCATAGCCAATAGTATGTGCCGTAATAATTTCTATAAATTGAGGCAACAACTCCATTTTGTAAATACGATGATGGAAAAGCCTAATAATAACGACCGTTTTTGGAAAGTCCGGCCCCTTTTCAATTCTATTCGGAAGAAATGTTTGAAACTTCCTTTAGAAAAGTGTCTGTGTGTAGATGAACAGATGGTGCCTTTCAATGGTAAGATTGATGTGAAACAATACGTAAAAGGGAAGCCGTGTCCTTGAGGCATCAAGATCTTTGCACTTTGTGGCGCCAGCGGCCTGCTGTACGCCTTGTTATTATATCAAGGGTCTACAACCGAGTTAGACGAAACTTTCAAGAAGCATTTGGGATTAGGTGCTGCAGTAGTGTGGAAGTTGGCAGAAAGAATTTCAGAACAAAATGTGCAACTATATTTTGACAACTATTTCTCAAATTATCAACTTCTTCAATTTTTGAGACAGAAACAAATTTGGGCATCCGGAACAGTACGGCTAGACCGTTTCAAAGCACCTCCGTTTTCATCAGATAAAGTGTTGCAAACAAAAGGTCGTGGGACATCCGAAGAACTCATTAGTAATGACGGAGAAGTTATTCTCACCAAATGGTTCGACAACAAAGCTGTAACTATGGCTTCCAATTGTATGGGAATCGGCGAAGAAGATAGGTGCAAAAGGTGGGACAAGAAACAAAAAGAGTATGTGCATGTATCACGACCCCAAGTAATTCAGCAGTATAATTTGAATATGGGAGGTGTTGATAAGCTCGATTTCCTGGTAACTATTTATAGGTCATTTATACGATCTAAGAAGTGGACCCTGAGGATGTTCACGCACAGAATTAATTTATCCTGTGTGAACGCATGGTTTGAATATAGGACCCAGGCTATTGCACTAAGTGTGCCGAAAAAACAAATTTTAGACCTACTACACTTCAGAGCTTATGTGGGAGAAGCATTGATTTTATCATCAACATCAGGACCTAAGAAACGGGGACGACCATCTGCTGTATCTGATGAGGGACCACAAACGCCTAAATATTCACTCAGACCTAGATCTGAAATAAGGCCTATTGACCATATTCGTTTTGAGGGAATAAATCACCTACATGAGCTAGACGACAAGAACTTCGCATCGAGGTGTAAAAATGAAAATTGTTCTAGGAGATCACGAACCATATGTTCGAATGTAAGGTACATTTATGCCTCACCAAGAAATCAGTTTGCTATATAAACTATCATACCAATTAAAAATACGTTTCTTTTGATTGTTCAATACACTATAAATAAATAAATAAAATACATTTTCATATTCTTTTGCAGCCTCTCACTACCACTGTACACTTTCGTGTACCTTTCAAAAACTCAAAAAAAAATTATTTTTCTTAAATTTTATATTAAATTAAATAGCAACTTGCAAATTAAACATTCGGTAGCGAAAGGGTTAAGTCAATCACAAGGTAGGTCACTTTTTGGTCTAGCCAAAAATAATTATTAAACATCAGGTAGGAATCAAATGGAATGTAACTTCTGCCATTCTGATGATGAAATTTTTTTCAATATATTATGGAATTATCTAGAAACAATAAGTTTCATTTAAAACAGTAATATCATAAATTGACTGCAATAAATATACTTTTTTCATTCATTCATTTTAAGACCTTTTATTTAAATGCACTAATAAGCAACCCCTTTTCTTCACTCTTAGGGGATGAAAATCCAATTTTTAACAGTGAAAATCGTATGTTTTTAACTACCCTTATTATACTGCTAGGGGTTGAAAATCCAAAAGTTTTTCCTGAACTATTCAACAGTAAAAATCGTATGTTTTCAAGCTATCGCCGTTGTCTAAATTCAAACAAACTAGGTATCGCTAAAAAACTTGTCATCGGAACTGAACCAACTTATCAAAATTCAACTCTATAGGGTAAGAGGAAGCTGTTCTAATTCACCTTGGAAGATTTAATCTGAACAAACATTGCAAGTGAAATAAAAGCTTGTTAAAATATATTAATTAGTTTTGCCATACTCTCCCAGAATAAAATATCTATGCTGTTGAAATAAACTGTTCCCTTGGATAATTTATTGGTTCTGCAGTTTATTTTTGTTGAAATTTTTTTGTACTACAGTTACATAAATAAATAATCTATTTTATTATTCTTGTACCTGCACCTGAATAAAGTTAGTTATCTAATAATACTTTTTTTGCTTTCTTTAATTTAATTTCTGTATATTACGTTTATTATCTTTAGTCCTGATTTTATTATTAGGTAATAGGATTAGAAGAAAGTGTGATTTGCTCAAATAAATAAATAAAATATATCAGAAATAATATCTTTGAATTGGATAATTCAATAATTTAACTAATCAAACTTAAGAGTCTATTTTATGGCACAGATCTTAGGAACGTGGGATTTATCCTATGGATTCAATAATCATGTATATAAAAACATGTCTTTTTATTAAATATCACTTTTGCAATATCCAATTTTCTCCATATTACCAAATAAAACATGATAACAGATTTGCCGCATAAAATGAATATTAACAAATGTAAATCTTGATTCCAACTTGACACTGATGAAAGAGAGAGAGAGAGAGAGAGAGAGAGAGAAAGAGAGAGAGAGCGAGAGAAAGAGAGATGGAGCATGTCTGTGCATTAGCTTACCGTGTTTTGTGTATCGTACCTTCATCGAATTTAACAAAAGGTTTGTTCCAACCTACGTCGCAGAACTGATGTAAGTTGGAACGGTTTATTATCATTATCGTTCAGCAATGGTTTTATTTTTGTAACACTACAACCTCACTTTTTAAAATATATTTTTGTAAAAAGCAACAAATCAACATTTTGGGCGAAATTGAACATTTTGTTGTTAGGGAAAATATGGAAGGAATAAAATGAAAAAACTTGACACTAATAACGTATATTCCCTCCTCTTGCATTGATGACTGCTTTAGGTCGGCGCGGCATACTTTGAATTAAGTTGCTGATCACATTCTGGTCGATGTTATCACATTCCTGCAACAGCAATCTTCTCAACTCCTGGGCAGTTCTTGGTGCTGATGTGTGTCTGCGGATCAGTCGTCCCAGACATCTTCTATGGGATTCATGTCTGGGCTGCGGGCTGGCCAGGCAAACCGCCTAATTTCTACCTCATCCAGATACTCCTTGACAATTCTGGCTGTATGTGGTCTCGCATTATCTTGCATAAAAATGCCACGTTTCCCCATAGTCACCATGAAAGGCATAACATGGTCTTCTAGCTCCTACGTAATGTACCTGTGAAAGGTTAAGGAGCCATCTTCTATGAAGACCAACTCTGTACGAGCTTGTGCAGTGATTCCCGCCCAAACCATAACTGACTTACCGCCAAATGGAAGACGCTCATATTGGCAAACTTCAGCATATCTTTCACCAGGTCTTCTCCACACTCGTCGACGTCCATCTGACCCAGTCAGGCAAAAACGCGACTCATCTGAGAACAATACCCAGCTCCAGTCATCATCATTCCAACGAACGTGATCTCTGGCAAATATCAATCTTGCAGTCCGATGCTGTCGTTGCAACGAGGGACCTGTAGTCATTCTTCTACATGACAGTCCAGCAGCATGTTCCATTCACTAACGTTGACATTTCTCTGCGCTGGTACACCGTTTGCACACCACAAAGACTAGCACCAACAATTCTTGCAGTTTCATGTTGCCTCCGTAACAGCGCAACAATTCTTGCCACAACAATCGGATCTAAAGGCATTATGGGCCTGTTAAATCACTACACTTTGCAATCGTTAGGTTTTACTCAAAGAATCAACAGTAAACTGGAAAACAGGCAAGGGAAATGTGAATGTTCAATTAGCGCAAAAGCACATTTTTTATAAAAGTCGTACTCTAATAAATCGAATGACAGCTGATGACAGCTGTCAAGTTTCGGAAAAAATTGCTTAAACGCCTACTAATACTATTATGTCCTTATCAATATTGACGCTAAAATTATTCGTAATTTCTGAAGTGACCTCAATTTTTTTGTTGCCAGTGTATTGAATTGAAATATAAAAATCTAGTTAGCTAAAAAAGAAACTATTATCTTATTTGTTTTAAAAAATTATGTACATTGATAAATAACCCTGTCGGAACAAATAATGAACCAAAATCTGACCATAAAAAAAGTATTAATCGATTTGTATAGCAAATATTCAAAAAAAGTGGGTACGTTCCAAATAAAAAACCAGAAGATGTTGTGAGACATGGTAGCCACCGAATTATCATCTATAGGCATAAATGTAACATCTAACAATTGCCTGAATAGGTGGAATAATTTATTTTCATTTATATGTGTATGTTACCTTATAAAGTTAATTTTTCACTTATTGTACTTTATTTTTTTTAGGAAGAGGGCGAAAATTCTTCGAATATCAGCATGAGATGGAGTTGATATTTGGAAAAAAAAGAATATTCGCCCAGAAGTACTATTAGGAACTGAGACAGTTGTCCCAATTCCTAGTACATCTCGAACACTATTAGATTCTGAGACAATTGCCTCGGTTTCTAATAGTACGGGTGAAATGAGAGATGAAATTTTGGTTGAAGAAAAAGAAAACAGAACACGAAAGAGAATAACTAAATCTCAATCTTTAAAAAAAGTCTAACTACATTTGAAAACTTTCGACTGGATAAAAAAGAATATGATATTGCCAAATTGGAAATTGAAAAAGAAAAGTGAGCAGAAATAAAAAAGAGAAACAATTTAATTGAAAAAAAAAAGATTCTAATTGATCAAAGAAATGAAATATTAAAAGAAAAAAGTTTGTGCAATTGTCATCATGATTTGGATGAATAATAAAATTGTTCCTTATTTCCAGGCTTATGAACTAAAAGTGATACAAATAGTGATTTATTTTTGTTTTTAAATTCTTAAAAGGCTCTCAAAGCTGCCACCATGCGCATTTGATAAATAAATAACCAAATACTTTCCAAAAATAAAAAGATGACGTATTTTTTGGTTTTTGGTGATTATACATTATACCTACAAATTGTGGGTTCTAATACGATTTGTATTGTTTCCTAATTTTTGGTTCTAATTTGTGCGTTCCCAGAACGTACAAATTTGAACGTTCCTAGTACGTACAAATTTGGCGAGGGGCATTGGGACCACCTTAGGACTTAATATGGACGTCCTAAGGATATCCTGTACTGTCTGGGAGGTGTAAAAATAAGAAATTGGTAAATTCGTAGGTACAAAATTCGTTAATCGATTTCTTTAATTTGGGACATGATAAAATGATAATGAAATAACTGTAGACAATCAATAAATTATTACATAATCTTTGCTAAATGAAAACATGTTATGTGCAGCTTTCGAATTATTGATTTTATTGAACAAATTAATCTTATTCTGATCATTAATATACCCGTCTCAATTATTAATAATATATGCTGCAAAAAACTTGGAGAACTGGAGTGTTTATTGACGTTTAGGCCAGGTAGTGAATCGTGAAATTCATTTGGCATGTTGACCTTCCAGCACTCAGACAAAAATCTGAGGAAATCATAATTAGGGATACAGAATAGTATATTCTATATCGATGGTGGAAAAAACAAAATTCTACACGAGAAGAAATAGGCGAGGGAAACGGTTCTACGAGTGGCCTGAAACCGAATTGAAATGTGAGGATGATATTATTTTCAGTGTAGAAGTCCCAGAATATTTCTTTTAGTAAACGTTCAAAGATTTTACCTAGGACACTGATAAGTGAAATCGGGCGGTATGATTCAGGCTTTGTAGGGTCTCTGCCGGGTTTGGGGATGAGAACGACGTTGACTGATTTCCAACAACGAGGGAAGTATGAGAATGCCAGACAGGTGTTCAGTAGGTCGCAGAGTGGGGGAAAATCTCTTCTAGCAGGTTTTTCAGTACCTGAGAGATTCTGTCATGCCCTGGGATACAGTTTCTCCCCAATCGACAAACCCACTAAACTTCTTTGATAGTGAACGGTGAATGAAGTGGTTAGTTCTCATTTAGGGGAATATTGACATGTGGGCTCCGAGTAATATATCGGGTAAGGAGATCTGTTTCAATGGCAAAGTCCCTGAGGAATCTAGGATTGTTAGATGGTGTAAAGACAGTTTGTAAGTTATTTTTGAAGGCGGTGGATTTGTATTCGGGTGTGTAAATCTTCTGTCCTTGCACTTAGAGATGTATTTCTACTTTTCCTTTTAGTCCGACAGGGCGGTAGAATTTTTGCCAAAACATGCGATCTCGTCTGTAGTCCAGATCGGCAGTATCGGTCTTCCATTTTCTCTGCTTTTCAGCATTGATTTCGAACCTCACCTGGACGGCTCCACTGCGTCTTGACAGCAGGATCTCGAGTGCGGACGTATAACCTATATAACTGTTTTTTTCTGACGGATTTTGAGAAAAATTCATTGCGGAAGGGCATAGTAGTTGGTATTTATGGTGGTGAGAGAAACGGCGATATCTTGTACATTGATTTTGAGGGATTGTAATTCTTCTGCATGATTATCTATGTCATCAGTAGTTTGATGAACGACGGGTTGTGGTAGATTAGTGGAAACCTGGTTTGCGAAAGAATCCCAATCGGTTTTTTTGTTTTTTTTTGATATCGCGATAGGTAAAGGTGGTTGACGGGATTTGGATTGGATTATGTAGATACGTGTTGACTAGTAGAGGGATATGGTCTGAGGTGATGGGGTTGCCTATAAAGCAATCGTCGTCTATGCGGGTTATTAACCTGTCTGTGTAGATTATGTGGTCGATAATGGACTAGACTTATTAGGGTTGGATTATTGTTTTTAATCCGGGAAATGGGAAGGGAGACTAGCTGCTCGGCGAGTACTCTGCCGTTTGGATTGGTGAGTGTATCACCGAAAAGAATATTTCGAGAATTTAAGTCGCCCATTATTACGGCTCGTGGATGCCTATCCGAGGAGGTCGATTGATAATGCTTGATTAGGGTGTGTTAAAGTTAGAAATATGAAAAGTTACTAATGGACTGTATTTCTTATAGTTAAACAAAATATATCACATCATCAACGAATATGAAGAAAACTAATTTATAAGGCTCCTACCTGGTGAAGCTGTGTTGCCGTCCGTTTACAGGCGCCTGGGAAGGTTGAAGATATGTTTTTTGATACACTTTTTTGATCGAATTTCGTCCGAACAATTTTACCGGTTTGTATCGAAAAATAATGTTTAACGTGCGAAGGTTTACGAAGTACTGCTATCTGGGCATGTCGACGGTTTATCAACCATGCGGCAATGATGTGTTTAGCGGCAAAACTTAAATACAAGGGATTCCTTAAAAGGGTTTTTGTAATAAGAAAAGAAAGTGGCGTAGTATTATTCCACGATACATCAATGGCTATGCAATCCAAGATTTGTTGAGACAGTTGTGCAGGAGAGGGTGTCGGTATGTGGGGAGTCCGTTTTGAACGAGAAATCCGTTTCTGCGACAGTAGAAGTTCCTGTCTAAGTGGAAAGTAGTATAGTCAGTGAAGCGAGGAGGCTTTTTAAAGAGAGTATCGGTGGTAGAGATTATTTGTATATTCTGGGAGTGGAGAAGGTGTTTCAGAAGATGACGCTTTCTGGCAAGACCTTGGCAATTAACGGTTCCGATTGTGAAGTCCATAGGTTTGTTCTCACACGAGTCACAAACAATCAGAAATAGTCAGGATTCTGCGCAATCCATTTCTCCGCATTCATACATAAGTTTTTGATTGTTTTGAAACAGCTGGACGCTGGACAGCTGGAAAACCAACAGACATACCTGTGTGAACATCGTCCAGCTGTTTTAAAACAATCAGAAACTTATGTATGAGTGCGGAGAAATGGATTGCGCAGAATCCTGACTGTTTGTGACTCATGTGAGAACAAACCTCATGACTTCTTAATTTTCTCGCTTGGACCAAAGAATACACCAACAACAAGAAGCGAAAGCCGGCATAAATCGTTTGATGTTCTGGGGGCAAAATTTCGTGACCTTGTAAAACTGAAGTTGACAGAAAGCTAATAAATATTTACACTGAGAAAAAGGTTAAAAAATTGTGAAGGTATATATTTTACAGACAGAAAAAAATGTAAATCAAACATTCCAAAAAATAATTGTTTACTAATGTATTGGCAAAACATTATTCCGAGAAAGTATTAATTGTCAATGAAAAACGTAAGCATAAAAAACCTGTAACATGGTCTTGTTAGCCCGATACAGCCTTTGGAGTGCCACAAGTTACCAATTTTGTAATTGAATATTGTTCAGGACATCTCACAGAAGAACCCTATTGATTTTCAGCTCACCAGAGCCAGTACAACGGGTGATATGATACTTGAAGTACAACATTTTTGGAGAAATTTCAGTGTGTTAGCATAATACAACCTCCGGAGTGTATACAAGTGACCAATTTTATGATGGGATATTGCTCAGGGCGTCTCACAGATGAACTCTATTAATTTTCAGCTTACTAGAGCCAGTACAACGGGTGCTATGGTACTTCAAGTACCAAATTTTAGTCATTTTTGGAAAAATTTCAGTTTGTTAGCACGATACACTACAGCCTCTAGAGTGTCTTCAAGTGATCAATTTTATGATTGGATATTGGAACGAAGTTCCTTATCGCGCGTTGTGAAAGGAGGCTAGACGGAAAAAATTCTTACGAAAAGTTGTCACGACACTTTTTGAAGCTATTGTAAGCTGTGCGGTGTGCGCATGTTTCTCCAACCAAGTCATACGATTTATAATCTCCACATTTTGTGTGTTTAGCAAGTGTACGCGTCATAATTTTAATAAATTCAAAAACAAATCATATTACTTAGTATAGTTTTTTGTCTTTATTATGTTAATTAATTGTTGAGATTCTCTACAACAAAAATTGAAATAATATACTTCAGTTGCTTGCTGTATAATGAATAATACTTTTGAAATCTCCTAAACATATTTCTCGGTAGTATAGTGGTCAGTATCCCCGCCTGTCACGCGGGAGACCGGGGTTCGATTCCCCGCCGGGGAGGAATTTTTATTTTCTGAAAAATTATTTTTTTTGCTTTTTGGAACGAAGTGAAGTGAAGTAAAATAGACTCCCAAACATATGATTCCTACTTCAGTTACCACAAGCCAATTATTACGAAAATTGAGCCTACTGATTAAGTTTATATAACATTATATTTGTTAATAATAAAAAAAATATTATTATAACTTACACTAATTAATCGAAAGGAACTTCGTTCCATCCGGGTGTCCCTTGACACCTCTCAACTTTTGTTCAGGACGTCATATAGATGAACCTTATTGAGTTTCAGCTCATTGGAGCTAGTATAACTGGTAATATGGCATTGCAAATGCCACATTTTTGGAGAAATTTCGGGTTGTTAGCACGATACAGCCTCCGGAGTGAATACAATTGACCAATATTAGAATTAGATATTTTTCAGTGTGAATCACAGATGAACCATATTGATTTTCAGCTCACTAGTGCGAGTACAACGGGTCCTATAAATCCATATATACTATATTTTTGGAGAAAGTTCGGTTTGTTAGTACGATACAGCCTCCGAAGTGTATATAAGTGACAATTTTATAATAGGATATTGTTCAGAGTGTCTAACAGATGTGGAAACGTTTTTATCTTTAAAGCAGTTATTTATTAAATAAATTAAATTTGTCGGTTAATAAAGTTAATTTAACGAGACGCTTGGGATTAACAAATATTGTGAAAAATATGCTTTAGCATTTCTTTATACATAGTTTAAGTTTCTGTTTTTGAAGAACAGTTTATTACTAAAAATAACATGCTATTGTTTAATCAAATGATTTTTATTTTCTTATATTGATATTGGAGTTCATTATGTGTGAATATGTATTTAAGTAACAGTATGTGTAGGATAGGGTAGATTTTAAAACCAATACAGTAATATAGATTATATATTTAGAATACCAGATTACAGAAGGAAAAAATTCAATATACATGATGGTATAAAATTACAATAATGTTGGTGGTTAAATGTACAATTTGTATAATTTGCATGATATCATATAACAGTTACACTCTTCCAGATTCATAATTCAATATTTTACCCCTAGAGAAAATATTTTAATGTCTGCAACATAATGTGCAGAAATGATCAATATATATTAAATAATAATAATACCTGACATTTACAACTGTATAGGACAGGTAGATAAGTAAAATAGTCATCTATTACTTTATTTATAATTGTACAATATTTCTTGCGGCACTAGATTAATTTTTTGTGATGGCTTCTAAAGGAGGACTTGTTTGCTTATGTTGTAGATGTAGATGTTCCTCCAAAACTGGACAAAGATGATGTATAGGTAAACCAAACCAAACTGTATACTTTTCAAACCCATATTAAATGTACTGTTACTTTTTAGAGCTAAAATGTGGTTAAAAGCAGCTAATATAGAGGATTTTGTTCAGAGACGTTTGCTTTCGTAGTGTGCCAAAAGGCATGCTTTGTGTTGAAGTCGAAGGAGATTGTAAAGGTACAGGTCGTAACTCAGTATTTCCCCCTAACGTTTATTTTAAAAGGTTGACTATCTGAAAAGAAAAATACAGGAAGACTATATTAATGGACACAGAAGTGTACGAGAAGGTTTTATTATAGACAATGTGTTGTTTTATTCATCCGACACTTTAATGTTCTAGTATCTATTTTACCAGCAGAATTCTCTCACACATTAATAGCATATCAAAGACATAGTTAGTACTGCCACAAAGTGAACATGGGATAAATAAAAAAACATTTCTCTATCATAACAAAATCATAAAAAATGCTCTTTTATAACAAAACCAAGATTCTTTTAAGTGAGACACAGGTAGGCTGAACATTGTAGGTGAGACTTTTGTCTAGTTAAATTCACAGTTGCAAACACTTAATTTTTTGGTAACTTATCTAGTTATGAGACAGCCATCCATTTTGATGTATATTGACTTACAGAGGTGAATCTAAATAATAATTATATTTACTAAGCAGTGGAGAAGCATCACGGTTACTCGTATGTATTGCAGCGGCCTGAGAGATGAATGTTGCTGTAATGGTGTGGTAACTGCAATTATAAAAGTAATTGTAGTAATTATTCCCTCACACAAATTCCATGAAGGTATTAATTCATCCTGTCGTAAAGTATCAATTAATCCTGCCAGAAAGTATTAATTAATCCTGTGGCCAGGTGACAAAAAATAAATATTAATAACAGTTGATTGTAATGTCTACTTAAATTTAATATTTACCAGACTGAATAACTATTTTTGTTGGTGGATGATTCAATAAAATATGTCCCTTGCATTTTAACCATGGAAATATGGCAGGGGCAGCTAGATGAAACAAACGCTTGGAATATCCTCCTTTGGAAACAATTTTTTTATCAAAGTGAAGTTCACACAACCTATACATTTTTTTCTAAAGCATCTGTAGTCTTTCCAAACAAATCTCTACGGTTACAAGCTTCCAACCAAAACTGTACCCTAAAAAGTAAATAAAGGTAGGTATATATTTTTATATTATCACATGTCTATAAAATAAATCAACTATCAATTTATATTGAATATTATGTATTTTCATTCAACATGTTTTTTACAGAACAGGGCTCGTCAGCAGAAAGATTATTGTAGTACATAATATTATCATTACATGTTATTAAAGGTAGAGGGACAGATCAACGTTAACAAACAAAAACATAGATTTACACAACTTGCAATGCATAGGAACATGTAAAATATCGAAAAATGAATATATACCTGTAATACATTGCATATAGAAACAATTTCTCTTATCTCACAGGGTCTTTGGGAAAACCAAACATAGTTATCTTTTCTCCTGTTGTTGAGTGACATCCACGAACTTCACAGCTTATTCTTTCCATCATAAATACAATAATTTCTCACTAAGAGTGCCACTAGTTACTTTTACTAAACGGTTCAAAATCAAAGTAAATAAACAAATAAAAAGCATATTTTTGCTTAACAACAAAGAATGACATTGACGTAAAACACATATAAAACAATGGCGTCTATCACACATGCGCATTCAGAAAATGAATTATCAAAAAGCCGAAGTTTCGCTTCTTGTTGTTGGTGTATTCTTTGCTTGGACGTGAATACGAAGTGAACGCGGTTGCCCACGCCACTAGTTACGGTACAATTGTACCCGTAAAATGAGGGGATTAGATGAGTAAGAGTATCAGTGTTTTAAATGAAACTCACGGTTTCTAGTTAATTCCACAATATAATGAAAATTATTGAAACTTCTAAAAAATTGACAATTGCTTCGATAAATCAATATCATCGTCAGAATGACAGAAGTTACATTTCATGTGATGCCTACCTGATGTTTAGTAGTTATTTTTGGATAGACCAAGAAGTGACCTAACTTGTGATTGACTTAATATATGTTAATAGAAAAAAGAAGAAGATGTGATATTATAAATATTGAAGCTTAGATGTTATTAGCCTTATCGTGATATCCTGGATATCATTTTTCCAATTAAGATCAGTATAACTGTGCAATGATATAGAAAACCAGGAAAACTATATCTGCTGATCTTTACAATTATCACTTAAGAAGACAGTTTATTAGTGGAGAACTCCCTAGATTTAACTGTTCATTGACAACTTCATATTGTGAGTTTCTTAAATGTCTTCTAATTTCCAATTCTTCAAGGAAATCTAGTTCTTGTTTCTTTTCTTCTTTTCACAAATATGCAGCACTTCTAGTTTTGTGTTATGTGTCAATGAATGATTGGTGTCAAGTAGATGTTTTGCGAAGTGGGATTTATCTGGTTGTTTTAATCTGTACGCTCGTAAGTGTTCACTATATCGGTCTGACCCAAATAGACAGCATTACGTTCTGGACATTTGAGATTATATATACCTGACTTCTTTAATGGTGGTATTTTTGTTTTTACATTTAACAATTTTGTACTATCGTTACTTACTGTTTTAAAAGAAATTGTTGTATTCGTTGCTGAACATATTATCTTTGAAATAATATTAGAAATATTTACTGCATATGTGATGGTTTTATAAGTTTTTATTTCATCAGTTTGTTTACGAGCGTACAGATTAAAACAACCAGATAAATCCCACTACGCAAAACATCTACTTGACACCAATCATTCATTGACACCTAACACAAAACTAGAAGTGCTGCATATTTGTGAAAAGAAACAAGAACTAGATTTCCTTGAAGTATTGGAAATTAGAAGACATTTAAGAAACCCACAATATGAAGTTGTCAATGAACAGTTAAATCTAGAGAGTTCTCCACTAATAAATTGTCTTCTTAAGTGATAATTGTAAAGATCAGCAGATATAGTTTTCCTGGTTTTCTATATCATTGCACAGTTATACTGATCTTAATTGGAAAAATGATATCCAGGATATCACGATAGGGCTAATAGTATCTAAGCTTCAATATTTATAATATGACATCTTCTTCTTTTTTCTATTAACATATATTAAGTCAATCACAAGTTAGGTCTCTTCTTGGTCTAGCCAAAAATAACTACTAAATATCAGGTAGGCATCACATGAAATGCAGCTTCTGTCATTCTGACGATGATATTGATTTATCGAAACAATTGTCAATTTTTTAGAATTTTCAATAATTTTTATTATATCGTGGAATTAACTAGAAACCGTGAGTTTCAATTAAAACACTAATATGAGCAGATTCCACGAAGTAAGGGTCGAGACAGTGAATTTCAGTAAGAGTATCGGCTACTAAACGGCGGGCTGTAGGGATGGCGTTCATTATCGTGGTAGCCAGGATCTCGATAAAGATTTTGGAATCCGTTGTGAGGTCGTAGGCGGTGTGGTTTTTTTCCAGGATAATCGGTGCAATTTTATGGGGAATTTTTAGGTATTTTCAACCGTTTGGGGCATAGGAAATTGTAATCGGAGTGTAAACCGCCGTAAGTTTTACACGAAGGGGAGTTTGCCTTAGGTCATTTGGTGGACTTGTGGTCACATACACCACAGGAGGGACAGACCGGCTTGGCTTTGTATGTTACAGCAAGATGACCTGTGCTGGAGCATCTGCAATATTTCGATATTGCAGAGAGTGGGTTAGTGGTGTTGGAGGCTCGCACTGATGTAAGAGACCGTGGAATCTATTGACCTTCGTTAGGGTGATCTGGTAGTCCGATTCGGATTCTGTTAGAATTTTGGCGATGATTCGCCCGGATTTAGATAGAGGAAAGTTAAGGATTACTTCAAATTCCTTATCGGAGAGGGATATGTCTACATTTCTGCAGTCAAAGGAAAAGATAGGTTTTCTTATATTAGAAGGAGATCTATTTTGGGAAAGGAGATTGAGTGGAATGATGGTGACGTAGTCGTTACGACAGCGTTTTGCTAGAGCTTCGTAAGGGATATTGACGGGTATTTAGGGAGAGCTTTACGATTGGGATTCGCCTTCAAGAAGGAGATATTCCCCCTCAACAGCTCGTTGGTGTTAAGGAGATTAGGAAACGTATTTGGGTGGTAGGTTGCGAATGTTTAGGGTTTGAAGTGAGGGTTTGGGTTGGGAAGGTCGGGGTTGTTGGGTGTTTCGGGGATGATTGTTGTTGTGTTGGTTGTCGTTGGGTTGTTGAGGGGGGTGGGGTTGGAATTTTTCGGATTTTCTTAGATTTCGTACCTAAGGGAGTGAAATTCCCTTCTTGCTCTTTGCGTTGGTAGCTATTGAATCGACGGTTATGTGAGAAGAGTGGGTTTTACGGGAATGGTGTGAGGCATGGGATTTCGCAGAGTACGCTGGGGATGAGCTTCGGGTTTCGTTCTGTTTTTGGAAATCGTCTACTGTTTTGGTGGTTATTTTAAGTTGAAGTGAAAGGGCTTCAACTTTTCGTTCAAGCTCTTGAATTATCGCAGTATGGTTGATAAGTAGGGGAGGGAATTCTTCGATAGAAGATGTTTAGGGTGCGGCGGATTTGTGGCTCCTTGTTTCGATTGAGGTAGAGGGGAGGGGAACGGAATAGCAGAGTTGTACTGTTCGTTGAAGGGGGGGGTTAAGGAGGGTGTTAGTGAGAGGGGTAGCAAACAAACGGCGGCGGCATTACCTAATAACCTTAAAGGTTGTCTGATCTTTTTTGCCTATCGGTTAGTTACAATAGTGATGGATAGAGGCTGAGTAACTCGGCCTCTCTCATTCATAATAATTTACGTTCACGAATGTAGCTTAAATTAATCTGCATCACGCGAAGGGAGCTTCAGCCGTGATTGCAAGGCTGTTCGCTAGACTACAACTGGATATTGTACTGATCCAAGAACCATGGATCAACAAAGAAGGCCAAATCAAAGGTTTGGCATGCAAGGATTCTAAATTGATTAATGATCAAAGGCAAGTATCTTCGCGTGTCTGTGTAATCATAAGAAATGACATAAAATATATTTGTGTTTCAGAATACGTGTCACGGGACCTTGTTCCAATCATGGTTCACCTCAACATTGAGGGTATCGACCGAGAAGACGTCGTTGCCTCTGCCTTCTTCGCTGGAGACGGGCCGATGACACCACCAGAAGAAGTACAAGAGTTAGTAAGACACTGCAATAGCAGACGGCTGCCAATTATAATTGGTTGTCATGCCAACGCACACAATACCGTGTGAGGAAGCACTAACAACAACGCAAAAGGTGAGTGTTTATTAGAATATCTCTTAGCAAATAACCTTGAGACCTTAAACGTTAATTTGTTTGTTAATGTTGCTGCTAGAAAAAATCACTTTTTGACCATAGGATCGTCGAATTTAGGATAGAGGGAGATATTACTTCGATTCCTACAATCGAAAATCCTAGAAATACTGATTGGTCTCTTTACAAGACCAATCTGAAGGACAATTTGAAACACGTCGAAGTGAATGGGGTAACTCACCCGCACTACAACCTGGAACAAAGAGACGAACAGATCAGTGAGGCAATAATGGAAGCTTTTCATTCCAGTTGCCCACTGTCAAAAGCTCGTTCAGAAAAGGATGCGAACCTGTCAAATCTCAGAAAAGACGTCCGTCGGCTCTTTAATAGAACCAAACGTGACGGTATATGGCAGGGGTACACTAAGAAGCTTACTCAGTACAATAAAGAGATAAGGAAGGTCAAAAGGCTTAATTTCCAAGCCTTTTGCGAGAAGATCACTTCCACTCACACATCGGCCAGACTACAGAAGGTCTTGGCAAATGGGGGAACTAACTCCACAATGTCGCTGAAAAAGCCAGTCAGATCATACACGGAAGGTGAAGAGGAACGATCGATTCTTCTTCTTAAAACCCACTTTCCAGGTAGTGAACCAGCAACAAGCACTGAAATAGCAATGAATTACACCAAAATATCCCGCAAGGAAGATTGGGACATTGCTAAGAAAATATTTACCAAACAACGGTTGGAATGGACAATAAGTACCTTTCAACCATATAAATCACCAGGAGTGGATGGAATATTTCCAGCACTTCTGCAGCAAGAGATAGAGTAGATTCTTCCTCACCTGCTGAAGATTACAAGAAGTAGTCTAGCAGTGGGTCTAATACCTAGAAAATGGAGAAGAACAAGGGTAACCTTCATACCAAAAATAGAGAAAAAAGATGGGACTGATCCCCGATCTTTTAGACCCATCTGTCTAACATCGTTTCTACTCAAAACGATGGAGAAAGTAGTGGATAACTACATAAGAGCAGAGAACCTGGAGAATATACCACTTCATATATGTCAGCATGCCTACAGAGCGGGTCAATCAACTGAGACGACTCTGTATCAGCTGACCGAAGTCATCCAAAGAACTCTGAACAACAAAGAAATCGCAATGGGAGCATTCCTGGATATATATGGGGTCTTTGATAACACAACTCATGTGTCTGTCAAAGAAGCACTAAAAAGGAGAGGAGTGAATGAAACCATTGTAAAATGGATGCATGAGTTGTTGACGACGAGGATAGCTGAGACACAGGTGGGGCATCAAACCACCTCAGTTAAAGCCACTCGGGGGACACCTAAAGGGGGAGTGATATCTCTGGGCCTGGTACCAGATACTCATTATCGTTAGGCTGCTTCCCGAGTGTCTCTCTGACAGAAATACTTGCTATCCAAAGATGCGTGGAAATGAACCTAGAAAGAAACTATCAGAAATGTGACATATCGATCCATTCTGAGCAGCTATCAAAGCACTGAGCTCTCATGTCATTGACTCAAAGTTGGCATAGGAGTGCCGAAGAAAACTTGATGAATTAGGCAAGAATTACAGTGTCTCTTTAGTCTGGGTTCCTGGCCACTCGGGAATCACGGGAAATGAAGAGGCCAATACACTTGCCAGGAAAAGAGCACAAACGCCTTTTATTGTCCCGGAGCCTTTCTGTGGTGTTGGAAAATGCTCCTATAAGAAAGAGTTTCGGAAGAAAGAGGAAACCGAAAGAGAAGCACTCTGGCGGCGCCTTCCCGGGCTGGAACATTCCAAAAAGTTCCTGCGGAACTTTGACACTGCTAGATCCAAAAAATATTTGGACCTCAGTAAAAGTAAGCTACATCTCCTTACGGGCTTTTTTCACAGGACACTACCGCCTTAGGAAGCACCTAATGAGAATAGGTCTAGTAGAAATTGACGAGTGTAGATTCTGTGGGGAGGAGGATGAAACTCCCGATCACCTAGTTCTAGAATGCCTCGCCATTGCAAGCCAACGCAAGAAATGATTCGGACAAGAAACTTGTAAGAGTGAAGATCTAACCTCGTTGAAGCCGTCCCAAATACTACAGTTCATTAGAACCCTGCAACTGGAAGTTGAGCTGTAGTAGTAGCGAGAGCAGCTCTGATAGGAGGGGCACAATAAACCTTTGGTTTCAGTGCACTGTAACCCCGTTAAAATCTAATCTAGTTACAATATTCACCTGAATACTTCCGTTCCTATTTCTTGGATCGTTATTCGCTATCTGCTTACAATTTTCATAAATATGAATGCCTCGCAAGGCAGGTTCTCATAAATTAGAGATCTTATGAAGGACAGTTATTGAGATGAAAATCTTAAGAGCTTCTATTTGGCAAGTCGCTACTGAATTTATATGGTATGAATGAGTGACCGTTTATTCAGATTGCTTCTACTCACTGGTAACCTGCTTCGATGACCTAAAACACTGCGCTCGGAGACGACATTGGTGCGACTACTTTTGGGTTCATATAAATACAGAAGAACCATTCAGTCGGTAACCACGCCATCTCTTTTGTAGATTCATAATTATAAATTTTGAAAGGTTCTTATATAATCTAGAGAGGTATCAGTAGTATTCACCAATCTACACTTTTTCTCGAATTTTGAAATGATCATTTTATAAGAGATATTCTTTATTTTAGTTCTTATAATATTGAATTGGTAAACGCATTATGTGAATGTAAGTTTTGGAATTCATCATTATCAAATTTCTATGTTTCTAGAAATAAACATCATTTCTATGATTAGTATTTTCAAATTTTTTATCAACCGAACGTTTAAGTATGTTGTATATCTTATACAGATTAAATTGAACGGAACCGATTTCCTAGTCACAAAATATGCGTTGACATATTTATTGAAATGTATACAAAATCTACCCAGTATCCAGAATCTTTTCTAAATAAGAATTATTTATTACTTGTCCCGTAACATTGACAGCACTCAAATGAAACAACAACAATTATATATCATTTAGATATTTGTAACAATTTTTTATTATTACTTACTGTAATTCTATATAGAAGTAATATTAGCTGGCCTATTTCCCAGAGTTCTTCGACTGAATGACAATTTTGACAATAATTATGAAATTGGACGTGCCAGGAATCCGATGTTTTTTTCTCAATTTGGCCAGATAAATAGGGAGTCAAACTTGAAACACGCAATAATTCCTTGTTATTAGTCAGAAAATTACGATTGATTTTAATCATCATAAACGATGTTCACCTGTCGAGAAACATGCGAAGAAAAATATTTTCAAATTCCTATTCATATGGGAGTAAAGGTAAGCGATATTAAAAACAAAAAATCAGAATTTATAAAAAGCACAATTGATAGACAGCCAACTAACAGATAAGGTGTTGAATTCCTTTCTGTGAAGCAGACGTCAATCATTACCATTTTTTCCTATCTACCAACTCAGGTTATAATTAATATCTCTCGTTTTCTATAACTCTGTTTCGATTGTAGGGCGGAAGATAGCAATGTATTTTGATGGTGATTTGAGATCGCATAATGTAGTGACAATTAAATACAAATAACGGTAAGAAGGCAATTAAAAACAAAATACGCAACGTAAATGCGAAAATATAAGCAATAAACAGCTCCGGGCACCAAAAAAACAGGGTTAATAATAGTGGTTTCATTAGAGGTTAGCTGATGAGCAGATAACAGAAAGTAATAACGATACTGAAACTTTGACAAAGAAATATACGGTGTTGCCAAGCCGCCAATAAATAGCACAATTAAAAGACAATTACAGGGTACTCCAAGAGGTGAGTTACTTCCGAGGGGTTAACCCGAGTTACTCATTCAACGTGGGGACCTGAGAAAAGAAATACAATGGATAGCGATGATTACAGTACTGATGATAGAAAAAGAAAAAGAGGTGAAGAGGTAAACACCAAATAAAGAGGAAAAGAGAAATGAGGATATGATGGAGAGGATGATGTAAATGATGATAAACCTCACAAGAGATATAAAGGACATTGAAGAAGATCGAAAAAGAATAGAGATAACATGGAGCTATTACAAAAAGAAATTAAGGAACTGCGAGAAGAACAGATGGAACAGAAGGAATAACTAAAAAATATAAAAGACAAACAAAAATGCGATGGTAGAAATAGATAACCACGAAACAGAAATAGAGAAAGCAAATGGAAAAATCGAAAAATTGGAAGATGACAAAAGAAGGAAGAATATAGTAATACAAGGATTACGCCTAGATGTACAGGAAAGGAATCTTATAAAACCAGAAGTTAATAATTTTATTAGGGATAAAATGGGAGTAGAGGTAAAAATAAATAATACCATACAATTGGCAGATACAATCTATTTAGTAGAATTAAATACATTGGATGATAAATTAAAGGTCATGAAAAATAAATATAATCTCAGAAATAACACAAGAGAAAAAGTATTTGTTAACAACGATATGAATAAAGAGGAAAGAGAAATACAGAGAGAGATGAGAAAAATTGCAAAACAAGAATTGAACAAAGGAAAGGAAATTAAAGTGGGACATCAACAAGTAATAATAGACAAAAAAGTGTGGAAATGGAACAAGGAAGCAAAGGCTTTAGAAATACAGAAGTAAAAAAACTAGGTATGTCACCAAAACCGGATTACTTGGAAACGACACTAGCAATGGAAAATAATTACGAGAAAGAATATAAAATTGAAAATAAAAATAATCTAAAAGGGAATTTAAGGATAGGAACATGGAAGGTCAGGGGAACATATGAAGAGGGAGCAATGAAACAAGTAACGGGAGAAATGAAGAAGTATCGCTACGATCTCATAGCATTACAAGAGACAAAACAGAAAGGAAAGAAAGTTATTGAAATAGACGACTACATATTCTTTAGCAGTGGAGGAGATAACAGAAGGTTGGGTACTGGGTTTCTAGTAACTAAGAAAATTAAACATGCCATAGTTGAATTTAAACCGGTTTCTGAAAGACTATGCTGGATTAGATTAAAAGGAAAATATCAAAAGAACTCATTAATAAATATACACGTCCCAACGGAGGAAACGGATATAGAAGGTAAACAAAGTTACTACGATGAACTAGATAATATATTTGAAACAATCCCGAGATATGACCTAAAAATAATCCTAGGAGATGCGAATGTAGAAGTAGGGAAAGAAGAGATATACAAGCCCACAATAGGTAGATTTAGTAAACATGAACATTTCGCAAAAGAAAAGGGTATGCGAATAAAAAACACATATTTTGAAAAGAAAGAAATATATAAAGACACCTGAGATCACCTGACGGATCATACACCAATCAAATAGACCATATATTAATAGACGAAGACGAAGAAAAGTGTATAACAGATATCAGAAGTTATAGAGGGCCAGAAGCAGACAGTGACCACTTTTTGGTAGGAACAAAGCTTAAACAAGAAATACCTCAGCAAAGAAATCGAAAAAGGAATGAGCAGAAACAAAACACAAGGAGTAGCTAACGATACAAATGACATAGAGAGTACAACCATAAAAAAATGCACAGAAGTAGCAATTGGACACATCCACGAAAAAACTCCATCAGGAAGGACAAAGTGGTTCGATGCAGATTGCCAAAAAGATATAGAGATACGAAAAGCCAGAAGACTAGAAATGATAAAGAAAGAAACACAAGAATCGAAACAAACATACACAGAACAGAGGAAACACTGTAAAAAATTAATAAGGTATGAGAAAAGAGAGTATACAGAAAAACTTCTGACAGCAATAGAAGAAAGTTACAATAATAATGAAATCAGAAGTCTGTACCAGGGAATCAAAAGAGAAAGAAAAGACTAACAACAGAGACCGCTCTTAGTTTACATGGTTTACAGTAAAGTCTTGAGGAATACCCAATAGGTACTTCAATCGATCACGGTAGAAAGTCAGATGTCGAGAGTGGTTTCTAGTTGTAAAATCTTGATTCACGTAGAATCCAAGTGTTAATAACTCTGAGAATACCATATATATATTATCATGCTTGCTGGAAATTCTAACATTAATATTAATAATTCAATTTTAAATGATGTGAAATTGGAATAGATAATACTTCTGGTTATTGCAGAGACGTGACCATTTTATTAGTTTATACCTCTGACAAATTTCTTAGAAGATCATATATTCTTATTGAATAATAGATCATAATTTATCCATATTATTATACAAATTATATTTCAATTTATATCTCTCAATTTATTTTGCCCGTAGTATATTATATTCAAATCAATTTTTGTGTGTGTGTCTAGTTGAATACCTTTAACTAACTTTAATAACAGCAATTCTAGCCATTTAATACGATTTCAGATGTTGAAAATATGATGAATTCCATAATTATTTGATTATTTCTCTGACACTCCACGTAAAAATAGAATAATTCCATTCGATAATTCGAAGGAAAATATATTCTCTCCGCGTATCTCTTGATATTTGTTTGTATAATAGATTGTGATCAAAATAAATTTCCATCCCAGCTGAACTTGAGTGACCTTTAATTTTTGCAATAAAATCTTGTATAATAAATTATTCATGATTTAAAAATCCCCTTCAATGTAAATAGTTCTCAAATCTATAATTATAATTTATTAGTTTCCAAGCCGATTTATTCGTCTACAGTGACGTGTTAAGCTGAAGAGATTTGAAGAAAATTTGCAATTAATGGACAAAATAACGGCTGAGAGCTTATAATTTTTAAATAAAAGTAGATAGATATGTGTATTTCACATTAATTCCAATAACGATGAAATTTTTCTTGAGACTCGAGCCACTATTTTCATTGTCAATATCCTTTGTCTTAGCGATATTTTTTCCATTGTAAGAATCGCAAAACACAGACGAAATTAATTAACAAAATGGAGCAGATGGCGCTCAAACGGTTATGCCAATTCCTTTAAGTGGGATGATCATTTCCTGGTAACTAACTATACAACTCTACGGACATTCATTTCTAATATTTTTAAGATGATGTTGTGGAGCCTATATCAAGACCAGTTAGACGTTAAGAATGCCCTAATCAATTATACAAAGTTGCTGGAATATTGACTGAAATCCAAATTAACAGCAAACCGCTTTTTTGTGAAGTTTGTCCATTTCAAGATCTCACAGTTTTTTGCAGGATATTATTGGTTTAGTTCATATTTTATTATTTTTTCAAATGAAGCATTATATACTATGCCAGGCAAAATATTTCAGTATTAGTATATTACGTAACGTGTGTTGTAAGAAGCATTTTACGCACGAACGGAAAAGTTACGCACGTAGCCGCGTAGCGGCGAATGCGTAATTTCGTGAGTGCATAAAATGCGTTACAACACAAGTTACGTACTATACTTTACCTACGACCCACTTGTACTTGTGATTTTAATCTCATTAAAATGTTTAAAGTAGAAGTAAAAACGTACATCCTCGATGCCTAGCCAAGTTTTATAAAAGTCGCTCCTCGATGCCCAGCCAAGCATCTTAGAAGTTCACCCTCGATGCCCAGCCAAGTTCCGTAAAAGTCCGTCCTAAGTAGTATTTACTTTTATTACAAATGTATGTAGAATTACCGCAATTGCATAAAATAGCGTATACACCTCTCGACTAAAGTGACATTAATCCCTTAGGTGGATTACTTCCCTCAGGAATCAAACACCACCCGCAGGATTAAATGGGCCACTTTAATCGCTTGGTGTATGTATAATATACTATTGTTTACTAATATGAGATACATTCAGACAGCTAAAAGATGCGGATTGTATGAAACGGAACCAATTATCAGATAATTCCAAATAACACTTATTATTAAATGCAATCTCATATCTAATAAATGTTATCTACCATTTATATATAGAATAAAATTCAACATCAAATATCTAAGTAATACATTTTGAATAAAATGGCTACGTCTATTAGGCAATCCAAACCACGTGACTTTTTAGCTGTCAATATGGCGGCGACGGTCAAACATTGGATTCAGTACCTTCATTTATGTTTGGAAAGCTGCAGAGTCTTATAGTTTACTTTGTATTTTGTGGGGTTTTAAGGTTTTTTGTAGTGTTTGAGAAGGACAATTTTCCTATTTTAAGATGAAGAGTGCTTATTTCAAATCGTTATTAGTGTAAAATCCTGATGTTGGAGAAAGATAAATAGTTTAGCTAATAGATATATTATGTGTAACTTTCTGCTTTTAAATCAGTGTTGTAATTTATTTTTTGTAAATAAATGTAGAACTAAGTTAGCCTTTCAAGAATTGTAAGGAATTATATATGTATTTGGAGTTATGTAATGAGTTTATAAATGATTGTTTTTTGTCGAAGTTGTCTTGTGAAATTGCTTCTATGACCTTAGGGGTTTTATTTTCTAGCTTTTTTGTTTTTGGAAATAAATAAACTGTTATATAAGGGTTTTATTTTTTTATTGTCCCTAAAGTGTGTCACATTTAATGCATTAGAAAAACAATTATTTTACACTGCAAAATATGAATTTTATTTTATTTTGACATGTGTACATTACAATCTTCTTCTTTCGATTCCGTCTTCACCTTAGGGAAGGTTTGCAACAATCTCGGCGAACTGGGTTCGGTTTTGAGCAGCTCGGAATAAGGAATGTGAGTCTAGTCCGGTCCAGTCTCTTATGTTTTTCAACCACGAATGTTGGCGTCTTCCTATACCTCGTCTGCCTTCTATTTTGCCTTCCATTATTATTTTCAGCAGCCTCATTCTATCACTCCTGATTACATGTCCCAAGAATGCGGTTTTTCTCTTCTTTATGTCGACAACTAAGTCTCTGTCCTTACCTAATCTTCTCAGAACTTCTTCATTACTGATGTGGTCTGTCCAGGGTATTTTTAAGAGCCTTCTATACACCCACATGTCGAAAGCTTCTAGCCGCCTTAGTGTTTCGGCCTTTAGGGTCCAGACTTCGGATCCGTACAGCAAGACGGAATAGATGTAACAATTCACAAATCTAAGGCGTAATTTCAAGTTCAGTGATCGGTTACAAAGCACTGGTCGCATTTTATTGAATACTGATCTGGCCTGTTCTATGTAATGTTCTGTACATTACAATACATATTTCTAATATTAACATGAGTAAAAGCAATGAACTTCAGCCTGATTGTTCAAAACTTTTGATCTTATTTACAAAGCGATGTAAAAATATATTACAATAATAACACTTAGGACATAAACGTTATACGTATTATGAAGAGACAAGAATTATTACTCATTTAAGTACAAATCAAAATAAAATATTCATTAAATGTTGAGAAATAATAAAAGTAGCAAAGTAATATTTACTAAATGTTTAGCTTCAAAACTAAAACATAAATACTTAAGCATCATAGACACCCCAGTCTCCATAAATTCAATTTGATCATCCTGGGATTGTTGAGGCATTTCATCAATACCCATGACCTGTTGACAAAGTAATTCATTATAACAATTTTCAGCAACTATCAATACATAACTTAACATTACTATTACTAAAAATCAATATTCTTTTTATCAAAATAAAGTGTGCAAAACATGCTCATCGAGTATCTTTTCTTGACCAGGACGATCAGTTAAACATATCCCAATCAATTGTCATTAAGCTCTTGAGATAATTTACATAAAAAAGGACTACTATTAATTATTTTTTACCTTAGTGTCAGTCAGTTTTGTCCTTTTATCTCTGCGATTCTTTCGGTCAACATCTGCAGCCCTTTTTTTACTTTCTGAGACACATGTCCCATATGTTGAGATGGCACCCAGTCAGGGTGTTCTTTATCTTCGAGGACAGCAGATTTGCCTAAAATGAGTTAATACCTACTTGAATACAAACTACGTAAACTAGGAGCTAGCAGAGTTGATATAATATTTGATAAGAAGCCTACCAGTTATAAAGTGTCTACAGCAAACTTTCTGGTGCTTCAATATAGATTCGGTCAGATAGTTTCTCTTTATTGCTGCAATCCATGCAGCCCTGCGAAGTTTGGTCAAATCGTTTTTCTTCATTTGAAACCTGTGTTTTGTCTCTGCGGGAATGCGATAAAACGAAACTTCATCACGATTAGAACGGCTTCCACAACCAACTACAATACATATCGAAGACAAACGCTACACTATTTAAAAACCACAATTTACAGCCAATAAACAGAAAGAAAATCAATTTAACGTGGGGTAAACAATCACACTCTACAGTAACTTTGTTATTTATTTGACCGTCGTCGCCATATTGAATTTATTTTGACAGGTCGTTGGATTGCCTAATTGACAGTTGCTAAGTGGTTGCTGTGGAAGCCGTGCGATTTACTTTACAGCCGTGCGTTTAGTTTTACCGTGCGTAATAGACGTCTTACATTGATTGCCGACTGTGTGTTTTTGACTACTTACAGGGGTGGTCGTAGGTAATAGTATATTACGTAACGAGAGTTGTAAGTAATCCATTACGCACGAAATGAAAAAGTTTATGCACGAAGCCGCGCAGCGGCGTGTGCATAAATTTCATGCGTGCGAAATGGGCTTACAACTCGTGTAACGTACTATACATTTTCTACGACCATTCATTTTCTTTCATTACATAAAAACATCGCAATAATTTAAACTTTATTATAATAGTTGTTAATAACAATTGAACAATTATTGTAAATCGATTGTGCCTTATTATTTAGTGGTGATGAACGGTTATTTATAATTGTATTATATTTTGTTCAAGAAATTGACAATATAAATAACATGACATTTATTTTCATAGCATGCTACGTAAGAAAACGTGTCCTATTTTCAAAGAAATATCATAATGTGCTGCCCAAATTTAGGGGCATCGCTCTTTCAATCCTAAATATATCGCGATAATGCTAAAAGTTTTTATGTTTTTTAATTGTTTAAATTTTTGTGAATAGACCAAATAAAGTCTTACGTAAATAAAAATTTGATTGTAATTTAATTAAACCAAGAAGTTTAAGTTTTCTTCTCAAAACGCACGTGTATATTATGAGATCTCATTATGTGCATGTTATTGTAAAATGTCATTTACAAGGAAAGTTGACAGTGCGATTTTTGACGTTTACAGACATGGGCGTAGAAAAAATAATTTAAAACAAAATTATATTAATAATGCTTATGTTTTGTACTTAATTGTGATCTATAAATTGTTTGACAATACATAATTTGACGGCTGTCAAAATTGTTATTAAAATGAGGTTGGATTTTCGATAACGAGTAAATAATTATAGATCACTTACAATTCAAATGGAAATAATTTCATTGGTTGAAACTATCATTAACAAAACACAGAGCTGAACATTGGATTTTAAAATGAAATTATACACATTAAGATTATAAAAAAAATTATAGTATTGAGTGAATTAATAAATTGTAAATAATTATTTTAATAAAGTAAGAAATCTTTTCAAATTTATAAACCTGATTCCTTTTATTGGTCTAAGCAATTGTAATTTAAGGAAGTAGTGTTCTAATTGAAATTGGGGAAAATCAAAATAGTAGTACTCATACTATGATAAAAAAATACAGCTACTTCCCATCGATAATGCAAACCGAGTTATAAAGCATCAAAGATGAACATTTTTAAAAAAAATATTCCGATTCCTATGGATTTAAAATCCCAATTTTTTTTATTCCGGTTCCGATGAAACTTTGCGTAGGGGGGTTTTTGATACTAGGATTCCAAAAAAATGATGTCGGGTGAAAAATTTATTAAAATGGTATTTTCCGGAAAACTGTACATCAGATTTTGCTCATTTACGAACTTAGCCTCAGTTTTTACGTTCTAAACATACGTATAAAATTTCATTAGAAAATTCGGTCGAATTTTTGAGTTATCCTGTTGACAGACCGACAAATAGGTTTTTTGATCTTAGAAACATATAAACGTGTAGATCCACTCGAAGCGTCAGCACTGGATGGAAAAAGGGATCATTGTTGCTTTTCGAAAGCTAGAAGTCATTTCTGAAATACATTCCTACGCAATATCCTGAGAATTGCTGTTAATTGCTGTCCTGTAATTCAAATTAAGTGATTAGAGGTAGTTTAAAAGATTTGTTTGACGACGAACGACTGGTTGTTACGATGGATGACTGACTATGACCTAGTTGTTTGACTGATCGAGACTATCTAAACTTGTTGGTATTTATAGACGGTATGACAATGGAAAAATTCTTTGTCATCTGGTTGCTACTTTTTAAAGTTATTGAGAATATTTTTGAATTTTAGTAACAACAGAGAATAGAAAAAAAGGCAATAAAATATCTTTAAGAGTTACCACGAGGTTGCTGTACAAAAAAAATTGTTAGGAAATCGTTGGGACTAGTGCTTTCGAAAATTTTCAAAAATATGAAATAATTTAACAATTTGGCTACAATCAAAAAAATAACAATAATCTCCAACAAAAATAAAACAGTTTACTGCGAAATTGTATCTCTCCAACTAAAAGATAATTAAAATAAAAATAAATCCATTCAGAGATTGGGTAATAACACCCTGTATGAAACTAACTGAGTTAATAAGTAATATGTCAATTGTTTCTGTACTCGAAGTAGTACTAAAACAGCAAATTACTTTTATGATCTACTTTACCTTGAGATCGTCATATAGGTACTTAAAGAAAAACCCATCATAAAAATAAAAAAAATGTGGTTAGATGAGTGGAAATGTTTACATTGATAAGAAAATCTAGCCCATAAAATTCTGAAGGAGCGTAATAACCAATCGATTACGAGGGATTTTCGTTAAATTCTATATTTGAATATTTATTGACTACATTGATAACAGATTGTATAACTTGCATGAACAGTGTATTTTTTTTGTTAATTTTGAAGCTCAGTTCTCAAAAATATGTTTATTAATTGATACTTTTACACTTTATTGTAACTATGCTATATTTTTACCGGGAAGAGAGGAATTCACTTCCCTATTATATAGTTGAAAAGCTTCTAAGCTTATATATACGTTGTGTCTACTTAAGTTGGAACTATATGGACAACTTTTTTATGATTGGTTTTACGGAAAAAAGTTATTCTTGATATAAAGTTCTGCGTATATATATATATATATATATATATATATATATATATATATATATATATATATATTATAACAATGTCAATAGACCGTTTATTTAATTTAATATATTATAAGTTATTATTATTTTAATAGTTATTAATGTTATAAAAGTCGTTGTCTTCTCTAAAACAGACTTGACTTACCTTCGGCTAGCTCCTAATTATGATTTGTTAATGTTATTTTAATTTTTAACATTGAGTCGGTAGCATGTAGACTCCTCCCTTTGAGTTCAGGACGCACATAAATAATTGTGATTTAATTTTGAATATTTAATTCTTAAATTTTCATGGTGCGTTTTATTCGGAAATTAAATATTCCCTGAATATACACCTCTGATTTTAATGATTCAGACTATTATTACATAGCATGAATGAAATAAGCAAATTTATTATGGACATTGAATAAAAATAAAAATACCAACACTCCAAAGAAAATATTTTAATAAATTGTTACGATCAGATTTTCAAATTATTTTAATAGCAAATTTCCTGATACCACTCCTGCATTCTATCCAGTCATGCGCACTGAATACTGTAAATGATTGCGTCGGCGCATAGGAGAAACGTATGCTTTCATATAGTTCCACGTGACACTAAATATGGAATTCACAGTCGATGTTATATGTATAAATGTTTGTGCGATTTTAACGTTTATATAATCATTGATATGTTATTTAAAACTGAACTATACAATTACATATATATATATATATATATATATATATATATATATATATAAAGAATATGTAGGAATATCGCGTGACATGTTAACAACAACAACAACAAAGAGATTCATGGGTAATTCACGCAAAATAAGGGCTACTGAAATAGAGTGGTAACCGTGGACATGGATGTTTTTGGCTCATTTTGCCTCTTCAGCACGGCATAACCAACTAAGGATGTGAAATTTGGGAGCAAAGATGTTAATCGAAACATGGGAAAACACAAAATAACGGATTTCAGCAGGGAAACCAAACGCTCATTTGTGTCTTCCATTGGAAGATCCCGAGTTTTCAGGACAACAACCAACATCGACACGGAGGCGCATATAGCCCTTATTTTGCGTGAATTACCCATGAATCTCTTTGTTATATATATATATATATATATATATATATATATATATATATATATATATATATATATATATATATATATAGACATATATATATATATATATATATAAAAGAAATACTAGTGAAGTGAAAATAGGATAGTGATAGATAGAAATAGTCAAACATGCACTAGAAGAAAGAAATGGAAGCTAAATGATCATTTATGTACAGCGTGAACAATGATGAAATGAATTAATTTAACATGTAAGTACTATACTACATCTATTACAAAAAAATGCATGGATATCCATGGATATGATATGATATTCATCATTATAATGTTTTTGGCCTTTTTATGTGAAATTGTTATTAAAACGTTCAAACTATATTTTATTGGTCACTATTTTCGCTTTTTTTGAATTCCAAAATTAATACTTAAAAAGCACAGACCTTATTTCGAATCTTCGGTACCTGGACTGCTGCTAGCGTCTCCCAGTTCTTGAGGATTTCTCAGCGAAGAAATGCTCCTTTCTGTTCACTTCCCGTTATCACACAGTTTAATCAACAATAATCTCACTCTTTCTTAATTTTTTAAGCTATACAATTTACTTTTACATTATTTTTTTGAAAAAAATTTGTGAAGGAGATTTATACAGAAGCTATCTATCCTCCAACCCAAGCGCGATTGTCTTTTATTTTCAAAATCAACAAACTTTTTACTCATAAAATGCAAAGCCTGCTTTTCACTGTTTTTCACACAACAATTGTTGATTTGAATGTTTTTAGTTAAATATGTAAAATTATTTATTTTAACAGTCCTGGAGGATAACAACATTTTAACAGTCCTGGAGGATAACAACACTTATTTATATATGTTTATATTGTTTTAGGGATTCCATAAAATCTCTTTTTCATGTGTTACAATATCAAAATTTGTTATATTTCCCTTTTCAAGGTATATTTATTTACAATAAATTATACAAATTCTACAACCTAAAATAATTATTAATACATAGGTAATTGTGTAGTTTTGAATCTTTGAATTTTTACTAATTTTATCTTACATAAACTATGAGTTATTTCCAAATTTGTCTTTATTGTTCTACATTCAATTAATAACCAACAAATTTAAGTAGGCAAGAAAATCACTAAATTTTATTACTTCCTGTTTATAAAGCATTTTGAATTATCATATTTCCTTGACAGATAGCTTGGCTCTGTTCCGTATGTCAACTATTATAAAGCTTTTTTTTCAACTCTTTTTTTTAAATTTAAACCTTTACTATCATCGTCTGTAAATATAGATAACCAATTAGTGAGTTGAATATTAATTTTTGTTATTTCAGGTTTCAAGTGATACTACATTCTATTTATCCAGATATTTACATGGCAGTGTTCAGAGTATTTTGAAACATGTTGACATTGACTTGACCTGGGATTAATTGTTAAGGTAAAATGTTACACTTATTTAAACAACGTTATCATTAGAATTTTTATTCGTTATCCTTTAAGTCCTTTTGGTAACTGTTTTTATTAATATCTGACAATATATTTGCTCATTTCATTCTATTCGTTTATATTAAATCTTAGTTTTTCAACTTGGTTGTGCCTACTGGTACACCCTACGTATTAATATTACACTTTAATGTCTGTTCACATTTGTGAATTGTTTTAATATAATAGAGGACTAGTTCAATGTGTGTATATATATATATATATATATATATATATATATATATATATATATATATATATATAGTTATTTTATATTCTTGGGATTGAGGACCATTTTTAAAGACATTTAACTAGTAGTTAATACATTTTTATTTTACGTTTCGGTCTTCCATGACCTTCATCAGAAATAAAATTTTTTGTTAAAACTAAAAGAAATGGTACAAGTTACAGAGAGAATTTTTAAAAAACAAAACAAATAAATCTTACCTTCGACAGAACGCTCATTTGATTATTTAATATATTTTATAGATGTTTTTAGGATGCATCACATAATAGAATACAACTCACACCACAAAACAAAACGAACATTTTAAAAATATGACATTCATTGATTAAAATTTGTATTGGAATATACGAGTATTTGTTCTATACAATGAAAGCAGCCGTAACGAGGTTTTAATGTGTCGTTTTTGTGTTGACTGGTATTAAATTGAAGTTTATATTTATATAGGGAGTGGTAATAAATGGATTTTATATTTATATAGGAAGTGGTAATAAATTTATTATATTTGGAATGTGCCACGTGTTTCTCTATATTTCTAAGTTTTTATAATGTTATTATAAATTTTACTAAGATTTTTTGTGTCAGTCTTTAAATTTACGGAACTAGTTTTTCTTTGTATTTCTATCATTTCTAGAACTTCGCGTTTTTTTGTATGGTTTTCACTTCGAAGAATTTTTGTGTTTTCGAAATCAAATTCGTGCTGGTTTTCTGAAACATGGATAGTGAGTGCCGTTTTGTTTCGTTTGTCATATTTGTGACTATTTATTCTGCTTTTCAAATACTGACTTGTTTGTCCGATGTAGACCCCTTCACAGTTTTTACATGGTATTTCATACACTATATTGCTCTTTTTTTCTTTTGAGATTGAACTTTTTAGATTGGTGTAATTGGTTTTTAGTAGGTTGTACCCTTTATGAGCAACATGTATGTTGTGGTGCGAAAATGTCTTTTTTAGGTTTTCTGATAAATTTGGTATATATGGCAAAGTGAGGAATTGGTTTGTTTTATTGTCTATTTTAGTTTTTGTATTATTATGGTTATAAAATATATGTAAACGTTTTTTAAATATCTTATTTATCAAATTTGTGGGATAGTTGTTGAGTATAAGGGCATCTTTAGCTTTTATTATTGCATTCTCTCTGAATTCGGGGTCGGACAGATTTATTGATCGATCTGCGAGTCCTATAATGACAGTTTTTTTGTGTGTTAGAGGGTGTTGTGATTTAAAATTTAAATATCGGGAAGACCAGGTATCTTTTGTGTGCCATTCCGTTTTTATGGTGTTAGTTGTATGATGGAGGGTAAGGTCCAAAAAGCTAATTTGATTATTTTCTTCTAGTTCAATGGTGAACTGTAGTCTGTCATGGGAATTGTTGAAATCTTGCAAGACCAAATGTTCTGTATTTTTTGGAATTGCTAATATGCAGTCGTCAACATATCTGTAAAAAATAGTGTTTGAATTGAGTTTTTGGTCAGTATTGTTTCTTCAAGGTCTTCCATAACTAATTGGGCAATGACACTAGAAATCGAGGTCCCCATGGCACATCCTTCAATTTGTTGGTAAAACGTCTCTTCATACAAAAAATAGGTGGAATTCAGAGTGAGTTCTATAGCTTCTAAGAAGTCACTCATAGGTATATCAGTGTAAGTTTTAATCCGATTCCATTTTTTAATTATTATATTTTTTGCTAAACTTATAGGAACACTCGTATATAATGATTTAACATCTAGGGATGCTAGTATATAATTTTCTGGTATTGTGATGTTTTTAATTTTATTTTTGAAATCCATCGAGTCTTTTATGTAGTATTTATTCTGGTAAACAATGTTTTCAAGAATTTTTTTAAGATATTTGGATAGTTTTTCGAAAGGTGATTGGATACATGAAACAATCGGCCGAAGTGGTATTCCTTCTTTGTGCAGTTTTGGTAGGCCATAGATTCTAGGTGGAAGCGAATTTTGTATTTTCAAATTTTTTGCTGTGTTTGGAGAAATATATGTTTTATTTTCCCAATTTGTTACTAATGCATTGTTTTTCTTCTGGTATATATTTGTAGGATCGTTCTTTAGTTGTTTATAAGTAGTATCATCTCTGAGTAAGTTATACATTTTTTCTTGGTAGTCGTGTTTAAACATTATTACAGTTTTGTTAGTTTTATCAGGTTTTAATACTATTATATTTTTATTCTGCCTTAGAAACGATTTTGTTTTTTTTATTTTGTTGGTAAATTTTTTATTTTGTCTATTTTGAATGCTAGAGTTTTTCTTAAAATTATTTTTATGATTTGTTATGATGTTGCAACATTGGGACCGCAAATTATCTTTTGTTTCCGAATTAAGATTTATGAGGGAAGTAAAAAATTTGAAAATACAAAATTCGCTTCCATCTAGAATCTATGGCCTACCAAAACTGCACAAAGAAGGAATACCACTTCGGCCGATTGTTTCATGTATCCAATCACCTTTCGAAAAACTATCCAAATATCTTAAAAAAATTCTTGAAAACATTGTTTACCAGAATAAATACTACATAAAAGACTCGATGGATTTCAAAAATAAAATTAAAAACATCACAATACCAGAAAATTATATACTAGCATCCCTAGATGTTAAATCATTATATACGAGTGTTCCTATAAGTTTAGCAAAAAATATAATAATTAAAAAATGGAATCAGATTAAAACTTACACTGATATACCTATGAGTGACTTCTTAGAAGCTATAGAACTCACTCTGAATTCCACCTATTTTTTGTATGAAGAGACGTTTTACCAACAAATTGAAGGATGTGCCATGGGGACCTCGATTTCTAGTGTCATTGCCCAATTAATTATGGAAGACCTTGAAGAAACAATACTGACCAAAAACTCAATTCAAACACTATTGTTTTACAGATATGTTGACGACTGCATATTAGCAATTCCAAAAAATACAGAACATTTGGTCTTGCAAGATTTCAACAATTACCATGACAGACTACAGTTCACCATTGAACTAGAAGAAAATAATCAAATTAGCTTTTTGGACCTTACCCTCCATCATACAACTAACACCATAAAAACGGAATGGCACACAAAAGATACCTGGTCTTCCCGATATTTAAATTTTAAATCACAACACCCTCTAACACACAAAAAAACTGTCATTATAGGACTCGCAGATCGATCAATAAATCTGTCCGACCCCGAATTCAGAGAGAATGCAATAATAAAAGCTAAAGATGCCCTTATACTCAACAACTATCCCACAAATTTGATAAATAAGATATTTAAAAAACGTTTACATATATTTTATAACCATAATAATACAAAAACTAAAATAGACAATAAAACAAACCAATTCCTCACTTTGCCATATATACCAAATTTATCAGAAAACCTAAAAAAGACATTTTCGCACCACAACATACATGTTGCTCATAAAGGGTACAACCTTCTTCTTCTAGTGCCTATCCGGTCCGGATGTTGGCGATCATTCTGGCTATTATGATTTTATTTGCTGCTGCACGGAATAGTCCTGTAGTAGTTGTTGAAAACCATGTCCTGAGATTTTTGAGCCATGAATTTCTCCGTCGTCCTGGGCCACGTTTACTAGGGATCTTCCCTTGCAAGATATTTTGTAATAGACTGAACCTTTTCTCATTTCGCATTATATGACCGAAATATTCTAGCTTGCGGATCTTTATCGTTTTTATTAATTCGGTGTCTTTCTGCATTTTTCTGCAGACCTCTACGTTGGACACATGGTCTGTCCATGAGATTCTTAATATTCTACGATAGAGCCACATTTCAAAGCTTTCGAGTTTTTTTGTTGTTGCGTCGGTCAAGGTCCATGATTCGACCCCGTACAGTAAGACGGAGAAAACGTAGCAGCGAAGGAGTCTTATTTTGGTAGTTAACGTCAGAGATCGACTTTTAAAAACTGATGCCATTTTGAGAAATACGGCCCTTGCTTTCTCTATTCTACAGCGGATTTCTTGTGAGTGGTCCCATTGGTCATTGAGTGTAGTTCCTAAATATGTGTATTTACCGACCCTCTCAATTTGTAGCTGATTTAGGGTGAGGTGCTCCTGTGGAATCTGACTTTTGCTGATTACCATGTACTTCGTTTTGTTGACATTTATATCGAGACCGTATTCTAGACTAACTGAATACACTCTGTTCATTAGTTGTTGTAATCCATTGAGGTCTCCAGCCATAATCACTGTATCGTCAGCGTATCTGATGTTGTTTAATCTTTTACCATTTAGTAATATTCCTTCATCTACGTCCTCGAGAGCCTCTCTAAATATGTATTCTGAATAAACATTAAATAATAGAGGGGACAATACGCATCCTTGCCTTACACCTCGTGCGATCTTTATGGCATCTGATTTTTCTCCTTCTACGGACACATATGCTGACTGATCCCAATATAGTCTCGATATTATTTCCAAGTCTCTTCCATCGATCCCAACAGTATTTAATATTTCCACTAGTTTGTGATGTTGTACTCGATCAAAAGCTTTACTGTAGTCTACAAAACAAGCATATACGTCGCAGTTGACGTCTCTACATCTCTGGAATAATACCTGTACACTGAATAGTGCCTCTCTAGTACCTACCGCATCTCGGAAACCGAATTGAGTTTCCGACATATAATCTTCACACTTTTTGTATATTCTTCTGTGAATAATTTTCAGGAATAGTTTCAATAGATGACTCATGAGACTGATAGTTCTATGATCTTCGCATCTCTTTGCTCCTGGTTTCTTTGGTATTATAACAAATTCCGACAGTAGCCAATCTTTCGGTAGTTCGCCTTTTTCATAGATGAGATTGAACATCTCTGTTAGTTGTGTGATTCCAGATTCGTCGAAAAGTCTGAGAATTTCAGATCTAAAGTTGTCTGGTCCAGGAGCTCTTCCATCTTTCATTTGTTGCACCGCTGATTGCACTTCATCGACGGTGATGGCAGGACCTGATTTATCTATTATCTGTGGCCGCTGCGGTCTTGCATCTTTAAATAGTTCTGAGATGTAGTTGCTCCATACCTTTATCTTGTCTTGTTTGTCTATTACTAGATTTCCTTGTTTGTCGGTCAGTTTACATATTGTTCTGGGCTTGATCAACCCAGCCGTTTCTTTAACCTTTTTATACATGTTAAAACTATCATACTTTTCCTGTAGGGCTTCTATTTCCTGGCAATCTTCTTGTAATTTCTTTTCTTTGGCATCCTTGATTTTTCTTTGTATTTGCTTGTGAATTGCTGAATATGCGGGTGTGTCTTTCATAAGTCGTCTTTGTTCCGTCATATGTAGAATTTCGTCTGTCATCCATGTTTTTCTTTTGATGTTTTGATCTGATTTTAAATATTTTTCACTGACGCTTGTAGCAATGTTTTTTATTCTGTCTAATTCAAATTTCACATCATTATTGATATTTGTTTCTTGCAGTTGTTCTGCTAAGTGATGTCTTACTTTTTCCTTCGTGTCCGGGTTTTTTAATTTTCGCATGTCATAACGGTCTTTCTTTGTTGTCTTTTTCACAGCTTTTAGTTTTAGCTTTAAGGTGCCAACTAATGGGTTATGGTCTGACATTATATCTGCCCCAGGATATGTTTTAACAGATGTGAATGCGTTCTGGAATCTCTTATTTACTAACATATAATCAATTTGATTTCTGACTATATGTTCTTTAGAGTCTAGTGGTGATCTCCATGTGTATAACCTTCTTGGTGGTAGTTTAAAAAACGTATTAAGTATTGCCGCTTTTTTGTCTGCTGCGAATATTGCCAATCGATCGCCACGCTCGTTCCTTTCACCTAATCCATGAGGTCCAACATATTCTCCCTCACCTCCGTTGCCTATCTTCGCATTGAAATCGCCCATTATCACCGTTAGGTGGTGTTTGGGAAGTCTACTGTATACATTTGTTATTTCGCTGTAGAATTCTTCAACTTCCTCTATGGTTTTATCAGCTGTGGGAGCATATACCTGTATGATGTTTATCGGAACAGGACTTGCGTTGATTTGTAATAACAAGGTTCTTTCACTTATTGGAGTAAAACTTTTGACGTGTTTTTCTACGTTTTTGTGAACAATAATACCTACTCCATACTGATGAGCATTTGTATTTGTTCCTGAATAGTAGACTTGATGTTCATCTATCAGACATTGCCCTGAACCTGGCCATCTCATCTCACTAATTCCCAAAATTTTTATATTTAATCTGTTCATCTCTTTAATGGCATTATGGACTTTTCCGGCTTGATATAGTGTTTTTACATTCCACGTTGCTATCTTGCAAGGATTTCGCAGGTTGACGACCTGGGAGGCCTTGCAGTCCTTAGTTTTTCCTCCCCTGCCGGATCCTGGATTCCGATATCCATGATCAGTGAAAACTTTTCTATTTGTTGTATTAGCCATGCTGATAATACTAGGGATGCCTCAAGCCTTTAATACGATGGTTTCCCGTTGCCTTTCGTATTATTATGCCGTTGGCAGTTATCTGCTCATCCGCCTTCGGGGCCAGTTTCCCAACCCCTGGACAAAAGAGTGCCCTGTCTCCAGTAGCTCATCCACCCGTAGCTGTTGGCTATGGAGTGGATCGTTTATCCCGACGATCGGCCGGTGTCGTTTTACCATATCTGGCTACCCTCACTTGGTTTAGCCTGTGGGTCAACACAGTGTACCAGGGTGTGGCGCTTGGAGCCAGCAAGTGAGAGTTGGGTGTCTCGTGAGGACCAGTTATCTGAAACCTCCGCCCGTCTATGACGCTTGGAGTGACCGTCTCAGACAAAAGGTACTACCTCTCCGACACAACCCCTACACCCCGGGTACAACCTACTAAAAACCAATTACACCAATCTAAAAAGTTCAATCTCAAAAGAAAAAAAGAGCAATATAGTGTATGAAATACCATGTAAAAACTGTGAAGGGGTCTACATCGGACAAACAAGTCAGTATTTGAAAAGCAGAATAAATAGTCACAAATATGACAAACGAAACAAAACGGCACTCACTATCCATGTTTCAGAAAACCAGCACGAATTTGATTTCGAAAACACAAAAATTCTTCGAAGTGAAAACCATACAAAAAAACGCGAAGTTCTAGAAATGATAGAAATACAAAGAAAAACTAGTTCCGTAAATTTAAAGACTGACACAAAAAATCTTAGTAAAATTTATAATAACATTATAAAAACTTAGAAATATAGAGAAACACGTGGCACATTCCAAATATAATAAATTTATTACCACTCCCTATATAAATATAAAATCCATTTATTACCACTCCCTATATAAATATAAACTTCAATTTAATACCAGTCAACACAAAAACGACACATTAAAACCTCGTTACGGCTGCTTTCATTGTATAGAACAAATACTCGTATATTCCAATACAAATTTTAATCAATGAATGTCATATTTTTAAAATGTTCGTTTTGTTTTGTGGTGTGAGTTGTATTCTATTATGTGATGCATCCTAAAAACATCTATAAAATATATTAAATAATCAAATGAACGTTCTGTCGAAGGTAAGATTTATTTGTTTTGTTTTTTAAAAATTCTCTCTGTAACTTGTACCATTTCTTTTAGTTTTAACAAAAAATTTTATTTCTGATGAAGGTCATGGAAGACCGAAACGTAAAATAAAAATGTATTAACTACTAGTTAAATGTCTTTAAAAATGGTCTTCAATCCCAAGAATATAAAATAACAATATATAAGTAAATAAAAAAGACCAAGAACCAAAAAAAAGAAAAACTATATAGATATATATATATATATATATATATATATATATATATATATATATAGAATTATTTCTTCTTGGGTTCAAAGGTTGTGGTATAAAATAAATCTATTAATTGTAATATAGTTTCGAATACAGATTTAATAAATTTGACGTTTCGCTCTTATTTCAGGAGCATTTTCAAAAGAATATGTATAAATATTAGAATTAAACTACATAAAATACCGTTATAGTAAAAATGATTTTGAAAAAGTCAATTAGATATTTACGCAACGATATTATGTTGGAAGTGATAAAAATAAATTAACTAATCAATTTGTAATAAATTTGACTCAAGATTTTATGTCTTGTTTGACATTTACTAATAATTTATCTTGTTTTATATATATCATTGTGTCTTGTGTTAAAATTTTTGTAAATTTGAAATCGAATTCATGATTTTCATTATGTTCATGTTTCTGTAACGCAGTTGATACATTTTAAGTGTATTTATGGCCATTTATTCTGCTTTCCAGATATTGTGTAGTCATTCCTACGTAATTTTTTGAACAGTTTAAGCATGGTATGGAGTATATAACATTTGATTTTTTATTATTTTTAGTTTTGTTTTTTAATTTAGTAAATAGTGATGATAGTGTATTACTTGGTATATGGCATATTTTAATATTATGTTTAGATAATATATATTTTAGTTTTTCTGATAATTGATTTGTATAAGGTAGAGCTATATATATATATATATATATATATATATATATATATATATATATATATATATATATATTCATATATATATATATATATTTCGTGGTTTAGAGTTGTTAGTGAATTTGGTTTTATATTGTTGTTGTAGTATTTGTATGTACGTTGTTGTTTAATTTTATTAATTTGATTTGAAGGATGTGGATTATTTTCTAAAACGATCTTAAACTTTTTAATTATTTCAGGACGATATTCAGGTGAAGTTAGCTTTATTTCTCTATCTATTAATCCTATAATAACACTATTTTTTTGTATTTTTGGATGGCATGAATTATAATTTAGATATCGTCCTGACCAAGTTTTTTTTGTAAATAATTTAGTTTCAATTTTATTGTTATTGTTTTTAATTAGTGTCATATCTAGAAAATTAATATTATTGTTAAATTAACTGTCTCGACCCTTACATCGTGGAATCTGCTCATATTAGTGTTTTAATTGAAACTCACGGTTTCTAGTTAATTCCACAATATAATAAAAGTTATTTAAAATACTAAAAAATTGACAATTGTTTCGATAAATCAATATCATCGTCAGAATGACAGAAGTTATTGTTATTTTCAATTTCTTTGGTGAATTGTATTTTAGAGTTAAAATAATTGAAAATATTGAGAAATTCATTACATGCTTTAAAAGAAAAATGGAAGGAAATAAAACAACACACATCACTTACCTATAATGAATTTATAGAAGGTATTATGCTTATTCAAACCAATAATTATTTTCAATATAATGATAATTTCTTTCAACAACTAAATGGCTGTACACTGGGATCTCCAATTTCTTTTAGTTTAGCACAAATTGTAATGGAGTATATAGAAGAAAAAGTATTAGAAAATATAAAATTTGATATATTATTTTTCAAAGGCTATGTTGACGACTGTTTAGCTGCTATTCTAGAAGACAAATGTCGTTGTTTCCTGCTTGGACCTCTTCTACCCTTGAATGTGCCCTCTGTTATTAGACCTCCGTATAATTGGTAACTAATAAATTTTTAAATTAGTCAAAGGCCGACATGTGAATGGATTATGTAATCATTGAATCTCAATGAAATTCATATATGCAAGCATTTGATACGTTGCCTCATGTGGTAAGCAGAGCCCACGGTCAATGTGGTGGAGATACTTTCAAAAATCTAACACAGACGGTTTTTAAAAATTCTTAGAGAGTGAGTGTGTCACAAATGACAAATATTCTACGTTTGATGTTTACTTCCAAAGTTACAACAAAGCTGGACAATAAACATTTTTAATTCATAATATTGCGCATAAAGTCTCCTTCTCAAGGTACTATCATCTAATTAAAGGTTGACAACAACTTCGGCAAATCGCTCTCTATCTCTCTTGTGCAATTATTATAAGTGTCTGTGTACTTAGGCCAATCCAGTCTCTCATATTTCTTCAGCTATGAACGTTGTTTCCTGCTTGGACCTCTTCTACCCTCGAATGTGCCCTCAGTTATTAGACTCAAGAGCTCATATTTAGGACCTTCGTATAATTGGTAACTAATAAATTTTTAAATTAGTCAAAGGCCGACATGTGAATGGGTAATGTAATCATTGAATCTCAATGAAATTCATATATGCAAGCATTTGGTACGTTGCCTCATGTGGTAAGCTGAGCCCACGGTCAATATGGTGGAGATACTTTTAAAATCTGACACAGACGGTTTTTACAAATTCTTAGAGGTGGAGATACTTTCAAAAATCTGACACAGACGGTTTTTAAAAATTCTTAGAGGGTGGGTGTGTCACACATGACAAATTTTCTACGTTTACTCTCGTGTGAGATTCTTTAGTATAAGTGAATCACGCACTGTAAAGATTCTTAACTGTTCACTTCCAAAGTTACAACAAAGCTGGAAAATGAACATTTTTAATTAATAATATTGCGCATAAGTTTCCTTCTTAAGGTACTATCTTCTAATTAAAGGTTGACAACAACTTCGGCAAATCTCTCTCTCTCTTGTGCAATTATTATAAGTGTCTGTATACTTAGGCCAATCCAGTCCCTCATATTTCTTCAGCCATGAACGTTGTCTCCTGCTTGGACCTCTTCTACCCTCGAATATGCCCTCCGTTATTAGACTTAAGAACTCATATTTAGAACCTCCGTATATGTGTCCGAATAGTTTGTCTTCCGTTTTTTTTTTAATTATGAATTTCCCTATTCACATTCAGTTCTCTCAAGACTGTTTTGTAATAAAATTATGTCCATGATTTTATGGGCATTTTACGCATTACCCACATCTCAAAGGCTTCAACATTTCGTATCGAACGGGTTCCCAGAGTCTAGGCTTCAGTTCCATATGAAAGGATTGAATTAGTGTAGGTTTTTACAAATCAGTATCTGATATGAGAAGACAGTCTAGAATTAGTTAGTACCTAAGCGTTTAATTCCAAGAAATGCATTTCTTGCTTTTTATATACGACAACATATTTCGGTTTCAGGCTCAGATTTTTATTATGTCCAGCATACCAGATATTTCAGACATTGATAAGATTTTGGAGTTCTTCTGGATTCCTATTATGAAGGTATGTTAATTATAAACCTACCGCCTACTTTTACACCGTCCTGGCTGTTTTCTAGTGCCCTCTTAAATATTTTTACACACATAAACATGGCATCCCTAGTTCCAAAGACTAAGAGGAAGCGAAATTGTTCCTCCCTCATATATTTTTCGCACTATGTATATATGTATATTCGTTGGTGTAAAATTTTTAGGACTCTCTTCAGTACTTACATTAGCCTAATCAGTCGTTATTGTGATGATTTATTTTCTGAACTCTTTTCAGGTATAAGAATGAAAGTAAATTGAAGCCAAAAAACTTAATTATATATAATAGATTACTGAAGTTTTGAAATGTAATTAGAAACGAGCTATTCATAATCTCCCTTGTATACCCATTAAAAATATTACTACTGTTTTGGTTATTCACAATACTCATAATAGGTACATAAAAAACACCTAATAAGCATTCAACAACGTATCTGAATGTATTTTCTGGGAACTAACTAAAATACATACTGGAATTATAATTATTAAATTCTATGCAGGATTACAATGTATATAAGCAGTCACTCGAGTTAGTATTGGCATTATTTCCTTCTTTCTGTTGGTAAATACATTGAGGCAATATGAAAACTTTGATTACTTTTGCTGTAGTTCTTTTTTGTACTGCTCTAGTCTTAGCAATTGATGATGAGGCTACAAGGGATGTGAAAATTCTGAGTAAGTATATATTTCTTTATTTACACAAACTATTTTGAAAATAAATGCTCATGTGCTGAATTTGATATATTGTGCATATAATTTTCAGCCAATTTCTATTTTTTGTTTATCATTTATTACCCGGTTCCACTTATTCCAATTTATCTTGGAAGCGATGATGAAATTGTTGAAAATACTATATATATATATATATATATATATATATATATATATATATATATATATATATAAATTCACTTCAACCTTCCGATAATATTTAGAATTATATTTTCTTGGGTTCAAAGGTTGTGGTATGAAATAAATATATTAGTTAAAATATATTTTCGAATAGAGATTTATTAAACTTGACGTTTCGCTCTTATTTCAGGAGCATTTTGAAAAGAATATGTATAAATATTAAAATTAAATTATATAAAATACAGTTATTGTAAAAATTATTTTGAAAAATTCAATAAAATGTCATGAATGAAGTGTCAATAGTAATAGAATACCTACCTTAGATATTTACGCAACGATATAATGTTGGGAGTGATAAAAATAAATTAATTAATTAATTTGTAATAAATTTGACTCAAGTTTTTTATGTCTTGTTTGTCATTTACTGATAATTTATCTGGTTTTATATATATATATATATATCATTTCTTTGATTTTGAGTTTTTGATAATTTGTGTCTTGTGTTAAAATTTTTGTGTTTTTGAAATCGAATTCATGATTTTCGTTATGTTCATGTCTACACAAAAATTTATTCATCGATGTTGTTAAACAATAAACAATTTATTGTTTAACAACATCCATGAATAAATTTTTGAAAATGCTCCGAACTAAGGAGCGAAACATCAAATGAAAATATAAATTGATACAGTATTTACCTAACCTAACCTAATGCCCAAGAAAAATGAAAAGAATTATATACAAAGTTAAAGAAAAACAAATAATTATATATATATATATATATATATACTTATATTTTCATTTTTCTTGGTCATCAGGTTATCCACAAATTCTGTATCCATTTAATTTTTATTTAACGTTCGCTCCTTAGTTCGGAGTATTTTAAAAAAAATTTACATTGATGTTAAACAATAAATTGAACGATTAAAATTAAATGTACACACAGAGACGATAAAAACTGGTAACTAATAAAATAATTTCAAAAATAATAAAACCGAAAGTACCTGTCTTAGAAGCAACGCTTTATAATATACAAGGGACATTCAAGAAGGTGATGTTATTATTATAATAAATTATAATATATATCTGGCTTAGATTGTTGATATCTTGTTTATCGTTTACTGCATTGTTCTTTTTTTTATATGTATCATTTCTTTTATTGTTAGTTTTTTGTATTTTTAGAATCTTGATTTATTATTTTAGTAATATAAAAGTCAAATTTATGTTTTTGATGTTTCTCATGTTTATAAAGCGCAGTGGATGCGTTTTTTGTATATTTATGGCCATTATGTCTATTTTCAAGACATTGGGTTGTCATACCTATATATTTTTTGGGACAGTCTAAACATGGTATAGAATATATGACGTTAGATTTTTTGGAAGCATTTATTCGACTTTTAAATTTAGAGAACAATGGTGATAGAGTATTTTGTGCCCTATGACAAACTTTTATGTTATGTAGATAATATATAGTCTAGTTTTTCAGAGAGTTGATTTGTGTATTGCATTGGGAGCTATGTAAGAGGGGCTAGTGTATTGGTTTATGTTGATTGAATTTGACTATTGTAAAATTTATGTGTGCGTTGTTTAATAATTCTGTCAATATGTTTGGAAGGATAGTGATTGTTTTGTAATATTGTTTTTGTTTGATATAAAATTTCTGAACGATATTCAGATGATGTAAGTGTGATAACTCTATCTACTAATCCTATGATTACGCTGTTTTTTGGGGAATTAGGATGGTGGGAGTGGTAATTCAAGTAGCGACCTGATGATGTTTCTTTAATAAAATGTTTTGTTGTAATTTTATTTTCTCTAGATTTAATGTCCAAAAAATTTTGTTCTGTTTCTATTATGAATTGAAACTTTGGATGAAAATTATTGAAAGCTGTCAATATATGATTTATTTGATTGGATCGAACGGCAGCTAAGCAATCATCGACGTAACTTTTAAAAAATAATATATCGAAATTTATTTGATTAAGCACATTTTCTTCAAGGCATTCCGTTACAATTTGTGCGAGGGTTGATGAAATTGGTGAACCCATAGTGCACCCATTGAGTTGTTCAAAAAAATCTTTTTTATATTGAAAAAAATTATTGTTTTGGATTAGCATTATTCCTTCTATGAATAATTCATATGTGAAAGTTATGTGTTCTTTTAATAATCTCCATAGGGCACAAAATACTCTATCACCATTGTGCTCCAAATTAAAATGTCAAATAAATGCTTCAAAAAAATTGAAATTATTTTATTAGTTACCAGTTTTTGTCATCTCTGTGTGTACATTTAATTTTAATCGTTCAATCGTTTTCAAATTATTGTTTAGCAACATCAATGTAAAAATTTTTGGAAATGCTCCGAATTAAGGAGTGAAACGTTAAATAAAAATATAAATTGATACAGAATTTATGGATAATCTGATGCCCAAGAAAACTGAATAAAATTATATGCAAGATTAAAGAAAAACAAATAATTTATATATACGGTATCCGCCAAAATAAACAGTACCGAAACAGAGAGCTGTGGAGTTGTTTATGTAATATGGATTTGTCATATTTGACTTAATTGTCATTAGTTGATATATCAATAGTACGCTGCAGTTAAATTTGATTTAAAAATGGTTCTAACAACGGAAGAAAAAGTTTTTTTGGTAGAGCATTATTTTCGTTCATATGGAAAATGTCGTAATGATGGTCCAAGCTTAGAACAGGTGTCAATAAAATATCAACAAAAATTTAATAAAGCAGCTCCAAGTAAAAGTGTGATGTTAGCTGTTGATGAAAAATTTCGTCGCATTGGTAGTGTATTGTGTCAACGTAAAGGTTCTTCAGGTCGTCGAAAAACAGTATGCACTAAAGAATATTGCCGAACTACGGGGAAGAATACAAAATATTTTTCGGCAGTTACATCAACCACTTTTTATAAATATGTTTATTGACTTACAAAATCGATATGAAGCTTGTTTGCGTCGAAATGGTGAACATTTTGAACACTTACATTACAGAAATTAAAAATTAATTTTTATTTTTATTTTTGGTACTGTTTATTTTGTATATATATATATATATATTTAAGTTTTTTGAGGTTCTTTGACTATATTTATATTTTTCAAGAATATGTCTTGGGTTTTAGTCAAATGAAAACAGTATTGAACTGATTAAAAAGTCATTTTAATAAAATTGGTACAGCAATTGTGATGTTTCGGTCTGAATGTTAGACCTTTTAGTTTGAAAAAGGTCTAACATTCAGACCGAAACATCACAATTGCTGTACCAATTTTATTAAAATGGCTTTTTAATCAGTTCAAAACTGTTTTTATTTGACTAAAACCCAAGACATATTCTTGAAATATATATATATATATATATATATATATATATATATATATATATATATATAAACTTTTTTTAGTTTCCTTGGGCATAAGGTTAAAAATAAATTCTACATTAGTCTATATTTTCGACGGTCCGCTCGTATATTAAAGTTAAATATACACACAGAGATGACAAAAACAAGTAGCTGATAAAATAATGTTCACAAACAATAAGATCAAAATAACTGTCATAGAAACAACAATATACAAGGCAAATTCATCAAGTCAATATTATTATTATAGTAAATTATCGTACATTTGGCGTAGGATTTTAATATCTTGTTTATCGGTATCTGCATTGTTGTCTTTTTTTATATGTATTGTTAGTACTGTTGTTTGTAATTAGAATCTTGAGATAATGTGTTAGTATTGTCAAATTTATGCTTTTCATTTTTCTCATCTTTATGAAGCGCAGTGGAGGCATTTTTTGTATATTTATGGTCATTTAGTCTATTTTCAAGATATTGGGTTGTCATACCTATATACTTTTTGGGATAGTCTAAACATGGTATATGATGTTCGATTTTTTTAAGCTATTATTCGACTTTTAACTTGGAGAACAATGGTGATAAAATATTTTCCCATGACCACATAGGAAAGTGACATATATCGCACTGTCTAGTTCTATGGAAAGTGGCCTTTATTCATACGCGTACGGAAATAGTATATTACGTAACGAGTGCGGAAAGTGACATTTTTCACACGAGTGGGAAGTATTGCACGAGGCGCAAGCCGAGTGAGACAATCCCACGATTGTGAAAAATCACTTTCGCACAAGTTATGTACACTATTTTCCCTACGACCACGCGATATACTTTTACCGAATCAGGCATGTACAATCTTGCGTTTTTATGTAGATGTGAGAGGTTTTATATATGTGTATTGGTAATTACTTTATATAGTTTTGAAAGTGGCCCAGAAAATTGTGATTTTTATGCGATGAAAAAGAGTGCCTCCATAAAAAAGTTAGAATAAATATTGGTACACAAAATATTACGAACATTTATTTTAACAACTAACAACAATTGGGAACAGGACATCAGAAATAAAACTGTTTTTGCTACATAAATATTGCGATTCATAATTAATTATTTATTTGAATCACTGTAAAAATTAAAAGTAAAATTATTATTAGTGCAATTTATAAATTGGAAGATGTAAACACACTTTATTTTTAAGAATAAACTGCTGTGTACATTTTTCTTAGCGCTATAAGTATCTTTGATAAGAACACAACGTAACAGCGATGGAATGGCATTTCAACATTCAATTTGACAGCTTTTTTATCCGTACACGTACGGATAAGTTTTTTTTCCGTACGCGTATGAATAAAGGCCACTTTCTATAGAACTAGACAGTGAGATATATGTCACTTTCCTACGTGGTCTTAGGAAAAAAAATTATCCATACGTGTACGGATAAAAAAGCTGTCAAATTGAATGTTGAAATGCTAGTCCATTTACCCCGCAAATTTATGTATATGTCAAATGCGTATTTCCTAAGTTGATTTCTCCATATAATAATTTTACTTTTAGTTTTTACAGTGATTCAAATAAATAATTAATTCTGAATCGCAATATTTATGTAACAAAAACAGTTTTATTTCTGATGTTCTGTTTCCAATTGTTATTAGTTGTTAAAATAAATGTTCGTAATATTTTGTGTATCAATATTTATTCTAACTTTTTTTATGAAGGCACTCTTTTTCATCGCATAATAATCACAATTTTCTCGGCCACTTTCAAAGGTAAGTAATCAAAACTATACAAATACACATATATAAAACCTCTCACATCTAAATAAAAACGCAAGATTGTACATGCCTGATTCGGTAAAAGTTTATCGCGTGATCGTAGGAAAAAAAGTGTATATAACTTGTGCGAAAGTGATTTTTCACACTCATGGGATTATCTCACTCGGCTTGCGCCTCGTGAGACAATACTTCCCACTCGTGTGAAAAATGTCACTTTCCGCACTCGTTACGTAATATACTATTTGTGCCTTATGTTTAAATAGTATATAGTTTAGTTTTACTGAGAGTTGATTTGCGTATGGCGTTGCAATGTATGAAAGAGGAGCTAGTGAATTGGTTTGTGTCGTGTATCTACATCTATTCCAAATGTGAATATATGATGAGCTCTTACAATAAATCCTAATAATCCAATTGCTATTATTGCATAAATGATTCCAAGTGCCCTGAATGCTTTTTTTTCGTCATTGAAAAATTAATCCAAATCCAGGTAAAATTAAAATATAAACATCAGAGTGACCAAAAAATCAAAATAAATATGGATATAAAATTGGGTCTCCACTTGATTGGATTTGTCTTTTATTGTAAAAGTTGTGTATGCTTTGATTAATAATTCTATCAATATGTCTAGAAGAATAGTGATTGTTTTGTAATATTGTTTTTGTTTGAGATAACATTTCTGGACAATATTCAGGTGATGTAAGACTAATGGTTTCTTTACTACTAATCGTATGATTACGCTGTTTATTCAAAATAATCATCAGCTCAACTTTCTTTAACCAATATATTATTTTATGAATCTAGTTGAGTTATCAGTACTCAGTGGCACATGGGCGTGTCTCAATGACTGTATTTGATTATTTTCAAAGTCAGGACATTTCAATCAATAAATGAAACTTATTTCTATTAAGAGATCTTTGAAAAAAACATTTTAAACGACTATTTGCGAAAAAAAGTCAGTTCGATAGATTTATAAGAAATAGATCGCTTTAAAGGTAAGGTAATTTTGACGATTCAACTTGACGCTAAATTTTTTGCTTTTGGTATTTCATTGGATTAATTGTTTATGTATAATATGCAGAATATTATCTAATATTATGTTAGAAAACAAAGGGCAGTATCCGATTTATTCGATTGATATTGATACCCATCCTTTACTGATGTCTGGCTACGGATGAACCGAAAATAAATACTTTAGACTGTAACAATTCCTTAGAGTTAAAATAATCCTAATCTTTCATTCGCAGATGAAGGTGATCCATGTAAAAATCAGGATGGGACACCAATACCCAATACAAAGTGTGGACCAGGTCTAAGATGTTGTGGATATTTCAAGAAATGTGTTAAGGATGAAGAAAAGCATTAAATACTTTTGACACTATTTTCTAGTTTTGCATAAAACCAATGTTATTCTAAATATATTTTAAACCAAAAAATTTCTTTTGACGTTGTTTCTACGAAATAATAATAATAAAGAATTAAAAATAGAAGTTTTGATTTCTTTTGATAATTTCCTACAAGGGAATGTTATAAATGAAACTAACTGTTAGTTCCAGTTATAACAGTATAAGAGTATGAGTAGATTCCACAAAGTAAGTGTTTATACAGGGAATTTTGAAAAATGATTGGGCTGTACTGACTATGAAGATGTGACGTCCTTTTTTCCCTCAGCTCCTTACGCGGCTCTTGCCACCTCAGCACGTCACTTTGGGACACCCTCGATACAACACGTTCGGAATTAGTGCTCGGGCGCCAGATTTTTATCGTGTTTATCTCCCCGGCCCCCTGACTTCACTCGTCAGGAGTTCCAGGTAGCCTCAGATGGAGGTATGGACGGTACCAGGGGTCTAATTGTATCTCATCATTGTTATTTATATAAAAAAAAACCTTATCATACATACCCATACTCTGGTATCCCCAGAAAAGCAGAAAAATATTAGCGAACTATATACATTTAACATGCGAAGCGGGCAGGACATAAGCTAGAGAGTTTTTATAAGCAAAAGCAATGTTTACTATAAAAGCGTTAAAAGCAAGCTCCTATTTCACGGGTCTTTTCAATATACAGGTTAATAAATTAAAATTAATAAAACGGAGTCTACATTGATGCTAGCAAAGTGTCCCATCACTTTCGATGCACCCGGTATGTAGAATAAATGTGAGTATTGAGTACACGATGCTTCTAGAGATCGGGAAAGGAAATATGAAAAAGGGTTCTGTTCTTAAATAAAACTGTCGAAAGCTCGGGCCAAGTGGTGGGACCACTTTCGGGAATTTTGGGGAATCGGGACTAGATATTAACGGTTGAGATCCGGGAATTAAAATATCAAGGAGCCCTGGCTAGACACCTGGAAGTCCTCAAGATTTCAATTCGAACGGAATTTACGCCTTCTAATTAAAATATCAAAAGAGCCCTGGCTAGACACCTGGAAGTCTTCGATATTTCAACCGAAACGCAAATTAGGGAATCGGGACGGGGTACTGACGATTTTAATCCGGGAATTAAAATATCAAGGAGCCCTGGCTAGACACCTGGAAGTCCTCAAGATTTCAATTTGAACGAAATATACGTCTTCTAGTTAAAATATCAGAAGAGACCTGGCTAGACACCTGGAAATCTTTGATATTTCAACCGAAACGCAAATCAGGGAATCGGAACGGGATACTGACGGTTGGAATCCGGGAATTAAAATATCAAGGAGCCCTGGCTAGACACCTGGAAGTCCTTAAGATTTCAATTTAAACGGAATATACGTCTACTAATTAAAATATCAAAAGAGCCCTGGCTAGACACCTGGAAGTCTTTGATATTTCAACCGAAACGCAAATCAGGTAATCGGGACGGGATACTGACGGTTGAAATCCGGGAATTAAAATATCAAGGAGCCCTGGCTAGACACCTGGAAGTCCTTAAGATTTCAATTTAAACGGAATATACGTCTACTAATTAAAATATCAAAAGAGCCCTGGCTAGACACCTGGAAGTCTTTGATATTTCAACCGAAACGCAAATCAGGTAATCGGGACGGGATACTGACGGTTGAAATCCGGGAATTAAAACATCAAGGAGCCCTGGCTAGACACCTGGAAGTCCTTAAGATTTCAATTTAAACGGAATATACGTCTACTAATTAAACTATCAAAAGAGCCCTGGCTAGACACCTGGAAGTCTTTGATATTTCAACCGAAACGCAAATTAGTGAATCGGGTTAACACTCAATAAAATATTGTCGAGATTTTAAATGTACTGTTTCTCGTTATATTTTTGATATATCACAAAACCATTAACGGTTGCAGTAAAAATGAAGTGTTTAATATTCAAATAAATTCAAAATAGGAATTCAAATACCTATTGAAAAGACCACTTTTTTATAATTTTCAAATATTCTTACCTTCACAGTTATCGCTTCAACATTTTTATTTTAAAAAGAGAAACGGGAAAAAAATTACTCAAAACATTCAAAAGAAACGGATAACAGTTCGATTTCTGCTATATCACAAAACCACTAATGCTTATAGTAATATGAAATATCTAATATTTTTATAAATTCAAATATCTATTGAAAAGACCATTTATGTTATAATTTCAAATATTTTTACCTTCACAGTTATCGCTTCAACTTTTGTTAAAACTCAAAAAAAACTACTTAAAAACAACTACAAGAAACGGTAAATAAATTGATTGAATTGCTTACAGTCGGAGCGTTGTTCCACTGCTGGCGGTCGGAACTCGGGACTTGATACAACTCTTCTGTCGACTCTCGACGCTAGCACCTACCAGGTTTCAAACTGCTTTCCCCCTCTCTCCGCTAGTTCGACCTGCGCGCTCCTTCCTCTGTATTCTGCGATAGGGGTAAACATAAATTCTACCATCGGATCGCGGTCAAAATTTGAAATTTTTAAAAAAAATCCGGAATGAATATTTTATATCAAAGTGATTTCTCCATATATAACTGGTTATAAATAATATTAAATAAAAGTAAATTCGGAAACTTAAAATCATTAACAACCAGAAAGAAACCTCGTTACATCTGGAATGAATATTTCATATCGAAGTAATTTCCACATATATAACGGGTTATAAATAATATTGAATAAAAGTTAATTCGGAAACTTAAAATGATTAGTAACAAAAAAAACACTTCGTTACAAGATGTCCTCATTACATTATTGATAGAAGAATGGCAAGCTGAATAATTCAAAAATAGTATGAAAATTTATATGAATAAAAAAAATTGCATGTTAAATGTGCAGTTTTCATCTTTTGCGATTTTTTAGGAAAATAAAGGCTGAATTATGCGTTTTAGGCCTATATTTTTATATGTATTTCTCATGTAATTACCATTATAATCTACATCCGAACAAAACAACTGTTTGTAATAAATCAAACAAACAAAGATTAGAACACATTTGGTTTATTCATTAATATTTACAACACCTTTAAACACAATTTTCTTTTGTGTTTTCCTATGTACACGTCCATTACTTCTTCAGCCTTCATAACATTAGAAATGTCCTGATGAACGTGAAGTAAGACAAGACCATTAAGTCTATCTTCGGTGATAGTACTGCGCAAGTATGTTTTCAGACGACGCAATGTTGAAAAAGATCGCTCTGCCGTTGTGGTTGTCACTGGAAGAGTGCACAAAAGCTGCAATAAAACTTTGATGTTTGGGAGTGAGTCAGCAAACTTGTAAGCTTCAGCCGGATGACTAGGCATCTTTTTATCAGGGTTTGCCTTCCACATGTTTTTCCAAATATGTAGTTCACCTTTTAATGCCGAATAACATCGTAGATCGTCTTTGTAGTTAACAGCATCTTCAAGAATATCCCTTATACAGTCATCATTTGGTTTTGATGATAACAGATGTTGCAGCTTACCCACACATTCCATTTCTGTTTTAGGAAACCTCGAGTTCAGTTCATTGATAATAAAATCCTTAAATGGGATGTACACTGTCATCCGATAATAATCATCAGGTGTCTCTGTCTGTATGTTAGATCGGTTTTTTTGTAGATATGTTGTCCTAGGCTTTATAATTACTGTGCCCATTTCTTCCGCCAACTTAGTTGATTGATTATATACCTCTTTGAAGGTCTCGGCGCTGTTGTCCCGTTTTTTTTGAAGAGTTTGTATTGTTGTTTCAACAAGTTCCGCAGCACTCAAACGTCCATGTACCCTGCTTGAAGTTTGCGGGCTAGTGGTAAGGTTATTCCAAAAACCTCAGCTAACACTACTACACTAATCAAGAATTCGTATGAAAGGATAGAGTGCAAGAACGCAAATGCGTTGCTTCCTTTACCTCCTGGTGAATTAGCAATAGCTTCTAGAACAGTGGGGAGTGCAGGAAGATGATCTATAAATGTCAATACGGCATCGTGTCTTTCTATTCACCTCGTCTCACATAGCTTTTTCAAACCATGTTTTCCAGGTTGAAAATTGTGATTTTCCCGCATTTCGTCTTCTAAGCTCTTGAATCTTGCTGCAGAATCACGAAAAAAGCTTGCCAACGAAGAAATAACCCCTATAGCATTCCTAATGCTAGCTACAGAACAGACTTTGCTAATAGCTAGGTTTAGCCTATGGAATTTGATTTTGTAGCAGTTGCTAGATCGACTAAGTTTCGAATTGTGAAAAAATATAGAAACACTGGAATAATTGTCTCTTCTAAGCATCGAGGAGGTCGTCTAGAGATTGTTGAAACCTTTGACGATACAACATAAAATGTAATTCGACGCATTGTATATAGTTTCTTTTTTAATTCATTGACGGACAGTAGGAGCAAGTGATGTTCGAAAATTGACACTATATGTTTTTGTAATTTTTAGAATATTAGAGGTATATTTTTACTCTTTCTGCTTAAATAAACTTAATTTTGATTACTTCAGCACCTTTAATTAGATTACGGCTATAATCGTCATGGCGCCAACGGACTTTAGACACTAAGTAATGGGACGATGACGACTATAACAGCAAAAATTCAAAAACGTGAATAACAGTTTTAATGACTCAAATAAGCAACTTTTGTGTGCAACAAACTATTTTTGCGAGTTTTACACAAAATGTTAGTTCACGATAAAACAAAAATAAATAAATGACAAAAAAATTTACTCCAATTTTATAATTATTACACATTATTTTCGGTATGCTATGTTTTAAAGCATGGTGCCGGACACAGTGCAGGTTTTGACATGCAATTATTGCAGCAATATGACGTTTCCCTCCTTATTCCCTGTTTATACCATTGTTTACAATGCGGAAATAGTTATTTGTAAAACAAGTGTCACAATGACTACTTTTATAGTACGAGTGAAGTTTGCACAACGAACCGCGAAGCGGTGAGTTGTGCAAATCACGAGTACTACAGAAAGTCATTGTGGCACAAGTTTTACACAATATTTTTCATAATTCGCATTTACTTAATTATTTGAATAAAATAGAATTTCATATAATCCCTGTTTTTAAACTAGGAGGAATGGTTTGAATTTAAGTTGGCAATTTAGGTTGGCAATTCTGTAGATTCCTAATTGGTCAGATCACAGATGGTTTTATTCAGCACTTCTGACTTTTGAAATATTATAACCGAATAATTGTGAAAATTGTAAACAAACTTTCATTCAAGCAAACAGAGGATGATTATTTGTTTAAAAAAGAGCTTCTTCGTATATGCTCTTGCGATCTATTCATATTATATCATGAACAGAATTATCTGGTAATTTATCCCAAAAATCGAACGTTTTGTATACCTATATATTGATCCTATACAATATAAAAATTAACAATTGACAAATCATTGATAAATAAACGTTAGCGTACTTCATTCAATAATATTTTTAATATATAAATCATTCTAATTTACCTTTAACCCATTAGCGTCCAGCGATCTATTTATAGATCACCACACAAAGTACCGCTTTTGAAAAATGACGTTAAGGCAATTCAAGTTGTTGCCCCCTCTACCCTTACTTTGGTGTAAAATAATATAGGTTAAGTGTTTAGTTTGGTTTAATGACCCCTAATAGTTGGTTTATTTACAACTTATAAGAGACATTTTTTTCGTCGAGTGTTTTTTAAAAGATATTCTGGATTATTTATGAAAAACGATTAGGTAAGTGAACCCTATTTTAAATATATGTTTAGAAATGTTTACTTTTACTAAATATTTATGAAATATGAACAGTATTTGATTGTATTCTTTTTGTCACGCTGTATAACATACAGCTTTCAATGATGAAATTGTAACAATAGTAGAGATATAAAACACACCGAATTATAATAATTTATAATAAATTTATTAAATCGCGGAACAATTACTGTGATTTTTGTTGAGTAAGGATAATTTTTCCCATTTTTGACGAAACACTTTTTTTAGCATTGAAAATGAATAAAAATAAAACATTTAAGAATTCAGAAGACGCTGTTGTGTACTTTTATTCAGAGGAAATAGAAGGCGACATATTGGCATTGCCACCCGAAGTAGATGAGCTCACTGACGAAGAATTACTTGATGATGTAGAAACGGGTATCCCTGCTGTAACAGATGTGGCCGGCTACGTAGAAATATAGGCCAAGGATCCCGAAGACGACAGTGAAGAAGACACTGAAGAAAATAATTTGTCGTCAACAAGTTTTGTTTCGAATAAAAAGAAACCCAAGATCAAAAAATTGCTAGAAATGCCTATCTTCAAATAAAATCAAGTATTCATTTTGTCAATAACACAATGGCTAAAGACAACAAAAGCGACAAAGTGTTCAAACTGAGACCATTGTTCGAAAAGGTGAACAAAAATTTTCTCAAATTCGGAGGAGTTTTTCAGGAAAACCTATCAATCGACGAAATGATTGTAAGGTGTTATGGTCGGCATTCGCTAAAGCAATTTATTAAATCAAAGCCAATTCGCTTTGGTTATAAGTTTTGGGCAATGTGCGGTGAAGACGGCTACTGTTTTTCTTTTTCACTGTACGCTGGAAAAGAAGCAAATAAAAAAAACAGAACCATTAGGTACCAGAGTAGTTTTAGAAATGGTATCGCTAGTGGAAAATATGAAAAGCTACTGTGTATATTTTGACAATTTTTTCAGTAGTCATGCCTTATTTTGCAAGCTGAAGGAACTAAAGTTTAGAGCTACAGGAACAATTAGAGAAAATCGAACAGCACAGTGTACGGTTGAGTCAACAAATGTTTTGGAAAAATAAAATCGTGGATCATATGACTATAGCTTTGATACCCAAAACGAAATTTTACTGGTCAAGTGGAACGACAATAAGTGTGTTTCAATGGCCACAAATTTTGATCAGATAGAGCCACTTGCTACAGTAGCACGATGGAATGGAAAAGAGAAAACACGTATGTTAGTTACCCAACCTCGACTGATCCATAACTATAATCAGTGTATGGGGGGAGTGGATCACCACGACTGGCTTTTAGAAAAACATTCTATTCCCAGATAGCACCAGATATCCATGGGATGTTCTGACAGTCTTCGATTTGGAAGATATATATCCAAATATTATAGGGTTATTCTTGGGGTATCTAGAATATCTGTGGGTACACCTAAATCGAATATTCAATGTAAGTCCAGTTGGAATATCCTCAGATTATTCTTATTAGAATATTCGAATCAAATAGTTCTAAGCATATTCTATGATTATTGATATTTGTTCAAACGCTCTTTCTGTTCCATGTGCTTGCGTCAGTAGTTGCAGTTGACAGTTGACGGTAACGACCAGTGAAAAATGGCGGTTCGACCATCATATAGGTTATTGTTATTGGTGAAATAGTAGTAAAATGATTAATTATTTTTGATCGTTAATTAATTAGTCAATTTTTTGCCACTGTGAAGTTGTTTAAATATGTTTCTACGGTGTATTCTATGCTACGGGTGGAACTAATACATACGACCTCACGCATCAAAACAGGTACGTTTTATTGTATTTTTTTAATGCCTGTTGATTTATCAATGCATTTTTTAGAAAATTATCGATTTGCTGCTAAAACTTCCAATAAATGATAAGGCAAAGTTTGAAGACGTTGAGTCAGCTTTGCTGAAGAATCCTATGAATATTTTGTAAGTTGAACATTCAATATTATATCCAAATCAAAATGAAACTGTCTCGAAATATTGGAGTATTTAAGTGTTACTTTTTATATTTTAGTGCATGAAAATATTGAAATAATTGTTGATTTCATAAACTTTTGCAACAAAATTAATGGATAAATGTTTTCAATTGTGAGTAGAGTAGAAATTCACCTCGTTGCTAAAGGTATAACAAACTTTTAATTTCTCAGGTAGTTTCACGTAATTATGTTACCGAGATGTATGATATGAGTTCCATAATCAAATTGCCTATGGTTACCTCAATTCCTTTTGTTAATTGGGATTGACTAGAAAGCTCTACACAACTGGTGATCTGATAATTAAAAGTTAAATTAGTTCTGACATTTGGTAAATAAAAGTTATTGCTGGTCAATTGTACAAGTGTCTAGTTTCAGGCATATGTATACTGTTCACACAGATGAAAGCTGTCGTATATTTTTGTTCGTTAGTCATAACTTTGCTTATAAACTGTAATTGTTCAATTTTCAAAATTTTTGAGATTGACTTTCAAATTAATAAAATTTTAGGTTGTACCTTTGGCAAGATTGGAAGGTTCTTATTTGCAACAATATATTAAAAGATTCTTGCCAAAAATCCTGATAGAGTATTCAATGGAGGGCTACAGTATGCATGGATAAAAAGGGAAAAATACTTTGGAAAAACAAAGCAGTAGTAGGTATAATCATGTTATTTTTTTTTGGAATGTACATGTAAATTAATTTAATATATCATGTACAAGAAACAAATAACTTCTAATCACTATTTTCTTTGAAATATTTTGCTTTTTACTTGTCTCCTACAAGACTTATTTTTTAAATTACATATTTGATGTTTAACTTCATCTTTTAAGTTTCAGTTTTTGGGATTATATTTTGATTGTTATATATACATTCATAAAAATCACAGTAGAATAGGAATTGCTTACTAACAAAAAATATAATTATTTTATTGTTTCAGATGTCGTCCAAAAGTTGGACAAGAACATAACAAACAAAGAAGTTGAATTGAAAACAGGAATTTTCTTAGCCAAATGTAAGGAACGGCAGAAATCGGTATCAAACAGTTCGTTGGGTATGGAGAAAGTCAGTGAATTTTGTAATCTCTGATTTGAAAATTATGTTAGTTTCAGTTATGTTATGAGGTACATCTTATATTTATGTATAAATAAATTAAATTGAACTCAATGTTTCCCGTGCTTTAATTTTTTCAATTAAAAATATTTTTTCCTATACATACAATTCGAAATTTTGATAGATTCCTTAGATATTTGTAAGATATATACCAGGGAACACTGGATCATTGTATTCCCCATTTTCTCCTTTAGTTTCATAGAATATTTATTTAAATTTGGAACAAACCGTTTGCGTACTGAATAAGTGCGAGAGAGAAGCTTTCCCTGGCGAATTGATATGTACATTATTGTCGTTCATTAAGTATACAGGATCTTCCAAATTTCAATCAATTATCTTTGAAACTAAAGATGAAAAGGGAGGAGTACTATGATTCAGTGTCACCCGCTCAACAGGTATCATCCATATTGGGATATTCTACAAATATTTGAAATTTTGCTATAAGTACACGTTTCACAGATATCCTTATAATATTCCTAATATTACTTGGATATTTGTAGAACATGCCTATTGGAATGTTCTACGAATATTCTGGATTATCTTGCTATATACATTCAGCAGATATCCTCAGAATATTCTTGAATATTCCTTGGAAATTTTTATAGAATATTCATGGAATATTCAAAAAATTTCCCATTTCATGGTCCATAGAATATTCGAGAAAGGATGTATATATTTGAAGTGGGTCTATAGAATAATACAATATCCGAAAACGAATATTTTTAGTACGTCCATTGAATATCTAGTGCTATCTGGGTTGCAATTAGAGGCAAAATGTGGTACTGGTGTTTATTTACGAGAACTATTGACATGGCTAAGATTTTCGACGTGAAATTGCTGTAACCTATATCTTAAGCTTGGACATGGACTAAGCATTTTGAAAGGTAGACCACTTAGTTTTCCATCAACGTCGAGAACACAGGTGCCAGATGGGATAAGACTTGACGAAAAAAGACATTTTCTGGAAAAACGATCTAACCAAAGACGATGCCAAATCATTTCATGCAAAAGTCGACTTTTAACCTATTGTGAAAAATGTAATGTAACCCTTTGTACTACCTATTTTAGCAAGTTTCATCGTAAAAATTAAATGTTGGTACTGAATAAAATATTTAAATAAAGATATTCGTATGAGATTATTCGCCCAGCGATCTATTTATAGATCAGCATTTTTTGAAGAAACTAATTAAAAAAAATTTTGCGATTATTTGCCCAATAGAAGCAGAAAATTCAGTTTTTCCAGAAAATTTCGACAAAAAAATAATTTGGGCGTTAATGGGTTAATATAATAATTTGCTAGCTAGAACAACGCTATACCATTTTATTTATAATTTGTGTCAAGGTTCAAGTCAAATGTCAAATAAAAATATAACTAAACTCAATAACCAACTGTACACTAAAAATTACTATAACAGTGTTTAAAGAGCTTCATTGTGACACTGTAAACAATGTTATACTGAAGTCTCTTTTATACGCGAATTATAAAAAGATGTTTTTCTCTTATAATTTTCAGGAGGTCAAATTTTCTCAGGAAAATGCTGTGTTCCATTGTAGTTGATTTCATTGGTTTAGATTCGAGCACGTTTTATTTGAACCAAATACTTTCCATCCTGTTTATAATTTATACCAGTTAGAGATCATATGATTGCTTTTCTGTATTCTATTAACTTCATTTGAGAACCTGTCTTTTCTTTAAAGATGTAGTAAGAATTCCACATTGCTACATCCAGTAGATGAAAGACAGGAATAGTAGGACATCATCTGATCTGCTTTGTCAACAACTGACATATTCTGATTATAATTCACTATTTCAATTGGTTTTCACTTTTCCTGTTGTCACGGGTTAGCTGTGTTTATCGTACTTGGGTGGTAACCCAGACAACATGAGATATTCATAGAATAATCTTTAAATACACCAAAAAGTATGAGAATATTCCGAATCAACTAAGAATATTCTTATAATATTAATATTAAGGAATATTCTATTACTATTCCTTAGTGAATATTCACAGAACAAGCCTGATGAATATTCTTAAAATATTCATTTTAGAATATTACCAAACTGAATATTCCTAGCATATTCTTTTAAGCATATTTCTTGTGCTTTTATTAAAGTTTGTTTTGATTTTGTTTTCAGCAATATCGTGACTAGTGGAACTCTTAGTGAGAAATTATTGTATTTGTTATGGAATGAATAACTTGTGCAGTTCGTGGATGTCACTCAAGAACAGGAGAAGGAATAATTATGTTTGGATTTCCCAAAGAGCCTGTGAGGTAAGAGTAATTGTTTCTATATGCAACATATTATAGGTAGATATTACTTTTTTAATATTTTACATTTTACTTGACATGTACATATGCATTGTAAGTTGTGTAATTCTATGTTTTTGGTTTTAACTTTGATCTGTCCCTCTGCTTTTAATAACATGAAATAATAATATGTACTACAATAAGCTTTCTGCTGACGAGCCCTGTTCAGCAAAAAATATGTTAAATAATAAGACATATTCTATTTAAATTAGTAGTTGATTTAATTTATAGACATGTGAATACAACATGGTTGGAAGATTGTAACTGTGCAGATTTGTGTGGAAAGACTACATATGCTTTACAAAAGAATTATAGGTTGTGTGAACTTCACTTTCAGGAAAAAATTTGTTTCCAAAGGAGGATATTCCAAGCATTTGTTTCAGCTAGCTGTGCCTACTCTATTTCCATGGTTAAAATGCAAAGTTCACATTTTATTGAATGATCCACCAACAAAAATAGTTACTCAGTCTGGTAAATATTAAATTTAAGTAGACATTATAATCAGCTGTTATTGATATTTATTTTTTGTCATCTGGCCGCATAATTAATTAATACTTTTTGACAAAATTAATACCTTCTTGGAATTTGTATAAGGGAATATCTTCGTGTTAAGATAATGGAAACAAATGAATTAAAACATTTATATCTGTTGATAAAACTAAGTCAACATTCATTTAAACAAGTAAATTATCTTAAGAACTTGTGGCTGGTAAAAACTTACATGAGATGAACATATGATAATTAATCACCATATGCTTTGGTATTAAGGCGACAGTACAGAATACCAGTGTCAGTGTCATGTATTCTGCCTAGTGACGAATTTAAGAAAATATCGATATTTTTTATACTTATATTTCTAAAATTAAAATTTCTACAAATGATTACTACAATTACTTTTATAATTGCAGATACCACACCATTACAGCAACCGGCACGTTCATCTCAGGCCTGTGGGTGACTGTGACGATGTAACGCAAGTTTATGAATCCACACGCTGCCAGCTTTTAACACCGCCTCACCCGAACGGGTAAAATTGATATATCTGATTGAAAAACGTCAACAATAAGGATGTTTTTCAGTTATACCTCCGTTATGTAGCATTAACCGGACAGTTTTGTGTGGGCCCAATAAATATTTATAAATTTTTAAAGACTTACCCTATATTTTTTGATTGAAACAAGTATTTGGTCAATTTTTTATTTTTTTTATTTTTCATTCCTCACAAGAGAATGTAAGTATCTATAAATGTTTTATTTTACGAAACTGATGTTCAACAAGTAGATTCCTGCTTTATATATTTTGCGAAGCGCTGTCGTTTTGGCTTAAAAACGATAAAATGCTAGTTATAGTTGAATATTTATAAATTTCAAAAGTTTATAGAGAGTTATAAAGTTTATGTTTGTCTAATAAAAATTTGGACAATTTAATATTGAATTTCATTTTATTATGCTTAGGTAGTTAAAATATAGTTTTTTCTTAGGTGTAATCAGAATTAAGCACTAATGTTATTGGACTCATGTTCTGAATCCAATTAGTGCCTGTGCCGCTTTATTCACTTTAGAAGTCACCATGCAGTGAATGGTCGAGTAGAGAATTCCATCAGGCTATGATTTACAGAAGTTTGAAAAAAGGGCATTTACATGCATCCTTTCTCCCCCCATTAAATGTATGGTTCTGAACATTCTGAGGTTATTCCTGCAATATTCTGAATATACAAAGAATATCCCCTGAATATACTATTTGAAATAATTTTACAAAATTCCAAATGAATCTACCACGAATATTCATAGTATATATTGAATATTCTGGAAACATTCATTGAAGAACATTCTTAGATAATGCTTTTCTGAATATTCTCAGAATAATCCTAGCTTTTATATAATACGAAAAAGAATCTTCATTTGGGAATATTCTCTGAATATTTAGGATATTCCCATTTTCACTTTCTAGGAATATTCCAAAGAGCATAAAGATATTCTTGGCATTTTTAGAGAATATTCCAATATGCCAAAATGAATATTCCACGGATATTTATAGAGTATCTAATGTTGTCTGGGTCCATTAGTTAAGTAAATTCTTTAAAATGTTTTAGCCTACTAATAAATATGTCTTCTAAAGTTCAGTTTTTTGCTATATTTCAAGCAACCTACCTACCTACCTTCAAAAAAATAAATAAAAAAGCATCACCCAGAATGCCTTACCTAAGTGGCGCCAAAATAATTGTTTGCACACAAACGCCACTGGCCTTTACGGAGGCCCTGATTACATGCTCATGCACAAGCAAATAACAGTTAAACTTATTTAAGTGTCCCAGATATGAAGACGCCCGAGTGAGAAACAATATATCAAGCACATTCAAATCGGTATGGATTTTAACATCCTTTTCCGTCGACCGTGTATTTACATCCGCTATTAAAGTTCTCAAAATCAGTCAAAAGCATTCATTAATGACCTTTATTAATGCATGATTTTCAGTTAATGCACGATTTTGATGATTTCCACGGTAAACAAGGAAGTCAACCAAATTAAAAAACGTCAAGCTAAAACGCTGTTCGCTGTCATTATTAGTGTTTATAATTGTGAAATTTGGTGGTTGGCAATCCACTCCAGTGGCAGAAGGATATATTGAGAATTCGTTACATAATAAACTTAATACAGCTAAAAAAATTCTTTGTGAAACTGCAACACAGGCTTATCACACCACTCGTTCTACCGACGCTGAAATAAATTCTGTGACAAATATCCAAAGTAGCGAGGTAAACTTACACTCAGAACACCATACAAGTGCTAATGTGTCTCCATTTAGTTTTAATAATGGTAATATTTCGACTACGAACATATATAATTATAAATATAAAAATGATGATTAATAAATAAAACTGGTTTTCTCCACTTTAGAAAAATACACGGTTGACGGAAAAAATATTGTAACCATCTCTTACATTAAAAAGCGAAAAATGAACATTTACGCGCTCGTTGCGCTCACGCGTTAAAATATCTCGATCATTAATCGCCTTCATTAATGTACTTGTTGGTTAAATAAGTATTAAATACCTACAGCAACGAGACTAAATTCTCTTTTCCTATTGACTCCTTCAAGGTCGGTCGCGAGAAAAGCGTTTCTGATGATAATAACGTGCGAAATTTATAAGGTTAAATTAATACTGTAACCAGAATAAATAATATTGTTATTAAAAAAATATATTTGTTGTATAGATAAATTTATTTCGAATAAATATAAAAAAAATTGCCTTTGTTTTTAAATTTTAAGAAAAAAAATTGTTCAATTAAAGAAAATGAGTTTTTGCTACACTGTTTTCTGTAATATTAATAATATTTTACTTTCAAAAACTTACATGTTACAATGATGAATGAAAAGAAATATTATTCATATATCGAGATAAAGAAAGTAGGCATTTTCGCATAAAAATAATGAACCTATTAGGAATAGGAAAGTTGAACATTTAGGAAAATTACAAAATTATCAAGAAGATACATAAACTCAATCATAGTTTTTTTACGAGCAAACAATTTTGATGCCTTCTGGTTTGGAAGACCTCGCATTCCATTGAGTGTTTGTCTGCTTACCAAACTCTATAATCCGTTCGTTGATAGCATCATTCATTTTTACGTTTGTTCGAATGCATATTTTCATTTTATTTATATGATTTTTGTAAAACACATTTTCAAATTTAATTGGCAAATACTCCTTATTAATTCGTTGTACTGACAAACACTAACTCAAGAAGTTTCAAAAATATGGAAATCAGATCAAAAACAAACGGCATTTGTAAATTTAATATTCAATATACTATATTGAACAATCACAGTCGTTACTAAAAGACAAAAGAACCTGGACCAAAAATTGTTTTATTCAGCGTATTTAAAAGAAGTATAATAATTACACACCTCGTATTTTTTAGATTACATATTCACAAATTACATCTCACAAATTTTATACTTCTTTTTTAAAATCTAAATATAATATAATAATACCTTTTTAACTTCCCTCGTATGGTCATTAAGAATCTTATTGATTCAGTTATTCCCAATATGATCAACAGAAATTTAAAAAAAACCGTGATAAGCATTCATTGGCACATGGGAATGTTTTTCTTACAATTAACTAACAATACGTACTGGAAATCCCTATCGTCAAATTTTATGCAGAATTAAACTATATATAACTGGTATCTTCAGTAAGTATTGACAGTATATCTTCTCTTTACGTCGTGAGAACATTCTGCAACTATGAAAACTTTGGTTATTTTCGTTGGAGTTCTTTTTTGTGCTGCTGTAGTTTTGGCACAAGGCAACGATAATTGCCCACCAGATGATTGTAAAATTCTTCGTAAGTATTCGTAATTTTTTAAACGGGCAAGAAACGTTTTAGTATCTTTCCTCTTTTTTACAAATCTTATACAGTTGAAAACCGATGTAACTCAATAATAAAATGTTTTGATTTATTTTTGGTACAATCATCTGTCAAATAATATTTTTGAAATTAAATCTGAGACATCACTTTGCTATATAATATCATATATTTTGACAGAAAAAAATTTATTTGCATATTGGAGTAGTTAATAATTAGTATGTTTTCATCATCCTTCATCAATTACAAAATCTATTGTTTCTGACTGACACTTTAAAACAAGTAAACTCGAAGACTTTCCACAAACGGCATTTAAAACTTCTTCAAAACAATTTTCTAAATCGCGTTTAGGAGTGGACACGTTTTTATAGGCAATGTAAAACTGGAATTCAATTCGAATTTATACATGAAGTTTGCTGTGTCTGTCCCTTCAAGTTACAGAAATTATCTGTAACCTTATTTCTAACTAGACATCCGTTATGAGTAATTCAACTGTGATCAAAGTTTTTACAAGGACTACGAAATGCAACTATGTGAAATTAGTTATCGTTGAATTTACGGAAATTTCAATACATTCTAAAATTCACGATAATGATCAAATGTCTCCTATATTCTAAAATAATTTGGCCAAGTGTACAAATGTTGACTTCTACAAAGTTTCAAATGGTTATTATAGCGATAAGATATTCAAATTAAAGATATGTGAGTTCTGTTTGAATGATAACTGAAACCGGGCTTCTCATTCAAATTGTTTAGATGTTTAGGTTAAATAAAAGCTCGCATGTTAATTCGATTTAATTGCTGCAATTCTGTTTATATCGACTTACAGTTACTTTTTGTGATTGTTTTATGTTTTTGCTTTATTCCCGTTGCACTAGTAAGTGAGCTATCATTTTACCCTAAGATTTTCTGCTACTTCACTCACCCTCCATACGTTGTAGGTGTCATTATCATTGTTGTTCACCGCAAAATCTGAGTCCTTCCTTATGTTACTTTTACATTAGTGACTGTAGATATTTCTTGTTTATTGATATATTATTATCAGCATCTGCTTGTTGTGTTCTATTTTTGGCTACAATTGTTTCCAAATAATGGACATTGTTGGTTAGTTTCAGGTTTTTGTACCACGTTTTTTCGTTATTTTGATTTGTTTTTATTTAATACTACTTCTGTGCAAATGCTCACTCGCTGATGCTTACTCTGCTCAATTGGAGATGTGTTACGCAGATATTTCGTTTAAACCATTTTTTAGATAGGTATCTCATGGATGAAAATTATGAATAATAACAAGCGCCAGAATGACTTTTTAAAAATTGATTTGAGCATCATGTACAATTTAAACTAGCAATTTGACTGTTAGTTAAATGGAAACATTTGGTGGGAATAGTCAATCGATATAAAAAAAATTCAGAAATATTCACCAAAAACCAATGAGATTTCAGAAAACAAGTTTGAGTTTGTCTCACTTCTCTAATACCTTAAATGACTTAACCCTATACTATTTTTATGGTTGATAAAACAACTACTATCAGAGTATTAATACCCCTCTCCAACCTTCTCAACCCATAAAACGCTGCAAAATAGCATTTTAAAGTTTCAATTATCAGTATGTATGTATAGCAATTAATAGCGGAACTATAATAATTACAAATCTTTTTTTCCTTAAATTTACAGCTTTAGATGCTCCGTGTAAAGATGAACATGGAAAACCAATCCCACACACTAAATGTGGACCAGGACTGAGATGCTGTGGATACTTCAAAAAATGTGTTAAAGATGAACACGAACATTGATTATTTTGAACAATTTTTCTCAGATACCTTTCTCAGAAACCTACACCATTCGCTTACACTGCTGTTATGATAAAATATTTTCAAAATAAAAAATTCTTTGGATATTGTATAAAATATTAGAATTAAAGTATTAAAAATTTTTAATTATCTTTTTTTTCGATTGACCTACAGAACATCTTTTCAAAACGGATTGTATATGTTACACTCAAACGCCGAAACCTGACAATGACCGAAATTTTTACTCTCGCCGCGAGGTTGACATTGAATTTTATTCGGTCATTGGCCGATGTAAAATACTCAGTTCTAGTAGTGGGTAAAGATAAGTACCACAGATAACCCACAGATAGCTGAGATACTGATTGTGGCGCAATCTAAAGAGCCTGTCGACTAAACAATTGAGTGATGTTAAAAAGATTTCTGTAATTTTAGGTTTTAGCGGTATATTCAAATTTACTGTGGGTTTGTTCCAACCGAAGTAAATACCGTTCTAGTACCGTACAATCTCAGTAACGAAGCAAATTTGATGTAAATTACAGAGACTTATTATATTCACTAATCAGCAGGTCAACTGGGTTTGTATCGTAATATTACGGTTTTTGTGTTGGTTGGAACAGACCTTGTATTTTAATTATTCTATTTCAAAATAACCATTTATAGTCCATCATTTCACATTTCGTTCAATTTAACTCCATTAACTCAATAATGATTAGATATCGAGTTAAATTAAATGAAATATCAAATGATGGACCATAAATGGTTGGGAAAAATAAAACAGTTTATTTATTTTGGTATCAAAATACATAACAAATAATTTCATTCTCAAAGTACTTGTCCTTAACAAACAGAATGACAATAAATAAACTATAATGTAAAAACAATGCAATAATTAAAAAATAATTTGAGTAATATACATTCTAGATTGGAGTATCATTAGATTTTTAAATGATGTTAAATCAAGATAAAAGTATTAAATTATTTATGATAAGTTTATATTAGTTTATCTATTTATTATTAGACTCCAATATACACACATAGCTGGACAAACTACTAGAGTACAACTATTTACTTAATAAAAAAAAGTATTAGCAATGAGTAGTTAACTACTATTTTTGGCAACTTTCTGTGAAAGGAAACATTTGAGTATAATTATTGTGAATGTTAGAACAAAAGTGATTAAAATACTTTTAAAGGAAAAGTTGTTAAATACTGCCTAGCTCTGTAAATTCAAGGTGCCAAGTAATTACATATAAGAGTGCTAAATAGCATTTTACTGCACTGTACAAAATTTAAAATAATATATCTAACATTTCTGGAAGTATTAAATAGGTTTATATCACAAGCTTAAACCTAGTATATTGCATATTTGTATATTTCTACATTTAAAAGAATTCTATTCTTATGAAACCATCACATAAGGCAGTTTACGTTACTCTGCAACTTCTGGCAGTCTATGATTGTTAAAATGTTTCTTAAGGGCTCTTAAAAATTCCACCGTCTCGTGGAAGTCCATTCTCGTTTCTGGTTGAGCTTCTACAAGTAAACACACAAAATAACAACAATAAATAAGTAAGCATACAAATATGTTTGAAAATTTATATCAACAAAAGAAAACAAAACGCGCTTACTATTGAAATAATAAGTTTACACAAAATTTTATACTAAGCCAAAAAAATATCAAAAAAATATGAATGTTTTTTTGGTTTTTAACTATTTTTTGATTTATTGTTTGTTTATTTTTTGTCTTTATTGTATATTTTGCATTTTTGGTTACCGCTTGACCAAATACTTAGACGTAATGCCCCAACAAAAGTTAATACTCACTTTTATTTCCCATAAATTGTCATACCATGGGCTATATATGAAGATCGGCAAGGGGTCAATACCTTTCATCCCATAGCTGGTGGAGTGAATAGCTATAACATAAAAAACCCCGATTATTATTTTTTCAATGGGTACATTTTAAAATGGAATTGTCTGAGTAAGGTGTTCACACTAGATATAAATTGAGTGAATGAAAAGATGAGTACTGAGTGTGTCATTTTATTAAAATTCCAGCTAAGTGCTTCCAGCCATTAGGCCATTGTCAAAGCTGTCGAGAAGAGAAAAACATACAACAGGTATCAAAAAACATCAAACCCTGTAACTGCTACATACAATGAAATAAAATTTTTGATGTTACATCATTATTTAAGTAAAATTTGTTAAAATTACCCTATAAAGAGGGTGTACGCACATATAATTTAGTTGATAATTTCAAATTAGACGTTTCGTTATGTGAATTACAATTGTACACCATCTTTATAGGGTCATTTTAACAAATTTTACTTAAATAATGATATAACATCAAACATTTTATTTCATTGTATGTAGCAGTTACAGGGTTCGATGTTTTTTGACACCTGTTCTATGTTTTTCTCTTGAAGACAGATTTGAGAATGGCCTAATAGCTGAAAGCGCTTAGCTGGAATTTTCATAAAATTACACACTCATTACTTGTCTTTTCATTCACTCAATTTACATTTTATAATGTCCAAAATTATAGCTATATTAAATACAATAAAACTTACAATCAATTTTTGTTAATTTCCTCTCATATGGAAGGGCAAATCAAACTGTCTTAATAACCTCCCTTTGCCTTTCTCAAATCTAAAGAAACACTGTTTTTGAAAATGAACAGAACATATCCTCCATCGTTTCTTCGTCGACAAATTTGATGATTTATTACCACTTCGTTTCAGCTATATTAATTTTATCTTCCTGGGTTGGAGGAACAAAACAGTAAAAAGAGATATTTACTTTAGTAATGCAACAATTTTCAGTTTAGCTAATGTAAAAAACAACCATGATCTCTAAAGTTGTAATTAGTAAAAGTTCTGTGTTTTATAAAAATAAAGAAAATGGTTGTTAATTGAGAACGAAAAAATGCTCAATTTCTTTTAATAAAACTTACCGAGTACACCACTTATTAAACTCCTTCAGAATACACTTTGACATCGTCTTTTCAATTAATAACAATAAAGCAACGAAACAACAGATAAATATTACACTATAGCAATTAAAAAAATACACCAAAATACCGAAACCTTATAATAACCTCAACACTTGAACTAAGAAACGATAAGAGTATAACAGATAATCTGTGGGGACGAACAATATTACATCGCGCATACGCAGTGATAAAAATCAATAAAATTTGATTACTAACGATGTTACAGTTTCGTTAATTTTTTGGAATTATCTACCGATTTTAGTTACTCGACAGGCTCTATAGATGGCCCGGTCTGCAGTGTCCCTAGCCTGATAAGTACTCAATTGTCGAAGCGAACCGAAGTAAAAACGTTCTTCGGAGATTGAGCAAAACCATAATACCCACTTCGCGAGGTGGGCAATCACTTTTACCCTCGTCACTTAGTGAGTATTTTCACTTTGCGCAAACGCCGAATAGCCTATAACCAGCATACATGATCTTACAATTACTCTACATACATTGGTAGCAAAGTGAAATTAAATACAGTTCTCATTTGAAAAAGCATGTATTATAGTAAAACAACAACACATAAAAAATACATGGTGTTATTGGCACATTCTAATTAATGTTACTTGTTTCCACAAGAGATGCTACCGTGGCATTTGGAATTACACTTTAATTGTGATTTTACATATTTGCAAGACTTGCCAGAACAATTCTTTTTGCAACCACATCTAGTGAAACCTTGTTTGCATCCAGTACCTACATCGATAGTATTAATAAATTTATTAGGAGCAACCTAGAACTGGTTTCTAGAAAACTCTTTGTCTAGAACTACGTGCCTCGTACCAAGGGAAAAAAGGTCATCGCTCTTATTTATCACTACTGCCATTACATTTCTAGGAGCTAATCGTCCCCGGTCAACATCAGGAATATTTTTGCTGTCTGACTTTTTGAGGCAGTTATAGAGTTTTACCTTGTTGCTTCTATGGCTGATTTTCTAGAACATAGAGTGCACAGGATAAGTTTAGGTCTTCTTCATTTGAAGCTTCATCATGAATGTGTTGACCACATTCAATACAGCTATTTCATTTGTCACAATCGACATCGCAGGGTGTAATGGTATCATTGGACATTGATTCTGTTTCCACATGTTTGTTGCTGTCTACAGCCCTTGGCACTATTTCTTTCAAGCTTTGAGATCTCTCCTCCAAGCTGTTCTTCAGTTGTTATCATTTTTAAGACGTCAGCTGTCAATGGGGAATCTAACAACCCATTTTTCTAAGGGGAACCAAAGATGGCTTCATACAGGGTTCTCTTAATCCCACTGTGATAGCTGTTGTTATTTGTATTTTGTACAATCCTGAGACCGTTTGCCCAGCCTGAAGTGTTATTATCCAAGCCACAAGACTATCTCGAATATATTGATTGGCCCGTTCGACAGACGCCTGACTCTGTGAGTCTCTTGGTTTTCCATGTACTAGTTTTATTGCACTCCATTTACTGGCTAGTTTTTCAATTACCTGAAAACCACACAAATTATTAAAACAAGTTCTGCCAAACAATTTGATTTTTACACTCACCTTGTTACAAATTTCTCGGCCATTGTCACTGTGCAAGATGTATGGAGCCCCAAATAAGCAAAATATATCCAAAAGAAAGTCAGAAACTTCGTCAGCTGTTTTAGTTTTCAAGGGACGCAGAACAACAAATTGGTGAGATGGTCTTGATAATTAAGGATAAACTTGCATGTCAATTGGATCTACCTATAATATAAAAATATTTAGGCTCACTTAGCAGTTTGGAAAACAACAATGGCCGCCCTTTTGAAACGGATTGGCAGATTTTATTAAAACCAAATATCTTACCTGGCATCGCGAATTCAATGCTGTCATGATGATGGGTTTAAACACTAGCCCTTCACTTTTCGACTTTTTCTTAAGTGCGGAAGCTTCGCCCAGATCTAAGTACGTTTTTATTACCTCCCTGGTAATGTTACAAAATTTCTTTTTTAGCTCGGCTTCCATTGCTTTCTATTTTTTATGGCCAACTCGTAAGTGTGTTGTATGAATTGTGTCATAGATTTGATCAATGCGACAGAAATCTTTTATATCTGTCATTTCTCCAGTTGTTTTTCCTATTAGCATTTCTTTGTCGCCTATGTTTAAGATATCGTACCGATTGATTCGGCGATAATCTTTAGACGTTAACGACTGGCTATTTTTCCCCTTCTCTTTTGCATTCTTTACTTCGCTGATAATTTCATCATATCGTTGGTTCTCAAATATAAAATTTTGATTTTTGTGGACATCTTTCTTCGAAATTAACTCTCCCAGCTTGGTGTAAAATAATCCCTTCATTGATAACGTGACACAAAACGCAACCGTACTTAAATAAGTCAACACACATCAATTCAGTTCTGAACAAAGAAAAAAACTTAATTAATTGTGTATCACAACGTAGAAACGTAGTATCAGTAACACTGATCACTTCAGCACTGATCGGTGTAGTGTATTACCATGATACAATAAAATAGAAGGTATGATTTCGCGTAGCTGTGCTCTGACGTCACGCCGAGAGTGAACGCCTTGAATTAGTTTGCAGTTGCATTATTGGATATGTTTATGTCGGTTAGTTTTACATTTTTATTGTTGAAAATTAGCAAAAATTAGTCAAAATGAGATGTGTAGTGTATGGTTGTGATTCAGACAATCACGTGAAATGCTTTGCATACGATGTCAGCTTTTTTACCTTTCCAAAAGACAAAAAAATGATACGGGAGTGGATCCGTTTGTCTAAACGCGAACATAAATTCAATACCATAGAATATTAGACCATATAATTATGCTGAAATTGAAAAACAAATGTCACTAGCTCCTCTTGGTAATCGTAGAGATATGTTGGGGGCTATATTTATATTTAAACTCCTAAATGGGCAGGTTGATTGTGCGTATCTTTTGAGTCATATGGGGATTACCATTCCTTGTCAGGGTCTTCGCCATCGAGTTACCTTTCATGTGCCCTTTCATAGAACAACATATGGTGCTATGAGTCCTATAAATAGATATCTGAGCTTTTTGAATAGCTTTAATTTTGATAATGTCAATACGTCTTTGGGCCAGTTCAAATATTGCTTAGGGCTATGATTTGTTGAGTTATGTTGTGTTCTTAATTTTTTTTTATTTATATGAGTATTGTTTTTTACATGTAGCTACATGGAAAGTGTTATGTATTTCAAATTAATTGGTTATGCTGTATCAGTCTTTATACCTCTCCTTGTTGTATTATTTATTGTTGTATTGTAACAGTTAGAGGGGTTTTCCCGTAATAAATAAATAAATAAATAAATCTTTCCTTATATCCAAGACAAATTATATTTTTAAATCTCAATTTGATATTTTGTTATCACCAATAACAATTTCATTATTATTATTATTTTGAAGAATGCTCCACAGTACCTGAGTTGTACTTTATTGTTGTCCTGTAGTATACTTATTTTGGAATGAACAACCGATTAAGTATCAAAATTTGCTAATTGTTTTATTCCTTATATTTATTTACAAATTTAAATGTTTATAAAATCATGCCAAAAAATCCAAAAAGTATAATAATAGCTCAGCACTTCAGTATAATAAAATAAATTTGTGACATTTTGACTTTGAGTTTTTCATTGTTGTAATACTAGTCACATTTGAGGTATGGATGAGATATTACGTTTATAATAATATGTTTTTTTTGGTATCAGTATACTAATTATTCACTTTACGAAGTGGGCAAACAGATTTCAATCAGATCTTAGAATTATTGTTTTGCTCTGGTAGTCTCTCCGATTCCATATAACACTTTTACATGAATTCTCTTTGCCTTTATAATACTAATAATATCTCATTCAACCTGAACCATCCTCATTTTCCTTCAAAATGCATTAGCAACGCATCATACGCAAGTTCTATTACATCAAATGCATTAGGCCGCGCTCACGGTTTTAAATTGTACTCTCTGCGTGACGTCATGCGCGCGGCGAACCTCATTTCGAACGGTTAGAGATCATATCTTCTGTTTTGTTGTATCATGGTGTATTACCACAGCGCACTAGCAGTGAATGGTGGGGGTAACATGTCTCGACCTGCACTTCTTAGAAAAAACGCTATTCGGCGTTTGCGCAAAGTGAAAATACTCACTGCGCGACCAGGGTAAAAGTGATTGCCCACCTCGTGAAGTGGGTATTATGGCTTTGCTCTATCTCCGAAGAACGTTTTTACTTCGGTTCGCTTCGGCAATTGAGTACTTATCTTTTCCCATTTTGCATCGGCCAATGACCGAATAAAATGCCTACTTCGCGAAGTCGGTAAAATGCAATCTCAACCTCACGGCGAGAGTAAAAATTTCGGTCATTGTCCGGTTTTGGCGTTTGAGTGTAACATATATACTAGTTTTAAGGAAAATGTAGAAAACAGTATATTTCATGATTATCCTGAGATCAACATCAATAAGAATATGATTAAACATTAACATCTACAAAATATCTGAATTATTTGTGTTGATTTGTTTGTCCGTTTGACCGTTTTTAAGACTTTTACTTCTGTAATAAAATACCAGGTTATTGTCATATAAACGGGCTTTAAGTGGGGTTGTTAATCCATATAGAATATCGTTCATTGCTATTATGAATAGGTCGGGTTTAGAGTGCGGAATACCGATAGCCACTGTGTTCCGGTATTATTATAACGAGCAAACGCTACTTACTCTTAGTGCTCGCTATAGATGTGCGGGTTGTCTCACGTGGTACAACCCGTGCTCGCCAGTCGACTAGCTTCGAGTCGAAGAAGGGGTCGATTCTTCAAAAAAATTATTAAGTTTTCAAAAAGGGCGTCAGAGAAGTTTTGGCAAGCACCCAAGAGTCCTTATGTTAGCCCACAATTCCTCAGTGGGTTAACAACACTAACTACACACTCCAAAGGTTAAACTGATAGGTAAGTTATTATAAAGAAAATAAAAGTCAGCAAGTATCCCCTGATTGAAGTTTTTAATTAATCACTTTGGACCATAGGTCTCTTTTCAAAATATTTATTACAAGTTTACAATAAAAATGTCCCAAATAATATCTGAACTCAGCTGAAGGCTGTAGACTCAGAATGTAGTTAGGCCGAAATAACTGACAAACAGGTTCTATAAACTCTGAGCAGAGCTGAAGGCTTCAAACTCAGGGTGCAGAAGAGCTGAGGGCCCAAAACTATACCGATGTCTCAAATCTACAATTATAGGGAAACGGCCAAATGGTTCATGTTCAATTTCTCAAAATGCAATGAAAAATCTAATGCCAAAAATTACCAATGTCACAGTTACTGGGTTCACACTTCCGCAGTTTATACGAATATAAATATAAATAAATGCATAGGCATAAAATTTAAATAGCAAACGAGCTTAGCGTTGCTAAAAGAATATAAATCGAAATTATGTACGGCTCAAAATTATTTACATAAAATCGTCAGAGTTCGAAAACTTAACTAAATAACGCAGCACCCAGGTACGTACCGTAGTATCCTAGCGTTCAGAGCCAACAGCTCAATATTTTAAATTATGAACCAAATTATTACAATTTTATATACAAAGTGAAAAGTGAATGTATACTAATTGCCGCAAAAAGAGAGAAATAAAAACCTTACATAAAAAGAATTGTGAAATGTGACTGATAAAGTTGAATGTACAAATGTATGAAGAATAAAAAAGGAAAACTGTTCACTTATCCTTCTTCCGGAGGAAGGACTTTCAGTCAATCCTAATAAAACGACACTTGTTCCATTCACTAACAGGAGGAAATTAAGTATATGGACTCCAAGCTTGAATGGTACAACCCTGTTTTTTTCGGAAGAGGTTAAGTACCTTGGAGTCATAACTGATAGGAAACTTACGTGGAACTCACACCTCGCACACATCACCTCAAAAGCAACAAGGGCTCTTTGGACGTGTCGTAGGCTCTTTGGGAAAACTTGGAGTCTAAAACCAAAAATGATCTACTGGTCATATATAAAGGTTGTCAGACCTATCATCACCTATGCTGCGCTTGTATGGTGGAAGAAAACAACGCAACAAAGGGCTACAATAGAGTTGCAAAAATTGCAAAAACTCGCATGTTTAGGAATAACGGGTGTAATGAGATCATGCCCTGGCGCGGTCTTGGAGGTAATGCTAGATCTCCCTCCATTACATTTACATGTAAGGAGGATTGCTCTGCAAAATGCCTATAGGTTAACACAGGCTAAATCTCTAAAACCCGGCGATTTGACAGGACATCTCGAGATACTAAGGGTTGGATCAACCCAATCTATGATGATGCCTTGGGATATAATGCCTGCTAAACAAGATTTCGAAGTCAATCTAGATGTTATTATTAACGATCGTGAGTTAACACAGAACGAAATCTCAGAAATAAATAGGGGTGCCCTCACATTTTATACTGATGGGTCAAAAACAAACGAAGGAGTAGGATTAGGGGCTACAGGACCTAATCTTAGGTTATCAGTAGCCCTAGGTAACACTCTCACAATATTCCAAGCGGAAATACTAGCGATAGACCTCTGTGTTTAAGAGTGCCTCAAAAAGCGCCTCAACGCAGCCAGAATATTTATTGCCTCCGACAGCCAGGCTGCTTTGAAAGCTCTAAGGTCTATAACTTATGAGTCCAAAACAGTCTGGAGCTGCAAACAATCTCTTAAGCTACTGGCTAGACATAACAAACTATCTTTGTTATGGGTGCCCGGACACAAGGGAATGGCTGGGAATGAGACTGCCGATGGTCTTGCAAAGGAAGGAGCTAGCACTCCTTTCATCGGACCCGAACCGTTTTGTGGCATTACTAAAAGCCACATTGTGGAAGAAGTTCGGAAATGAGAAAAGGAACTTAGTGCAGCCTACTGGAAAATTGTCCCAGGCCAAAGACAAGCAAAAAGGTTGCTACAACCTTCTGCTCGCTATGCTAAATCGCGCTTAGAGCTTCAGAAGTCTGATCTCAGAGCAATCACAGGACTCCTTACGGGACACTGCCCTCTCAGATATCAACTCTGCAAGATGAAAAAAGTGGACAGAGGAACATGTAGATTCTGCGACAGTGCAGATGAAACGGCTGAACATATATTATGCCATTGCGGTGTACTTGTTCGCCAACGCCATAGGTATTTGGAACGGTTGTTCTTGAGACCTGACCAGGTAACAAAAATAGCTTCCAATCGGATAATAGGCTTCCTCAGAAGCCTTGATCTCTGGGTCAAAAAATAGATGGAGGGTATACACAAAAGATCTTTTCAGGTCGCAGTGTGGAAAGGCCAGCTATAGGCCAATCGACCACTTTGTAATCTACAATCTACAATCTATCCTTCTTCCGGACCCAGAACAGCAACTGAAGTCGCTCCAGAATATTCCAGCTCTCCTGGAACTGGTCTCACTGACTCCGTAAGCTTCAATCAGCGAATTAACATGCAAATAATAGAACCACCTTGATATATTATTATTTCAAAAAAATGTACAAAACGAAAATGAACTGATAAGAATTTGTGAAATGTATCAAACTGTTTCATGAAATCCAGATTACATACTCCAATAAACTACGATTCAAAGCTAAAATGCCTACGTTAATCTACCTATAGCACTGTTAATTCCGGGAAAGTATTTTCAACCATTTAGCTTGGTAATGAGTCCTACTAACAAAGCCGTCTACAGAAATTTACCAAGTGATTTCCTAGTTCTTCCAATTCTACTGGTATCCCTAGGTCATCGGCACCCCCTGGATCAGTAGATTATTGGGTCAGACCTGCCAGCTGTTAACTCGAGCGATATTTTCTTCCCCTACGTAGAATTTATCGGGATTTTCCGTGAAAAACGTTAGAGCACATGCAAAATTTAACACTTGAAATGTGTGTTTACACGTTGACGGCACATGGAGGATGAATACTTCGCGCAGTCAGCGCTTTGAATTCTCCCCATTAAACCTCCGACAGCTCGCGTTACATTATTAGGTTGCATTTTTCTAGAGTCCATAGCAATTTCTTGTTGATTATTTTTTCTAATAATTTGCTCATGACACATGTGAGCAAAAAAGGCGGTAAGATTGAGGATTCGATTTGGGAGTCTGTCACTTATGTATGGGGATTATTAGAGAGTCTCGCCAAGTTTTCGGGAATTTATATTTAATTGGCCATTGATGACAATGTATTAAAAAAGCAAATATATTCAGCGAAGAGATGCTTTGTTTCAATAAGTAGACAATAACATGTATAATAACAATTTTAGGTGAAAATATTAGTGGTTAATAGAATTTATTAAATTGTAATACTAGTAATTGTTATCATCTTTCATTCTAAAACAAATGTAACTACTCTAACCTTACCTGCTAAATTGTGTATCGGTAATGAACCTTATTTTTAACGTCTTCTGCTGTTGGGCTAAATTCACCCTTCATGAAAATGTTCCAAATGAATAAATTATTATTATTTGTGTGCCTCTTCAATTTTTATAAAAGAAATTGATAAACATATTTGAATAACTTCTTTACATTTGGTATAACAAAATAACATTTGTATTGTAACGTCAACTGATGCTGTTGTGAGGGCGATACAATTCGATGATTTTAGGAACGGTGCTCGATGATATAATTTTTAGGAACTATTCGCAAATAGAGCATTCACAGGTTTGCAAATACATGACGTTGGGAACGATGTCAAGAATAGCGCCCCAGTTCGAGATTCAGGGCGGATCAAACTCAATCATCGACTACACCTGCAAGAAATGAATCACTGGAGGCGACAGTGATTTTCTTACCGAAATATCGAAGCCACACTTGCCAAACGTTCAATTTTATAAATATTTTTACAAAAGTTACAACTTTTATTTTTTAGAACTGAATATCTTTTTAATAAATACATGGAAAATTATCATTGATGCTACAAATGGAAGATAATATATGAACTATATGGCAAATGTATGCGTAATTTGCCCGTAGATAATATACTTTTTAATTAATTAAAAAAAATACAATTGCGGGGAGAGTAACAAGACGAAATTTTCGGTATAAGAGCGTCTGCCGTCTAGCGCAAAAATATATAGAAGAAGGCGGAGTCGAGACGTGACATGGCACTCTTGATAAAATGATGCAGGTTAATTATGAATAAACAAGTTTTTTCACTAGTTTATGTGGTCTGAGGCAAAAGTGGCTTACGTGTACGATTGAGAAACACTGATATCCACTATACTATCCATAATTGGGTTTTATTTGATCAATGAACTCACTGTTAAATTAGAAAATGTTAGGAGCTGACACAAGTACTGTTTACACATTAGTTGCCAGGACGGAACTCCTCTCTTGGAGCTAAAAAAATATTAGTTTGTAGGCCAATCTAATAAATTCATCGATTGAATAAATTTTAGAATTGCATTGTTTTCAACGCTTTGGATGTGTTGGCAAAATTTGTCATTATAGCTTCGTTCTATTATTCTCTTCATTCCTTCCCTTAAGACATTTTTATATACTTTCTTACACTGAATATCCCTGGTATTTTTTAGAACCTCTTCAATTGTCACACTCTGTATATTAAGATTATCCTGCATCATTTTTTTCCAATCTTCTACATCTCTCAAAATTTCAACTTATTTTTTGAATATATGGCTCTTGGCATCTACACTTTATAATTATAATCCAGTAAATACTGATATTTTGGCAAGACATGCTCACAAATGTCCTTTTTATTACACTACTGGTTTTAAATAACATTACCCGCAGAAATAATTTTTTATCTTCACCTTTGGACACAGCTGTAGGTAGAACATTAAGCTGATATTAATTGGAGGTAACAACAAAAAACTTTTAAAAAGACTTGCCAATTTCATTATAATGATAATTGACGAGCAATACTTCGTCCAAGAAGAGAATGATGTGATAAATATAATTATATTCATACACGGCCAGAACGAGAAACAGTTTTTCAAAGTTACAATCTGTTCAATCGTGACTTTTCCTGCTTTCATCTTAAAAAACTATTGAAATTATTATTAGATTATGAGTAAAGCCATATATAATTATTTATTAAAGTATTTTTTCTACGCCCTATCTTTAAAGTATTTCATCGGTTTGCAGCGCTTAAAGTGGTTGTTTATGGTCAGAGTAAAAAAAAGTAAAAAAGCGTTAAAAAAAGTGCAACGTTAACTTTATTTCACGCTTCCCATAAGCTAACACAATGAATCTTGGCTGGGCATCGAGGATGGACTTTCATGAAACTTGGAATACGTATAACTAACACAATGAATCTTGGCTGTGCATAGAGGATGGACTTTCATGAAACTTGGAATACGTATAATTGTAATTTACCGAAGGAGCTTAATTAAAATATCCCAAATTTCTATTTGAATTTTATTTTTTTGTATAGGGCTGTAGAAAAAATAATGTATGCAACATGTGCATAAAGTGTCTTTTTTTCACTCATGGAATTGCCGCGCTCGCCTGACGGCTCGTGCGGTCAACTTTTTCCATTCGTGAAAAAAAGTACCACTTTATGCACTTGTTCCATAAATTACTATTATTCATAATTCAATTTAAAAATAAAGGGTTTTGAAGATTAAAACTAACTTTTCCGCATCTGTGGCCCTGAACAATATTCTATCATAAAATTGTTACTTGTATACACTTCGGGGGATATATCGTGCTAACAAACCGAAATTTCTCCAAACATAACCAAAAATTTAGTATATCTGGATTTATAAGACCCGCTGTACTCGCTCTAGTCAACTGAAAATCAATAGGGTACATCTGTGAGACACCTTGAATCATATTCAATTATAAAATTGATCAATCGTATACTCTCTGGAGGCTGTATCGTGCTAACAAACTGAAAATTCTCCAAAAATGACAAAAATTTGGTAATTCAAGTACCATAGCACTGGCTTCAGTGAGCTGAATATCAATAGGGTTCATCTTTGAGACGCTCTAAATAATATTTAATCATAAAATTGGTCACTTGTATATACTGCGGAGGCTGTATCGTGCTAACAAACTGAGACTTCTCCAAAAATGACAAAAATATCGTACTTAAAGTACTGTTGCACCTGTTGTATTGGCTCTGGTGAGCTGAAAATCAATAGGGTTCATCAGTGAGATGCCCTGAATAATATTCAATCATAAAATTGGTAATTTATTGGACTTCGGAGACTGTATCGTGCTAACAAGACATGTAAGGAAAAGTGGCCGACGACAACGACGACGACATACACACAGGATTTTTTTTCTAAAAACCGTTTTTTCGTGTTGTTGTTGATGGAAAATGTAAAAATAACACACAAAAAATCTCAAAATTAAAAATTTTTTTGGGGTAAACCAATACTTTTCTCGCGATAGATTGGGCGGAAAAGTAAAAATATAGTCGAACCTGGCGTTAAAAAAATGGTTACAAGAAAAAACTTAAATTAGTTTACACACTAGGTAACAGGGTCACACTACAAGAAATATTGAAACATTTAGATTTTGCATTTTGACGTATAATATGATTGTTAAACGACTTTCTAAATTTAACAATGGCCAACAATGTTTCCTATCTGTTCGTAGTAATAGTTATTGACATACCTACCTGTTAAGCTTTCTAAAATTGTTATTTTTAATAATATGTAGTAGATAATAATGTAAAAATTCGGGTTTCTACATAAAATTTGAAAAACAAATTGGGGAAATCGCATTTAGAGATGGTCTAATAAGTATAATTTCCGAGTGAATACAGAATTTTGTTATCCATCTTATTAAACAGAAAAACTCTTTTAAATGCAGCTAAAATCATTAATATCGGTTAAAAAACGGAAAAGTTATACATTTGTTCATAAATTTGAAACTCCCCACCCATTATTTGAAGAATAATGGCAAGCAGTGGCGGCTTTAGGATTTGAGCTTGGAGGGGGCGCATCGGCCTCTCCCTCCCACCTATAAAGTTCAAAATTGAAAATATATTAAAAATGCTTGCAATTTACAAGTTGTCACTCTTTACATACCGGGTGATGCATTGCCGAGTGAAACATAGGAAATCCCATGAAAATTTTGAAGTGGCTAAATATTGACTCCCTAGTACATTTTATTGAAAAATGTTATAACTTTTTGAAGAGGCCGATATGATAAACTCATGTGCCGAGTTTGAATAAAGTCAAATAAGCAAATACTAAGTTATTCAATTAAATGTAATGACAAAATTACGAAAATGTTCATAGCTCAGGTAATACAGTAAACACCAGCAAATTAATTTTTGACATTGACAAAACAAAAAGTAATGTGAAACATACTTTATACGTCAGTTTTTGGCAATAGCGTCATAGAAATTATTTGCTGGTGTTTATTGTATTACCTGAGCTATGAACATTTTCGTAATTTTGCCATTACATTTAATTGAATAACTTAGTATTTGATTATTAGACTTTATTCAAACTCGGCATATGAGTTTATCACATCGGCCTCTTCAAAAAGTTATTATAAATTTTTTCTATAAAATGTACTGGGGAGCGAATATTTAGCCACTTCAAAATTTACATGGGATTTCCTATGTTTCACTCGGCGATGCATCACACGGTATAAAGATAAAACTTTATAAAATGGGTCATTCGGAGTGCGCGAGGAGAAACATCGAGATACAAAAGAAAATACGTTTGTTAAGTTTTCTATAGGTATATTAAAAGGAGACAAAACGCTTCTAAACACGGAACAAAATAAAACAAACATAACTGAAACAACTCACAGAGGCCTTTCTTTTCTTCCGAAAAAACTAGCCATTCAAATTTTTTAAAATGCGCGTTTGTTGGACGTCTTCGTTCTTCGCGACCTCGTTTGGTATGAATTGAAAAAGGAAATTCATATTGTGGTTCAGGAACCCAATGATTTTTCAATAAATTATATTTAGTGATATCGGGGATGGTATCCATTTTCGCTAAAAATGCACCGACATCGTATTTCAATTGTTCAGTTTCCATCAAATCCGTATTTTGGTTTTGAGTGGAAGTAGAAGCAACTGCAACATCGGTTGGTAAAACATCTGTATTTTCATCTTCTACTCTCTCCTCCGTTCTTGATTTTTTAAAATAATTTAAAATACTATTTCAAACTCTCTTATTCGACATATTGAATTACACACTATTATAATACCACTAAATACACAGATGCATCAGACTTCAAGTCTTCTAACTAACTAACCAAGTCGAAGTCAGAAATGGATAAAAACGAAGCGCCGAACATCAGCGAAGCCGACAAAGCAAAGACGCCGCTGCCGCTCTTGGAAATCTGGAGTTTGGAGTTCAAAGTAAGAGGCCGCTCGCACTCGCCGCCGCATTAACAGACCAAGAGCAATAGCAATAAGACCTATTAAATAATTTAGGCCGGGTGTTCGATTCAAAAATAATTAGGCATATTATTTTTTCATGGCTGAGTCCATTGTAATGTTGTAAGGTAATCAAATATTTTGTAGAGTAGAACAAAATTGAAAGCCGTTGGGGGGGGCGCCCCCCCCCCTTAAAGCCGCCACTGATGGCAAGAAATCTTCTTAATTAAATTCTTTCATAATCTCTTCAAGATTACAAAAATTGTATTTTCAGGACACCTTTAGTATGTTTTTTTTGAGTATTATGTTTTCGAGTGTTCATTCCACCCCTAGCGGATATTTTAGAGACTGCAAAATATTTTCCAGCAATTTTTCAGTATCACTTACCTAAAGGTAACTTTTTTGAAAGTTGTACCATGATTCTTTTCTGAGATGTGGCCCACAGTCGTTCACAGCAATAAAGGATTTAAAACGTTTATTCACTTTTCAGGAACAGTACAGTACAAAATTAGAAAAAAAATATCTTGTCCAGGAATCCAACCTAAAAAAAAAATGTGTAAGCATATTACATAACAAGCGTGGAAAGTGGAAACTATTGAAAGCATTCAGTGAAAGCAAGGAATAAAAAAGGGTATATTAATCTGTAGTTGCCATAATGTAACATACTTTGAAACTGAATTAATAAAGATTAACGGATACACATACATTACAGCTAGATTACAGAAAATTCATTAGAATAGTTTTTTAATAATATTAAAACTAATAAAAATTTTAAACCATAAAGATTTCATGAAACATTACGATAAATCAACAAATCCAAACTGATTAAAGAAAATTCTATCGTTTACTTAAGATTACTTTTTCTTACGCAAGAGTTGCTGTTTCGAGTGCCTCAACCATTCCATAACGTACATTTCAAAATCCTTATCTGTGAAACATTTGAAGGTGTTCTGAACAGCAGCTAATCAAACAATTACTTTAGATCAAATTGTGCCCATGGAGACCTTTGATCGATCATCATAAACTACATCAAACTGGATTTTCAACCAATTGACTGGGACTCATTTTCCACAAGATACATGCGGGGCTCTTCTAAAGAATAACAACATATTTTATTTCGAGAAGTGACTTTTCATGATTTACCTTCTATTACATGCCTCACTCCGTTTCGCAGGTAAATTCAGGTGTGTCATGAAAATTCATAATTCTTTTCTGTATAAAATAATATACTATTCTCATCTTGTTATTTTCATCCTGGAATATATTGTATATTAACATCGTGGAATTGTAACTTAATGAAAACTAAGCATTATTAATACACTGTAAACAAAAAAACTACTTATGAGAAGATATATGAACACATTATCAAGTTAAATGAGTTTATAATTAATTGTATCCAATTGAGTATCCAACAGCTGTGTTTCTACAATAATAAATAATTGAATTCTGTTTGTTGACTGGAGCATTCAGTGCCATAAGTTACATATTCTTCAACTAGATTAACATAGGTATCATTGTAAGGGACAGCTTTTTCATTGTATTCAGTGTATTTTCAAATAGAAATGAGCTTTTTAACAGAAATTTCTGTTTAAGTCTTAAATAGTCTCTAATTGTTCACAAGAATTGTTAGTATTAATGTTAAAATTTTCTAAACCTGCAATACTATGTTGATGGCTATGACTGCTACTACAAAAACTAGAACTAGAGATACTCGATTCGATATTATTTGTACTGTTCAATACAATGTCTGTATCAGACTATCTGAAATAGTCATTCCCCTTTCTTTACATAATTACCAACTATTTGTTTTTTATTTTATTTATGTAAGTAGCTTCTGAAACATCTTGAACATTGAAAATATTCTCTTCTAGATTCAAATCTCTGCCAACATATGAGGACGTTTTATTATTAATAATAATATCTACCCTATTGCAATATTAAGTTTTTTGTAGGGTATAATGCATATCTAGGATTTAAAATACTGTGAATCGTTTTTAAAATATACTTACTAACTAAAATATTTTAAAAGTTGAAAAAACCCTTATTTTGTAAACTCTATTATATAATGTTAGTGTACAATTCCGCCACCTGGAATTGCAATGTACAATAGCCGATTAAAGTCTTAAATGAGTATCAAGTTTCAATAATTATGATTTTGGAATAGGTACTTACCGATAACAGCTGTTGTTCGTCCATTATAACAAGAATTATAACTAAGCATAGAAACTGAAGCTAAGTAGGAACTAACGAAAATGAAGACCACTTTATTCAAATACTACTTGCAAAATATGTGCTGCCTGCAAATAAAATATAACACAAGACTGAAAACCATCCGCCATTTCATGCTTGTCATGTGTTTCCACAGATAATGTTCGTTCGTCAATTCCTCTTATGTTTTCTTCTTTTTTTTTATGTTACTGTGATGTTTAATATGTGATATTACTGAGAGTTTTATGAACTAACATCATGAAGACGTAATCACACCAACTTACTAAAAATTATTTCGAATGATGTGATAGTAACTGCAACATGTGATCATCTTAGAAACATGTTAATTTGTAATATAACAGTAACGTTCTGTATGTGATATTAGTGAGAAGTATACAAATTAACATCGTATGAATATTTCCTATAGGAAGTTGCTAAAAAGAAGTTCATAGGATGTGTATGTAACTGCGAATTCAAGTATTATTGTGTACATCAAAAATATGTTTTATTTACATGACATGGATGTTAATATAGTTGGTAAGAAAATGAAGGCATCTAGGAGATATCTTATTAACGTTTTAAATAAACGTCACAAAAAGTCTCTTAAAAGAACATCACAAAAAAGACTTGTTATGTTTCTTGTTTAGTGGGCGTGATATTCGTGGAAAAAACAGGAATTGTTATGAATATAAAATTCCAGCGTATAATGTTACGTATCAAAATTCGTTCAAAGAACATTCACGCAACGGTTGAGTTTTCTGAACGCACCCAACGTTTGTAATTATCACCATGCTGTAGTTACGGGATGTCATAAGTCATAAGTTGGTTGACCGCGAATTATAAACTAATAGCTTTTTATTCAAATAATTTGATCATGTTAGGTAATTTCAGAAAGCAAATACGGTAAAGACAATCTCCTGTGTACACAAAATTATGTTGCACAAGTTTTTGGTAAAGTACTATCCCTGGATTCTCAAAACATTGGAATTTGTCCATTATTGATCTAGGTTAACAATAGAGAAAATTATTAACCACTAATAGAGAAATTTAACTTCTCACTTGGCTAGAAGACGCAATAATTGACGACTTCATAGCTAGTAGTGGAAAACATACTTTGTCTCACCTTAATGTCACTTTTTTAAATCGTTTAACAAATAAATATTTTATGTATGACACTATTGAGTGTAAATTTGTTAAATAATTACTTTGGTTTAAAAATTTTATTGCAATAATTAAAACTTACCTTTGTTAATGGAATTGTTGACTTGCCATTGTTTGCCTCTTCGGTCATGAAATTAAAAACGTTCATAATTATTTCACGACACTACTCACTCAACTTTTTATGAACAAATTTACTTTCTGCAGTCGCCATAACAAGTTAGTATTGCACAATCCCGGTAATCACACTTTTCTCTGAATTGTACTGTCGAAACGTAGCTTACTAATTCTGCCTGCGAATTGAGCTCTTGCAATCCGCATACGTCTTTGCCACGGTGCATCGGAAGTTGCCAAACTTCCGACTGCCAAAATTAATTTGCCAATCTGTACACTTATTTTATTAGTATGTGATATCACAGGTAATATTGTGAATGGAATAATTTGTTGAACAAACATATTTTCATTTAAATTAACTACAGTAGAAACGCTGAGTCTTTTCCATCACGTGACTGATACGACATCAACCATATGCATCTTAATGAAAACAATACGATAAATGCTTGTATTGAGTTTCGCTCTTCTTCTGTTATTAGAAGAAGACAGTACCAACATAGTATGTGTTGAATAATATCGTCAATTAAGTCACGTGATGGAAAAGCTTATTCAAAATTCAAATTGCTTCCGTTATATTTTGAGGTAAAAATACACATTTTGTAAGAATTAATTTGGAACAGTATTGAATAAATGAAAAAAAAGCAAGATTGCAAGAGTCTTGCAGGTCGGTCTTGGTCTTGTATGAGTCTTACACAACTCGGTCTTAATCTTGCACACTCGGACTGCAATACCAAGACCAGTCTCGCTCATCACTAATCATCAATGATCCCAAAACGTTACTAACAGTCCCAGTGGTAGGAGGAAATAAAACACAGTGTTTGCAAAAAGCACCCTTTAGGGGCTTGGGATATACAAGCCATGGTGTGTATTGCTCCAGTCAGGACATTCAAAATAATTTTCAAAATTCAGAAATTGTGAGCTGCTTAAAATTTTGGCTGAATCAATAAAATACCCCGTATCTCAGTTGTAAAACATAGAACATACATTAAATTATACACCTTTTTTAGAACCATCTACAATTGAAGTTAGGCCTTTTCCCAACACACAAATTATTGTTAGAGAAAATTGCATGACCCCAAATACATAAATATATTATTTTTAGCATCAAAATCAACGTACTTCTTGACTTATTTCTCAATTTTTCATTTAAACATGGAATTAATTTCAATCTCTCCAGCTTTTCCTTTCATATCCTACCCCATTTTTTACCCTTTAGGTCAGTGAGGAAATTTATTTAATATCCTTCATTGTAAGATTTTTTAGTATATTACGTGGTAGATGAACCTGTATAAACAATTATTCTTTTCTTTTACACCCATAACAACTGTCATCACTGAAAATATTCGTAATGTTAGCATCCCGTATCTCTATAATGTAAACTAACCATAATATTTGTTAGGGTAGCAAGTATTCGAAATCGGTGGTGTATGACCCTGTTAACAGTTTGAGGTCGCGCAACAATGAACACTCTATATTCCCGAACGTGTCAACATTTATAAGATACCCTATTTATACCGGATAATAAGTAATGATACTCTGGGGCTTCTATAGAATAACTATATCACCATAATTACTTAGTACAAAAGAATCGATGTAATTTCTCAAGAGATCATGTTAATTTGGATGTAATTAATTTTAAAATAAACAAAATGAATCTATCAAAAATATCCCACTGCCAAACTCCAAATAAAAATTATATTTTGAAAGACTATATTTATACTTTCTGCACACTGAATAAAATCCTATTAACAGATGATATAATAGGAGGCTAAATAATTATGGTCTCTGACAAGTTCCATTTTTTCCACAAAATAAATCTTCTCCACATTTACTGAAAAGTGGTGGTAGATAACTTCGAGTTAGAAGTATTTGAGGCCGTATGCATCCTTGCCCCTCACCTGAAATATAAAATTACAATAAAATGTGGTGAAGTTTCATGTAAATGCAATGCAATGCAATGCAATGCAATGTAATAATAAACATTGAAATGGAGGGGTAGCCAAGTCGTGAGTGGATTGAGTAAAACATTTCTGACTAGGCTATGATGAAATTAACTGTCTCGACCCCTACTTCGTGGAATCTACTCACATTACTGTTTTAAATGAAGCTTACTGTTTCGATTAATTCCACAATATATTGAAAACATGTTAAAAACTCTAAGAAATTTGACAATTGTTTCGATATTAAGTATCATTGTCAGAATGACAGAAGTGACATTTCCTTCGATGCCTACCTACCAAGGTATCTTCGTCTAGCCAAAAATAAGAATTAAGCATCAGGTAGGCATCAAACGAAATGTAAGTTCTGTCATTCTGACAATGATACTTAATATCGAAACAATTGTCAAATTTCTTAGAGTTTTTAACATGTTTTCAATATATTGTGGAATTATCTAGAAACAGTGAGTGTCATTTAAAATAGTAATACTAGGCTATGATTAATTAAGAATTAAAAAATGATTGTTTTTTCAAAGTGTACTCATTTGTGGTGTCCCGTTAAAAGCGCCCCGACATAAGCGCCTCGACATAAGCGCCCCGACATAAGCGCAACCGACAATTGCGCTTCCCGACAACTGTGATTTCCGACAAAAGCGCTCCAGATTATAAACAGTTAGAAATTTGTGTTTATATATGATTATAAACTTAGCCTGAATCTGGGCGTTCGCCTGCTGGTTATTTTAATGAAATAAATAAATAAAGTGGAAAATCCTTTATGTGTATCTTTTATTAATCTTCATAATATTTATTAATACGTATTATTCATACAGGGTGTTCCATCTCAGACGAGCCACCCCGTATATTTCTTATCCCATAGTGATTGGAACAATTTCCCGGAACACGTTTGATGATTTTCTTTGGGGGACATCTTTTCACGTATATTTAAGGCTTGAGCAAGCAACCCCCTAAGAGGGGGCGCTTCAACCCTTCAAAATTGAATAGGGAAGAAGGGTTGAGTGATACTTCATTTGTAAGGTCTTGTAAGCTTATTTACAAGGGTGTATGAAAAAAATCACATTCTTATAAAAAACTAATTGTTTTATCATGCTTACAATCAAAAAAATTGAAACTGCGATATAATTTCCAACCACACAACATATGGAACATGGACGAAACTGGGTTGACTACGGTGCAAAAATCCAACAAAGTTGTTGCTCAAAAAGGATCTAAGCAAGTTGCTGCTATTACCTCGGCCGAGAGAGGCACACTAGTCACCCTAGCTAATGTTGTTTAGGAAGGTGGCAATTCAGTTCCAGCATTCTTCGTTTTTCCGAGGGTGCATTCCAAAGACCACTTCATCAGAGATGGGCCAATGGGCTATTGGCTGCAAAGGAGGAAGTAATCCTTCTGGCTGGATTACAGAAGAGCAATTTGTTGCTTTCCTGAAACATTTCCATAACCATGTGCAATCAACAAATAAAAAACGATGTCTCTTGCTGTTGGATAATCACAGCTCCCATCTATCCATTGAAGGACTAAATTTTGCAAAATGAAATGGCATTATAATGTTATCGTTCCCGCCACACTGCACTCATCGCCTCCAACCTTTGGACAGATCGGTGTATGGACCTTTTAAAAAATGGACAAATAGATGGTTAATCATCCAGGCCAAAAAATGACGAATAATTGCAAAGGCTTTTCCAATGGCAATTACTCCATGCAATATTCTCACAGGTTTTAAAACTTGTGGTATCCCCCCATTTAATCGGGACATATTTCAAGATCACGATTTCTTGCCATGGTTTGTCACATAAAGGCCACTAATCACGAATCCTGATGGCGAGACCGTACACATAATAAAACGCTAACACTGGCCTCGAACGTAACACTGTCACTAAAGAACCTGCAACGATTCCATGTGAGACGCCAGACCTTGGAGATACTGTATCGGCTGAAAATTAGAGCCCTGGCTCTAATGCTCGTTCTATGAAGTCACAAAATTTGCCTGGCTGCTCAAAGTCAGAGCAATCGCTGCAGCATTACGCTACCAAGAAACCTATCGTGATCACTGGTCCTGGTCCAAGTAATGCAGGGAGTTCTCTGATAGTATCACCGCTAGCTTTGAAACCCCTACTAAAAGCTCCTCCGTGCAAGTCGTAGAGAGTTGATAGAAGGAAATGTAAATCAGCAATTCTAACAGACACACCGGAGAAGACCTATTTAGAAGAGAAAAAACTAGAAGAAGAAATCAGAAAAAGGAAAGTAACGAAACGTGTTTTGAGTGAGGATAAGGAAGTGAAAAACGGCAATGGAAAGAAGAATGCAAAAGGAAAAGAAGGAAAAAGAATGAAAAAGAAATCAGTTTACGACGAAGTCGCGGAAGGGGATGAAGTGTTTGGCCTGATATGCGTATCCCCATACTCTGCTAGCAATCCCCAAGAAATCTAGATTCAGTGCCAAGAATGCAAGTTATGGGCTCACGCAGCTTGCACACCTGAACTGTGATTCAAAGTATTCAGACTGATTCTTTAGAATGACTAGATATATTTTTTTGTTTTCGTTACCGTATTCTTAGGTCTCCTCATCTATTAAATCAGGTAAAACATTTTGTAGGAAATTAAGATATTCTTGTCCTGTTAAACGGCTAGGAAGCTCTACGGATCCCAGAAGCTGATTACCGAGTACACCTATCCAAACATTCATACTAAATCTTTGCTGGTGCTTTTTCTCTACTGTTGCATGAGGATTATCACCAATATAGGCATAATGATGTGCATTATGTAAATTAACCCATTAGCGCCGAGAAATAAAAATTCTTGAAATTATCAATATTTTTGTTATTATATAGGTGAAAATAATTAACAAAACACATTTCTAATAATGTTTTATTTAATTTTTTAGACAAACCCCCTAAAAGGGGATGTTCCCATATGGGACCTTTAGGCGTTACCTCACTTATAACATATATTGTGTATGAAAGTTCCGGAAGCAGTCGATGCAAAGCCCAATATTGCATTTACAGCACATTGTTCTACCTCGGCTACTACAATTATCCCCACCACATCTTCTTCTTTTACCTTCGGGTACAGAAATTACGTAATGGTCTAATCCATCAAACCTTATATCATTACTAACCCTAAAATCAGAAGCTGCAGCTCTTGGTACTCTACAGGGTGCTCGTGCTGGTACTTGCTATCTTGTAAGATAAGTCTAAAATAAAGAGAACAATGTACAGAAATACCTTGATAGTCAAACATCCAAATCTTACGTGTGAAATATGTCGCCTAAACTCTAGTTGACTAATTTTTCGCCCACTATTTCTGTATAAAATCCACGCATTTTGATTTGCCGCATCTATTAAATAAGTAAAAATGGGCCAGTACTATTTTTTGGATCGGATTCCAATGTGGTAGCTACAAAAATTGTATATGAAAATATAGTAAGTACTATCATAAAATTGAGAAATAACTAACCAGGAAATGTTGTTATCCATTTGATCGGTTCCACCCATATTTTTGTTGTAACGCATTACTATATCTGGTCTTGTTACAGGAACTATCCTTTACTCTTTTTTACTGAATCTGTCCACTGTTCTAATAGGTTCTACGCCATAAGAAGTACTACCCATGGTCACTACATTGTTGTCATTCCACCTAACAAAAATAATTCCGCTTGCTTCATCTACCGCCGAACAAAACTCTCCTCTTACTTCCTTTTGCATCTGTTTTTTCTGCTTGAGCGGACAATTTTTTGGGAGTCTATCATCCCGTAGAGTTCCTGTTCCTGTATATCCATTTACTTTCAGAGTACATAATAAGTTGACACCAGTAAAAAGATTATCGAAGAACAAGTTGTATCTAAGCAATTTTTTATCTCCCATTTCCTCGATCATTGTTACCAGTGGAGCTGCGCATTTACCGAAAAGTGATTCATAGTTTGTATTTGATCTCGGGTTTTTCCCTTGATAAATCTCAAAATTTACTAGGTAGCCACTTGGAGCGTTAAGACACCAAACTTTGTAACCAAACCTAACAGGCTTACCACGGATGAATTGCTTACATCCATGGCGACCAAAGTAGCGAATCATTAACTCGTCGTATGATAGGTTTTCTTCCGGGATGAAATGTTCAAGAAACTTTACTTTCAGTTGATCTGTTATAGGATGCAGTTTATACATTTTGGCTGAGATATCATGAGCATTATTATTTGCAAAGTGTATATATCTACATATTTGTAGAAACCTGTCGCGTCTCATAGCTTCTGATACCATCAGATTTTTTGAAATCTTTCGAGTTTTTCCAGTAGTTTCTCTTCGATGGTAAAATGTTATAGCTACTCAAAATAAGAATTCCAATGAAAACTTTCATTTCTTCTATGGTGATTTGTGGATCTGCAGCATTGTTGAATAAAGCATAATTAGTAGTTTCTGTTATATTTTCTGCAATAAATCGTCGGAGAAAAAGAGTTCAAATAAATCAACACAGCTCATGGCACTGTATTTAGAGTAATCCGGTTTTGGGAACTCTTGACCTGAGTTTTGTAGATCACCCTAAACAAATTCGAAGTTTTTTGGTCTAGTTTCAGTTTTTAGAAAAGAATTAGTAACTGGTGGTTCTATTTCTACTTCATCTAAATAATTATTTTCCACACCAAGTCTCTCGTTATTGTTAAATACAACTTCTGCTGAAGCAGAAAGTTGCCTGGCAAATAAATTGTCAGCCAAGCCCCCCTCATCTTCATCACATGAATCTTTATCAGTTAGAACGTTACTTTCAGGAGGCTCAATATATAAATATATATATATATATATATATATATATATATATATATATATATATATATATATATATATATATATATATATATATATATATATATATATATATATCCATCCGCAACATCTCCTTCATCGTAGGCAATGTCCAGAGCTTCTTGTAGGGTTATACCACTAAAATATCATATTTGGTTTATTTTCACTCACACGTGAGTAACCGCCTAAAGCGCCCATATGTGAACATCAATGTTTATACAAAAAAATAATAGGTCTAATAATTTTTTTTGTAGATCTATCAATGCTGATAAATACTATTATGTATGTATATTTTAAAATACAGATTGTTATTTGAGCAAAATTAAAAATGCATTAACAGTAATACTTACACAAAGGTGATGTCCGTGTTTGTCAAATATTCTTTCAGTCACGTTTTTCAAGCACTAATAGAAGCATAAACAACTTCAAAAATAAACTGGATAAGCTTTTTTACGGGTAACCTGAACCAACAGAACCGGACTGGAAAAAAAAGCAACTGCGTAGAGACAGTAAGTGGCGATAGATGATAGCCAACATCCCCGCTTACTATCGGTTCCATATGGTACCGTTAGGCGCTAATGGGTTAAGACATTTTTTTTTGTTCCGCAACCAGTTTGAAAAATCTATGCGGGCAGGGGAATCACCATCTACCATGGCATGAACTTTTTGAAAATGGTGAGGATGAAGGTTTTCTTTATGAATAATATTCCATATGGAAAACTTGGACATGCCAGGATACATAGCACCGAGTCTTCTGGTTCTAACCTCAGGATTATTTTCGATTTCAATCAAAATATCGTCTTCGTATTCCATTGTCACATCAGGTCGTCTACCAGTTTCAGTATTTTTAGGTACTACTGAGCCATTTTCTCTTAATCTTTGGTGTACGGCTACAAATGTTGCGCGAGCAGGATGCCTTCTGTTTGGAAATTTTTCCGCATATTTTCGCTCTGCTGCACGAGCGTTACATTGTACCTACTTCCCCATAAACTACATGCATACATCATCATATGCTTCATTCGGAAAATAAACCATTTTGATCAAATTAACTATTATTTTTTACCTTTCACACACAATAACAATAATAACTGTTTAGAATCAAAATAATTTGACACATTGTCAGATTTTGTTGATTTTTCAAAACCAACTTGATATTACAGATTATAATCCAATATGATTTTATGTAAGAAACACAAAAAGTTTAAATTTATTTTTCTCGAAAACGGTTCATGATACCGATTTGAAAGAAGAGAACATTTTTTATAAAAATTATCTCGAATTTTCACAATTCGGTGTCGGATACATAAAAAACTTGGAAATAATTTCTTTTTAATAAAAATACGTGTTGGTTCCCCCAACTGACACACTTGTGATGGATCTGGAAAAAAATTATTTACATCAATCGACTGGTTTGTAACTGTTTATTGATTATACCAAGTTTGAATATTTTAAGTAACGGTACTTTTGAGTAATTTGAAAAAACTTATATGAGGACGTCTTCTTCAAAGGAATGTAGCTCCCTTAGGAAGCATTTTCGGATTGAGGTAATTTGGGCTAAATCGACTTAAAATCAACTCTAGTAACTGTAGTTTCCGTTTGGCAGGAGAGTTTCTGGACACCCTATATAAGTATTATAAATAATATGTTCATTATTTCACATTGCGTTGAGTACACTGTTTGTATTATTGTTATCATAACGCAACAAAATATGTTACGTACGAAGATTATCTGAAATACAAAAAAAATTGATGGAAGCTTTTCATAACTTATGTCATGTGACGTCTATACCTATTTATCCATTTTCAGTTGTTGGATAAATGAATGCCCCTAAGTTGTTTCAGTATCTTCTGAAGATTCTTCCTGTTCATGTTCGATATTACTGCATATTATGATCTAGTACTCTCCAGTTAAAAGCGGTTGTAACATCGAAGGAAACAAAAACTGCTATACAGATTTGGAACAGGTTATGTTAATTCAAATATTTAGGGGCTAACATTACAAGCAATAGGAACCTGAAACAAGAAGTAAAAGCACGAACAAGAGCAGCAGGGATTCCTTCGAGACGTAATATGGAGAAATAAATTTCTAAAGGTGAAAGCTAATGACAAATATATAAAACATGCGCTAGGCCTATCACGACATACACAATAGATACGAGGGCAGATACACCGGCTACTAAACAGGTGTTACGACCGACTGAGATGAAAACATTACACCTTCAATCACAGACAAAACGCTTAGACACAAAATAAAAAGTAATGATAACAGAATGGCATATGATGTTCTAGATATAGTAAGATGGACCAGAGCTTGAAGAGGGATGGAGAGATCATGTCAATAGGATACCGAATACCAGTAAGCCTCAGGGAAGACCACCAAGTTGATCGTCAAAATCACAACTTAAGCTGCTGCTTTGAAAAAACAAGACATAATTTTAAAATGATTGATTTTCCTTGGTATGTATCTCACATCTCTACTATTACTTGATTCATGATTATTCTAATAATTGGAGCATTTAATACTTGAGCAATTTCTAATACATACCATTATTATAAATTAATAACCATGCCATGAATGAATAATACAAATTGAATTCAAATATGACAAAACTTGTATGTATGGTAGGAGTAAGGTAACTGCAATCATTTCCCACATGCTTCATATCAATTGAATATTCTCCATATTTATTCTTTTTATAATTGGTTTACCCCATTCTCGTTACTTCTATCTCAGTTGTATTCAGTTTTTTGTAGTTTATTCAAACTATATCAGGGTACATTAAAGACTCTTCCTACTACTTACCAAGTATTGTGTAGCATTGATCACAACATCCACAAAATCCTCCATGTTTTACTAAAGCCTGTGTTGGTCCACAAGTTGGTATAGGGCAAGCAATTTCCGAACAGTAATTTTTGGGACAAACGAAAAGGGTTTGTAATCCAAAAGTTAGCGGAAACAAGCACAAAATTGCGGTCAAAACTAAATAGTTTTGCATTTTCATATATATTTATTTAGTCCTGAATGTCTTGGAAATGCAAGTTGTTTTTATATGCTCCGTTTTCATATATATACATTTTTAACATAATTGAATTATAAAATTCGATAAAGATATACTTAATTGTTTTGTTTGTGAAATAGCAAACATTTTCTGTAGATAACAGTATCATACTGCGTGATATACTTTTTGTAGTAAATGTTAATATAATATCCAGGTGTTACATAACAATTTCCTTTATTTATTTCCTTAGCAAACCTGTTGATCAATTTCTACATTAAATAACAGGGGTGAGGCAAAAGTCTAATTATCTCCATAACGAGCAGAACCATGGAAAATTGAGGATAAGCATATTTTTTGAAACATATTATAACGTTTGTTCAATTTCTTCAATATTATTCTAGTTTATCTTTACATAACACAACACTATTCATATAAAACACTTCTAAATTAACTATATCTATCTTGACACTGCCCTACTACTGAACTGAACTATTTTGATAACATTGCGTTATTTATATTGGCAATATGACGTTCCAGCCTTGACTCCAGCATTCTAGATGTTTCCGATTCCTCCAGGCCAAGCATTTACATCGCGTCTCGAAATTTCTAGAAAATGTCGCTTGACAGGTTCACTTGGCAACGTAAACAAAGTGCAGACTGGATCGGAAGCTTCCTACCACAATATACTCCAGATATAACACTTTCAATATTCTTAGAATTACCGTTTTTTAAGTTTATTAGGTATTTTGGCTTCTAGATAGATAACCTTGAACGTGGTGCCAATACTGTAATTTCTTCATAATCTGACATGACTTAATTGAACAGTTTTTTAGGCTCAGTGGTTTTATTCTGGATCGAGAGATCCCTGTTTTAGTTCTCACCTACAGCAAAAATATTTACTGATCATTAGAAAACTATAGTCTATTTGTATGTACGAGAGAGTAATAAAACCTCATTTCTAATACAAAACTTAGGACAGTCATATTAAATATTATTACAAAATAATCTAAATATTTCCTAAAAGTTTCATAAATGTACCTGAGCTAATACAAGTTTTCGGTCTTTTATTCGTCTTTTATAACCATAAGCTATACAGAATAATAGAAAAAGGTTGGGACCGGCCAAAAGCCCTGTGAATTAAAGATTACACAGACGTATCACAATATTATTTTCGATAAGTACCTATTTGCCAATAAAGGTTTGAAATTTTGTTTTAATTCCAAGAATCTCTTACAGTAATCGATTTATAAGTAGATAAATACCTTCCCAACACTCCCTTGCTAACATTCAAAGTGCCATTGTTGAATTTTACGTCTTGGAAAATTAAAAATATTAAAATTTAATTATATCTATAAAGTGAAAGAGTTTGTTCTAAAGAAATCTATAGAGTAAGTACTCATAGATTTCTCCCCGGGATCACCACCCCCCAATTACTGGTACCCCGTACCTTACAGAGTCCACGCGTCGATTACGCGACAAAATACAAAAATTGAAGTCTCAAAAACCCGAAAGCTTAAAAAGTGATAAAAACATTAGTGTTAAATCTAAACATAAATATCCGGTTAAAGTGAAAACGTCCCCCAAAAAGACAATAAAAAAAGTACGTTTAAATCAAAATCTATAAATAAACTCAAAAAACAGTCTAACACATTAAGCTCAGTACAAAAAAAAGTGAACAAAAATTTCCGCAAACATTAACATCATCAAATGTTTACGACGAACCACGCTCCATAGCAGATAGCATCGAAACAGACAACAAATTCTCTGAAGAGCTGAAGAGAATAAGAGACAACACTTTAGAATTAAAAAACTCAAACCATTTTAAAGTAGTATATATAGACGACGATCCTGAAATAGTGAAAATCGAATCTGATTCCAACAACTACAAACAGTATAAAATTAAATAAAAAGCAAGAATTCGTGAACACTGAGACTTTAAACAAGTGTCTAGAATACTCCAATACACTAAAACCGGATAAAAAGAATATCGAAATTACAGAAAATATATTAATTACAAACCCAAACACCCAAGAACAAGACTCCAATGATAATAATATTAACACCGATAACAAGTGTCCAGTAACCAAAACTAAAAAGTGTACAGGAAAACTATCTAGGAACAAGCATAGACAAGTGTCTAGGAAGCACGAAAAAATGTGTATAGAAACAGATACAATAATACTGACAGGACGTCTACCCCAGAAAAGGCTGAATTGAACAATAACGCAAACTTTAACTAAAATATGGAGGAAGATACCATAGGGTATCAATCTAGCGAAGGGAACTCGGACGATTCCCAGAATATACGTTCGCAACAAAATCCTACCACAATCCAGGCCCAGGTCCATATAACTCCGGGACTCTCCTGGGTACAGGAAGTCGACAATGAAAAAGGTACCCCTGACAATCAGGGAGACAATTTTACTTCGCCATATGCAAAAATATTCAAAAATGCTAAGCACATTACTGCTAAAAAATTAGACATGTCTAAGAAAGTTGATGAGGATCTAAATGCCATCACGACGATCCCTAATACCACACCACTGGGATTTATCAAACCGAAAAAATATGCCAAATTCACCACTCGAATAAAGCAGACATCGAAAGTACAGCAACCTACCAGCGCAGAAAACAAATTTGACTCCCTGTGTGAATCATCAGACGAAGAAATTCAAGAAGCCGCCCCAACACGAAAAAAAGAGGAAAAAACAAATTAGTAAAATTCAATTCCTTATGAGACACATCGGACGACGACATCAACAAACATCAGAAAAAAAGACAAAAACAAAAGACACTACGAGCACCAACAATAAAACTAATACAGTATGTTCTCCTATCGTGATAGACGAAAACGTCTCCGCTCATCGGGAGATGGTCAAAAGATTAAAAAGAGATATCAAAAATACATTGAGATGAAGTACAGAGCAAATTCAACGATTATATTCACAAAAGAAGCTACAGATTTTGAAAACTTAAAATTGACTCTCCACACCCTTTCACACATACACCAGAAGGGAAGAAAAAAACCACACTTTCGTCCTAAGAGGGCCTACAGAAGGAATTCATTTAGATGAGCTAAAAGAAGAACTCACATCGACATACAAACTCGCTATTAAAGATATATACAGAATGACTACGAAAGGTAGACCTCTATACCTAGTAGTTACTGACCCCAAAATAACTCTCGATTACTAAAATGAAAATGTTAAAATAAAAGAGTAGACCAGAGTACAATGGGAGTTCAGGCGGCAGTCTAAGCCCATTATACAATGCCATATTTGCCAGTTGTGGGGCCACGCAACGTCAAATTGTGGCAGGCCCCCAAGGTGCCTGAAATGTGCTGCACCACACCTCACCCCAGAATGCCCCAAGGACAGATCGAAGCCTGCCAAATGCGCAAATTGCAACGGGGATCACCCCGCTAACGCCGAGATCTGTACGAAGTACATTTAGCGACGGGAGTGACTTCAACAAAGGAGAACCATTAGTCAAAACCAAAAAATCCAGAAGATATATACCAGCCGCACTCCCCACAATCAACCCCTGGAACAAAAACAATAACCGAAATAAATGACTTCCCGAGCCTTCCAGCAAAGCCGGCATCCCGAATTACGCAGCAAGACAACATCCCCCAAGCACAGTCAAGATATGAAGCCAGCCCCCAATCAGCTGATATCACGAAGTTTTCTAGTCTGAACAACCTATTCTATGAATTAAATTCCATATTCAACCTGGACGAACTCACCAGAGCGGTAGCAGACCTGCTTCACGAGATAAAGAAAGCGACGAACAAACTCGAAAATTCACGATTTATAATAACTTCATTCAAGGTATAGACTAGTATGAGATCTAGACAGGTAGGTGGAACAATAGTAATTCAAAAACGAAATTTTCTCAAAAGAATGTTCTGTAATGTAGGTACATGGAGTAACTAACACGCTCCACCTTATCAGACATTTTCTCGATGCTCACTAACCAGATATTTTCTTTTTAATCGAGACATTCCTTAAACCAAATAAATCCGTGAATTTTAGAAACAAAAATCGGTTAGTCCAAAATCTTGGACGAGTTCGTTAATGAGCCAAATCGGCCCTGTAAAAACAAAATGGCGGCCTGTCAAAGTTGAAAAAAAAGTCGTATTTCCTTTGTTTTTCATTTGACGCAAAAAAATTATTGAGCTTTTTCATAGACCTTAATACGTTCTACAACTTTTCTATTTCTCTCAAACTTGCACGTTAAAACATTTATTTAACCTTTATAATACCAAGTTTTTTACATACGTGCGATACCAAGCGGGGTTCATTTACACCCCATTTTTTTGGCTATCTTTGTAATTTTTACACTTTTTTTAAGTAAAATGAAAAAAAACGCAAATAAATTATTTTGTATCTATTTTTATTTCAATTTAGTTACTAAAAAATTGACAAACCGTAATTAGGTATTCAAAATTAATTTTAATTTTTTGCTTTACATGGGATACAAAAAATTTCTTTTTCAGAGTGATTTACACAAACAAAACGCTCACATTTTATACAACGTTGTCTTGATTTTCTATCTTTGGTTCTTTCACAGAGAAAACATCTACCTTGAGTTCCTACAGGTCTTGTTGAAGGGATATTTTGCTCCAATTCTGGAACAACTTTAAGAATATTTTCTTTTATGCTTGCTTGCAAACCATTAGTATTTCTAAATTTATAAATCATATTTTCCTTGGCCAGTTCCTTTCCCAACTGAAGAAGATATTTTCTTCTTGCATCTAAGTGCCCAGACCCGTAATTTGGATTTTAAATTTTCCATATTTTATAGGTTTTTATAGCTCCAATATCGATAATATGGTAAAAAAGTACCATGGGCCATCTAAGAGTTTTTCTTTAAGTGGTAATTTTGCTGCCATTTGGTCTGTTGCATCTACAGCTCCTTTAGTACTATTATAATGCAAGACAATATCTGGTTTGTAGTCTGTCTCCTTATTACTTACTTTGTCATCGTCATGCTCGGTTGATAACAAAATAACGGCATTGTTCTTTTTCGGCACATAAGGCACTGATGTACAATGTTTTGTTAAAGCAAACATTGAAGAATATTCATTTTTTGAAGATGATGGAAGTAGTTCCTTTGGTATAAACGTCTTATTTTTGCGCAGAGTGCCACATAATGTAAGCTTCTTATCCAACAATTTTTGAGACAGCTGAAGACTAGTAAAGAAGTTATCAGTTGTGATACCATATTCTTGACTTAGATAATCAGAAAGTTCACCTTGTCCTTTTTCAGGCTTGTTGCCTACTTTGCCTAACAAAAAAAAATCGGTAGATAACATAGCATAAATGAAAATAAATGACTTACCTAAATACACTTGCATATTCAAAGTATAATTGTATTCACAATCTGCCAGTGCCCATGTCTTTATTCGATACTTTGCTGGCTTGCTTTTCATATAGACCCTAAATGGAGCCTTTCCTCGAAATGGGACGAGTTGCTCGTCAATGCACACGTGCGTACTCGGGTATAGTGCTTTTTTACAGTTTGATACGAATTTATCAAATACTTCCCTTATTGGTGCAAGCTTTCTTCTAACTTTCTCTCAGCCCTGGTCACAAAATTATCTAATCTCAAAAATTTGGTCAGAAAATGGAATCGATTTCTTGACAAAGTTGCTGTTATTATAGGCCGACAATATGCAGGGTCACTAGTAAAAAGCATTTCAATGGGTTCGGTACTAGCTTGCAATGCTCCTAATGTAATAAGTAGACCTATATAGGCCTCGATTTCTCTTCTGTTAGTTGGCACATTTTTCTTTGTACTCTCGGGATGAGTTTCATTATAATTGTCAAAATAAAATTTAGCTTTCCGGTTGGTTTCAGCGAAAATAATGTTAAATATATCGTCTGAAAAAAACAGCATAAACGATTCTTTGATCGTACCTATTTCTGCACTGGTATCAGATACAGGTACCTCTAAGTTAGTGTTTTCTTCATCAGAAGAAGCATAGATTTCTTCATCGAATTCTTCTTGGTCGGATGTATGGTCCTCACTTTCAATGTTGCTTGCATAATCTTCCTGCAATAATTCCTCATATTCTGGATCATCATTTTGCAACAGCATTAACATTTCCTCCTCCATTAGAGCTTTTTCATTTCGAATTCGGAAATTACTCATTTTCGACCGAATAAACAACCACGTGGCGCACTATAAATCGACTCGTTCATCTTACACAGACGCTTGCATAAGCGACACTAAATAGTACTAACTAATACTCCTGTAACAGTAGGCGGCCGGCGGCGTAGCAATGCAAGCGCCACGCCGAATAAGAGAAGTGGGGATACGAATAGTACAACATGTAAGGATTTTACCCTGCCGTTAGCTCATAATAACATAGAAATATTGGTATACGTAAAATGCCAAGCGGGGTGCGAATGCACCCCACACTCTAAAAACCCAAATAATTACTGAGATGGAAAAAATCCATGTAAGATTTTAGGTAAATTACATTTGGAACCTAAAAAAATGCAGCTACTAAAAAAAGGAAATGAAACAAAATATAATTGGCTTAGATATATACAAAAAAGTACATGTGGGGTGCATTTGCACCCCGCTTGGTATTATAAGGGTTAAGAAAATTCACAAATTTTCCAGAAATTTGTTTTTATATTTTTGTTTTTGATTTGATGCCAAAATGTTACTTTGGTTTTTTGTACATCTCAAAACATTCTATTACTTTTGTATCTAAATTTTTATTTTAGGTTTCATGCGAAAATGTTACTGAAATACTCCTATCCAATTGGTCCTGTGCCATTGGGATTTTTTGTTTATTGATTTAGAAGTAAAAACTAATATATTCTGATATAACTCAGATTCCTTTCCCTTTTTAAATATTAGTTCCATAATAACAACTACTTTTTTCGATTAAGGAGTATATCCTTGTCACATGTAGGAAAAATGAGTTGTGGCTAGCACAAGACTTCCCTACGCACTATACATGTCAAATTTTTGACAGTCATGTCGTACACTAAATAAAAACAATGCTTTGTTTTGAAATAATTGAATGAATCTCACTACTTTATTTAGTAACTATTATTTTCTATCTTGTATACGTAGAAATGTTGTACATTAACATTTGAATACACATGATTATTTACAAAAAAATTATGATCACGGCGAATATTATCAATTTATCCCAAATGATATATTATAATAAAAAATGGCAGCGTTCAATCACAGTTTGCAATTTTCGCTATCAGCGTATTCATACAATAATTAACAGGTTGATTATTACTATGTGCAACACCATTTTCTGGTCGAACGACCACCCCGATAAGTCACATCTGTTGATACCATATGAATAAGATTTTCGTTCATTTCACTCACACTCACCCATGGTCATTATAAATGTGATAAATGTATCCGCATAACACGCTGTTGTTTCGGTTGGTGGTTTTAAATTATAGGGAGAATTTTTAATAGAATAGCAAAAACCTCACCTTAAATGAAATAAATACCCACTAAACAAGAAACATAACAAGTCTTTTTTGTGATGTTCTTTTTAGAGACTTATCGTGATGTTTATTTAAAACGTTAATAAGATATCTCCTAGATGTCTTAATTTTATTACCAACACTATTAACATCCATGTCATGTAAATAAAACATATTTTTGATGTACACAATAATACTTGAATTCGCAGTTACATACAGATCCTATGAACTTCTTTTTAGCAACTTCCTATAGGAAACATTCATACGATGTTAATTTGTATACTTCTCACTATTGTCACATACAGAACGTTATTGTAATATTACAGATTAACATGTTTCTAAGATGATCACATGTGTTGCAGTCACTTTTACATATTTCTAAATAATTTTTAGTAACTTCCTACAATTACGTCTGTACGATGTTAGTTCATAAACCTCTCAGTAATATCTCATATTAAACATCACAGTAACATAAAAATAAGAAGAAAACAGAAGAGGAACTGACGAACAAAACAACAGTAGTTATATGTGGAAACAAATGACAAACATGAAATGGCGGGTGGTTTTCAGTTTTGTGTTATATTTTATTTGCAGGAAGCACATTTTTGCAAGAAAAAGTACTTGAATAAAGTGGTCTTCGTTTTCATTAATTCCTACAGTTTATATACTTAGTTATAATTATTGTTATAATGGACGAACAACAGTTGTTATCGGTAAGTACCTATTCCAAAATAATAATTATTAAAACTTAATACTCATTCAATACTTTAATCGGCTATTGTACATTGAAATTCCAGGTGGCGGAATTGTACACTGATATTATATAATAGAGTTTACAAAATAAGGGTTTTTTCAATTTTTAAATATTTTAGTTAGTAAGTATATTTTAAAAACCCTACAATAAACTTAATATTGCAATAGGGTAGATACTATTATTAATAATAAAACATGATCATATGTTGGTTGAATCTAGAAGAACATCTTTTCAATGTTCAAGATGTTTCAGAAGCTACTTACATAAATAAAATAAAAAACAAATAGTTAGTAATTATGTAAAGGGGAATAACTATTTCAGATAGTCTGATACTGACATTGTATTAAACAGTACAAAAAATATTGAATCAAGTAGGTATCTCTAGTTCTAGTTTTTGTAGTAGTAGTCATGGTCGTCAATATAGTTTTGCAGTTTTAGAAATTTTTAACATTAATACTAACAATTCTTGTAAACAATTAGAGACTGTTTAAGACAGAAATTTCTGTTAAAAAGCTTACAATGGTACCTATATTAATCTAGTTGAAGAATATGTAACTCATGACACTGAATGCTCCAGTCAACAAACAGAATTCAATTATTTATTATTGTAGAAGCACAGCTATTGGATACTCAATTGGATACAATTAATTATAAACTCATTTAACTTGATAATGTGTTCATATCTCTTCTTCACAAGCAGTTTTTTTTGTATACAGTGTATTAATAATGCTTAGTTTTCATTAAGTTACAATTCCACGATGTCAATATACAATATGTTCCAGGAAGAAAATAACAAGATGAGAATGGTATATTATATTATACAGAAAATAAGTATGAATTTTCATGGCATACCTGAATTTACCTGCCACACGGAGTGAGACATGTAATAGAAGGTAAATCATGAAAAGTCACTTCTCGAAATAAAATATGTTATTATTCCTTTGAAGAACCCCTCATGTATCTTATGGAAAATGGGTTCCAGTCAATTGGCTGAAAATCAAGTTTGATGTAGTTTATGATGATCGATCAAAGGTCTCCATGGGCACAATTTGATCTAAAGTAATTGTTTTATTGGCTGCTGTTCAGAACACCTTTAAATGTTTCACAGATAAGGATTTTGAAGTGTACGTTATGGAATGGTCGAGGCACTCGAAACAGCGAAACTTGCGTGACAAAAAGTAACCGTAAGTAAACGATAAAATTTTCTTTAATCAGATTGGATTTTTGTTGATTTAACGTGATGTTTCATAAAATCTATATAGTGTAAAATTTTTATTAGTTTTAATATTATTAAAAAACTATTTTAATAATTTTTTTGTAAACTAGCTGTAATGTATGTGTATCCGTTAAACTTTATTAATTCAGTTTCAAAGTATGTTATGTTACGTTATGACAACTACAGAATAATATGCCCTTTTTATTTCTTGCTTTCACCGAATGCGTTCTATAGTTTCCACTTTCCACACTTGTTATGTAATATGCTTACACAATTTTATTTTTTTTAGGTTGGATTCCTGGACAAGATATTTTTCTTCTAATTTTGTACCTGTTTTTTTTCAAATTTACTGTACTGTTCATTAATAGTAAATAAACGTTTCAAATCCTTTATTGCTTTTTTGCTATTCTAATTTAAATGTACAGGGTGAACAAATAAGAACGACTGTAGGCCACATCTCAGAAAAGAATCATGGTACAAGTTTCAAAAAAATTACTTTTAGGTAAGTGACCCTAAAAAATTGCTGGAAAATATTTTGCAGTCTCTAAAATATCCGCTAGGGGTGGAATGAACACTCGAAAACATAATACTCCAAAAAAACATACTAAAGGTGTCCTAAAAACACAATTTTTGAAATATTGATAAGGTTATGAAAAAATTTAATCTAGTAGATTTTTTGCCATTATTCTTCAAATAATGGGTGGGGAAGGTTCAAACTTATGAACAAATGTATAACTTTTTCGTTTTTTACCGATATTAATGATTTTAGCTGCATTTAAAAGAGTTTTTCTGTTTAATAAGATTGATAACAAAATTAGATGATTTTGTATCCACTCGGAAATTTCAAATGTAAATTGAAGCAGTTTTTTAATTTTTATATCTGATATCGTAAATCTTATATCTTGGAATAGATTCCTATTTTTTTAACCCCTTTTCATCAGAACTTAAAAAATGCCTCATTACATTTGAAATTTCAGAGAAAAATAGGAAGATTGTCGACTTTTCACATAGCGTTGACAAAATTGTACAATTTTGTAATTTTTGTTAAGCATATCTTATTAAATAGAAAAAACTCTTTTAAATGACGCCAAAAACATTGATATCGATTAAAAAACAAAAAAGTGTTACGACATTTGTTTTTTAGGTTGAACCTTCCCCCACCCCTTACTTGAAGTATAAGGACAAAAAGTCCCTAACTACATTTTCTCATAATCTCATCAATATATCAAAAATTGTATTTCTAGGATACCTTCAGTGTGTCTTGTTTGGAGATAATCACAGTATTATGTTTTTACGTCTTCATTCCACCCCATAGCAGATATTTTAGGAACTCAAAAACATTTTCCAGCGATTTTCAAGGTCATTTTTCTGAAGGTATTTTTTTAAAGTTGTAGCATGACTATTTTTTGAAATATGGCCGACAGCCGGTGTTCTCAGTTGTTCACCCTGTATTTGCGGATTAGGCACAGAAACATCTATGGGTTATCATCTAGAATGTTTGAGGTATATTATTCAGAGGTTTTTGTAATGTCCATACAACATCTACGAGAATACACTGTATTGTTTTTGACATTTCGCATTTAGATCATTAATAAGATGTTATTTTTTAGACATTGCATTAACATCGACAAGATGTTAAAAGGCATTTCAGAATGTAACCGAAATGTTGTTTTTAGTTCGTTATAAAGACTTCCTTTTGAGGAACGTCTCAGTAATGTAAAAAGGCATCGCTTGAATCATCACAAAAGTTAACAGCTACAAGCTGGGCATAAGCGGTTGTATGTGATGAAAACAAGAGGAAAAAAAGGAAGAACATTATCACAATGTGATGTTGAATTAACATAACTGTAATATTTATTTGCATAGTGGGTATGTACATCAACAGTTTATAGGATAGTGTCTAGATTTTTTCAGTTACTTTAATTTCAGGTTATAATCACCTATCAGTTCATTTCATAGAAAAAAAGAAATTTCTTATTTGTAGCAATGTCACCAGTTCTCTTAATTAAAAAAGTCCTCTATATTATTTGTATGTATGAGAGTACGATTGTCACCCGATTTCACCAACTAATTTCTAAAGTTGGGCAACCTTAACCAGATTTAGGAATTCCTAAATGACATATGCGTTCCACCGTTACATAAGTGATATAAGAGTTGTAGGAAATACCTAGCATTAGGACAGCTGACAACCCTCGCCTAAATCCCTAAAGTTTTTAGGTAATACTTAATCTTAAAAGCTCGTTTGTAGTAGTTGTTGAAAGGTTAAATATCTTTCGTTTTATTTATATTAACGTACGGTGGAACGCATACTTCATTCAGGAATTCCTAAATCCGGTTTAAGTATTACCTAATGTTCAGAACTGGTTGGTGAAATTGGGCATGAGTATTTTATCTAGATAAGCGGGGTTCTGACCAAGAGGTTTCACTGAATCAGTGTTACTGAACAAAAAATGACCATCAGAGCACGTTTTCATTAAAAATGATCAGTAAATTGTACTTTCAGTAAAAGTGAAAACCAGTTCTACACTTTGTACATTTTGGCTTATCAATACCGAATAATGACGGCAAAATGAAGTGCGAGAACATTATTTTTAGTGTTTTGTTAAGTTTTGCTAATTTTGAGGTAGGGTGAATGTAGGCATACATTGTTGATGTTGATCAAATAGTTTTCCGATGGCGTGATTATAAATTAACAGAATGATATGGACCAGATGATGTATTCAGCAAAACATGAACTATGTGAAAAAATGCCATTTCTTATTAAATGTTTGTGAGATGTGAATACAAGCTCACTTGTTGTGAATAATAACTTTTTATTTATATTTATGCTGATTACAAAATACGATGTTACAAAATATATGACTGATTTTGACAGTTACTCCTAGAGCTCTCCGCCTGGTCAGTAATCTACAAAAAAAAACTCAGTGTAGCGCGATTAGGCATATTATCCGGGAAAGTCCAAGATATTTGCATAAGTACTTAACATACCACCCACCTTGAAACCGTTGAATGGTTTCAATAAACAAATAAGTAAATGAACAAGTATTAAAAATTAAAAATGAACAAAAGTAATTTAAAGAAAGTTCTACAATAATAGCAGTGTACGTATTTCACTTTTCAATGGGAAGTGGACAGATTTTCGCTATGGAGTGTTTGAATGTGCTGTTTGCGATTTTCAATGTAACAACTCTTAAAACACCTTCACTACCGGGTTGAGTATCAATTATACGCCCCATGGTCCACTGAAGGGGATGTAGGTTGTCTTCCTTAATGATGACGAGCTGATTAACTTCGATGTCAGATGAATTCCTTCACCACTTGATTCGGGACTGCAGCCCATGAAGATATTCTGTGGTCCACCTGGACCAAAAGTCTTGAAACATCTTTGACAGTATATGGAACCTTGTCAGTTTGCCAATGTTCCGATTAGTTAGGTCAAGCTCTGGCAGAGTATAAAACGGACCTCTAATGAGGAAATGAGCTGGGGTTAATGGTAAAAGGTCATCGGGATTATCGGATATTGGAGAAATCGCACGCGAAATTACACAAGATTCGACCTGACATACCAAAGTGTGCAATTCCTCACGAGTGGGGATTTGATTTCCGATGAGGCGTCTTAAGTGATAATTCACATTTTTTATTGCTGCTTCCCAAATTCCACCCATGTGGGGAGAACGGGGTGGTATGAAATGCCACGTTATTTTTAATTTCAACAATTCGTCGGAGATTTTTTTATTTGTTGATTTCAAAAAATCGTAAATTTTACCGATCTCATTTTTTGCAGTTAATTTTGTACTATCGTATAGTTATAATAAATTGTTTGTGACTAAAAATGTCCCTATGTACAGTAAAAATTTCATAACAAAAAATTTCAATTTTTATCGCAATATATTGTCCAAAATTTATTACCAAATCTCCTGATTGCTTAGGTTATTTTTCAGCCACATTCACCTACCGTTTATATTTCATCAAACGTAACATCTGTTTTACTGAATATTCGAATTCGCAATATATAAATATGTATCTATAATTTCAAAACCAGTTCAACCGCATCTATAGAATAACATATTTAGTGATTTGTTAATTGAACAAAAAAAAATTCTTAAAAGAAAGCTAATCAATTATGATTAATCAACAATTATATACAAAAAGATTACGTTGAAGATTTTGAGATTTTTATTTGATTTATTTTCAATAATTTGCACACATAAAATGATGAAACAGATTTTCACTTCTAAATATTGTGAATTGAACTCCTTCAATCTACAGGATTGAAATAGCAAACCATAGAATAAATTTAATACGGGGATAGAGGATCAACATGTTACATTATCAGAATAATACTTAACGTTGCTAAAGTTTTGGAAAAAAAGAGCTATGTGAAACAAAAGGACAACCAAAAACCTAATAATTCATGAAAAGTAATGAACCAGCTGCTTCCGAGGATATATTATAGTTTTATTTAAAAATAACAGAAATACCAACAAATCTATTTTAATGATTGGAAGTTGGAAATTTCAGTTCTATTTTCATAAAAACAAACTAGTGCTCACTGCAGAAGGCAAATTCCTTTCGATTTGAATTCAAAAGGTAAAATTGATATATAATACCTTATTCACGTGGGATATGTTTTGAAAATATATATTTGTAAAGAAGCAATAGTCAAAATTTAATAATGCACTGCCGATTATAACATTAAGATCACACTGTAATTTGAAGTCGTTGCTAAAATTTTCATTTTTATTGAAGCTTACTAACTGATTTATTGAAGAATTGTTCAGAACTTATTGACGGTATTGATAATGAGTAATTGTAATTTGTTACGCGAAGTAATGTGACTGAATAACTCTAATTTGCTGTGCTTTTCGTTTAAACGAAAGGAATCACCTTCCTTTGACAACAATAAAGCTTACAAACGACGAGGTACGCTTTAGTTCATATTCTGAAAATAATCACTCCATTCCTGCGCAAAGTTCTTCAGACTATCTGCGACAGGGCCCGATCTAAGGGGGCGAAAGCGGCAAAATTGACTTATCCCTATCTTTCAACCTAGCCATTAGCCATCCTCCACCCACTCAGGTTGGCAGTTTGGATGTTGAGAATTTTATGTGCTACCTTCCAAGCTACTTCAGGTTGGATAGTGGGAATATTAGTATATTATCTGAATTATTTTTGTTCGAAAGAAAGAAGCAAATATTTCTAAATGGGAAATAAGGAACCAATTCTTTAGATATGCAATTATTTTAAAAACTAGAATACGAAGAAATTAATCCGATATAGAGCTTCGGGTTTGTGTTTTATAATAATTTGGTATGAAACTTTGAATCGGATAATGCATAGCAAATATTTCGACTTAGTTTCTGTCATGAAATTACATAAAAATTCCAAGGATATCTTTGAAAACTAACGTTTAAATACTTGTAGACGCCAAAACCTTAGTTTCTGAAATTGATTGCTACGTGTTCGACTTTGAAAATGTGCCTAGACCTCGTGCACGATCTAAGAAGAAGCAATTTGGTTACGAGTGTGTTGAAAAACCAATCATAAAGCTTCGTCAAAAATATAAAATCTTTCACATTATGAACAAAGCTATAAATATTGTAGAATTAAGATTTTTGCAGATTTCCGAGCATAGTAAACATTTCCCTTTTTTGTATAACATATTGTCTTAAGATATCTCCCAAATGATGATTTGTTAGAACATTGTAAGAACCTCGAGGCTATTTTAACCCTCCAGAACTCAAGCGAAACAAATCCATTAGAACTTTTTGAGGAGCTGTCAGTCCTTTGTATCTTTTTAACTAGTAGTTTATCTCCTCATGATGTTTTGAAATGTGTAAGATTTAAGATTTGGTGCAAATATCAGTATTGCGCCAAGGATCATTTTAACATTACCAGTAACAGTTGCAAGTGGTGAGAGAAGCTTTCCTGAATTAAAAATAATAAAAAATTATCTGCGATCCTTAATAACACAAACAACATTAGCTGAATTGGCTATGATATCAATAGAACATAGAACACAAGGTTTGCGACAGTATACTGTAATGTTTTTCTTATTTATTTTAACGTTTTTATTACGGCTGGGTAAATTTTAAACACACGGTAGGTTCGCTTACTTAATTCATTTATTCACTACACTATTCACTAATTATATACACAGTATATTCACTTGAACTAATTTATATAAACACTTAACTAATTTATGTTCACTTATTTACTGTTTGCTATTTCGGTGTGTTCTTGTTCATTTCACGAGATCACTTTATCAACTAAACTGAACTCTCCATGGTCGGTCCTTTATATATGAGTGCCTTTTTCACTAGATAATTCTAGATTGCGTCTTACAAAAAAACAATTTGTTCTCGCATTTTCTAGATAGGACTGGTCACAAAAACAATGTCTAGATAAGATAGTCACAATCGTAAACAATTCTATGGAATCCCTGCGCATCCGTCATCATTTTAACTATCATACATGGCTTAGATAGAGTCGGATTCCGGAACTATACCAGTGTACCCCCTCCTTAAATGACAGTTCCTCCTGGAACTTTTGTGTAGCCGAGACTGGATGTTTGAATCGGCAACTGGCCCCATTTCTACACTTTCCGATCTTATGGAAATAGCAGGGCACCGTCTTCATCGAATACTGATAACGGAGGATGTAGCTGCAAATTAATATTTGGACACCGATATCTCGAGAGAGAATCTCTACCATGTTCCTGATAACTCGCCAATCCAACTGGTTACTCGCTATCTTAGGCATAGCCAGTTTCTTCACGCTGGATTCTAACACATGGTCTCGGAGGTTTCCAAGTGCTTCCCACACATCGCGGTAGGTACATCGATCTTGAAATTCATTTTTAGTTACCACGTAGAAGACGTGCCGCGGAGAATGTTTCAGTTTCAGCGTCTTGCCAGGGGCTGGAATCTGGTCTTCAAGTTTTTCTAATCGCCCCAACTTCTTTCGAAAGACGAATGCCAACCCTCGTGCGTTCTTGAGACGGACGGGGATGTTGTATGCCAGTGAATAATCTTCCGGGAGAGTGAACAAATCTTGTCGTTGTTCTGAAGTGACTCCATATCTAGCTTTCCCGGTACCTCCATACGCGCCCATAAATTCATCGAAGGTAGGGTCGAATATGGTTTACTCCTTTCTCTAGGTCATGGTCTCCTTCGGATGGTGCTAGTCGGTTTTGGTGAACTACTTTTGTTTTTCCGTTGGAGACTTCGCTTATGCGATATATAACATCATTGATCCTTTTCTTGATTAAGTATGGACCTTCCCAGGATTTTTGTAATTTTGAAGAAAATCCATTTCTCTTCGTCGGGTTGTGTAACCATACTTTGTCCCCTTCTTTAAAACTGCCTTCTGTGGCCTGCGTGTCGTACCGACTTTACATTCTGTCGCTGGCAACTTGAAGATTTGTTCGAACTAATTCATGAATATCGTCCAGTCTTCTTCTCAATTGGCTCACGTAGTTTTCTCCTCCTAGATCTTCTTCAGGCCGACATCCAAATTCCAGGTCACAAGGAAGCCTCATTTCACATCCAAACAGGATTTTCGCAAGTGTTTCACCCGTGGACTCATTGATGGCAGATCGATAAGCCAATGCGAATAGGGAAAGATACTGGTCCCAATATCTCTGATGGCTGGAAACTACTTTGGACAGGTATTTTCCAATAGTCCTGTTCATTCTATCGACCATTCCATCTGACTGTGGATGTAATGCTGTTGTCCTGGTCTTCTTCATTCCCAGCTTCTCGCAAATCTCCTGGAATAGATGGCTTTCGAAATTTCTTCCCTGGTCACTGTGGACTTCCAAGGGCACTCCATATCGGCTGATGAATTCTTTCACCAATACATCCGCGACAGTTGAGGCCTCTTGGTTCGGGATAGCGTAAATTTCCACCCACTTTGTGAAATAATCCATTACAACCAGTATGTATTTGCCACAATTTTCGGTCGTCGGAAATGGTCCAGCGAAATCTAAAACAATCCTTTCGAAAGGGCTTCCAACATTGTACTGTTTCATGGGTGCCTTTCTCTTGCGATGTGGTCCATTACTCGTAGCTCAAGTCGTAAATTTCTTACACCAGTCCTTCACATCATCGGAGCTGTTCATCCAATAAAACCTCTCACGGATTCTCTGCAGGGTTTTCTTCACTCCCAGAAGACCTCCCGATGGACTGTCGTGTAATTTCTTTAGTACTTCAGCTTCTCTTGTTTTCGGGATAACTAGCTGTCTCCTAATCTCGGAACCATCATCGTTTTCAAGGACTCTTTTCAAAAGCTCTTCTTCCAGTACCAGGGAGTCCCACTGAGCCCAATATGCCTTCAGTTTCGGTGACAATCTTCACACTTCTTGCCAGGTAGTTCGCCGATTTTCTTCCTTCCATTGCCGGATCATCTTCAGGTGAGGATCATTCTCCTGATCTTCTCTGATCCTGGTGGGTGACCATTCCTCGTTGACTACAGTAGTTCTAGAAACTGCAGTTCCCTAGATTCCGCCTTGTTGCATTGAGAATAGTCTACAGGGCATGACCGCCTGGGCAAAGAGTTGGCTTTTCGGTGATTCACATCAGCTGGATGTTCACCCCTGTCTGATTTCCCCTACGACTGGAGTCTTGGGGCGCTTAGACGTACTGCGTACGTTGTTAAGCTTGCCACACTTCCGGCGTTTGATCTTCTTTGGCTTCTTATCTGCCATACCTTTCAATAAGTTGGCGATCTAGTCAAGTTTGTCGTCGTCATCTTCTTCCTGCATGGTCCTACCTTTGTTGTACCGCGAGCTCTTCGTGTCTGCTTTGCATTTAAGAAGTTCTTGGTTTGCAGGAGTCGTAGGATGCTTACACGAACTGCGCGCCGGCTCTAGTTCGCTACAATTACAGCACCTGATTTTCTTCGGCTTGTTGTCTACCATACCTTTCAACAAGTTGACGATCTGGCCAAGTCTGTCATCGTCACCTTCTTCCTGTATAGTCCTACCTTTGTTATATCCCGAAGCCTTCGTTGCTGCTTCATATTCAAGAGCAGCTGTCAATGCGTCGACTAATGTTTTCGGATGGGCTAAACGAAGCGTCCTCTGCATATCGGGGTCACGTAAGCCATCAATAAAGTCTGCCCAGGCATTCTATCATGTTCTCTAGTGCTGATGGGTAAGCAAGTCGAACTAGTCGGGCAATATCCATTTCATACTCTTGAAGGGATTCGTCACGATTCCACCTTCGGTTCTTCAGCTGGAATCTGTACAAATGTTTCAAATGTTCGTGACCATATTGCCCGTCCAACCTCTTCTTCAGCTGCTCGAAATCATCCGTTTGTTCTAGAGGTATCGTCTGAAGTACATCTAAGGCATCTCCCCGAAGCGCGATAGTTAAGTTAACTGCCTTGTCTCTATCGGACCAATTATTCTCTCTAGCGGCTGCTTCAAATTGTTTCACATAATTGGTCCACGACATTTTTCCATCGAACGTTGGGGCCCTGACTTGCAAGGTTTCGTTTGCTCGGTATTCTTTTCTCCCTCTGGCGTGCCTCGCGTTCTTGAATCGGCAATCTTTTCCTCTAACTCCCTGATTTTCTCGTCTATCGTTGTAATCTTATTCTCGATTTTCTCGTCCATCGTTGACAATTTATTCTCGATTTTCTCGTCTATCGTTGATATCTTATTCTCGATTTCAGATTTTAGAGACGAAATTTCATTTTCAACGTCAGCGGCAATGTCGTTTTTCATTAATAAGATATCGGCAGGTATATCGTTCTTCAAAGTAGATATCTTCTCCTCCATGTTAACAGAAATGTCGTTCTTCATAGCAGAAATATCTTTCTTTATAGCCGAAATATCGCTTTTCACATTCGTAGAAACCTTCTCTTCCATGCCACAAATATCGTTCTTCATAGCAGAAATCTTCTCGTCCATATTAGCAGAAATGTCGTTCTTCATAGCAGAAATGTCGTTCTTCATAGCAAAAATCTTCTCGTCCATGTTCTCTTCCATGGCAGAAATCTTCTCGTCCATGCTAGAAGAAATATTAGCAGAAATTGACGAGATTAAGGTGGAAGCCTCGTCATTAAATAAAACTGTTTCTGGATCAAAGCCGTCATTTTTCAGTGCCAATTTAAGTCTTCCTACTAATTCACTTTTCTTACCGGACGTTCCCAACTCACGATCTTCCAATAATTCTGCTCTTAACTCAGCCACTTTCAAGTCCCTTAGTCTCTTGGCCATTTTTACGTAGCTATTAACTACATTACCCCACACCTGACACCAATGTAATGTTTTTCTTAATTATTTAAACGTTTTTATTACGGGTGGGATAAATTTTAAACACACGGTAGGTTCACTTACTCAATTTATTCATTCACTATACTATTCACTAATTGTATACACAGAATATTCGCTTGAACTAATTTATATAAACACTTAACTAATCATATTCACTCATTTACTGTTTGCTGTTTCGGTGTGCTCTTGTTAATTTCACGAGATCACTTTATCAACTAATCTAATCTCTCCATGGTCGGTTCTTTATATATGAGTGCCTTTTTTACTAGATAATTCTAGATTGTGGCTTACACAAAAACAATTGGTTCTCGCATAATCTAGATAAGACTGGTCACAAAAACAATGTCTAGATAAGATAGTCACAATCGTAAACAATTCCAAGAAGACCCAGCGCATCCGCCATAATTTTAACTTTCATACATGACTTAGACAGAGTCGGATTCAGGGACTATACCATTGTGCTGTTTCGTAACAATACATTTATCAGATAATATTAAAGATTTTACAGTGCAAAAAGTGTGAAGAAAATTACTATAATTACGAGCTAGGAATTAATATTCTCAGAACAAGCTCATAATATGGTATTAGTGTATGTAAAGGGCGGCGAAAATTATCTTTTCCCGGAGGGCCTAAATACCTAGATAGGTCCCTGATCTGCTGAGCGGTACATGTTTCCGTAAGAGTTTCCCAATCTCATCCCACGCATATTCGATTCGATTTAAATTTGAACTACGAGCAGGCCAAACAAATCACGTGATTTGAACCTCGTTAAGACCACCTGAACAGTATGTATTCGTTCATTATCATGCGTAAAGACTGCACCGTCTCTAAGAATAACCATGAACGAACAATACAATGTTAGCATCCAAAGATATGCTCTCCATGCCGATACGTCTCCAAATAGAGGTCCACGCAATACACGCTTGAGCATATATTAATGTCGCCTTGTCGTCGTCACACACTATATAAAATTTGTTTTTTCTACAACCATTATGCAACACGTTATTCTACACAAATTTTTATACGCGAAGCAGACCTTTTCTTAATCTCTTTGATATTCGTTGGAAAAGTAATGATTTAGAGTGGTAAAAGTACACGCTATGGCACTTTTCCGTACGGAAATGTCACTTTTTTCCACTGAAATGTCATTTTTTTGACAATCAATGGTTGCGTTCAGAAAACACAACTGTTGCACAACCGTTGAGTAAATGTTCTGTGAACGCACATTGATCAGTGCGCGAAGCTCAACATGTTTGGTGAGCGGACGCCATTTTTCTGAGCGGTTTTCAATTGCGCTCAGTGAGCACAATACGTTGCAAATTGTGATGTTTATATAAAGATCTATGGCTGTATTAATAGTAAACAAAACAAATATTATATTTAGTAGTGTTATATATGATTTAATTAAAATATTACAACATGAGTGATGAATATGAAGCGATTTATACATATAATAATGTTGCATACAGCATAACAGATACCAAAAATGTTCACAAATATGTTCACAAATAATAATAGTAATTAATTCAAGCTCTTCAATCGAACAAATACATTTAAATACCTCTATAGCTCTTGCAGACATCCTAAAATGCTCCTTAAAAACTAAATCATTGTATGCTGGAATTATTTCTTCGTAATAATTTCTGTTTTTTTCTCGAATACCACGTCTTCTCACGTTATAATCATGCAATGGTTCCTGTAAATTTTCTACTACATGGGTTATAATATTTTGGTTAATATCTATCACATCACCATCATCTAATAATGCAAGAATTAAATTGTTTCTAGCCCTAGCCATAATTTTAATTTCTCAAATATTTATTCCAAAGACAATACAATATATAAAAAAAATTATCTATGATCTTTCCAAAAAATGATCGTTCAGAAGACATACGTCAAGCATTCGTTGCTCAATGAGCGCTCACTTAACAGTTGAGTTATAAGGTATGTTGTCTGAACGCAACTAATATTAACAAAGTAATGAAGCTCATAATAAGTTGAAGGAACTGAAAAATGTGCTAAACGACAAGACTCCTGTTGAAATTTTTGAAAAAAAAGTTCACTAAAGCAATAATCATTTTTATAAGTGAAGAAACGGTCACATACACTGCAGTAGTAAAAAATGACACAAACTTTACTTTTTAGCAAGAAGAACTAAAAGCGTTTATGGGTATTTTGATGTTTCCGGGTTATTGCAAATTGTCTCCCGAAAAGCACTACTGGTCTGAAGAGGAAGATCTTGGAGTAGAAATTGTGAAGAAGTTTGCCTTGGAATCGATACCTCAAAATAAAACGATACATACATTTTAACGACAACGATCTACTGCAAAACGAAAATTATAAAAATTATAGGGGCTTCACACCGATCACTATGATCAATGAAACCTCCCAACAATTCGGTGTCTTCATTAAAAATTTGTCGATTGATGAAATGATCGTAAAATATTTAGGGAGACATGGGCTGAATCAATTCATACGCGGGAAACCAATCCGCTTTGGATACAAACTTTGGGCGTTATGTGTTTGTAACGGTTATTGCTTCAAATTGGATTTGTATTGTGGTGCTGAAACATCTACAATCATAGCCAAAATCAAGATTTGAATTTGGGAACAAGAGTGGTTGTAAATTTACTGGATTGTGTTATAGACCCAACAAACAACTGCATTTATTTTCACAATTTATTTACAAGCAGAGACTTATTGCTGCATCTGCAAGATAAGTGATTTAGAGCAACCGGTACGTTGCGAGAAAATAGACTGGAAAAATGTCCACTAAAATATTCCAAGAGCTTAGCCAAAGAGCGTCGCGGAACTCTTGATCACAGATTTGATACGAATTGTGACATTTTCTTTTTAAAATGGAATGACAATAAATGTGTCACCCTTGCCACAAATTATAATAGCATCGAGCCTCTGTCTCAATCACCCCGATGGGATTGAAAAACAAAAGAAAAAAATGTACCTCTACCACGAGACTACAATAATTATATGATTGTAGTGAATCAACGTGATTGGAATGTTGGTAAATAGTGTCCAAATACGGACAATGGAGTGGTATTGGGTACTTTTTACTCGAATTATCGATATGGCTATTGTAAATGGATGGATTCTCTCTTTAGATTGGTTAACTCGTTAGATATAAGTTTGCTAAATTTTAGAAGGACGATTGATGTAGCCTATATGAAATTAGGTGTGAGACCAAGTATGGGACAGCCAATTATGTCTTCAGTATCAAAAGTTTTTGATGTCAGATATGACCAAAAGGAAGATATCATGGAACGAAGAGACAAACGAAGAAGATGCCAAGTCGAAGCCACATATTTTGTATCAAATATCAAGTGACGCTCAGCAAGGACTGTTTTACTCCTTCTGACTGTAAATAGTTATCTAATGTTACGTTTTTCTACTTTTTACATTTCATAGTTTCAGTTCAGGTAATAAAATTATACCTCCAAATGCCAGCGTCTTATCATCCTGTCCCTTGAGGACGAATTGACAAACTAGGAGTATTTATATACTAAATGACATCTAAAACAAATTCTTTACGGAAGATTTTTAAATTTTGTGAAAAATAATAAGTTGGTACTTAATGGGTTAAATAAAATATATTTTTTTCTGTGACAGGAAAAAAATTTGACATTTTATCTCTGTTGACAGGTAACACAATACAACTTTTCACGAAATTACTTTTTTTCCCACGGGAAAAAAGTGAGTACTTCTTTCCCGAATATATATACATATAGATAAAGGAAGATATTTGATTTTAGAATATTTTATTGAACATAAGTTACATTTCCTTTATATCAAGAGTCAGAGAAAACTCGGAATCAGACATCTTTTAACTTTATATTTTCTAAAATAACTACTGAACAATCTCTGAGTTCGCAATTTTTGAATCAAATCACAGAATTAAATTGACATATATTTGATTACTTTTAAGTTTTCCTTAGTAACGCAGGTCTAATTGTCGCTATAACTACAACAGATTATTAGTTTAAAAATTCAAATTTCATATCGATAACATTCTGACTTTAATATATTGTAATAATATGTTCTTTCACTATTGAATCGTCGTTTTTCCTGTCACAGAAAAAAATAGTATATTATACACGGGGAAAATATTAGATTTTAGCTCGAGGTTATGTTGTCTACCTACGCTTCGCGTCGGGAGACAACATAACCTCGAGCTAAAATCTAATACTTTTTTCCCTTGTATGATAAATAACTATTTTTTATCTCATTAATAAACGTTGTTCTAGGAAAATATTGTGTACAAATCGTACGCAAAGCACATTTCCCGCTCGCTTGATTTGCACAAACTTTAGCACTCGTGGGAAAAGTGACGCTTTATGCACTTGTACAAAGTACTATTCCAAAACAGTGAACATCAAACTTTCAACGTTTCCAACCATTGTCAATATAGAACAGCAATTCAATTTACCTCTCTCTAAAAGCAGAAATTCTATCATTAAACATTGTTATTAAAAAACTTGTTTCTATGTTTCTTCATATGATTTAGAGTTTTCCATGGTAATTTAAACTTGAACACTATTGTTTACTCCATATACCTTGTCCTAGATTCCTTTGAAATTTAATTATAATTAATTGAGTCCTTGAATTATCTTTTTCTTCCTAATTAACCGGTATAATGTGCAGATAGTATATGACGAAATTATCGAGAGTAATAAATTGTCATTAATGAGATTTCGAAAAAGATTCGTTGCCTAATGTCCAGTCTATTTGAACGTACATTCAATAAGAACATTCTCATGATATTTCTTGTTACGAAATTGGCAATTTACTGTACATAGAAGATTGCGGACCAAGAAATATTTCAGGTGAAATAAGATATTGACCAGATGTATGCAAAACTATTTAATGTAAGACGTTGTTGAATTTGTATTAATAGTTGTTCTAACTGGAATTCCTATTGTAGACAGAAATACGTTATATATTTGCACAAGAAAAAGACGACATTGACATTTATGACCCGAAAATTTTTTGAGTGAATATGAAAAGTGCGGAATGTCAGTGGATTTGTCAAAAACTAAGCTCAATGGTGGAAAAATTACGAGCCGGTCTTAGAAAACGAAATGACTATCAAATTCTGCGGACAATATACCTACATAGGAGCCCAAATAAGCAGTAACGGGAGATAAAAAAAAGAAATCTAGGAATCTATAAGTGACGGAAAAAATTATCGATGTAAGAAATTCATTACTATGGTCCAAAAAAATAAACAGATATTTATAAAGTTATTCTGAAGAGTTTAGTTTTGTACGGATGCGAAACACGGCAACTAAATAAAACTTAATAAGACCGTCTCATAGTATTGGAAATGGATTTCTAGAGATCGGTGGGTGTCTCAAAATTGCAAAGAACTAGAAATTATCAAATAAGGTTAAGCAAGGGTGCAGTAACAACAGACAGTAATGTTAGAAAATATTATCAATATATATATATATATATATATATATATATATATATATATATATATATATATATATATATATATCTATACATATACAGGGTGTCCCGGGACTAATGGGAAAAAAGTCAGGAGCGTATAATCTGAACCAAAATAATGTAAGTACTTCATATAAACTTTTTCTATGCAGGCTCTTGTTTTCGAGTTATAGGCCTCCAACGTTTCCATTTTGAATTTGGTTTTTATTTTTATTTTTTGTACTAGTTATTTGATCTTTATAAAATTTACGGCAAAGCTATAATGTATGTGTATGTTTATTTTGGTAAGGTGAACAGATTTACAGTAGTGCATTGAAGCCAGGGACGGACTACTCGCTATGGTTAGTGATCCAAAAATTTTGCAGGGATGGCACTCCCTGTATGAAATTATCGAAATGCACTTCCCCATACATTAAGCTAACGAAAAGGTACTCTTGGTAGAATTCGATAAAATAAGCCGTTTGGCTAATATTTACAGTTTTATTAATGCACTACGTACCAATTTACCTAACTAACTTACTAATACGATGTCCAACATTTTCATACAGTACTACAAAAAAATGATTTGATGATAGCAGATGATAAAAACAATAAGAACTTATTTAATGAGAATGAAATAGGTACGCAAACAACGTAATTAGTTGCTTTTAATCAAAATTACGAACACAACATTATCAAACTATTAAGAAAACCTCAATAAACACAAGTTATAAAACATTAGACTAAAGCTAATTACTAAACAACAACAAAAACTAACGTTATTCTAATAAATGTTCAATATGAGCTCCTCCCACTTCCACGCATATTCTAAGTCTACGAAGATTGTTTCTTTGCACTTGAAAGAGCAATCCCATATTATTTCTAATAACATTGCAGTGTACCACAATTATGTCTATTAAATCTTGCCTTGTTTGCACAGCTGTTGCGTATACCTTACTTTTGAGATAGCCCTAGAGAAAGAAATCCATAGCATTAACGTCTCCTGATCGCGGTGGCCATCGAATAGGGCCTCCACGACCAATCCATCTATTAGGAAACCTTGTGTGTAAATGCTGTCGTAGATCTAAACTGAAATGCATCAGACATGAACCATAAATTCCTACGAGTTTGTAGTAGCACCTCATCAAACAGGTTCCATAACTCATTTTGCTAAAACTCCAAATATCTCTGACCGGTTAAAGTACCGTCAATAAAGTATGGCTCTATCAAATGATTGCCAACTATTCATGTACAAACATTAACCATGAATCTATGCTGGCTCCTAGTTTGGATAATGCCATATGGATTCACATCATCCCATAAATGCATATTATGAGAATTTATGACTCCATCTCTGGTGAAACCGGATTCGTTCGTAAAGAGAACGTTACTAATAAATGTATTGTCTGCTTGTTGTTATCGCAGAAACCACTGGCTATACTCAAGTCGTGCAGAATAATCATCCACTGTCATACTGTGTACTTTTTTCATGTGAAAAGGATATAACAGCTGTCCTTTTAGGATGCGATGAACAACTGATTTCGAGACGTTATGTTCTCTTGGTAATTTTCGTAAACTCGTTGATGGTCCATTATCAACTGCATTTAACAAGTCTTGATCAACTGCCACAGTAGCACGCTTCGTACTGGACCTTCTCCACCTTTTCTTGGCAAAAAACTTACTAAAATTTTATTTTGTAAACATGGAAAATTACATTTACTTATTCATACCTGTTTCTCGTATCCTGAGATCAATACGCTCAAACATTCGTCTGTCTGACAATGCTCTGTTTGCAAAATGTTCTGCATAAAGCCTTATAGCCTCTAAACAGTTTAGAGAAGCCAGTTCATACATTAAGTGCATTTCTGCATACTCAATAAAAGTGAATTCTGCCATTGTAACTGTTAAATTAAGGTCTTTTACCTCGTTGCGTACTTCTAAAAATGGTGAATGCGTAAATTGGTACGTAATGCATTAATAAAACTGTAAATATTAGCCAAACGGCTTATTTTATCGAATTCCAACAGGAGTACCTTTTCGTTAGCTTGATGTGCGGGGAAGTGAATTTCGATAATTTCATACAGAGTGTGCCATCCCTGCAAAATTTTTGGATCACTAACCATTGCGAGTAGCCCGTCCCTGGCTTCAAGGCACTACTGTAAATCTGTTTACCTTACCAAAATAAACATACACGTACATTATAGCTTTACCGTAAATTTTATAAAGATCAAATAACTAGTACAAAAAATAAAAATAAAAACAAAACTCAAAATTAAAACTTTGGAGGCCTATAACTCGAAAACGAGGGCCTGCATAGAAAAAGTTTATATGGAGTACTAACATTATTTTGGCTCATATTATACGCACCTGACTTTTTTCCCATTAGTCCCGGGACACCCTGTATATATATATATATATATATATATATATATATATATAACTTTTAAATATTATGGGGTACAGCCAAAATGTATGGGTGGTTAAGAAAATTCGATTTTCACTATACCAAGCTTTCGATAATTTTATTATTATCTTTTTCAAGGCTAAAATACAATTTTGTTAAACTAAAAAACAAGGTTTATGTTTTATATAAGTAAAACTTACTAGTAAATTGAATAAATTCTTGAAGGATATCAAAATTGATAACATTATTATGATTTCAGTTTCATATAATTAAAAAACACTGATATCAATTGCTGAGAACGTTGTCTGTAGTATCAAGGAATAAAAATTTTTTGAAATGATTGATCAGTCATAGTTTTTTTGACTTTTTTTGATAACAGTGACAACTGACAACGTTAAGGTTTAAGGTTAAATACCTTAACTTACACTAACTTTTTTATCTAGTGTGAAATTACATCTTGTCATTCATATATTAATGACAAATGTAAATATAAAGGTTAAAGGTTAAAGGTTGAATATCCTGATTAACACTAACATGTAGATTTAGTATAAATTTTCATTATATGATTTGAAATTCATTTAATTTCATTTAAATTTGAAAATTACCAATAAAAAATTTTGTAATGACAAGTTAAATTTATTTAAAAAAATGGATATGAAAGAAATTGAAACTTTATAATAACTATGTTAGTTATCATAAAATCATGCATTTTATTTAATATTCATCATCTGATGTTATGTGTAGGAAATCCGTGTCATTGTTAAAGGTTGTTGGTTTATTTTGTAGGTAAATAAGTTGAGTATATATTGCACTGACATTGTTGATATCTGACCTCTTATTCATCGATGGTTGATTTAATTTTATGTTTACTAATTCTATGAATTCTCTTTTAGTTTTATTAGATTCTATACTCAAAATTTTAGTTTCTTTATAATGCATTCTATGTTTAGTTTCTATAACATGTTCTGTGAGTGCACAAGTTTTTTTATTTAGATTGCAATCACTTTGATGTTGGGTTATACGTTGCTTTAGGGTACGTGAGGTCTGGCCAGTGGAAGTTAAGTTACAATGTATACATGGAATGTTATATATTACGTTAGTTTTCATTACTTTTTCATCCTTCTGTTTAACTTTTGAAAAAACGTCTCCTACCTTTAAAATATTCCTGTTAGCAATTTTAATGTTTTCATTTTTAAATATTATATTGATTTTGTCTGAAAGGTTCTTAACATAAGGTAATGACCCATATTTAGTATTCACTGTTTCATTATTATCTAAGGGTACATTTTCGTTGCTTGTATGTGTATGATTGAGGTTTGTATCAATAGTTGTATTAAAAATCAATTTTTTTAACAAGGTTCTAGGATAACTATTGTTAATGAAAATATCGAAAAGAACTTTTAAATTTTTGTTCAAAAGGGTGGGATGACAAATTCGTGCTATTCTATTTTTCATGGATAGAACTAGATTTATTTTTATTTTTTCGGAATGGTAAGAGTTGTAATTCAAGTATCTTCCTGAATTTGTGGGTTTCCTATACCAATCTAATATAACTATATTTTTTGGATTACGTATCAATAAACTGTCTAGGAAAGGTATACTATTGTTGGTTTCTGTTTCAATTGTAAATTGTATGTTGGTATTATGGCTATTAAAAACTTGTAGAATCGTGTCTATACCATTACTAGGAATTGCACAAATTAAATCATCAACATATTTTTTTAAAAAAGGGATTTCAAATGGTAATTTTGAAATACAACTATTAAGTAAGTCATCCATTACATATTGTGCATATATTGGTGAGACAGAGCTTCCCATTGGTGTTCCAAAAATTTGTTTATATAATTTGTCGTTATATGCAAAAAAGGTACCCTTTTCAATAAGATCAACGAATTCAATAAAATTGTTATAAGATAGTTTACAATGTATACTTATATTTGGCCAGTGTTTTTTTATACTTTGTTTAACTAATGAAATTGGAATATTACTAAAGCGTGAGACAACATCTAAGCTGATTATAACATGATTTGGAGGTAGTTGTTTATTTTGTATGAATTCAGCGAAACAGAAAGAATCCTGAATATAATATTCATTGTTTTTACAATATGCATTTGTTAAGGTGTCAGTCACAAATTGTGCAATTCCTGCTGTGGGTGATTCAATTGATGAAATGATTGGTCTTGAGCTACAACTACCTCCAAATCATGTTATAATCAGCTTAGATGTTGTCTCACTCTTTAGTAATATTCCAATTTTATTAGTTAAACAAAGTATAAAAAAACACTGGCCAAATATAAGTATACATTGTAAACTATCTTATAACAATTTTATTGAATTCGTTGATCTTATTGAAAAGGGTACCTTTTTTGCATATAACGACAAATTATATAAACAAATTTTTGAAACACCAATGGGAAGCTCTGTCTCACCAATATATGCACAATATGTAATGGATGACTTACTTAATAGTTGTATTCCAAAATTACCATTTGAAATCCCTTTTTTAAAAAAATATGTTGATGATTTAATTTGTGCAGTTCCTAGTAATGGTATAGACACGATTCTACAAGTTTTTAATAGCCATAATACCAACATACAATTTACAATTGAAACAGAAACCAACAATAGTATACCTTTCCTAGACAGTTTATTGATACGTAATCCAGAAAATATAGTTATATTAGATTGGTATAGGAAACCCACAAATTCAGGAAGATACTTGAATTACAACTCTTACCATTCCGAAAAAATAAAAATAAATCTAGTTCTATCCATGAAAAATAGAATGGCACGAATTTGTCATCCCACCCTTTTGAACAAAAATTTAAAAGTTCTTTTCGATATTTTCATTAACAATAGTTATCCTAGACCCTTATTAAAAAAATTGATTTTTAATACAACTATTGATACAAACCTCAATCATACACATACAAGCAACGAAAATGTACCCTTAGATAATAATGAAACAGTGAATACTAAATATGGGTCATTACCTTATGTTAAGAACCTTTCAGACAAAATCAATATAATATTTAAAAATGAAAACATTAAAATTGCTAACAGGAATATTTTAAAGGTAGGAGACGTTTTTTCAAAAGTTAAACAGAAAGATGAAAAAGTAATGAAAACTAACGTAATATATAACATTCCATGTATACATTGTAACTTAACTTACACTGGCCAGACCTCACGTACCCTAAAGCAACGTATAACCCAACATCAAAGTGATTGCAATCTAAATAAAAAAACTTGTGCACTCACAGAACATGTTTTAGAAACTAAACATAGAATGAATTATAAAGAAACTAAAATTTTGAGTATAGAATCTAATAAAACTAAAAGAGAATTCATAGAATTAGTAAACATAAAATTAAATCAACCATCGATGAATAAGAGGTCAGATATCAACAATGTCAGTGCAATATATACTCAACTTATTTACCTACAAAATAAACCAACAACCTTTAACAATGACACGGATTTCCTACACATAACATCAGATGATGAATATTAAATAAAATGCATGATTTTATGATAACTAACATAGTTATTATAAAGTTTCAATTTCTTTCATATCCATTTTTTTAAATAAATTTAACTTGTCATTACAAAATTTTTTATTGGTAATTTTCAAATTTAAATGAAATTAAATGAATTTCAAATCATATAATGAAAATTTATACTAAATCTACATGTTAGTGTTAATCAGGATATTCAACCTTTAACCTTTAACCTTTATATTTACATTTGTCATTAATATATGAATGACAAGATGTAATTTCACACTAGATAAAAAAGTTAGTGTAAGTTAAGGTATTTAACCTTAAACCTTAACGTTGTCAGTTGTCACTGTTATCAAAAAAAGTCAAAAAAACTATGACTGATCAATCATTTCAAAAAAATTTTATTCCTTGATACTACAGACAACGTTCTCAGCAATTGATATCAGTGTTTTTTAATTATATGAAACTGAAATCATAATAATGTTATCAATTTTGATATCCTTCAAGAATTTATTCAATTTACTAGTAAGTTTTACTTATATAAAACATAAACCTTGTTTTTTAGTTTAACAAAATTGTATTTTAGCCTTGAAAAAGATAATAATAAAATTATCGAAAGCTTGGTATAGTGAAAATCGAATTTTCTTAACCACCCATACATTTTGGCTGTACCCCATAATATTTAAAAGTTAGTTTTTCAACTATTCAGCCGTGACTACCCTTCTACTTTATTATATATATATATATATATATATATAAACAAAATTGAAAATATCACGGGGATTGCAGCCTAAATAATATTTATATTCTTGTTATACAAAACCGAGCGCTTTCGAAAGACTATTTCTTTTTTTTCAAGGTTGCATGTTAGAATTATAAGAAATCAAAGAAAACAGGATACATAGTAATCACATCCGACTTAAGTTAGAGCTAAAATCAATGCCTCAACATTGAATTAAAATGCAATAGGAAACAAAAAAATTGAAAAAGTGAACAAGTAAAAAATTGAAAAAATTGAAACATTGAAAAATTGACAAATTGCAAAATTGAGTTTAAATTAACAACACAAAATTAATACTTAGCTAAAATCCCTCCTGAAGGAAACACATTTTGGTTTTTTTAACTTCACCACTACTACATTTTGACAGAGAATATTTAAAACTGATTCGGTTGTTTCAAGTGTATCTGGTTTTTGGATAGACAGTGATGTTTTTCACTTTACCATACCTGCTTTCAGTCGTATTCTCTTCAAACGAGTTTGTTTTATTATATGCCAAACATACCAGGGTAGTTAGAAAATTGCAAAGTGGGATACCAAATGTTGCACCAAAACTAGCAATGAGATTAATATTTAAAATTTTGGATCTTGATGTCCAATTACTGTTAAAAATTTTTTTTCTTCTTGCAAAAAAATTCTTTTTCTTTCATATAACAGTTGCCTGCTGTTATCATTTGGTAGGTTATTTATAACAAGGAGTTGAATATGCTCAGAGCCACCAAACAGCATGAACTCTCACTTCATCCGTCCCGCGGCTGTGAACACATCCAGGCAGTTATCGCGTGTAAAAAAGCACAGGCTAAAAGAGGACAACACCAATAGGTTGTAAGTTTTATTATCACAAGAGGTTTTCTTACAGAAAAGAAAAAATTAATCAAAGTCCAGTCTCTCACCCTGGAATTTAAGATTCTGAAATTGCCAACTTCAGAGGCTGTCACCCTCTGAGTAGCAAGAGTTTTTTTATATTTCAAATTTTTTAATTTAATTATACAACAAACTTCAAAGAGGGAAATGGCAAGCCCCACACCCTGTCAAGTTTGTCAGTCCCGACAGAGGTAGGAACTCACCACAACCTTCCCGAAATGCTGTTGGTTTAAGTAAGTACTCTCAATGCCTGGTGTTATTTGATTCAACATGCTATACTATTACTTTTTTGTGAATTATGTTATAGTGTGAAAAAATGTTTATAGCGGAGTTAGCTGATAGTGCAACGCCCGTGAAAGTAACGCCACAATTTCCACACAGACATCCCACAGCAACTAATTTCCAAAATCTCACAATTTTGGAAATTGAAAGAAATAGAAATAAACGTAAATTCTTAGAAATGTACCACATCCAAGTTAATGACCTAACTATGAATAAAAAATCTGACATCGATGATATAAGTAAGATTTATACATATTTGTTACATTTTGCAAATGTCAACCCAGCTAGCAGTGACGATTCTTCCCTTAGTTAGTTGCTGTGGGATGTCTGTGTGGAAATTGTGGCGTTTCTTTCACGGGCGTTGCACTATCAGCTAACTCCGCTATAAACATTTTTTCACACTATAACATAATTCACAAAAAAGTAATAGTATAGCATGTTGAATCAAATAACACCAGGCATTGAGAGTACTTACTTAAACCAACAGCATTTCGGGGAGGTTGTGGTGAGTTCCTACCTCTGTCGGGACTGACAAACTTGACAGGGTGTGGGACTTGCCATTTCCCTCTTTGAAGTTTGTTGTATAATTAAATTGAAAAATTTTAAATATAAAAAAACTCTTGCTACTCAGAGGGTGACAGCCTCTGAAGTTGGCAATTTCAGAATCTTAAATTCCAGGGTGAGAGACTGGACTTTAATTATTTTTTTCTTTTCTGTAAGGAAACCTCTTGTGATAATAAAACTTACCACTTATTGGTGTTGTCCTCTTTTAGCCTGTGCTTTTTTACACGCGATAACTGCCTGGATGTGTTCACAGCCGCGGGACGGATGAAGTGAGAGTTCATGCTGTTTGGTGGCTCTGAGCATATTCAACTCCTTGTTATAAATAACCTACCAAATGATAACAGCAGGCAACTGTTATATGAAAGAAAAAGAATTTTTTTGCAAGAAGAAAAAAAATTTTTAACAGTAATTGGACATCAAGATCCAAAATTTTAAATATTAATCTTATTGCTAGTTTTGGTGCAACATTTGGTATCCCACTTTGCAATTTTCTAACTACCCTGGTATGTTTGACATATAATAAAACAAACTCGTTTGAAGAGAATACGACTGAAAGCAGGTATGGTAAAGTAAAAAACATTACTGTCTATCCAAAAACTAGATACACTTGAAACAACCGAATCAGTTTTAAATATTCTCTGTCAAAATGTAGTAGTGGTGAAGTTAAAAAAACCAAAATGTGTTTCCTTCAGGAGGGATTTTAGCTAAGTATTAATTTTGTGTTGTTAATTTGAACTCAATTTTGCAATTTGTCAATTTTTCAATGTTTCAATTTTTTCAATTTTTTACTTGTTCACTTTTCCAATTTTTTGGTTTCCTATTGCATTTTAATTCAATGTTGAGGCATTGATTTTAGCTCTAACTTAAGTCGGATGTGATTACTATGTATCCTGTTTTCTTTGATTTCTTATAATTCTAACATGCAACCTTGAAAAAGAAAGAAATAGTCTTTCGAAAGCGCTCGGTTTTGTATAACAAGAATATAAATATTATTTAGGCTGCAATCCCCGTGATATTTTCAATTTTGTTTGTTAATAGTTCAGCCGTGATTACTTGTCTCTCTCTCTCTCTCTCTATATATATATATATATATATATATATATAAGAAATAAAATTTCAAAGAAAAGTTTTTTTTTGAAAAAACTCTTAAACTCGTGGGGGTAGCAGCCAAAAAAACTCTACACGTATGGTATGATTCACTTTATCTCTAATCTGTAAAGTTTTTTGGCTACTACTCTGCTAGTTTGAGATGAACAAATTATGAACATGACATACTATAATTATAAATAGTATATATATATATATATATATAAAACATAAATTTCGATTTTCTACTACACCTGCCTTCAGTCGGAATTTCAATAATTTCGACGTATTGGCCTGACCGTTCTTCGAAGGAAAAGACAACTACATTCCTGGCAAATACCACGCAGAATATTGAATTACATCCCCTTCATACGACTAATAAGGTCGCATTTATCTGAGGTGTTGGTTCGCAACTGAAAGTGAAGATGGCGCCAGCTGACTGCTTCTCGCTTGTGTGTAACTACACGAGCCAAGTGAAGTTGTCGGAGGGCGGTATCTTCAGTTCGGATTAGAGATTCTGAACTGGAAGGCATTACGGCACTCTTGAAGAGATCCAAGAAAGTCGAAACGCGTTAGTGTACTATGCCATCATTCCGCTATCAGTTGCGAATCACCACAGATGTCCGTATCGGCAAAATGGCTGATTGACGTAACGGTTTTCGAAGGGGATGTAATTCAATATTCTGCGTGATATTTGCTAGGAATGTAGTTGTTTTTTCCTTCGAAGAACGGTCAGGCCAATACGTCGAAATTATTGAAATTTCGACTGAAGGTAGGTGTAGTAGAAAATGGAAACTTCTGTTTCATATAGACACCTCGTATTTTATGAAATTATTATCATTTTATATATATATATATATATATATATATATATATATATATATATATATTATCTAAACATAACATAAAAGTTTGTCATAGGGACAAAATACTCTATCACCATTGTTCTCCAAGTTAAAAAGTCAAATAAAATATTCTATACCATGTTTGAACTGTCTCAAAAAATATATAGGCATGACAACCCAACATCTTGAAAATAGACTTAATGGCCATAAATATACAAAAAAAGCCTCCCTTGCGCTTCATAAATATGAGAAAAATAAAAAACATAAATTTGACTTTAATAATACTAAAATAATAAACCATGATTCTAATTACAAAAAACTAACAATAAAAGAAATGATACGATTAAAGAAAGAGAACAATGCAGTGATCGATAACAGAAGTCTAAGCCAAATTATATATATATATATATATATATATATATATAACAAATATATTCATGGGTAATTCACGCAAAATAAAGGGCTACTGAAATAGAGTGGTAACCGTGGACATGCATGTTTCTGGCTCATTTTGCCTCATCAGCACGGCATAACCAAATAAGGATGTGAAATTTGGGAGCAAAGATGTTAATCGAAACATGGGAAAACACAAAATAACGGATTTCAGCAGGGAAACCAAACGGTCATTTGTGTCTTCAATTGGAAGATCCCGAGTTTTCAGGACATTACCCATGAATATATTTGTTGTTGTTGTTAACATATCACGCGATATTCCTACATCTTCTTTATATATATATATATATATATATATATAATAATATCAACTTGTTGAATATCCCTTGTATATTGTCAGACGTTGTTTCTAAGGCAGGTATTTTTGATTTTATTATTTGTGAAATTATTTTATCAGTTACCAGGTTTTCTCGTCTCTGTCGAGGAGAATTTGTACAAACGTTTACTTGCTTTTGGAAAAGATAAAATTTAATCATTCTACGTTGATTAGTTTTTGGTTCTGTACATAGATAGTGTTGTAAAAAATTCCTCACATGTCACAAAGTATTTCTTCCACATTTCGAATCGTGAAGTTAAAATTGGTTCATTAGATATTGGACCCAACTGGTAACATAATCTGTAACTACAATAGATGTGTTTGAAATAGCCACTAGTTGAAACTCACAATTACGTGGAACTACAGTCAAAAAATCCTTATTTGAAACCAATTTTTTTGTAGTTTCAATTTGGACGGGGTCCGAGCATTCTTTGGTAGTACAGGGTGATGTACTGTGAAGTACTACCAAAACAGGGATGTTACGTTGTTGTACTGGCGTAATATGCCTTAACTGGGGGCTTTTTCGACGCCGACAATTGCAGATTTTATTACCACTGTAATAACATCAATATCACAGGCATAATTAATTGCTTTGCTCCTTTGTATAATTCATTTGGTTTTTTAAATAAATTTAAAAAATATTCAATGATTTCATGTAATCAGCATTCAAACAACTTAAGTAATTACAGATACAAACAAGCTTTATCCGTTCGTATATTAACGTTAAAATTAAGTTGATTGGAGAAACCTAGTAAAAATATATGATGTACATTTTCGTTACATAAACCAGATTACAAATTCGTTAAGTAATTCGTTAAAAGAAAAGATTTACAAATCAAGTTGTTTCATTCTATAACTTTCAGCTAATGCGTAGTTGAAAATATATGAGAAAACCTATCATTAATAAATAAAATCGTGGTTTGGAAGTTAGCAAATACCTCGATAATTACCAATAAAACACTACTTATTAGTGACAGATTAAATTGATTGATTAGGATATATAAATAATTAATATAAAGTGTTGTCTGATGGATCGATTTTAAATTTTATCATTTACATAAATATTATATGTATAGAAAAGATAGATAGGTACACTAACTGTCATAACAAACAGAAATGGTAGAAAGAGATGAAATTTAAGTGAAAATATATAAAAAATACGATTCCATTTTTTTATACACATTGACACTTTTTACAAAGCAGTATTTTGTAGTTATTAAAATATATATTATATTAATGACATTCAGAAGTTATTCTTGTTAAATTTTACTTTACTCTTCGATATTTCAGAATAGAGTATGTATACCCAAAACCAGGTCCGTCAAGCTGCCCCCCCCCCGGCTAGATTTATTTTACCAAAATGCCAGCAGACATAAAGAGCACCTAGCACAACCTAGCACAACAATTTTTATAGCTGGCACACCAACAGCTCACAATAAAAATGCTTTTGAATTCGGGCGGGGCCAGGTTAACGTTAGCCCCCCCCCCCCCCGGTTGGAATTTTTTCGCCAAAATGCTAGCAGAGATAAAGGACACCTAGCACAACCTAGCATACCATTTTTTATAGCTAGCACACCAACAGCTTACAATAAAAATGCATTTGAATTCGGGTGGGGTCAGGTTAACGCTAGCCCCCCCCCCGGATGGAGTTTTTTCGCCAAAATGCTAGCACAGATAAAGGACACCTAGCATATCATTTTTTATAGCAAGCACACCAACAGCTTATAATAAAAATGCTTTGGAATTCGGGTGGGGCCAGGTTGGATGTATTTGTCCCTAAATTTCATTTTCCTATAAAAAATGGCCCCTAAATAGCATTATTATTGTCAGCTTTTGCCGGATTATGCGTGATATCTATATTTTCCCATCTAGCACGGTATTTGATTAATTGATAATTAACTATTATTTAATTAATAATTATCTATTTATTTTCATTTAATGCTAAAAAAGGGAAAAATACAAAAATCCTTCACTTTTAAAAATAATTTTGTTAAAATCATAGTAACTTTAATAAAACAAAATAATTAAATTGAACCATTTAGTCAAGGAATCAGAAACAATCCGTGCACAAATAAGTTGCAAATTACGTCACACTATAGAAAAGGCAACGACAAACCCTCAAACTTTATATTTAAATTTGCCAGAATATTTTTGCCGAAGTTGATGGTTAATTAACTATTGTAATGATAACATAAATATTGCATTTCACTATCAGATCTCTTTAAATTCCCAAGTTTTCTTAGCACGGGCTGCTTTCAATTCTTAGAGCCGGTTAATCAGAGCTTCAAATATTTCTGTGGCATATCATAAGATACCAACACTACTATGTAATTTTTAAAGTTTTTAGTATGTAACTGGCAATTTATGTTTGTTCGGTTGCAATCTTACAACTCAGTTTTGAAGCAGATATCTTCAACCGATTAAGCTGAAATTCTGTATATACGTCTAGTTTGCATGCCAATCCATGATTAGGTATGTGAAGTCATTCTAAATTCAACATGGCGGATCACCAAAGTTGGCGGACTAATTTTTTTATGCTTACTTACAATATGCGTATGAAATGGATGAACTTGCTAAGAATACGAATGTGAGTTATAGTCCGTTGCTCCAATCCGTCTACAATTTTGGTGTACTTTATTATGACATTGAGGTCGAATTGTTCGATTGTATTGCATCGATTGGTTCACTTGTGTAATTTGCCGAGATAGAAGTCAATAGCATTGGCTTATAACCATATATTGGAGAGCTGGACTGTTCGAAATTAACCGGCAAACGACATTGCAACAATGGTGTGTTGAATGAGGTGAACATACTGAGAAACCTGTCGGGCGGTAACTAAAAAGTAAAAAATAAATTAAAAGTTAAAGACATTTTAAAAACAAGCTGTTATTCAAATGCACTAAAATAAAATAATCTAATAGTGAAATGCAATATTTATGTTATTATTACAATGGTTAATTAACCATCAACTTCGGCAATAAATATTCTGGCAAATTTAAATATGAAGTTAGAGTGTTCCTTTTAAATAAGGACTACAGTGAACCACGATCAGTCTAAAACATGTATTCTCAATATATTGGAACATTTTTAGGGATCTCAGCCGCCCTTTCCCAGATTGCACAACTTTGTCCAAAGGACATATCCAACGGCTTCGCTTTTTTGGATATTTATTTATCCAACATGTCTGTACGCAAACGTTGTAGTTGCCTTTTTTATAGTGTGACGTAATTTGCAACTTATTTGTGCACGGATTGTTTCTGATTCCTTGACTAAATGGTTCAATTTAATTATTTTGTTTTATTAAAATTACTATGAATTTAACAAAATAATTTTTAAAAGTGAAGGTTTTTTATATTCTTTCGTTTTTTAGCATCAATTGAAAACTAATAGATGATTATTAATTAAATACTAGTTAATTATTAATTAATCAAATACCCTGCTAGATAGGAAAATATAGATATCACGCACAATCCGGCAACAGCTGACAACAATAATGCTGTTTAGGGGCCATTTTTTATTGGAAAATGATGTTTAGGGACAAATACATCCAACCTGGCCCCACCCGAATTCCAAAGCATTTTTATTGTAAGCTGTTGGTGTGCTAGCTATAAAAAATGGTGTGCTAGGTGTCCTTCATCTGTGCTAGCGTTTTGGCGAAAAAATTCCAACAGGGGGGGGATCTAGCGTTAACCTGGCCCCACCCGAATTCAAAAGCATTTTTATTGGAAGCTGTTGGTGTGCTAGCTATAAAAAATGGTGTGCTAGGTTGTGCTAGGTGTCCTTTATCTGTGCTAGCATTTTGGCGGAAAATTTCCATCCGGGGGGGAGGCTAGCGTTAACCTGGCCCCACCCGAATTCAAAAGCATTTTTATTGTGAGCTGTTGGTGTGCTAGCTATAAAAATGATTGTGCTAGGTTGTGCTAGGTGCCCTTTATGTATGCTAGCATTTTGGTAAAAAAATCTAGTTGGGGGGGGCAGCTTGACGGACTTCCCAAAACCTACCCTCGCCCCGGAAATCAGTTATGGCGAGAGTCTCTGTAGCGTCGTCCACAACCATAATACAAATTTTAGTGGTCATTGGGCGTAAACTTATCAGTATCTCTAAAAGTAACACAGGCTCTTGGTCTATTGGCAAAAAGATCATTTCCAAAAAATTCTAATATTTTAATTCTAAGTGGTGAAAAAATTACTGACACTTTACCATTCTTATAAAATGCTTTTCTACCTTTGACTTTGCTTTTTCTAAATATTGCTTGAGTGGAATTCTTCTTCATATTGCGATATTATTAAACGGCAACCCGTCAGAAAATAACTGTCTTCAACTCTGTTTCAATAAGGAAGAATATTGTTGAAAATTATGTTGTAGTTTTGGATTTCATGACAAAACTAATTAAAAACCTATTATGAGAACGTTTGTTATCAATGAATGTATCCTGTCCACCTGATAGTTTTTAACGAAACTCGACGGGCCTACATGATTTTGATTTGACATTAAATAGGTATTATTGAGGGATATAAAATTTGTTTATGCATTTAACCGTATTTTCCGTTGAAAGCATCCTTTCAAAACTAATGGCGATTTTGCGAGATAACGGTCCTAATAAAATAAAACAAGTGAGTAGCAACCTCGTAAAACTTTTATGTTCTTAAATATATTGCAGGTGAAACATTGAAATGAAATTTTCACATAGAAAATGTTATTGTACGGAAGCTTATCTTTCAGTTACGTGTTACGTTATACCATAGTACAGTTTTATAATCCGAAATGAGATTAGTGTTTTCAAATGAAACTCACGGTCTCTAGTTATTTCCACAATATAATAAAAGTTATTCCACGAAGTATGGGTCGAGACAGACAATTTCGAAATAAGATTATTGGAAAGCATGGTAAACGCATGGAAAAGTTTTGAAATAAAAGAAATTAGAAATCTGGGGTAGCAAAAAATTTTGAGAAGTCAATATACAAGATATTGAACAATACGAAAATATATTTTCTTAGAATAACGACGGAAATATTTCCTATGAGGACTTTCAAAGTTTGCCTTAAAAATAAACATGAATTTGAAAATATGTTTCCCTCTAATTTAAAGAAATATTAAAAATGTAGAGAATAAATGGTACTACAGAATTAGATAATAAATGTTCAAGGCACTTGATTAGGTTGTGCTATGAAAAATATTCTGTATACAACGATGGCAAAGAATTACCACATATCAGTCATCGAAGCACAAAATATGTATTATCCGAATTTACTCTATCGCCTTCAAAGTAGACTTCTTTCGGAATAATACGTTTCCTCTAACCAACAACTCTATTAAGTCTTTGTAAATTTCTAACGTAACAATGAATAGGATAGAAAACACAGAAATGTGATTTGATGGAATAAAAACACAAGTGAATGGCTCCAAATTACAGCTCCGTCTCTTTCATGTAAATCTTCAAATAAAACTCAAGTGAGTTGGTGCTAAGAAAGAAACTGCTAATAAATTGAACTAAAGCATCACTCAAGCCGGAAGACCATCATGAAAAAAATTATGATGATTGCAGTTTACGTTCCCGAATAGTATTTCATTAGTAAAATAAGGCTGTTCTTCCACTTAAAAACCATTAATTCATGGGCCCAGGAGTTGTTTAAGACAGAGTGTGTAAAAAGTGAAGCGGAAACATAAGGCTGGAGTAAAACCATACAGTAATGGAATCGTCCTCTAACAATAAAAGATTTGGAATTTCCAAATTGAATAACAATAATTATCATCCATGGAAATTCAAAATAAAGATGATGTTGATTAGAGAGGGAACATGGAAGGTTGTCGTCAAACCAAAACCAGAGACTTCAGATAAAAATCGGTCAAGTTTGGATGAGAAAGCAGAATTCTATATACTTATCAGTAGAAAATAACCAAATAATCCACATCTGTAATAGTACATCAGCTAAGTATATGTGGGATATTCTACAAAAGGCTCACGAAAGAGCGAATTTATCCAATAAGCTTTATTTACTGAGAAAATTATACCAAGCCAAACTTGAACCTGATCAAAATATGTCGGAATACATAAGAACAACTTTGGAAATGGTCGAAAAGATAAGAGGTATCGGTGAAGAGATAAAAGACTTTCACGTAGCAGAACTTTTATTGGGTGATCTCCCAGAAAAATTCGAAACTGTGGTTACAGCACTAGATGCTAGACCCGACGATGAACTCACTCTAGAATATGTGAAAGGAAAATTAATGGTGAGTTCAATAGAAAGCAAGGAAACAACGACCGTGAAAAAGGTAGAGAAACTACATTGAAGACATATAACAAGCAGAAGAAAGAGACATCAAGTAGATTCGATAAAGAATGTTTCATCTGTAAAAAGAAGGGTCATATTCAGAAAGTCTGTTATTTCCGTAAAAAGAATATTCAAAGCAGCAATGAAAAGACTCAGAAAAATGATAAAATTGCAAAGAGTGCAGTAGAAGAATTCTGTTTTTGTGAAGGTAACCGGAATTCAAACGAATGGTACATCGATTCAGGAGCTTCTAATCATATGGCAAGCAACAAAAATTTATTCGTCAACCTCCAATGTGCCGATGGAAATAAAATTTTTGTTGCAAATTGTCAAGAAATGGTATGTTCAGGAATTGGAGATGGATACCTTAAATGTCAAGTCGATGAAAAATGTCAAAATGTTCATGTCACAGACGTTTTATATGTAACTCTATTACTAAGTAATCTATTATTAGAGAAGAGACTAACAGAAAAACGATTCAATGTTGTTATTGATCAACAACATTGTTCAGTAAAAATTGGGCGAGAAAAATATTGCTATGGGAATAATTGAGAATGGTCTTTACAGATTATGTTTGAAGTCAGATGAGCGAGCAAATATAACAACACAAAGTCGGCATGAAAAATGTATTCACGCATGGCATAAACGACTAGGTCATAAAAATCCGTTCGATATCAAAAGACTTGTGTCACATGATCTAGCCTCAGGAATAAAAATCGAAACTTGCAATGAAATTATGAATTGTGTGAGTTGCATAAAAGGAAAACTAACAAAGAAATCATTTTTGAAGAATTGTGACAAACGATCAAATCAATGTCTAGATTTTATACATTCTGATGTTTGAGGTCCGATGAAAACAGAAACCCTAGGAAAGAAACGCTTTTTTTTGACATTTATTGATGACCACTCCCTTTATACCATATTATACCTCCTACATTCCAAAGATGAATTATTTCAGAAATTTGAAGAATTCGTCGCTTTTGTTGAAAATATATTCGGAGTGTTATCCAGAATGTTCAGATTTGATAATGAAGGAGAATATTGTGGATCGGCAGTTCAAGGTTTTCTGAAGAAGGAATGTATTTCCTTTCGAACTACAGTTCCGTATTCGCCCGAACAAAATGGCATAGCAGAACGTAAAAATCGAACCTTATGCGAAGCAGCAAGGTGTATATTGTTTGATGCAGGATTGCCGAATAAATATTGGGATGAAGCAATTGCCACAGCGAATTATCTTCAAAATCTCCTTCCTACAAAAGCTATCGAATGTACTCCATATGAACTGTGGAATTCAGAAAAATCAAGATTGGATCATCTTAAAGCTTTCGGCAGTGTGGCCTCCACCCATGTTCCTAAAGAACAGAATGGGATGCTCGAGCACAAGCAGGGATTTTGGTAGAATATAATGAAACTTCCAATGGTTATAGAGTTTTGAATCCAGAAACCAATAAAACAATAATAAGTAGAACTACAAAATTCTTCGAAGATAAAAACTACACTGATATGAAATCTGAATCTATCAAAATCTTGGATGAAAACAGTGTAAACGAAGAGGAAGAAACTATCGAGGAAAAGGTTATTGCCGAAAATAATACTAATATTGAAAGTGAAGAGACATGTTTGGATGATGAAGGGTTGGAGTATTTCAGACGATCTTCAAGAAATAACAAGGAGAAACCTCCTAAGAAACTGTCCTACTCTACTTCAAGTGAAACAAATGATGATCCTGAGACTTGGTACGAAATAATGAAATTACCAGAAAATGAAAAATTGAAATGGATGAATGCTATAGAAGATGAAATGGAATCATTCAGGAAGAAAGGCGTATGGACGCTGACAGAGCTACCTCCGAACAAAAAAAGTTATAAAATGTAAGTGGAGTTTCAAGACAACAATCAATTAAAATGGTGGAATAATGAAATATGAGGCTCATTTAGTCGCAAAAGGTTACACACAAAAATATGGGGAGGACTATGATAGTATTTTCGCTCCGGTGATGAGACAAACGACTTTTCGAATACTGTTGTCAATAGCAGCTGTTCGTAAATTAAAAATCAGGCATTATGATATTAAATCCGCATATTCGAATGGTCTGTTGAATGAAGAGATTTATATGTCTCAACCAGAAGGTTATATAAATGAAAATGATTCCCATCTTGTATATAAACTCCACAAGGCAGTATACGGTTTGAAGCAATCCGCGAAAGCATGGAATGAAACTATAAGCAGAAAACTTTTGGAATGTGGATTTGAACAGAGTAAAAATGATCAGTGCCTCTATATAACAATGAAGAAAGGGACCATACTATATGTATTGTTATATGTTGATGATTTGTGTATATGTCATGAAAATGATGAAGTGATACAATGGATTGGAGATAAACTCAATGAGAGTTTCGAAACGGTCAACTTAGGAAATATTCCATCATTTTTGGGGATCAGGGTTCAAAGAACTGAAGATAAAACCTTTCTACTGGATCAAAATTCAAAAATGGATATCCTTCTCAAAGAGAATGGATTGGAAAATGCCTCATGTGTAGCTACTTCAACGGATACAGAGTACTCCAAACTCGATACAAATTCCCCTTTATTACCCAATAATGAAAAATATAGAAAAGCAGTCGGGGCACTGCTATATCTTTCAACTACAACCCGTCCGGATATATCTCTTGCTGTGGGATATTTGTGCAGGCGAGTTAGTCAGCCAAGTCAGAAGGATTGGGATGCAGTCAAGAGAGTGCTCAAATACCTGAAGGTTACAAGTAAAGATAAACTGAAATTCGTTCGAATACTGAATTGATTCTGAACGGATATGTTGATTCCGATTGGGCAGGCGATGTCTCTGATAGGAAATCTACAGCCGGTTTTATATTATTTCTTGGGAATAATCCTATATTATGGGCTAGCAAGAAGCAATCTTCAGTAGCCCTATCATCTACAGAGGCTGAATATATATCAGCGGCCTTGGCAAGCCAGGAAATAGTTTGGTCAAGACTTTTAGAAGATTTCGGAATACCTTGTGAAAATGCAACTGTCTATGCAGAACAAAACATCGATCGATGTCAGATTCCATCATCTACGTGATTTAGTTGACAGTGATATAATTCAATTCATATATTGTGAAACTTCAAATATGATTGCTGATGCTTTCACAAAGCCTCTTCCCAAACAAAAGTTTCAATGTCTCCAAACATCAATGGGACTCATCGAAGAATAATCTGTCAAGTGGGGGTGTTAGAAAGAAATATTCAAGATCGCCAGATTTGTAGATGTGATCTCTCTCTGTGATATTTTTGTTTTTAAGTTGTTGTTGTCTGTCAAGTTTTGACAATAAAATTAATTTTGCAGTTTACGTTTCCGAATAGTATTACATTAGTAAAATTAGGCTGTTCTTCCATTTAAAAACCATTAGTTCTTCAATATACTATTTAATCTTTAAAACCGTTTTTTGTTTACAGGTTTCTCATAATTAAATTAACGTTATATGTCTCATGAGTCTACGAATGAAAATTATAGGTACTATTATAAGTATAGGGCTATTTCAATTCAAATTTTGAATTATGTAACTTCGCATTGTACCTAATATTAATTTTTTTAGAAATGTCAAGACTTAATGATTCAATTTCATAAGATGAATTGGTATTTCATTAGAAAGACAGTTATGAAAAATGTCTAAATTTATATTTGGGTAAACATTTACATTTCCTTTTCGCAGGTGTGCGATATTTCATGTTTGGGGTAGTCGAGATATTTTTTAAATCATCCACTATATTCAACGACAGGTGGGTTTCGTAAAAAAATTATAACAATTAAATACAAACACGATACTTCTCAGTTTACACCTATTGAACTTATCATGAGGTACTAATAACGTAGATATCGTCTTCACGTCGTAATTTTGGATAATTTTATAATTTGGCGCTAAAGGGGAAGATTTTTGAAACCCGTGGGGCCTGATAGGTTATGTATATATTCGTAAACGGGCAAGGTGCACTTTTGGCAAATTGGTAAGCATTTAGAGAATTATTATGTCAAATTTATATGAAACCACCGGGCACTCGGTTAGTTAATTATTATGAGAGATTGAAATCAAGGATTTGATGACACGAATAAAGAGATAAGTTATGTAATGATTATTAATCGCTGTTGTTGGAATTTACTAGTCCGCTAAAAGTGGTACTAACACCACTATTTTATCATTATTAGATATTATTTTGTCTCTTTAATGTTCTGCACACACGGAAAATAATATTCCGTATTTCCAGGTGTATTATTTCATAAATGAAAGTAGAAGTCAGTTCATCAGATATTAATATTAATAATAGTACAAAATATTGAAGTAAACTCAATAATATTCTTAGAGTGAGGAAAAATGAAGAAATATATTCCAATATACCTATGATAAAACATCCTGTTCCCTGATCTTCAGTAATAGACGGGGAGCCGGTGACACTGAAAGTAACGTCATCGGTGACCTTCAATATATTTAGATTATTAATTGTGAAAAAACGATACGAAATAATAAGCTTGGTGTGAATATCCAGATTTGCCAGAAACAAAGTTCAATTAACTTCTTCTTCTTCTGCATATATATCGGCTCTTGGGCTTGTTCCATACCGATTAGTGCTGCAATCTTATTTGGGATGTCGATTGCCAGCTGTCTCGCCATTTTTTGAAGGGTCTTCTTGGTGGTCTGGTGCTATTTGGTTTTAGATCTGTTGCTGTTCGGGCTATCCTATCTGCGCTCATTCGTGTAACATGCTGGTTCTACTCCTGTCTTCTCTGTCTTCCCCATCGTACAATATCTTGTACCTTGCATAGTTGTCTTATCTGATTGTTTGGAATTCTATATTTCAATGTTTTGCCAGCGATTGATCTTAAAGTTTCCATTTCTGTTGTTCTCACTATTCTTTTTGTTTCCGCTGTGTCGGCTCTCGTTTCTATTGCATATGTCAATATTGGTCTAACACATGCTTTATATATACGAACTTTCCCATCCAGCCTCATGTCTTTGTTTTTCCAAATAACATCCCTGAGACAACCTGATATGTAAGATGCCTTATTTGCTTGTTTTCGTACACTTTGTTTTAGCTCTCCGTAGCTAGACATTTCTATACCCAGGTATTCGAACCTTATAACCTGCTCTATTATTTCATCGTCAATTACAATTTTGCATCGTATGGATTCTCTTGCCGTTACCATAGTTTTGGTCTTAGTGGTTGATATTTGCATGTTATATTTTTCCGCCGATGTTCTGAAGGCATTTACCATACGTTGTGGGTTGTCCTCATTGTCTGATATCAGAATTGCATCGTCTGCATAGCACAAAATTTTTATCTGTTTTTCTCCAAGCCCGTATCCGTGTTCAACGTTTTTTACTTCTTCTATTATTTTATCCATTACTAGATTGAATAGTAATGGACTTTATCTCCCTGTCGAATTCCTGACGAAAAAAATTTACTTTCGATGTTAATTCATTCTCGACCTTAATTTTAGTTTTGTTGTTTGTGTTCACGTCTTTAATTATCTTCACCATTGTGTTGGATTGGTTTCCTGCTTTTAGTAATTTTAGCACATCTTCTAATTTGACACGGTTGAAGGCCTTGTATTGGTGAAAGAATCTATCAGCCGATATGGAGTGCCCTCGGAAGTCCACAGCGACCAGGGAAGAAATTTCGAAAGTAATCTATTCCAGGAGATTTGTGAGAAGCTGGGAATGAATAAGACCAGGACAACGGCATTACATCCACAATCAGATGGAATGGTCGAAAGAATGAACAGGACTATTGGAAAATACCTGTCCAAAGTAGTATCCAGCCATCAGAGAGATTGGGACCAGTATATTTCCCTATTCGCATTGGCTTATCGATCTGCCGTCAATGAGCCCACGGGTGAAACACCGGCGAAAATCCTGTTTGGACGTGAAATAAGGCTTCCTTGTGACTTGGAATTTGGCTGTCGGCCTGGGGAAGATCTAGCCGGCGAAGACTACATGATCCAATTGAGAAGAAGGCTGGACGATATTCATGAATTAGTTCGAACACATCTTCAAGTTGCCAGCGACTGAATGAAAAGTCGGTACGACACGCAGGCCACAGAAGGCGGTTTTAAAGAAGGGGACAAAGTATGGTTACACAACCCGGCGAGGAGAAAAGGATTTTCTCCAAAATTACAAAAATCCTAGAAAGGTCCATACTTAATCAAGAAAAGGATCAATGATGTTATATATCGCATAAGCAAGATCCCCAACGGGAAACCAAAAGTAGTTCATCAAAACCGACTAGCGCCATTCGAAGGACACCATGACCTGGAGGAAGGAGTAAACCTTATTCGAGATGTGTCTGACCCTACCTTAGAGGAATTTATGGGCACGTATGGAGGTACCGGGAAAGCTAGATATGGAGTCACTTCGGAACAACAACAAGATCTTTCACTCTCCCGGAAGATTATTCACTGGCATACAACATCCCCGCCCGTATCAAGAACGCACAAGGGTTGGCAACCGTCTTTCGAAAGAAGTTCGGGCAATTGGAAAAACTTGAGAACCAGATTCAAGCCCCTGGCAAGACACTGAAACTGAAACATAATTCGCGGTACGTCTTCTACGTGGTAACTTAAAATGAATTCCAAGATCGATCTACCTACCGCGATGTGTGGGAAGCACATCGAAACCTCCGAGACCATGTGTTGGAATCCAACGCGAAGAAACTGACTATGCTTAAGATAGTGAGTAACCAGTTGGATTGGCGAATCATCAGGAACATGGTACAGATTATCTTTCAAGATACCGGTGTCGAGATATTAATTTGCAGCTACCACCCCCGTTATCAGTATCCGATGAAGACGGAAGGGGACAAAGTATGGTTGCACAACCCGACGAGGAGAAAAAATTACAAACATTCTGGGAAGGTCCATGCTTAAACAAGAAAAGGATCAATGATGTTATATATCGCATAAGCAAGATCACCAACGGAAAACCAAAAGTAGTTCACCAAAACCGACTAGCGCCATTCGAAGGAGACCATGACCTAGAGAAATGAGTAAACCATATCGAGATGTGTCTGACTCTACCTTCGATTAATTTATGGGCGCGTATGGAGGTACCGGGATAGCTAGATATGGAGTCACTTCGGAACAACAGCAAGATTTTTTCACTCTCCCGGAAGATTATTCACTGGCATACAACATCCCCGCCCGTATCAAGAACGCACTTCGAAAGAAGTTCGGGCAATTAGAAAAACTTGACGACCAGATAGCAGGACACTTAAACTGAAACATAATTCGCGGTACGTCTTCTACGTGGTAACTAAAAATGAATTTCAGGATCGATCTACCTACCGCGATGTGTGGGAAGCACTTCGAAACCTACGAGACCATATGTTGGAATCCAGCGTGAAGAAACTGGCTATGCCTAAGATAGCGAGTAACCAGTTGGATTGGCGAATCATCAGGAACATGGTAGAGATTATCTTTCAAGATACATGTGTCCAGATATTAATTTGCAACTACAACCCCCGTTATCAGTATCCGATGAAGATGGTGCCTTGCTATTTCCATAAGATCGGAAAGTGTAGAAATGGGGCCATTTGCCGATTCAAACATCCAGTCTCGGCTACACAAAAGTTCCAGGAGGAAGTTCCATTTAAGGAGGAGGTAATGTTACGAAACAGCACACTGCTATAGTCCCTAAATCTGACTCTGTCTGAGCCAAGTATGAAAGTTAAAATTATGGCGGACACGCAGGTTTTCCTAGAATTGTTTACGAATAGTGACTATCTTATCTACATTGTTTTTGTGACCAGTCTTATCTAGAAAATGCCAGAATGCTAATTGGTTTTGTAATCTAGAATTATCTGGTGAAAAAGTCATTAATATATAAGGGACCGATCAAGAAGAGTTGAGTTAGTTGATAATTTGACATCCTGAGATAAACAAGTAAATAAGTGAATATCAATTAGTGAACTGTTTATATAAATTAGTTTAAGTGTATATACTGTGTATATAAGTAGTGAATAGTGTAGTGTTTAAATAAATTAATAAGTTGCCATACAGTGTGTTTAAAATTTATCCCACGCGTTTACTGTTTAAATAAATAAGAAAAACATTACAATACAGTGCTGTCATCTTCATTTATAAAAACAGAACATCTCTTCAAGAATTATCACATGATTATCTCACAAGAAATAAAACAAATTTATATGTACAGGTTGCTACATCAAAAAAGAGTAGGTCAACGCTGTTTTACTTACTTAGCAAACAGATTTTTCAATTTTCTAGACGAAACGTACAAGAATTATATACTGCACGTAAATTCAGTTTCAATGATAAAAAATATATTCAAAGAGTATCTTCTGAATTTGCAGATAGATATTATTATACAATTCATCGTAATCAAATCGTGATATTTAAATTCCACTGGTTGTTTCACAAAGTAAAACAAATTTTATAAAAGTCTTTTCAATTTCAATTGTCTATGCACAGTATGCTTGTAATGCTGTTTCATGATGATTATGTAACTGTATATTGGTTTATTAGACAAGAAGTAATGCGCAACCTACGGGTTCTAATGGGTCTTCTCAATGTTTACAATCCTAATCAATATTCTATTGTTATCATTATGGAAAAAATTTATTGTAATATTTGAAATTTGGAAATAATAATATATTATACACCAAGGTGGTGAAGACTATTATTATCGACCGAGCAACAAAACTATTTCTCGAGGGGCTTTGCCCCGAGCGGAATCAGGTGCGAGGTTTATAAATGTCTTCACCACCGTGGTGTATATACATTTTTTCCACTACTAGCCAAATTTAAGACAAAAATCAAAAATCAAAAAATGTCTTATAAAATTCGTGTAGGTATAATTTAATCGCACAGCAATAGAATATCATTATCCCTATAGTTCATAATCACCAATATTAAGTGCAACGAATTAACTAAACCAATTATACGATCTCATCCAAAAATTTCACAAAACGTGGTTTATGTTTTACTTTGAACTTTGAACATTTACAGCGGTAGTGCGTTCACAACACATGGTACAAAGTGAGCGTTCATAAAACATTTAACATATACTTCACCATAGAGAAAGTAATATATTATTTCTCTATGTACTTCATACTCTACACCAGAGCGTGCACAAACGAACCACGAGAATGTTGAAGGTAATAACATTCCTCGATCCACGTTTTTTCGGCAATTAACGGAAAATAAACACATTTCAATGTCAAATTTTGATAGTGTCGATCTACAAATCGTTCAACCTGATTTCTCTCTAGGCGTTTACTCCGTCGTCTGACTGACACTGTTTTCGCTCCTCACCCCACCCATATAATTATGAACGCACACCTTATGTTATCAGAAATATTTGGTTGAGCGCGAATATTAAACTAATGACAGTTTTATTGAAATAATTTTTTTAATATTGATGCCTCATATTAACTATTTAAAGCACGCCTTAGCGTGTTTAAATCGAACTTTCAAACACGCGCGTTTTTTGAAGTTCCTATGGTAACAACAACAACTCGAGAAACGTTAAGTATCAATGACAACTTTTTTTATTAGTTTTTAAATTGTATATTTTCATTGTGAACCAATGTCTTATTTGGTTTTTTCTGCAAAATTTATTTATATATTCATATATACATTGTATCGTTTTAAATATAAATAAAGAAACTTTATGATTATTGATCTGACAGCAGTACCTCGTAACGTCAAATAAAAATAAATACTATTTAAGGAACTTGGCTGGGCATCGAGGACGGACTTCCATTTTTTTGTAGTAATAATATAATAATAATATTTTATGATTTTAAAGTGCACCAATAAAAAAAATAGCGTAAAGTATTCGTGGATAACTGGTCTTTCAAACACTTGCTCTATTTCGAGCACTCCGGCTGCGCCGTCGTGGTCGAAAAATCGCGCGTGTTTGAAAGACCTCTTTATCCACTTATACTTCGATATACTAATCTTGTTAGGTAATTTCAAGCAGTAAATATGCTAAAGACAATCAACTGGGTATACAAAACTATGTTGCACTAGTTTTTGTTAAGCTATTATCTCTGAATTCTCAAAACATTTGAATTTGTCCATTATTGACCTAGGTTAACAATAAAAAAAATTATTAACCACTAATAGAGAAATTCTACTTCTCAGTTGGCTAGAAGACACAATAATTGTCAACTTCACAGCTAGTAGTGGAAAAACATATATTATATATAGGATGTCAGGGTAGATATGCCAGCGCACTGAATAACTACCCGATGACATCCATTCATGGCGATCCTGCCACCATTGTTAAGTAAAAAAAAGGGAAAAAACTAACAATATTTGAATAAAAAGCTACAAAACAGTGAGTTATAATGAGAGCTAAGGGATCCAAAGAAGAGGTATTAATAGCCCAGACGAGTAATAGCGGTAGACAATGCAGTGAAGTGGAAAGTGTTACCGGCTGGATGATAAAGAACGGCTTGGAAATAATATTCGTAATGTTAGTACTAGTTTTTATTGGCGCCTCTATTTACAAGAAATGTAAGAAACAAATGGAAAACAAGATAAAGTTGGAAATGTCCCGAAGCGAAGTCTTAACAACAACAGAAAGTGTATAGTGTTAGTGTAGTGTATATTGTCAAAGGGTAATGCTTTTGAATGACCTCAGATATTTTTTAGAAGATATTATGGTTTTGCATAGAAATTTAACTAAGGATAATCAACAAATAAGGAAAGATAATGTAATAACAAAACGTTAATTAATTAGAGTAAATCAAATTGATGCTGATTTACAACAATTAAAAACAGCTTTTAATAACAACAATCCAACGCGGAGGAAATCAAAGAAGCTCATACCCATATTAATAACAAACAAATACATTGAGACAATTTGCGGAATTTTAAACAAACGGGTTTTAGTAAAAAGAAGATACGATATTACAAATACTAAAGCTTAGATATTATTAGCCCTCTGGGAATATCCTGCATATCTTTTTCCCAATTAAGATCAGTATAACTGTTCAATGATATAGAAAACTATATCTGCTGATCTTTACAATTATCATCATTATCCCTAGATTTTTCTGTTCATTGAAAACTTGATATCGACTACAAGACAAACTTCATAAAAATAATTATTTATATAGCTCAGCTCCACTATATATTAAAAGACTTGTAGCTCAGCTCTGAACAGCCAACACTGAAAAATTATATATCTATGTTAATAACAACTCCTATAAAATATAAACAAAAATAATCTGCTTAAATTGCAATTGTCTTGTACCAGAAACTCTCGAATACATACTGCTGATCTGTTCTATCTATAACCACCTAAGAAGCGACTTGATTAAACCTCGAGGATATTCGGACGACCTAGACTCGATACTACCATCAACAGATATCATAATAGTCACCAGACTACATCAATTTATGAGTGGAGCAATGAAAATAATTTATCATCAACGAATAACACTAATATATAGTAAAAACCAAATAAAGTTGCGTTTACGTCACCAAGGGCGTATTTCTATCGCATGTGTGGCTACATTTCTATCGAAAAGTGCATATACTTAAATTTGTTAATTAATCGGTTCTAAAGTTAACCCAATCAATAAAAAAACTTTTGTGCCAAAATAATGTATAAGCAATATAGCTTTATTGGGTTTAGACGTCCCTCGATGTAAACATTTGTGTTAAAATTTTCATAAAGTAGCCTCCAATTATTGACGGTAAAATAGTCACTGTCAGAAATAATGTCATGTTGCCGCGTTGTTTGTGACTTTTCTACTCATGTATTGTCATCGATTTTTGAGGTTATAGTTACGTGCTTTATAAAATTTTCTTGTGAGAAATATTTATAATCAAAACTGTTTTTGTTTTCAAAACAACAAAGCATTTTCTTCTGTGATTGTTAAAATGCCCAAACAGCTGAATAGCCGATGCAAAGAACTTGTGACTTCATTAGTAAATTATTTTGAACAAGAAAGTAATAATAATGGTCCTTTATTGCCCTTAAATGCTGTACAAGAGGTAGGTAATACGTGAATAAAATATCCTTACTTTACTTTACGGAAATTTCTATTATTTTAGCGTGTAGCCGACAAAATTTGTCATACAAAGAAAATGGTGAAGAGTTTGAGTCACCAAAGAAAAAACGTTGCGCTCATAAACGAGTAACAAATACAGAAACTTTAAATACAAGCTCTATTCGTGATACCATTCACAACATGTACCAGAGAAGTAAGTATAATTACGACAATGGTATATTTAACATATTTTTATATCTGAACAGCACCTAACGATTCAATCAATGCGGTCCCAACTAAAAGAAAAAAATTTAATGGTAATACCACTTCTTTAAATAGATTGCTCAAAGAACTTGGGTTTAAGTGGATGAAGGATAATCCACGACGAGGACTTATGGAATTACCTAATGTTGTTTTGAAAAGAGTAGAATTCTTAAGATATTATAAAGAAGCAAAGGACGAAGGTATATACCAATTTGTGTTCATCGATGAAACCTGGATATTTCAAAATGGCATCATATGTCATTCATAGCAAAATGAAAATATCAAGAGTGTTAAAACCACTAAAACGGATGGAAAAAGGTTTGTTGTATTGCAAAACATAAGTGGTTACTTAAACATTATTTAAATAATATTATTACAGATATATTATACTCCATGCTGGAAATGAAAACGGATTTATTAAAGGTGCTGAAGCAATATTATGTTCAAAAACCCAACTTAATGATTACCATGGGGAAATGAACCAGGCAAATTTCTTGAAATGGTTTGAATATCAGTTGCTGCTATTCAGGAATGGTTGACAGAAAAAAACATTCCCTATTCTCACATGATGTTCAAAACAGAACTGTTGCAAATCGTTTCTCAGTAAATATACAGATATATTCTTACTTATTGCCATTTATTTTAAACATTTTTTTTGTTTTTTTTAGAAATAAGCCACCAATCAAGTATATAGTGGACGATATGGCAGAACAGTATGGACACAAAGTTTTACGTCTCCCTTCTTACCATTGCATACTCAACTCTATCGAATTAATTTGGGGCATAGCAAAAAATTACAACAATAGGCATACTGGTAGGGATGGTAACAGTGCGAATAACTGCCTGAACATGTGGCACGAGGCACTGCACATGATAACTCCTGATATGTGGAAAAATTCTATACAACATACTGAAAGAGAGATATTTAAACGGTATGAAAGAGAAAAAATATTTGATCGTGCAGAAATTAGTCCGATAGTTATAAGTTTAATAGTGAAGAGAGTGACACTGATGTTAAATCAGATGCAGAAAATGAACAAGAATTTGAATCTGCCTAGTTTCATTCCACAATATGTTGATTTGTTTAATGTTTGTTCTTGTCTTTGATAATACGTTCATTATTAAACATATTTTATTGTATTGCTTGTATTTTTATTATATTTATTTATTAAAAGATTTGGTAAGTCAGTAATAACCTTACCACTTTAATTCTAGAATTCCTTACTTTGTGAAATCTATTCATAAATTTAATTAACAAAAAACGTAAATGAAAAAACTCCACACTATATTAAACGAAAACTATCAAACTATCGATAATTTTGTAGTTTTCATTTATAATATTGTGAAATTTTCTATATTTACGTTTTTTGTTGACTTCAGTTATTTTCTGTTAATTTCCATATTTCGTGAACCCTCTGACAACGCAACAAATGTTCACAATGATGACGTAAACGCAACTTTATTTGGTTTTTACTATATGTATAATTTGAACATCCAGCCTTTCTTGATGCGTCTATGTGGATGTTCTAAGTTTTTATTATACATGTTTGTTAGGTTTCCTTTATTGTTTGATTTAATATTTTATTTATTTTTTTACATGTGTTATCACTTACTTCCATTCTATTCTCCTTGTTCATGTAATTTGTGTACGAAGGAACAATAAATCTATTTATTTATTATTAGTATTCACTTTTAGTATTATCTTGGTCTGTACATCATTTGTCTAATGTTTGTTGCATTTATATCCATAAGAGTAGTTATTATGTCGTACGTTCACTGTTTCAGTCCAAACGTTACGGTATTAAAGCTACCCATATATTTCAGTTTCGTAAATCTATAAACGCTTTCACTTTCAATAAGCACATTATTTTTATGTTCGGCCAGTATTCCCAGTCCTATCTCTGACTGTACGATAAAAACTTTCATTTTTAAAATATCTTCATATTTTGCTATACAAGAAACATCAAATCCTCCAATATTGTCTATATAAGATTTATCTACGCTAAAAAATCAATTTGACTGACTTCGAAGATTATAATCTTGTGACACGAGATTACAGCATCGGAATGGTCTGCAATATTATAAATCTCACAGGTAACCATTATCAGCTTTTACTGTTTTCACAGGTAAAAATCGTGTAAAATAGGCGCTACTACATTTCTTTCACCTGTCTAGCTAGAGGCAATCTTACGTGCTGGGTAATATATTTCGTTAAAAAGCGATGGTCATTTAAGTTGAACAGTGTAGACACATCGGTATTTATTATTCGTATAAAATTAAGAACACCTTCAAGAAATTCAAAAGACAGATCAGAGCTGACTGTAGGCAAATATAAGGATTGTTGTTTGTTATGACCCTAAAAGAGAAGTTGACAATAAATGAACTAACCGCCACATCTCAGCAAAATATTTTCACAATATTAATATTCTGCCATTTAATTTAATTTAAGTACCTAATCAAATTTCAACCACAAACATTTTTGAAATCACGTAAAATACCATGTCGTATATTAAATTTATCCACCTTTTTCTATTTTCAATTGATACTTACAAAGAAACATTCTTCCAAATAATTCTCAATTTATTGACTGAAATTTATTCAGATAAAATTTTATTTTACATATACATAGTAATTTTCCAACTAATTTTAAGCTGATTTAAAAAATCATTTGGCAAGAAAAAAAAATATAAGACTTGGCCCAATTTTTGGTATAAGGCTGCAAAAATTGGGCCAAGTCTTATACATTTTTTTTCTTGTCAAATGATTTTTTAGATCAGCTTAAAATTAGTTGGAAAATTACTATGTATATGTAACAAAATTCTTATCTGAATAAATTTCAGTCAATAAATTAAGAATTATTTGGAAGAATGCTTCTTTGTAAATATCAATGGAAAATAGAAAAAGGTGGATAAATTTAATATACGACATGGTATCTTACGTCATTTCAAAAGTTTTTGTGATTTAAATTTGATTAGGTACTTGTTTATAAAATGGAAATTTTATTCTTTCTAGAGTAACTTGAAACGTGTACACGGCGCAAAGTTTTACTGACATCCGCAGATGGCTGTTTCAGTAGTATTCCAATTATTTTTGTAGTTTAATCTTTTAATTCGTTTTATTGTTCATTTATTGATTCGTTTGAACAAATTTTTATCTAAGACTAAACTATCTACAAAATATTTTGTTCAATTTAATATTGTTTAAGCCAACTAGATAAAGTGTGGTATGCTGTCCATAACAAAACAGAACTTAAAGAAAATATATTTATAATTAAGCTTTTGAACCAAATTATACATTAACAGTAAATATAATCAATTGTACAGAAAAGGAAAAATGTATTAAGCTAACTAAAGATAATGTAGACATACACTTATCTTAGAAACTTAGTCTATGTGATTGCCAATAAAAATAAACTGAACATAGATACCCTTTATATACGGATAGATAGTCATAGATAGTCATCTCAATATTAAAATTTTAGTACATCTGCGTGGTTCTATTCAAAACTAACAAAACCGCCAAAATTTAAAATCCCACATTTTATTGTTAATATAATTTTGGCGTCCTCAGAATTATCGGACACAAAACGAAATACTTGTTCATTAAATGTAGAAGTAGAAGAGGAAGGGTTAATATTTTGCTTTCTCATTCAGTTAAACATAACACTACAACTTAATTAAACCTTTCAGAGAAATTATACATTCAATACTTGTTTGTTTAGCATCGAATTATTTTGAGAACGCTAAAACAGCAAAAACTACATGCTCCGTGCCATTTAAATAAAAACGCGCATGAAAAATGTTAAGTGCGAATGAAAAACGCCCAATTCTTAATATAAAGCCTCTACAGCTTTCAGGCCTTTTTGTGAAGGTCGCACAACAAATCATACTTCTTTTCAAATTCTAAATATAGATCAGTTCATCGGTTTTCACTCTGTTATTCTAAAATACTAGATGCTGCCTACTGTCAACACTGTTGGTAATTTTCTTGTCAAAGAAAAAATATATGGTGTACAGACATTCGTAATAGGGGACATTTATAAGAAAGAAATAAATAACGCAGTTTTAACGCAGTTTTGTGAATGGTCATGTGAATGAACTTTGTTAAAAAAATTATACTATTAACAAGGAACCTGAAGATGAAATTCATAAAGAACAGTCATTTTGGAAAGTGGTTCTTCAAAGATTATTCAATGTCATACCATTGCAAAGAATTCTTTGGCTTTTAGAACACATCGGGAGAACTAAGTGAGGAGGGGCACCTTGGCAAGTTCCTGTCTGTTGTACAACTTCTTGCCCGATATGATCAAATATTGCAGCAAGTTTTCGTTTTGTCCAAAGGTATTTTTGTTTAATTGTTAAATTTTGTTTCCATTCCATTTATTCTTTTATTTTATTCGATTAACTGTTTATATTTCTATATTAAATAATAATTTCTTTCTAGGATCCACAAGATATCTGAAACCAACAATTCAAAATGAAATTATTGAATGTTTGGGAAATACACTTGAAAATCATCTGCTAAAACAAATTAGTGCATAACCGTTCTTCGCCATCATATTAGATACGACACAGGACACATCGAAGGTGGAGGAGTTAAGCATTGTTGTGATGTATATTATAATAACTAGTGGTTAATATAATTTATTAGATTGTAATACTAGTAATTGTTATCAACTTTCATTCTAAAACAAATGTAACTACTCTAACCTTACCTTCTAAATTGTGTATCGGTAATGCACCTAATTTTAAACTTATTTTGCTATTGGGCTAAATATACCCTTCATGAAAATGAATAAATTATTATTATTTGTGTGCCTCTTCAATTTGCGTTTAATATTGATTGTGGAATTCATTTTTATAGAAGAAATTGATAAACATATTTGAATAGCTTCTTTATATATGACATAACAAAATGACATTTGTATTGTAACGTCAACTGACGCTGTTGTGAGGACGATACAATTCGATGACTTTATATAGGAACGGTGCTTGAAAATGTCATTTTTAGGAACTATTCGCAAATAGACACTGATTTTTTTACCGGAATATCGAAACCTCACCTGCCAAACGTTCAACTTTAGAAATATTTTTACAAAAAGTTACAACTTTTATTTTTTAGAACTGAATATATTTTTAATAAATACATGGAAAATTATCATTGATTCTGCAAAAGGAAGATCATATATGAATTATATGGCAAATTTGTGCATTATTTGTCCGTAAATAATATACTTTTTAATTAATTAAAAAAAATATTGAAGGGGAGAGCAAAAAAACGAAATTTTCGGTATAAGAGTGTCTGCCGTCTAGAGCAAAAATATATAGAAGAGGGCGGAGTTGAGATGTGACATGGCGCGAGTGACGAGCGGTCTCTCTTGATATTAATAAGAGCACATAATAATGATCCTGATACGTCCAGATAGAACTAAATTGGATTGTTTGTAATACACGGTGGCTCAAAGTAAGCTTCCCTTTTTAAAAACTAAGTAGAGACACAATTTTTAACTGATAATAGATGTTCATGCACTAATGATTTGAGTTTTTTCTAATTTTCAAATAATTTCCGCGCTGATCAAAAACAGCTGGTTTCAAGCGATTGGGTGCGCAATATCGGGTAGCGCTTGTGCTAAAAGGACAAGAGACAACGTTTGGCAGGCGACCGTTAACCACGGCAATTTAAAAAAGGTAGTGATTTTGGTGATAAATACATACAAACTGAACATTAAAGTGATTGAATAGATACTGAGACGTTCAAGTGAATAATAAAAATGGTGATGGCCTAAATCAAGGGATCCTAATGTGCAGAAAGCCAGCAATCCGGTGAGTACACACAATGCTAAGAAATTACAGCCGCGTTACAGTCCAATGACGAAAATATCGATCTTTTTAGGGTAAAATTCCAAGATTTACAAAATGCATTTGACAATTTCTGTGAATACCACAACGAGATTATAGGTATCATCGAAAAAGACGATGCTTTTCTTGAGGAAGACAAGGTCCGTAAGGACACCGAATCTTATTTTTACTAGTTTAAAATGTATTACAATCGAATCTGTAAACCCCTGGACGCCGAAGAAGCGATTCAGAAGGCAGCACGGCTATCAGTAGCCACCTCCTGTACTAATATAATAATAATAATAATAATAATAATAATAATAATAATAATAATAATAATAATAATAATAATAATAATACCCTCCTAGGAGCTGTAAGACCTTGTCGTTGGTGGAGTGGCTTAGTAACTTCCTTCCTCCTCGAGCCGCAAGGACGGGAAGGGAGGAGTGAAACTAAAAAACAGCACAGAAATGGTCAGTGGGGCACTGGTGGGGCTATCTATGCCGATGTGATAGCACCAACAAATGCCAGTAGAAGATCCAACATGCCCAAGTTACATCCGAACACACTGGCAAGTCCTGACCAGATATGGGGGACGAGCGGCGAGTTTCCGGCGCCGAAAAACTGGAACCCTCGGCTATGGTATGGTAACCCAGACAGAAGAGTCCTCAGTGAACCTCAATAAAAAATCCGGAACCGAAGATGGAAGCAATCGTGTCGATCGGTGAATAGCCCCACGACAGACAGGCTGCGAACGATGCCATTGAGATACCAGGCGACCCCTCAATGTATTTAGCCTTAGCAGGGTATGGGAGCACTGCCCTGTCGGACTTGTTATTTCTGCCCTACTCGTGGGATCTACATCAAACCAAAATTAAATACGCCAGAACCAGCTGCAGTTAGGGGTGCTATAACTGCCGTTGCCTTCACTCAGCACCATAAAAATACGAATCTGGAGACGGGAACAACACCCCGGTTCTTGGTCGTAGAGAGGAAGGAAGGAGACTTTTCAGAAGTCAGCCCCTTTCAAATAAATAGAGCAATGTATTCAATAGTAGGACAGGTTAAAAACTTACGAAAAATAAAAGATGGATTACTCGTTGAAACAGCGACTGCAAACCAATCGAAAACAATTAGTGGAATGAAAAAGTTACTAGATTATGACATTGAAGTAAAACCACACCAACGTTTAAATTTTTGTAAGGGAGTAATCAACTGTAAAGATCTGATGAACTGTACAGAAGCAGAAATTTTAGAAGAACTGAAGGGCCAAGGTATATTAGAAGTTCGAAGAATAAAAACAAAAAGAAATGGAGAACTTATTGAAACCTCGAACCACATTTTAACTTTTGACACTCCGAAACTTCCGAAAGACATCAAAGTTGCCTTTTACCTACTTAAAGTACGCCCATATATACCATCTCCACTTCGATGCTTTAAGTGTCAGAAATTTGGTCACACATCCCTGCCTTGCGACAAAGAACAGGTGTGTATATGTGGAAAACCGCTACATACAGGAATCCCGTGCGAACCACCTGTAACATGTGTCAATTGTGAAGGAGCTCACGTTTCAACCTCTAAAGATTGCCCAGTTTTTAAACGGGAGAAGGCAATTCAGGAAATAAAAGTTAAAGAAAATATTTCGTACTTTGAAGCAAGAAAAAGAACACAAATAAGTGTTCCTCGACCAAATACTTCTTATGCCCAGGTAGCCTCTACTGTAGCAAATACTTCTATAAAAGACTTGGTTAATGACTTAATTCCGTCCCTTATGAATGCCCTCAAAAACAATTTCGATATAACACCAAAAATAATGAAAAGACCTTTACACCCATATCAATCTCTCGCATCTGAAAACTATAATGCTAGTCAGTCAGAATCCCAGAGCCATTCGCAGCGATCCAAATGTCATCTTTCGGAGACCTCTGATATTGAATCTATTACCACTGAAGACGGTTTTGATATTCAGCAAAATAAAAAGAAAAAGAAAGGTTGGCCTAAAGGCAAGCCAAGAAAACCTCAAACTGGTATAGATATAGAAATACAACTTCCGGGCCAAGAGCCTTTGGCTTCGGATTCAAACATGTAATATAAATTCGTCTATTCTAGTCTTGTGCTATTTATTTATTTATACATTCTCTTTAGTCATACATTTTATTTATTTATATACTTCATTTATTTTACTTTTTATCTATTCACACATTTTATACATTTATAAATTTTATTTATACTCAATTTTAAACTCACGCAGCTCTTCACCTTTCAAAGCACATAACATAAACTTAATATCTCATGGCTCTAAATGAAAATATACTACAATGGAATTGCAACGGGTGTAAAACGCGCTACCCTGAGTTGAAGAGCTTGATTCTCAGTAAAACACCTCTCCTCATCTGCATACAAGAATCACATCTGAAACAAGGAGAACATTTTAATTTAAGAGGCTATGAATCTGCCAGATTAGACGTCATACATGATAGACGTGCTAGAGGCGGGGTAATAACGTTTGGTAAAGAACACATACCATTCACTATCATTCCTTTGAACACAAACCTTCAAGCTATCGCTATATCCATACTTTTTCCCTTCAAAAGGACCATTTGTAATATGTATCTTCCCGATGTAAACTGGACACCGGCAGAGTTACGAAACTGTATTAGACAATTACCGGAGCCATTCCTTCTGTTGGGTGATTTTAATTCACATAACGAACTATGGGGTTCGACAAAAACATGCCCAGGAGGTAGAATCCTAGAGGATATAATAAATGAACGAGACCTGATCATTTTGAATTCAGGAGAAGAAACATATCTCAATCTAAGATCAAACAATATGACTTCAATCGATCTAACCATTGCGTCAGCACAAATCGCACACAAATTCAACTGGTACGTCAATGAAGAATGGAATTCAGATCATATTCCTCTATCGATTGAAATAGCAGATAAAAGCATAAACAAAAGGCGTAGACAAAAATATATTTTCGATAAAGCTGACTGGACACTTTATGGAAATACTTTAGATTCGCAAAACATAACAGGAGTATCAATCATGGAGCAAGTAGACGAATTAACCAATGCCATTCAAAACGCTGCTAATTTAAGTATACCTAAAACAAGTGGTTTGGTAAAAAAAAGAAGAGTACCTTGGTGGAACCCAGAATTGGAAGAGGCCATTAAAAGTAAGAAAAGAGCCTTCAATTTATTTAAGAGAATGCCGACCAACGATAACATGATTAACTTCAAAAGACTCAGAGCCAAAGCCCGTTTTCTTTTGGTGAAAAGCAAAAGAGAATCGTGGCAAGATTATGTCGGTACAATCGACTTAAATACCCCAACAAAAGAAATTTGGGAAAAGATTAGAAAAATTAAGGGATATAGCTTCAAAGTGACCTCACCCTTATTAATTATAAACGGTAGAGAAATTACGGGCGAAGATAATATAGCAGAAGAACTTGCCAAATCATTTGCAACAGTGAGTGCCACCAATAATTATAACCCAAATTTTGTACAACTTAAAACCATACAGGAAAGCATAACGATAAACTTCGAAACACGAGAAACCATACCATATAATATACCATTCAGCTTAGAGGAACTTGAGGAAACAATATCAACCACCAACAATTCAGCACCAGGTAGTGATGAGATCCCTTTTGAACTCCTTAGGCGCTTACCTGAAAATAAAAGAATATATATATTAAATTTATTTAACAAAATATATATCAACGGTACTTACCCCACACAATGGAAGAATGCAATTATAATACCAATCCCAAAACCCGGAAAAGATGCAAAAATTCCATCTAGCTATCGACCCATCTCACTAACATGTTGTCTAGGTAAAATACTAGAAAAAATGGTATGCGTAAGACTACTGCAACATCTGGAAAAAGAAAAACTATTATCACATTATCAAATGGGCTTCCGTGAAGGAAGATCCACTGTCGACCAACTCGTATTAATGGATAACTACATAAAAAAAAGTTTTTCTGAGAGATCACATACGGTAGCAATATTCTTCGATATCGAAAAAGCCTATGATACAACATGGAGATACGGGATTTTGAAAACATTACATACATGGGGTTTTCGTGGCAACTTGCCGAAATTTGTTCGAAGCTTCCTAAGTGAAAGGAAGTTTAGCGTTAGAGTTGGAATGGAAACATCACGAAGGCATTATATGGAAAATGGAATCCCTCAAGGGGCAAACTTGAGTGTAATTCTATTTTTGGTAGCTGTCAACGGCTTGGCAAATGTTGTAAGCGAAAGAGTACAAAAAAGTCTGTATGTGGATGATCTGGCGATATTTTACTCCTCGCCGCTTATGGAAGATATAGTCAGCACATTACAGAATAGCATAGATGCCATCGCAGAGTATTCGGAAAACAACGGTTTTAAAATATCGGTAGCTAAAACACATTGCATCCTGAACCCATGCTGTACTTATATGGAAATAATATCCAGATTGAAACATCTACCAAATTCCTGGGTCTCATTTTTGACAAGAAACTTCTTTGGCAAGACCATATAAAAGAGCTTGCAGCGAACTGTAAAAAAAGGTTAAATATCTTAAAAAGCCTAGCCAATATCAATTGGGGATCTGATACAACTGTACTGATAAATTTTTACAAGACGTACATATTATCAAAAATGGATTACGGGTCCATCATTTACGGCTCGGCAAGTGAATCTAACTTGAAAGTACTGGAGCATATTCAAAGTACTGCCTTAAGATTAGCTCTAGGTGCATACAGAACAAGCCCTTACCTTTCATTATGCTGCGAAGGAGGAGTAACACCACTTCGGTACAGAAGGCAAAACTTAATGTCAAATTACTACTGTAAAATTCTTAACAACCCTACAAATCCAGTTCATGAAATACTATCTGCACCAGCGACACCTTTCCATACCCAACGAATTAGTAGTCTATCACTTCCTATAAGAACATCACTTTTACTGTCCTCTCTAAATATCAGCACAGAGGAAAATGATGAAGGCCTAGAACAGAAAAAGAGCATAAAAGAAAAAATTATGGACAGGTGGCAAGAAGAATGGACTGTAAATAATAACTTCCTGAAACAAATACAACCAAACATACAACTCAAACCAACAGAATACAAACTTCAAAAACGTAGGGATAAAGTGATAATTACCCGGATAAAAATTGGACATACTAACCTGACTAGCTCTCACTTTCTTCTCGGTAGAAACCCACCTGTCTGTGAATGCGGAAGACAAAACACCGTAAGTCATCTAATAGTTGAATGCCCACTGCTTTCTCGCAGCCGTCTAGATATGGAGATTGCAAAAGATGTTAAGTCATGCACATCAACAACAGACCAGCAAATTAAGCTCCTAAATTTCCTAAAAGCGAACAATTTGTATCAGAAAATATAAAAGTGTAGCCTCAAATATTGGGGGAGGTTTTTGGTTGGTAGGCCATAAAGGAGTCCAACACTACCCGATTATACGTCGGATGAACATGAGTTTTCCCTCCTCCAAATTAGAAGAGCTAATGACCAAAGCAGTCGATGCTCTATAATAAAAAAAAAATAATAATAATAATAATGATGTTTATTCATTCAATTATTCAAACTAAAAATAAAACCTATTACTAATCTAAACATTGGTGAATAAACAGGAAAATGCCATAGAAACTGAATAAAATCAGTTTGTACACGGTAAGCATAACAAATTAATACAATAACTACACTAACTCACATACTAGAACATGTGATAAAAATTTAAACTCAAAATCCAGGTAAAGTCGCAATCAGAGTCTATACGTCTAGTCCGGGGTGAGGGAAGTCTTAAATTGGGTAATTTTTTTTAACCATTATTCAGCGAAAGTCTAATTAGTGAAGTTCGAGATTCACTTTATTTTCTTTTGGTATTTACTTTATTTTCAATAGTATATTCATAATGTTAAGCATTTATATATTATATTATGAAATATATACCGATCCGTCTCTAGGATCCAATTTTTAACTTTATTTCTATACATAATAAAAATTTTGATTTGTTTAAGTTCATTTGGCAAATATTTATATAATTTGGAGCTGATATAGTTACAACTATGCAAATGTAGGCAGCCTAGTAGCATAAGATGAAAAAGAAAGGTATTTGGTTTTGTTTATGTTAAGTGTTAGCAAACCAATTTTTCATTTGAATCAAATCTTTTTCTGCGTTTTCTTTTAGTGATTGCCATGACGGTTCTTTATATAAAATTGCCGTGTCATCGGCGAAACTTATTATACTTCCCCGTATTTTTGTTTTTAATAAACTGTTAATATATAAGGTGATCAGGGTGGGACCTAAGACTGTTCCCTGAGGAACGCCGTATACAACTTTTTTTTTGTTTGCTGACAATACTGTTCACTGAAACGGTTTGAGTTATATCCGTTAAATAGCTTTTTATTAGATTATAGGCATTTTCCCTTATTCCATAAGAATATAGCTTTTGTAGTAGTCTATAGTGGCAGACAGTATCTAATGCCTTTGAGAGGTCTATAAATATGCAAAGAGCTGGTGTTTTTTTATCAAGTGCGTCGTATATTTCTGAAGTTAAGTTGAGAATTGCGTCTTCTGTTGACTTTCCTTTTCTAACGCTGATCACTGATTGTGTTATTTACTTTTAAAAAACTCATTAGTCGGAAGTTTAAAATTTTTTCGATAATTTTCGATATGTTAGAAATTAATGTTACAGGTCTGTAGTTTGAGATTTCACTTTTTTCTCCGGTTTTATACAGTGGTTTGATTAATCCTGTTTTTAGCTCTTGTGGGAAAATTCCTGTTTCGAATATTTTATTTATAATACCTACATGTTAGCGGAACCTTTATTTCATGTGATATTTCTTTAAGTGTTTCAGCTCTAAGACCATCAGCACCAGGTGATTTTTTATTTTTTAATGTATGAATCGTGTTAAATACTTCCGTTTCATTAGTTGGAAATAAATACATTGTATTTTGTGCAAGTTCAATGTCTTCAGAAAAATTAGGAGGTGGTTCAATGGCATATGCTAAATTTTCTCCAATTTCACTAAAATAGGTATTAAAAGCATTTTAAATATCTAGTTTGTCGGTAACTATTTCATTTTTGTATAAAATTTTGTCAATTTTTGTTTTATTTTGTTTTTTATGACAAATTTTATTTACACAATTCCAAATATTTTGCGATGAATTGTTTAAGTTTTTTATGGTTTTCTTGGTGTATTCTGTTTTGCTCTTTTTAATTGTTTTTATCAATTTATTTTTATAGATTGTGTATTTGTGTCTTAAATCTTGATCGTTGGGATTACTTTTTACTTTTAAATATAATTCATTTTTTTATGTATTGAGTTAAGGAGACTTCTAGTTATCCATGGCTTTTTGTTGATAGTTTTATTGTTTTGTTTTATTCTTGTTGTAGCTTTTGTGATATACTGTTTTATTATATGAATAAACTTTTCTAGCATCAAATCAATATTTCTTTCATTGTACACACCACGCCATGTTTCCTGCATCAGACTATTTTTCCATTTTTGGTAATTTATAAATTCTTTAAAACTTGTTTTGGTATTTTTATCAATATTAATTTTAAGTGAATCGTGATTTACTAATAATGCAATGGGCGAGTGATCGGTCAGATCATATCTAAAGATAAATGACTTAATTGAAGGTATTGGTTGAATATTGTTTTTGACGAAAAAATGGTCTAGGTAAGTACGACTCTCTGGTCGTGTATATTTATTAATGTAGGACACATAACCCTCTGAATATAGAATATTTTTATATTCTTCCACATCTAAGTTATTTTCATCTAATAAATTAATATTAATGTCGCCAGATATAATATTAATTTCATTTGATTCCTTGGTACTTAAGTATTTATATAGATCTCTATTGAAAGAACATGGGCAAGTAGAGGGAGAACGGTATACTGCTGCAACATCAATTTTGCTTGATAATGACGTAATTACAATTCTCAAGGCATTTGATAATCCTAAATTGAAAGTGTCTGATACAAATGTCAAATTGTCCTTTATAAAAATTACAGTTCCATCATTTTGGTTGAGCATGTCCTCATTGTACAAGTAGTATAGCCTTCTAAATGGAATAGATCAGTGTCTTGAATCTGCCTTGTTTCTGATAGGACAATTAAATCAAAATCAACCAAAAGCAGATTTAAAAAAATAGTAAACTCATTAAAGTTGTTAGTTAAACTCCTGATGTTCATATGAATAATTTTAAATTCATTATTTTTTAAATAGTGTTGATAAACAGATGGATTATAAATTTTTGTAGAATAAAAAGGTTCATTTTCATATTCCTGTACATAAGGATCCAATTTTTTTTAACTTTCTGTATAATTGAATTACCAAATCTAAGACACACTAATACTAGGTATAAAATCTAATTTAAAAACAAAGGCAACCAATTTCTATTTCGAATTAAAATGTATTTAACTAAACTGAACTTGTTTAGGACATTAAAACTAAAATTTAATTTATTTATTGGATACTGAGTCAGAGCGCGTCTTAGGTTTGTTTACAATTTTGTGTCACGACTTCATCCCGTTGACTTGCTCTTGTTGAATTGGGAGTGGGCGGCGCGCTATTTGGTTTAGCTGCTTCTATAAGGGATACTTCCACTAAATCTTCTAATGCGTAAGAATTGTTGTCTAACACTAGTTTGTAGCTTTTAATGTAAACTTTCGAATATTCTCCCTGTTTCCGAAAGTGGATCAGGTAGGGTTTAAGATTTTTGTAAGTGTCCCTTTAGTGTATGGTTAAATCATTTGCGATAGAGATCCCAGATCCTTTTAGTGTTTTAACGTTTTTCAAAATAGCTTTCTTTTTCAAGTTCGATACGAATTCGATTTTTATGGGAGCGGAGTCAGATCTTCCTTCCTTCCTTCACGTTCTTCAATATCTACGTCCAGAACTTTGTTTACTTCTCTGCTAAGTTGTTGGGCATCTAGTTCGCTACTTGGCTTATTTATGCCAAAGATAACTACGTTATTAGCTCTACTTTTTATATCTAGTTCTTCAATTCTCTTCTTAATGAGTACGTTTTCTAATTCTAGTTTTTTTAGTCTTTGGGTCTGTTCTTCGAGTTTCAGTAATAAGTTTGTTTCTGTCGAACCAATTACTCTTTTTAATTCGTTCTTTGTGTTATTTAATTCATCTAGAATTTTTTTAGTTGCCAATACTTCAAAGTCACTGAACATTAAAGTGATTGAGAAGTTACTGAGACGTTCAAGTGAATAATAAAAATGGTGATAGCCTAAATCAAGGGATCCTAAGGTGCAGAAAGCCAGCAATCCGGTGAGTACCCACATTGCTAAGAAATTACAGTTGTTTACGAATAAATCTACAGTCCGCGATTTTCTTCCGAAGCAAATTTCATTGGTGCTTAGACAATAGATTTATTATATAATTATGGAAGTTTATACATGCAGATTTATGTTTTAAAATTAATGTTTGTCTATTTACCGACTTCGCTCTCATCGTGTGTTAAACAGAATTGTGGAAAGGTCAGGCGACATAATATTGTAGCATGTACAAATCTGTTCATGTAGTAGTGTGATCAACGGGCGTGTATCATCGAGTCATACTTCAAAATGAATGACTCGTATACACTGGCATGTTGGCAATTATATTAGCCCCGAGGCTGACGCACCATCCAAAAATTTGGTGAAAACGTGAGTTACAAAGATTGGAAAAACCGGCGAAGCAACAAAGTCAACAAAAACTACTGAACATTACGACCAGTACTGCCGCAGTACGCGGTGCTTGGACGTACGGTCTCAGACCTGCAGAGTACCATACATAGAAAGGTTCTGTGAAAACATTATAAATTTCTTTTGGATGGTGGTTTGGAGGAGGCAGTTTTTAATTATCAAGCACATTTCTATTAGGATGGTTATGTAAATAAGCACAATTGTAGAATAACCCGCACGAAAAGCATGTAAAGCAAATGTATTCCTAAAAATTTACATTGTGGTCAGTGCACGTTTCTATCACTTGATACGCACATTTTGTGTACCAGCTTTTCAGATATTTTTAGGGTACGATGTGATTTCGTGCGCTTCCAATGGGTTCCCATTTTTCGTACCAATTTTCGAAAGAATCGATTTTCCCTATAAAATAAATCGCTTCTTCATTTTTAACTTCTTAAATACAGCTTTTATCGTTGGTTTTCGTCTGTAAGTAGCTGCATATGAATAACATATTCTCCTAATAATATCCTCTTCAAACTCATCTACTGATCCTCTTGGCGTGCATGGTTTCTCATACATATATTATTTATAATCTAAATTATAGTATAAATAAATGTTGCATTATTGTAGTATATAATTTACCGATGAATGGAAACAATTTAAATTGTTTAAAACTTCATTATAATAATTATATTACTAAATTTATAAGTCTTAACAATCGTAAGCACTTCTTAACTATGAACAATTTTAATGAAATTAACTGTCTCGACCCTTACTATGAACAATTTGTCTTTATCGAACACTAAATATTAAAACGCGATACCTTTAACATATCAAGTTCACTAACAACCCAAAGATTTAATCTTTCAAAACGATGTTTGGAAATAAAATAACAATGTTTTCAGTTTAGAGGGTAGATCTCTCGGAGTCGTATATTGGTCTTCTGGGCAGGGGCACGAGATACTCCAACTATCATTTTATAGATTTTTTAAAATACGTTACAATTATTGTGTAGTTCCAACACGTCAACATCCTCTGTACATCCATTAACCATATCATGTGCCTTCGTCTTCTTAAGGCTTCTTGATTTGCCAATTTTTTTAAAAGGGATCATTAATAATATCCAATATTATTTTCTGAACTTTTCAAAGATATATTAGTTTTAATTGCAAATTAATAAAATGCATATCGACACCACTGGATAGTCAAAATAGAAATTCAAATATTGAGCCTAAAATAGAAAAATTTCGTAACAAATTAAATTAGAATAAAAAACATCCATATAAATGTTCTTACAACTTTTTATTACATAACAGTCGAATGATTTTTATGGATAATTTATCACATCACATCACATTCGGTATATGTAACATGTAACAATCTACTCCGCAGCCCACACAATCTCTTCTATTCAAATGACTTTCTTTTAATTACCATGCAAAAACTTCTATATATTTTTATGTGTAATGTTAGTCGATTCATTCCTTGCAAAACTTGTAGCAACAAATAATACGTATACTGCAGGGAACCGAAACATTCATGACACTAGAGCAAATTAGGTTAATTTATAATGGAAATAATAATAACAATGATAGTAATATTTATTGAGAAGAGTATATTCAAGCAAATTAAATAGAGAAAATATAAAAATGGAACGATGAAAATTCACAAATGTATATTACATAATATATTAGAGAAACCCTTATACATACATTTAGGCACTATTGATGAAACAATTTTGAAAATATGTATTATGTATATTTCGTTATGTATACAAGGCCATCGAAAATTTGGCAAGTGGGTTTTGGGTAATAATATCATAGATGTGGAAAAACGCTCGGACAGGTCGATTTTAGTTTTGAGGGGAATATTTTGTGGTCCTACCTGCAGCATCGTTACTTAAACCTTCGAGCAGTGAGGTGAATAATACAGTATCACATGGGCGTAGCCAGTGAAGGGCAGGGAGGGGCATCTGCCCCCCCCTGGAAGCAAAAATAAATTAAATAATTTTTAAATTTTAATAAACAAAATATCAAATCTAAAATATACATATTTTCCTGTTCTGCATATTTTTTTGTTATCTGTTTTATATATTTTATTTGTTGTTGTGGTCGTTTGGTTGCTTTTATGAACATTTTAAAATTAATTAATAAGCTCTAATAAATTAAATTATTCGCGTGTCCTTTGTCACTAAAGTATATTTCATCAGCAAAAAACTAAGCTGTTTGAAAAACTGACATAGTGCTAAATATATATTAATAGCGTTTTCGATCTATGCATAGGTGCACACCAGAATTGTCCCACACCATAAATAGATAAAAAGAATTGTTCGAATACGTCAATTTTTAGTGTTCGATTCAACGGTCGGACATTTTTGAGAAAAATGGTAAAGAAAAATTGTCACTTTCTTTTTGTTTTCATTTAACTACATTTTTTAATCCTATTAATTAATCAAAATAAACTTACTCAATGAGTAGTTTTAGTTTGAAATATTTTGAAACGTCCAATGCAATCCTACATCAAAATTCGAAATAAATACTCTTATAACAACTATTGAGTTGGTGTGTAAGTACTCTTGTCTAGCGACAGCGTCCTATTTAATAGTGTCACGAAACACCACTGGTTTTCTTCGAGTTCGAGAAAATCGAGATGCAAGTGAGGAATATACGGTAACCGGCGATGCGAATGTTCTGGCAATTTCTAGGCTCAAAAGGGTATATAAATTTAGTTGCCTATCCGGTGCAAAGACAGACAGTACATAGTGCAGGATACGAAGTTGCCTACGGCGAATAGAAAGCGAGGCACGAGCACCAAGAGGGACAATCCGTAACAATAGTTTTACCACAGAATAAAGAGACAGAAAAGAAAATATGGATATACGAAATTGGTTACAAAAAGGTGAGTTAAATAATTTCAGTTGAAAATTAAATTTTTAATTAAAACTTTAGAGTCATTACATTAGAAATGGTCCAAAAATTTGAAAATTGGTTGCTCAACCAGCACCAAATAAAACAAAACTACCATGTAATGATAGCATATAATGTAAATATGCTATATCCGATGTTAATTTTTGTCCAAAATTTTTTTTTTAATTGTCGGCCGTTTTTGTATCGTTTGGAAAAAAATTCAATTACAGCCCTTCACAAAATTGCCAATTGCTCTTTACTATTTGTTCGTATCTTTGTGAAACAATTCTTCTTAGCTTTGGCAAAAGATTTTGTGCAGTATTATTGTAATTTTATATATTTTTCATTATTATGATGCCGACTTTTTTGCCTTCTAATCTAATTATAACAAAAATTACAATAATGCACGATTTTGACAGCTGATATCTCAAATGGGACTAAATATAAAAATTTGAAATCTTCACATATTAAAGATCAAATAGCACTTTATACGTGCTATGAATTTCATTTTGTGTTTTTAATCTAGAGAAAAAGTATTAACATTAGATGTAGTATATCCATGCCACATTATAAGCTATCTACATGGTAGTTTTGTTTTATACTAATTTTTATACTAGGGACTGAGAACCAGAATGATATTAGGTTATTATTTTAAGGTCAAAAATCTCTAAAACGGAAAAAAGTTCATGATGACAGTAGTGGAAGTGGAAGCAATGATTGTGATGAAGATGAAAATTAAATGGTCGGAACATCAAAATCGGAATCTATTTTTGAAGGAGGCTCAAGTAGTTCTTCAAATCTACATGAAGCACTCTCTGGAACTGGGACCTCTAAACAAACTGAAGAACGCAATGGCTACCACGAAAATGACATTGGTCGTCATGTTAGTTGTGCCAATAACTTGCCTTCTGAAAAAAAAGAAGAAATTGTTGACAAACTCTTGGGTTCCATCATCCAATTACGATGTTGCTCCTGATGCCATTCACTTGAAAATAAAATTTAATCATCGCTGGTTAGATCAATATACTCCATAGCTGGTGTACTCAAGTCGTTTGAAAGGTGCTCTATGTTTGTATTGTATTTTATTTCCGCCAAGAATTGCTACAGTTAAAGGATTTTTGGGGTCATTTATGGTAAGGACTTACAGGAAGTTTAAGAATGTACATGAAGATTGTTAGAAAGCATGTTGGCAGCCATTACTACAAATCTTCAACAGCTGCTGCAAAAGCATTTCTTGAAAGTGCTCCTGATGGTGTCCAGTTGCAAATAGGGCACCATAAGACGATTGAAGAAAATAAACAAATATCGTCAGCAATTATTCCATGCATAATATTTTGTGAAATTCATGATTTGCCGCTTAGAGAAAAAGAAGAAAATGGGGAAGTTTTCTTTGACCTTTAAAATTTGAGCATTGACTCTGGTGATGAGAAGCTAAAGAGCCACTTGGATAAATCTCAATAAAATGCAGTCTATACCTCACCTACAATTCAAAATAAGATCATACAATTATGCGGTGAAATTATCAAAGAAAAAATAATAGAAGACTGTAAACGGGCAAAAGCTTATGCTGTAATAGCTGATGAAACAGCAGATATCGCTGGAAAAGAGCAGCTGCCTATTGGATTAAGGTTCTATGATGAATGAAATTGACTGTCTCGACCCTTACTTCGTGGAATATGCTCATGTTAGTGTTTTTAAATGAAACTCACGGTCTCTAGTTAATTCCACAATATAATACAAGTTATTGAAAATTCTAAAAAATTGACAATTGTTTCGATAAATCAATATCATCGTCAGAATGACAGAAGTTACATTTCATTTTATGCCTACCTGATGTTTAGTAGTTATTTTTGGCTAGACCAAGAAGTAACCTAACTTGTGATTGGCTTAATATATGTTTATAGAAAAAAGAAGATGTGATATTACAAATATTGAAGCTTAGATATTATTAGCCCTATGGTGATATCCTGGATATCATTTTTCCAATTAAGATCAGTATAACTGTGCAATGATATAGAAAACCAGGAAAACTATATCTGCTGATCTTTACAATTATCACTTAATAAGACAGTTTATTAGTGGAGAATTCCCTAGATTTAACTGTTCATTGACAACTTCATATTGTGGGTTCCTTAAATGTCTTCTAATTTCCAGTTCTTCAAGGAAATCCAGTTCTTGTTTCTTTTCACAAATATGCAGCACTTCTAGTTCTGTGTTAGGTGTCAATGAATGATTGGTGTCAAGTAGATGTTTTGCGTAGTGGGATTTATCTGGTTGTTTAAATCTGTATGCTCGTAAGTGATCACTGTATCGTATTTCAAAGTTCCTAAGGGTCTGACCCAAATAGACAGCATTAAGTGATAATTGTAAAGATCAGCAGATATAGTTTTCCTGGTTTTCTATATCATTGCACAGTTATACTGATCTTAATTGGAAAAATGATATCCAGGATATCACCATAGGGCTAATAATATCTAAGCTTCAATATTTGTAATATCACATCTTCTTCTTTTTTCTATAAACATATATTAAGCCAATCACAAGTTAGGTTACTTCTTGGTCTAGCCAAAAATAACTACTAAACATCAGGTAGGCATAAAATGAAATGTAACTTCTGTCATTCTGACGATGATATTGATTTATCGAAACAAGTGTCAATTTTTTAGAATTTTCAATAACTTGTATTATATTGTGGAATTAACTAGAGACCGTGAGTTTCATTGAAAAACACTTCTATGATGAAAGTCAAAAAATAATCAGGGAGGAATTTGTAGGCTACATTGAGTTGAAATGTCAAGATGCTTCTACAATCGCTAGCGCAATTCAGTTTTTTAGAAGATAATAATTTTTTCGCCGATAATTGTGTGGGATTCGGATTTGACGGATGTTCCACGATGGCCGGCAAAGAAGGTGGTGTAGAGGCCATTATTAAAAAAAAGTACGCTAAATCTTTATTTTTCCGTTGCTCCAGCCACAGACTAAATCTTGTGGTCAATGATACTAGCAAGGTACCTGAAATAAGAAACACAATTGCGACGGTTAAAGACACAATAGCCTTCTTTCGTGAATCGCCAGCCCGTAGGAAATCGGTTCCAAATCTTTAAGGCTCTGTGTGACCAGATGATCGGAAAAATATAAGAGCATAAAAATTTTTCAGAAAGCTTCACTGACATTGTTAAAGCACTAGAACATATATCTGTCGAAGAAAACTATGCAACAAGAAAATCTGCCTACCAATTTCACTGTGCAGTTGTTAAACCAATATGCATCTTAGGCTTAAACACAATTGCTAGATACTCTGCAATTTTGGAATCCGTTGTAAACGTTTTACAAGGTAAAAGTATGTATTTGGTTATGGTGAAGAAACATATTGATGACATTCTAGATGTAATCAAAGAAGATCGACAAGATGTCGAAAATGTTTCTTATGATTTATTTAAAAAATCACTTGATATCGCAGAGAAAGTAGAAGTTGAGTTGTCAGTACCACGAGTCACTCAAAAGCAAGTACACAGAAGTAATCCACCACCAGAGTCTGCAGTTGAATACTGGAAGCGGTCAATAATCATCCCCTATCTTGATTCTTTAACTTCGTCTTTGGATGCTAGAATCTCTAACTTAAATACACCTGCTTTTGCTTGAACTTCTCTTCATCCTTCAAGCATGCTCAAAATGGCTTCAAAAGATTTCAAAAATAATGCAGAATCTTTCATGGAATTTTATACGTTGGGTGATTTAGCAGAAGACAAATTAAAGGACATTGAAGTGGCTGCCCTTCTGGAGGAAGCTAATGATTTTTTCCCTGCAACAAAGCACGCACTGCTAATATTAAGTGATTTCCCATCCACTAATGCTACCGTGGAAAGATTGTTCAGTACCGTACGAAGGGTAAAAACCTGGCTCAGAAGTACAATGGGTGATGACAAACTCACTGGTTTGTGTTTAATGAGTGTGCATCGAAAATTTTTGAAGGAAAATCAGGACTGCGTAGTGAAGAAAGGTTTGGATAAATTTAGTTTAAACCCCAGAAAAATGTTATTAATTCAATTTAAGTATAATTAAAATCTCAAAGTTTTGTATTCATTTGCCTTTTCTTTTTATCCTAAAATTTTACATTTTGGACGACTATGGACCATGGTTTTCCGCCCCCCCCCCTGTTATATATCCTGGCTACGCCCTTGCAGTATCATGGCAAATAAATGTTATATTACAAAAAATTGCAACTGAGGTGGCCAGTGACGTATAACAATTTGCTGCTCTAAAATATCATACGAGTTTATTAAAACAAAAAAATCATTTCAACGAAAAAAACTATACGTTGTGTTTTAGAGAATTGAACCGGCTTTCAAATGATGTACCACTCGACCCCTATTCCCTACTCAAATCATAGAGGTTGTTCTTCCCACTGCTCGAAGGTTAAAGGACTTTGCTACAGGTAGGTGCCACCTACCGTCACTCACTCTAAGATTCATCAACTTAAAACTCGGTGCATCCCGTACCTTTAAAAGCCAATGTAACCCTCCCCCGTAGTAACTCAATCCTCGAGTACCTCAATTTGTACTGAGGAGTTATTGACAGGCTGTACTCTCAAGTGCTTAATGGTACTTTAAAATCCTATAAATCTCCCGAATTAAATCCTATAAATCCCCCCAAGTAAAATCTTATAATTCCCCTCAAGTAAAATCTTATAATTCACCTCAAGTGAAATCCTATAATTCCTCCCAAGTAAAATCCCATAATTACCCCCCCCCCCATTCAAATTCTACGTTACAGCGAGGATTGTTCGTTGAGTATAAATATGTACAAGCCAGTAACTACATACAAATAAAACTTCTCAAAACGAGTACCCAATTACCCGATAATAATTGAGAAAACTATATACTTGAGTCTTAAATACATTATAGCGTTAAATCAATAACAGTATACTAAACGTATCTATGTCACAGAATTACGTTTACGTACTAAATATGAAGCTGGAAAATAATTATTAAAATATAATATGGCGCAATAACATCATACGAGCTCATACGCTAGTACCACCAATTCGAGTAACTCAAAATATTAAAATTGAATAGACATAATTATTAAGTGGCATCTCTTTCTATTAATAGTGGAGAACAGAATAAAATAATTTGACATTTGTCGGTTATCTTATCAAATATTAATGACGCACGGGTAAAGATCCAATAATTCAACTGTAATCGAATATTATATATTGACCACAGTATTTAATACTTGATTCACATAAGTATGGTCATAAACTGACTACCACAAGTTGCTTACGGTTGCATTATACCCTCAGCTAACACCGGCACAAATCACAACCTAGTTCTTGGAAAGTTCGTTATAAAGAGGCATCGAAGAATAAAGCAAAGACCGATAATGATTCAAAAAAACAAGAATTATTGGATAAAGACTGCACCAAATACCTAAATGAAAGCAGACTAAGTGGAAAACTAACATCAGGAAACATAACAGACAAGAACGTGGAAGACAGATGGAATATAATTAAAAGATGAATACTGTTACCGTCTAAACTGTTCGGTACAACTTTTTCCAAAGTTTCCTTGGATGGTACAAAGGTGACCTAGTGAAGTATTATTATTTGAAACGATAGTGGGCGATAAACAATTAAGACATATGCGAACGGCACTCTTGTTTGGGTTGGAGAGCTGGGTCGCAGGTTTATTTTATGAAAGTTGAGCAACCGGAATAATTACTAAAGGGCGCCATAAATTTTAATTCACAGGAAAAATTTCAAAAACTGCGATAAGAGGGTGAAATTATAAAAAATGAGGTATTTTCGGTAATGTGTCTGTGGAGGTTAGGGAAGTACTCACTAAAACGCGTTTATCATATTAACCAGTTTACTAACATGTTTGGCTAGTGTTAGTGATCAGAACAATAAAAAAATCTACACTATGGGTACATGCATACGTACCAACAACAGACAGAAACAATAAGATACAAAATCTTACATACGTTCAAAAATTGATATATACATAAAAACAATAAAACAAGTTATCACCCACCACTACACAGCGAGTCGTTTGGTTATTGTTCGATGAATAAATAGTAAAAATAACTTCCGATGAACAAAACAGATATACGAAATAAAATTATGTAAATATACAAACGTTAAATATCGCGGAATTTGCGAACAAAAATCAGTTTATCAATGAAATTATTTTCCGTTCAATCATAAAAGAAAATGTAGTATAATATTACGTTACTGAATTACTTGAAAGTAGATAAATAAACATCGGCATTGTGGAAGTTATGTCAAGATAATAAAACGGAAAATACTTTTATATAGATTAAGCGTGCACGCCGAATTTCTTAAGGATTCTTATATAAAACAGCATAAAACATTTATATTATCTATAGAACAGATGATATTACGAATAAAAAACTAGTTAGCATAATAGAATTGTCTTAACATGACAGTGTTCTTATTACGGTTAAAAAAGTTGACGTGAAACTAAATTCATCCTATTCCTTCGGCAAAGAAAAGGTGCGATTTACTCCAATACTATTCAGGTGATGACACTTGCATAAACGCCGGAGGCGTGGTTTCTCGATGCGATCGATTTAATTTCTTAGGACAATACTTGTAATAAGTAATCTACTCTCACCGCGTGATGGAACAAATCACAGACAAACGGTATTCTTCGCGAAATTAATCTCTGTAGTAGCACAATAAACAGATACTCCGGTAATTTTAATTCGCCGATTAAGCACAGGAAATATCGATACTTTGGTACGATACGATATCTTATAACGATAAATACGACACGCGAATAGAGTTGACACTCTCGGAACTTTACAACTGCCTTCGTCAAGTATTTGTCGCAGACTCATCTTGTCACGAGATTTTGGGGATCGGCAGCCTTTTTTTTGAAATTCTTTCCCAAAAAATAACGGTGAAGCTAGTTCTAAAAAAACCATATAACAAGCCATATAAAACGAATCGAGGCCATAAATTCACCAATTACGATGTCTACCCAGAATTTCGTAAAAAGTACCTTTTTGTCCAAGGCGATACTAAAAACTATTGTTTGCACATCGCACCTTTTTTTTAGAGGCGATATTAAAAACTATTGTGTATTCAGTTATCATTTACTTGAATTGAAAATCAAGATTGAAGCGTAACAAACCTTTTCGGCATCCCGAGGTATATTGTTCCTCAATTTTTTTTGGTCATATGTAACGATATCCTACACAGTTCGAAGAAAATATTGTAACGCCAGGTCCGTACTGGGATAGAATTTATTCGATTTCGTAGGCCGAAATATAGGAAAAATAAAAACGTTACAATACAGAAGGCGGCTAACGAAGTACACCAATAAAGGAAAACTGTAATAACTATAAAAAAACAAGAAATAGAGTCAACGAGGCAATCATAAGAATTAAAAGAGAATACTGGGAGAAGTTTTCCACTGTCATGGAACACGATCTTTATGGAGCACAGAGGAAAGACTGGAGGATATTCAAAAATAGAAGAAAGAAGCCCGTAAACGAATACATCCAGACCAAAAAGATTCCTCTGAGCGAGTGGGAAACAACACTGACAATATGGTAGAACCTCAATCACAGGAAGCGGAGGGGGAAATCACGAACAGATTGATGGTTACAGAGGAAGAAGTTAGTGTGAAAATTATGAACTTGGAAAACAGAGAAGCTCCGGGAGTGGACGAAATCCCCAACGAACTCATAAAATATGAAGGTAAAGAGCTAGCAAGAAAATTAACGGAACTGTAACAAAATAATAACCACATCTATCATACCAACAGAGTGGCACAAAAGTATCACCATACCAATTTTTAAAAAGGGACAAAAACCAATCCGGGGAACTACAGAGGTATAACCCTGCTTTGCGCCACTATGAAACTGCTCACCAGCATTGTCAAGAGCATTCTAGAACGCACCTTCGAAAACAAAGATGAACAACAAGGATTTCGGAAGAACAGATCGACAACCGATGCCCTGTTTATTACGGGACAGGTAAAGGAGGAGGCTATCGAATTCGGCTACCCTGCTTTTGTGCGTCTTATCGACCTAACTAAGGCATTCGAAAAAGTACAGATGCGAGACATACTGGACATATTGGCGTTATCACATAAACAGAATGGACCAATAGAGACAGCATACAACGCTAAAGATGGAAAACCAGCAGGCCGACACCCTCTAGGGTGACCCCCTAAGAGATGGAAGGATAGCTGGAGCTGCATATCACAGGATAACCAACCGAATTGAGCCTTTGCAATAAACACACCTTAAGGTCTTCTTGAAGGATAAGAAGAAGACATCATATTACAGTGTAAGAGTAAAAAATAAAATATTTACCTCATAATTTGTGAACATCGCCGTGGATCAACTTTAATCTTGGAACAACACATATGGCACACAGTTGCCAAACGTTTGTTTGTAACTAAAATCGTGCGTGTTTTTGCCCCCAACTATCCTAAGGAGTGCTAATTTCATCTCCTTATAATGTAACAGGAATGTAGTAAAAACTCCGGTGGTTAGTCCTTCGCGATACATTTCAATATTCTATCTTTACTTAAATTTGAAAAAAATCAAAACTTAACTTACTTACCACCTTTTAGAGGTGATCCATCGAAAGGGGGTGGGTTGAGAGAGAGAGAGAGAGAGAAATATATTTGGGGACTGGGATGCATCGACTGCTAGGCCATTTAGCGGATAAAAAACCGTTTTTTATCCGCTAAATGGCCTAGCAGTCGATGCACCCCAGTCCCCAAATATATTTGTCTCTCACACTCTCTTTATCCACTTTATTCAACTTTTTATTGAATTTACAAGTTAAATTTATAATCCAAATTAAAACTAATCATTAATTATAAATACAAATACGATTACTTACATGTCTTCATGGTTGAGAAGTTTTGAAAGTTGCTTCAATGAAATTTGATGAAATGTTTGTGAAATCACCGTAATGAAATTCAATTAAAAAGGAAACAGTTCCTAAATCAATTTATTTAACACATGCAAACAGGTAATTGAAGTAAAGTATAAAAATATTTTGCCACGTCTTATTTTGTCTGTATCATATGTATCAAAGCGTTGTTTGTAATAAGATGATAATAAATATGAGAACCAATTTAAAATTAGTATACTATCCTTATGATATACTTGGAAGACATTTTAGTAATAGTCCGAGAGGTAGTGTCAAATTTGACAAGTGATCGGACATAATATGAAATTTAATTCTAAGATAACTTTGAATAGCACTGAATATGAAACTGAGCGTCAGACAGCTGGGAAATGGGGCATTGCCTTATGAGAGGCTATTAAAAAAGATAATTTTTAAAGTCATTTGACCGGAGCTGGAAGTTTCTCCATAGATTATTTGTCATATAAAACTCATAACAAAGCCCGTTAGACCTCAATATGAGGTGGCAATAGTCGTTAGTCGTGCATATGAACTTGTTAAAAAATTCTGAAAATGAAGTCATAGGATCGAATCTGAAATTGATTAGGGTGATAATTAGTAGCTCATATAGCATGAAAAAAATAATCAGACTATCTGAAGTGGGGACGAAAGCCATCAGTCAGGTCTCTGGAGTGTACCGCACAATTTGTATGCCGATTCTAAGGATATAAAAATATTAATGAGATAAAAATGAAATTATATTCATTTTATTTCATACGACTAATACGGTCGCATTTATCTGAGGGTTGGTTCGAAACTGAAAGTGAAGATGGCGCCAACTGACTACTTCTCGCTTGTGTAACTACACGAGCCAAGTAGAAGTTGTCGGAGGACGTAATCTTCAGTTCGGATTAAGGACTCTGAACTGGAAGGCATTACGGCACTCTTGAAGAGACACAAGAAGGTCGAAACGCGTCAGTGTACCAAGCCCCTTCCGCTATCAGTTGCGAGTCACCACTGATGTTCGTATCGGCAAAATGGCCGATCGACGTCACGGTTTTCGAAGAGGATGTAATTCAATATTCTGCGTGGTATTAGCCAGGAATGTAGTTGTTTTTCCCTTCGAAGAACGGTCAGGCCAATACGTCGAAATTATTGAAATTTCGACTAAAACAGGTGTAGTAGAAAATCGAAATTTATATTTCATTTAGACACCTCGTAGTTTATAAAATTATATTTATTATATATATATATATATATATATATATATATATATATATATATATAGTTATTTTGCCAATAACTAGTTAGAATAAATATTAGTGGGGAATTTGGCATCTGAAACAAATAATACTCTGTTTAATTGATCCGAGCTTTCGAAAATGTTTATTTCTATCCTCAGGGACACTACAATTGAATACAATGGTTAACATTTTAGAACTAAATCAATAAATTTAACACTTACATTGAGTGAGGTTATTTGTCATTAAGTTCGTGTAAATGTGAAAGAAACATAAATCTGCTTTTTTCCTTTCTTGAACAATGGTTATTAATGATTACAATGTGAGAAATGAACTGTTAACAATTTTCACATTATCAGGAACTTCTATATTTTATTAAATATTTCTGATAGAAACAGATCAGCTACCACGTGAAACTTGATAATTTTTTAGGTTAGGCAACTGTCACAAAAGGATTCTTCTCTTCCTTTGACAACTTACTTGTGATTTATACTGTTGGATATACAGTTTTATTAGTCAACAAAAACAAAGTGCTTACGTGAATCTTTACCTAACCAATTTGTTAAAAAAATCATAAAAATGTCGAAATATGTGACACAAGATATCAGAACATATAGAGGAGCGTGTGCAGAATCCGACAACTTCCTGGTAATGGCTAAAATAAAACAAAAAATAAGGAAAACATGTGATATACATTATAAAAACAAGAAATGGAACGTGGACAGGCTTGAAAATGAAAATATAAGAGAAGAATACGCAATACAAATAGAGAAACTATTGTCACAGGGCAAAAACCAACAAGAAACAATAATGTCTGAATGGAGAAATATAAAGAAATGTTTGGAAGCAGCAGCGGAAATACAGTTAGGTGCGAAGAAAAACGGGAAAAGGCAGGAGTGGTTTGACATGATATCCAACACTGCGGTAGAGAAGAAAGCCAAAGCAAGACTAAAATGGATAAAAACTAATAATCCGGAGGACAGGAATGAATACGAGGAAAAAAGGTAGGAAGGTAATAAAATAATTAGAAGAAAAAAGAGAATTGATAGATAATAAGGTCAGAGAAATTGAAAGAGAAAAGTCGAGAGGAAATACAAAAAGCTTCTATAAAAAAATTAACGAAAACAACAAGACGTATACGGGCAAAACAAAAGGAATAAAAAACAAGGAACGAAGGCTGACAGAAGAAGAACACCAATATAAACAAACATGGGTGGATCATTTTAGGGAACTATTAAATGAACCACATTACTGGGACGAAGATGAAGAAGTGACAAAAGATAAGAAACAAGATATATTAGAAGAAGAACCAGCAATTGAGGAGGTCAAGGAAATAATAAATAAGATCAGAAATAGAAAATCCCCTAGAAAGGATGGAATAAACATAGAACTAATCAAGTATGGAGGGAACACTCTATATAAAAGAATATATTACCTGATTGAAAAAATATGGAACGAGGAGAGGATGCCGGAAGAATGGGGAATTGGACAAATTGTCACTCTACATAAGAAAGGAGACCAACATCAATGTAAAAATTACAGAGGAATCACATTATTAAACACTGGGTACAAAATACTATCCACGTTAATTAACAGAAGGCTGGTGGAAAGTAAAAGGGAAGTGATAGGGCCATATCAATGTGTCTTCAAAAAAGGCGTATCAACAACTGATGCTATTCATACATTAAAACAAATAATGGAAAAAGCGCATGAATACAGATTAGACATAGAAATACTATTCATTGACTTTCAACAAGCCTTCGACTCAATCAAAAGAAGTGAACTCATGAAAGCATTAAAAGAACAAGGAGTAGGCGTAAAACTGAGAAGGCTAATCAAAATGACCATGAATGAGTCAAGGATCAGTGTAATAACGTAAAAAGGAGAAACAGATCAATTAAGTATTAACAAAGGGATAAGACAAAAAAATAACTAGTCTACATTGACGACGATTCTTTAAAACTAGACATTTCACCAACCATAAATATACCCACACAGTGCTTGGATGAGATTGACATTCAAACTCCAACAAAAGCTATAAACTCGGCTACAGAAATTAAAAAGTTTATGGTAAATGAAGAAAAGTGTCTAGAATACATTAGCACAAACCCGGCAAATCTTCAAAATAAAAATTGTCTAGAAACTAATCAAGAAAAAAGTGTCCAGGAAACCAAATGAAAAAGTGTATGGGAGGATCTGAAACCATCCGAGAAGGTGATAAAGCTAATACTCCAGATCTAACCGCCCTTGTTTGTCGTGGTAACGATATGAATTACGCCTCTGCCCCAATTCACCCCAACATTAACAGCGAAAAACAGCAAAACATGGAAGAAGTCACCGTAGGCCCAAAAAGCAGTTAAAATACTTCTGACGACGAGGTAAACGTGTAGTGATCCCTAAAGGACAGTAACGGCAAAAGGACATTAGCTTAGAAATAAAATTTAAATTTAGGTTAATATTAATTATAGTATTTAGCGAGCATTGATCTAGGAAGGCCAATGATAGTTATATGTGTAAGCACGTTCTAATTGCAATATAAACATACACGTACATTTAATAGACGGAGGTCAGGCTCACCGTATAGCGTGCGTACATTTCCTATAAAACGAAAGTATAATGAACTAGGATAATCAATTGTTATTGATAATTTGAATAAGTCGATTGATATTAAATCTGTGTATTTTTAAATGTATTAAAAACGATCCCAATGATTTTTATAGAAGTGATGTCGTTTATTCTATTCCCGAATACCGGTTGCTAGGTAAGTGGTTTCCTCAAAGATAATATGCCTTTATGGTAAACGTAAAGTATACGAGGGACACTTACTAAGTAACCACTACATGGCGATCCTGCAAACTAAATGGTGATGATTGGTAAAATGGAAATAAATGGTTATTGTAATATGGTAATGGAAAAATGGATAGTAAAATGTATATTAATGGTATAATGGTAATCGCCACTACATGGCGATCCTGCGAAGTGAATGGTAAAATGGCAATGGTAATGTAAAAATAATTGGTATAATGGTAACAAATGGTGATGGTAAATTATCCTGCGAAGTAAATGGTAAAATGGAAATGGTAATGTAAAAATTAATGGTATAATGGTAACAAATGGTTATGGTAAATTATCCTGCAAGTAAATGGTAAAATTTCATTCTGCGAACGAAAAATTATGGTACAATTGATGGTATAAGAGTAGAATTATATGGTTTTCTATTTAAATTTGGGACCTTGGAGAAGAGAAACAATGGGAGGTTCATCAACCAAACAAGAGGCAAAAGAAACGGGAATTGTCAACAACACTTTCATGGTACAGCAAGACAATGTTGCGATGCACATAATGGTATTATTATACATTATAACTATAGCTTTCATCTTAAAATGTGTCTGGTTATTATGTAAAACGCACCGTAGAGCGTTGAAAAGGGATATCAACCGAAGCATTGCAGTAAAGCAGACAACAGGAACTCTCACCGTGTAAAAATAAAAGTATTTATGCATTCTATTCTTATGAACGATTTTTTTTAAATGTCAATAACGTGGGAAGATTTTGAAGATAAGTTACGATTAATTGTAGAAGAAGTTAATAAACAAGGAAAAAGGGTTTTGAAAATGGAAACTACTAAAAATCCTGATATACATATCGAAGTAATTAATAGCATAGTAGGTCTTTATAATAATTTTGCTAAGTTAATAGCCAAAAATTGGAAAAATTTAAGTTTAGTACAACAGGAGACTTGTAAAAATTATTCAAGTAGGATTCGGGATAAAGCTGATAGGGCATTTCAAGCGTTACATTGTATTATCGACATACCTACCTCTATATTTGAGGAAATTGACACTGTTGTATTACAAGCAATAAGCAAACAGTTCAAAATGGCGACAAGTATGAACGATTTTTTTAATTTTGCGAGTAAAGTTTTACCGAATGAATTTAACGGCGAAGCAAGCAAATTACAGTCATTCTAAGACTCATTAGATTTACTACAAATAAACGCGACTGGTAAAAAGGAAAATGCTATTCTACTAATAAAAACGAGACTAACAGGAAAAGCTAGAAGCTTAATCACGACGGAAAACTCCATTGCAGACATCAAGAATAAACTAAAATCGGGGATAAGAGGAGACAATCCAAGCCTTCTCTTAGCGAAGCTTGGTAAAGTAAGACAAAATGGAAAAGATGTGACACAGTATGCAACAGAAATAGAGAAACTGGCGGAGAGATTACAGGCAGCATACATATCGGAAGGGATACCCGAACGACTAGCCGAAAAATATACGAAGGAAGCAACGATTAAGGCAGTAACTATGAATGCCGTAACGGACGCAACCAAAACAATAATTGCAGCGGTAAGTTTTGGAACTACACAAGAGGTACTATCAAAATTGGTTTCAGTAGAAGGTATAGTAGGACAACAACAAATCTTACATATGAAGGATAACAGGAATTTCTTCAGGAAGTCAAACTTTGACTTTAGGAATAATCACTAGAGAGGAAACAACAAAGGATTTTATAACGGTAATCATTCAGGAAGGACATTTCGACAGTATAATCAAGGAAACAACTACGGCAGATACGAAAATTTTAATAAATATAGGAAATACAATAATAATGGAAATTACAGTAATCAAGCTAAAAATAACGTAAGAATATGTGAAATATAAAATGAAGAAGCAAGAGAGAATCAGAAACAATTGGGGTTTTGAATAAAAAACTAAGCGACGGAAGTAAGATTTCAGGAACGTATTCAGCATATTATTTAGATTTATCACTTTCTAACTTTATAGAAATTCAGACAAGCATATCCGATAATATCTACAATTTTATATTAGATACAGGAGCAGACATCTCTCTAATAAAAATTTCTAAAAATTTTCCACATCATTTGATTGAAACTAGGTATAAAATAAACATTAAGGGGATAACTGAAGGCTCAGCAAAAACTTTGGGTCAAATATGCATAAATCTCTATATCAATAACATAACTTTAAGTCACTGTTTTCACGTAGTGGAAGAAAATTTTCCAATACCAACAAATGGACTGATAGGAAGAGACTTCATGACAAAAAATAATTGTGTATTAGATTACATATAAATTGCAAGTCTAACAATTCAGAAACCATACAAATTTTTGGTAATCCAGAATACGATACTTTAGCAATACCACCTAGATGTGAGGTATACAGGCTAATAGAGAACTTCAAGAATTTGAGAAAGGACACAGTAGTAGATCAACAGGAAATAGCACCAGGAGTATTTATAGCCAGATCCATAATATCGGGGAAAAACCCGTACGTTAGAATTTTAAATACAAATTATGAAAGTATTTTAGTAAAAACTAGGAGTATTGAAACTTTAGATTTAGATTTATTCGATATATATACAATTAAGACTGATAGTAGTAACAGAATGAAAGAATTAAGGAAAGCATTAAACTTAGAAGTACCGGAATATGTAAGAAACGATTTAACGGAACTATGTGAGAATTACGAAGATATATTCGCTTTGAAGAATGATATACTAACGCACAATAACTTTTACGAACAAAGGATATCAGTAAAAGATGATACACCGATATACATAAAAAACTATCGCACACCACATTCACAATCAACAGAATTAAATAGTCAAGTGGAAAAACTTATAACACAGGGAATAATTGAGCCCTCAGTATGAGATTATAATAGTCCAGTATTATTAGTACCAAAGAAGTCGACGAATCAAGATAAGGCGTGGAGACTTTGTATAGATTTTAGGCAGCTAAATAAGAAAATAGTCACAGATAAATTTCATTTACCTCGTATAGATGCAATTTTAGATCAATTAGGGAGAGCACAATGGTTTTCAGTTTTAGATCTTATGTCAGGTTTTCATCAAATACCTTTAGAACAATCTTCTAGGAGATACACTTCGTTCAGTACCATTTCAATTCACAAGACTACCTTTTGGGTTGAACATAAGCCCTAATAGTTTTTCACGAATGATGTCAATAGCATTATCAGGCCTCACGCCGGAAAAAGCATTTCTTTATATGGACGATATAGTTGTGATAGGAATTTCAGAGAATCATCACTTAGCCAATGTTAGGAAAGTGTTTGACGCATGTCGTAAATTCAATTTAAAATTAAATCCACAAAAATGCCAATTCTTCAGGCGAGAAGTCACATATTTAGGTCACAATTTGTCAAAGGATGGTGTTTCACCAGATAAAGCAAAATACTCAGTCATTCAGCATTACCCAGTGCCAAAAAATGCCAACGAAGTCAAAAGATTTGTTGCATTTTGCAATTACTACCGAAGGTTCATTCAGAATTTTGCCGAAATATGTATTCCTTTAAATAGGGTAGCTAGGACGTAAAATTCGAGTGGTCACAAGAATGCGAAAACTCATTTCAGGTCTTGAAAAATGCACTAATGAATTCACCAATTTTAAAATATCCAGACTTTAATAGACAATTCATATTAATTACAGGCGCTTCGAATAGCGCATGTTCAGCAATTTCAAGTCAAAATTACGAAGGGATTGACCTACCCATCGAATTCGCATCACGGAGCTTCAAGAAAAGCGAGCTTAACAAGCCCACCATCATAAAAGAGTTATTAGCAATTCATTGGGGAATCAATCATTTTAAGTGTTATTTATATGGTTCACCACATTTCACAGTAAAAACAGATCATAAGCCACTAACGCATTTATTTGCAATGGAAGACCCGACGTCGAAACTCACAAGAATAGGACTCAATTTGGAAGAATATGATTTTGAAATACAGTATGTTAAAGGTATAGCGAACTACGCGGACAGCATATCGAGAATATACATAGAAGAACTTAAGGATTTATACATAAATAATTCACATGCCTTGGCAATCACAAGAGCACAAACGCAAAAAGGAAATGTACAAACAGAAAAGGATCAAAGGAATAAAGTAGAAACAAAGGAAGTAAGAATACAAAAACCTGCAGTAGTTAAAGTTTTAAATAATCTTGAGGCACATAATTACCAATTTTACACTTTGAAAATAACCGTATCTCACTTAGGATGAGCATCCGGATCAAGAATAAATTGAAATTTAGTGAAGCCTTAAATACCGAATTACATAACTTCGACCTAGGACGAACGTTGGAAAAGCTTGAAGAGCTATCGGTAAGAAATGAAGTAAAAAGAATGAAAATATATACAAATGATGATATATTCAAAAAGTGTACAATAGAAGAATTTATAGAAGTAGGAAATCAAAGGTTAGAAAGTATTCAAGTATGTATATGCGAAGTACCAAAAAGGGTACAGCAAAAAGAAGAGATCCAAAAGATATTAGAAAGATACCACAACGATCCAATGTTTGGAGGACATGTAGGAAATAATAGATTATTAAAGAAACTAAGAGCAAACTTCAAGTGGAAAAACATGGAGAAAGATGTAAGGAAGTATGTGAAGAATTGTCATAAATGTCAAGTGAATAAAGCGAAGCCCAATCACAAAGAAAAATTTGTTATAACAGATACATCTATAAAACAGTTTGATATTATTTGCATAGACACAATAGGTCCGTTTGTAGAAAGTAACAACGTTATTGTATTATAATATTATGCGAATTAACTAAATACGCAGTTATGATACCGGTTCAGAATAAAAAAGCATACACTATAGCAAAAGCAATATTCGACAATTTTATACCTAATCACGGACTGATGAAAGAGATAAGACCAGATCAAGGGACGGAATATAAGAACGAAATAATGAAGAATTTAGCGGAACTTTTAGATATAAAACATAATTTTTCAACAGCATACCATCACGAAGCAATAGGCAGTTGTGAAAGATTACATAGGACATTTAATGAATATATAAGAAACTTTATCAAAGATTCTAGGGATAACTGGTGTGAGTTCGTAAGAACGTTTGCATTTTGTTATAATACAACACCAAACACGTATCACGGATACATTCCTTTTGAGTTATTACACGGGAGAAAACCCAATTTGCAAGAATTTTTAAACGTAAAAATTGAACCGTGTTATAATTTTGAAAGATACGATAAATAATTAAAATACAAGTTACAATACGCTAATGAAAGGGCCGGACAGTTTTTAATAAATAATAAATTAAGTAGAGTTAATAATAGCGAAAAGGATTCTTCACCTGTAAATTTTAAAATAGGGGAATTAGTTATTTTAAAAAATGGAGGCAGAAATAAATTTCATCCACATTATTTAGGTCCGTTTAAAATAACGGGAATAAAGGGGGTAAATTGCGAGATTACATCTCCAGACAGTAAACAACAGGTAGTTCATAAGAATTGTATGTTTAGATACAACGACCGCAAACATTTGTAAACAAGTGATGTGTGTTTATAAACGAGCAAGTAGTGTTTAATAAACACAAAGACAAAACAAAAAAACATTCAAGAAAAACTGTTATAGGTATAAGTGATATCGAAAAATTAAAATGATAATTTTTCTCTTCCAAGAGGGGATGATGTAGTGATCCCTAAAGGACAGTAATGGCAAAAGGACATTAGATTTGAAATAAGATTTAAATTTAGGTTAATATTAATTATAGTATTTAGCGAGCATTGATCTAGGAAGGCCAATGATAGTTATATGTGTAAGCACGTTCTAATTGCAATATAAACATACACGTACAATTAATAGACGGAGGTCAGGCTCACCGTATAGCGTGCGTACATTTCCTATAAAATGAAAGGATAATGAACTAGGATAATCAATTGTTATTGATAATTTGAATAAGTCGATTGATATTATATCTGTGTATTTTTAAATGTATTAAAAACGATCCCAGTGATTTTTATAGAAGTGATGTCGTTTATTCTATTCCCGAATACCGGTTGCTAGGTAAGTGGTTTCCTCAAAGATAATATGCCTTTATGATAAACGTAAAGTATACGAGGGACACTTACTAAGTAACCACTACAAATGTTCATAATTCATCTAACAACGCGAAATCAACAGCCGTCCAAGCGATAGTTCACAAATCAGAGAATTTATCATAGGCTCAAGAAAAGGAAAACGAAGAAAAGTTAGAAAAAGTAACTTAACAAGCCATAACAAAATACTGACATATAAATACATAATCAGACCTATACTCACCCATGCTGTCCCAGTTTATTACAATGGAGCAAAACTTCCACTCCCTACATATGGTTCAAAACAAGTGTCTAAGAATGGCGATTAAACACAACTGTTATCCAAAACTACCCAAAAATACTTGACAAAGCCAATACACCAACTATTAAACACTTTATAACAAAAATCTTAACAAATTATTATAATTACTGCATGGCACGTTAATTACATAAGAAGGTTGACCTATATCACACATAATGTGTAAATCAATCCAAACAAATAAATAGATAAACTCGATCAAAATCAACGTCAGTCATGTTGCCTTCTCAAAAATTAAACCCCATATCAGTATTTAGACCCTGTTTTTTAGCTACTTTTCAGGAATAACTCAGCCGAAATATTCTAGGAGTCACAAACATTCTAAGGGACAAAGTTGTTGCAAATAGTGAAAAATTATGGATAATGCTATCAGCAAGGAGCCATGACACATTACAAGACGTTCACAACGTGACGGAAAAATGGCCAGGACATCGGCACTCATTTAGTATTTTTACTGATTGTTGTTAAAGGGATTCATAGTTTGTAAATAAAGATTATTTAAAAAAAAAGACAGTTTAAAAGTGGAGAACTCCCTAAATTTATCTATTCATCGACAACTTCATATTGTGAGTCTCTTAGTGTCTTCTAATTTCTAACTCTTCAAAGAAATCCTGTTCTTGTTTCTTGTCACAGCCATAGAGCTGATAATCTCTATGCTTTAATATTTGTAATATCATATTTTCTTCTTTCTTCTATTCATATACACTACTGAGCATAAAATTAGGGTCACTCAGTAATTTGAAGATATTGTAGGAATTTCTATACATTTTTTATTTTTCTGGGTTGTAACATAGTTCACTAAAGGATTGCTTGAATAAAAACAGTTGTTGCAATTCAAAGTTCATTGAAAGTAATAAAAATGAACGATTTTAATTTGATGTGCTAAGGAAAGAAAATGAACAAATTTACGTTTAAAACAAAAGAAATTTTAAGGACGTCAGTAGCTAGTATTCCCTCCTCTGGCAGTGATAACAGTCTGCAATCGACGAGGCATGCTTTGGATCAGATTTTGGATCACATTCTGTGGAATATTGTCCCATTCCTGCACTGGTATATCGCGAAGCACTCTAGAATTTCTAGAGGCCGGCACATGTCTACGTAAATATCTCACTAGTTCATCTCAAACATGTTCTATTGGATTTAAATCAGTACTGAGGGTAGGCCAAACAAACCGCGCGATGTGAGCCTCGTCAAGATACGCAGTAACGCTAAAACATGGTCTTCTAAAACCTCTGTTAGGTACCTATGCGCAGTCAACGTCCCATTCTTGATATAGACTAACTCCGTGCGAGATATACCTCCCCATGCCATAACTGATCCTCCACCAAAGTCTCTCAGCAATACACGCTTGAACATATCTCTCGCCTTGTCGTCACCACACTCTTACACGTCTATCTGAGCCTGTGAGACAGAATCGCGAATCTTTATAAATTGATATGCGACTCCAATCCGCTGCTTCCCAAGCCAAGTGTTCTCGTGCATAATTCAACCTAGCAATCCGGTTCTACAGGAGAAAGCGCCGGTCCAGTAGCTCTAGTTCGAGAAGATAAACCAGCAGCGTGAAGTCGCATCCTACCCGTTCGGTTTTTCAAAGCACTGGAAACCAGAAAGCGGTCATCTCTAGCTATTGTAGTCCTGCCTAGCCCTGAACCAGGTCTTCGAGTAAGCATACCAGTCACTTCGTACCGTTGCCATACTCGTTGCACACTCGAGAGACTTACACCAACGTTTTTGGCAGTCTCGCACTGACCTCGGCCATTTTCTAAAGCCGCCACAATTCGTGCCACAATAATAGGATTTAAGCTCATTGCAATACACTGACAATGACAACACTAAACAAATAATTTGCAATGGACAGATAAAACCATAGGAACAAAAAATATGCTGATAATGGTTTTCAGGAATTTAGGCGAGGGACCGTTTTATGTTCAACCGCTCTTCGAAATAACAACAGCAACTTTTTTCAATCAAGTAAACCGTTAGTAAACTATGTTATAACCGAGAAAAATGAAAATTATTACAATATCTTTAAATTACTGGGTGACACTAATTTTATGCACGGCACTGTATATTGAGTCAATCACAAGGTAGGTCACTACTTGGTTTAGCCACAAACAATTATTAAACATCAGGTAGGCATCACATGAAATGTGTCTTCTATCATTCTGACGATATCGAAACAATTATCAATTTTTTAGAATTTTTACCACTTTTCAATATATCGTGGAGTTATTTAGAAAAATTTAGTTCCATTTAAGAAAGTAACATGAGTAGATTCCACAGAGTATGGATCGAAACAGTAAATTGCATTAAAATCATATTATAATAACAATGAGATAATTAAAGTAGAATCGAAAGCACGGAATGGTCTCCTGACAATTATTTCTCTGTCAATTTCAAATGCGACATATAAATTAAATTAACTTAACAATATTTCCCAAAAGGTACTCAGATCATTATGTATTATTCTTCACCATTACAACATAATTTCCTTTTTGTTGTTGGTCCTACACTGGTCAAACATATTACTTTTCCCGTTGAGTACTGCTTCTAGTAGTTACGGTAACCTATATTAATAGCATTCACCGATTCTACTCTTCACTTGGCATGCAATGACGGAACATCAGGAAGCAATGGCTTTTTTTAAACTAGGAAATAATTTAAGTATGTGATCGAAATAGATAATTGTGGATTTAATGATTGCAATACCAATTAAAGTTTTATTTTAAGTAAAGGAGAATTAGAGCAGATTATATTACTGGCAATTTCACATTTTTGTTATTATTCATTATTCTGCACGGTGTGACGAAGATAAAAAGCATAAAATATTGTTAATATTGTAGAAAAAGTGGAAAGAGTTTATCAGTAGTGGACTTAAGTGCAATTGTAAAACTAATTTGCATAAAGCAAACTCACTATACCTACGTACACACTTAAAAATTTGTACATTATCCTAGAGGACCAGAATTGATGTAATTTGTTTTGCATTGCCTTTGAAAATACTTCCAGATCTCTGAGGTCATTAACTTCAATCGCTACAGTGTTATTTTTACAACAGATAATTTTACACATCCTAAATCTTTCTAACTTCAAACTGAAGTGTGATGATCCTAAAAGACACTATTAGATTTAATTAGATGTAACTAGATTTTGATTTCAAATATTGCTTGATCGTAACTTACTTTCTTCCCCATTGAATTCGGTAGGTAGTACCTTACTCGCGAAATTAAAAAAAATCATTTATACTCGTAGCCATTTTCACTTGTTTGCTTATTGTTTGTAATACGACCGTTTACCGTTTAGCGCTTGGAATGCCCTAAAAGTTTTATCCCTAATCCTATCCGAATAATTTCTACAACTTTCTTGTAGTACTAAACTTAAGTTTTTCCAATTTTTACCTATCAACTTGGGAAAATTATTATAAACAATTATTATACCATTAATTACTTCAATGTGTATATTTGGATTTTTAGGAGTTTCCTTTTTCAAAACCCTTTTTCCCTGTTTATTTATTTCTTGTACGATTGCCTTCTTCGAAATCTTCCCACGTTATTGACATTTAAAAGATCTACCATTCGTTCATGAAAATAGAGTGTATAAGTACTTACAATTTTATACAGTCAAAGTTCCTGACGTCTGCTTTGCTGCTATTCCTCGGTTGATGTCTCTTTTTAAGGCACTTCGATGCGTTTTCCATAGGGACCACATGAATTTTAAAATCGTTATTATGTACAATAAGACCATTATTTGTGTTGAAAATTATCTTGCTGCACTGTGAAATTATTGTTCACCGTACCAGTTTCTTGTACCTCTTGCTTAGTAGTTGCATCACCCATAGTTTTGCCCCTCCAAGGTCCAATATTAAAATAAAAGACCATATCCCTTGGCTCGTTTGGATTACCATCAGTTCGCAGGACTATTTACAGGATTATTGTTGATTATTACCATTTAGTTTGCAGGATCATTACCATTTAGTTTGCAGGATTATTACCATTTAGTTTGCAGGATTACTACCCTTTAGTTTGCAGGATCGCCATGTGGTAGTTATTTAGCAAGTGCCCCTCGTATATACTTCTTAAACCATCGAACCATTAATCTTCGGGAAACACTTACCATGATTCATTGGGGTTAAATAAATAACATTTCTTATCAAAACTCACTGGGATCATATATTTAACACTACGTATACAATTTACTGACCATGGATAACTTACACTATAAACATTGATACTATTAATAATTATAGAGAAATGAACTGTGTCTTTCATATAGGAAATTCTATAATTGCATTGTTAAACCAAAACAGTCGATGATCTTTCCGTCGACCTTGCTGACTACATTATTTATTATTAAGACGCGTCAATGATATATTTTATAAACAGTCGTGATTCCTCAATATCTTACTAACCTTACTACACCTTGTCAGTGACCTTCAAGTTCACTGGCCGCTAGCAATATTTGAAACTAAAATCTAGTTACATCTAATTAAATCTAATAGTGTCTTTTGGGATCATCACAGAACAAAACTTTCACATAATATACAATAAGAATGTTAATTATTTCTGGGAAAGTGTTTCAAACCGTGCCTTAGTGCCTAATATGGCCCAAAGTAATGGTTATAATTTTTTTGAATTGGACTTAAGCCTTAAAAATCATGTATATTAATAAAAGACAAATTTCATGCGAAAACGCCAATAGTTGCCACGTCACCGCTGTGATGTCATCTGTTTCAAAACACCAGTGAAATGTAAATAGATTTTTATCGTAATACCTAGTTGTTGTTATAAAAGCTGAATTCACAGTTTTATAAATGAAGCATGGAAATTCAAAAGCGTCTAAGTGCCAAAATAGTATATTGAAGTATAAGTGGATAAAGAGGTCTTCAAACACGCGCGATTTTTCGAGCACGACGGCCCAGCCGGAGTGCTCGAAATAGAGCAAGTGTTTGAAAGACCACTTATCCACGAATACTTTACGCTATTTTTTTATTGGTCCACTTTGAAATCATGAAATATTATTATTATATTATTACTACAAAAAAATGGAAGTGCGTCATCGTTGCCCAGCCAAGTTTCGTGTCCATCCTAAATAGTATTTATTTTCATTTCACGTTACGAGGTACTGCTGTCAGATCAATAATCAAAAAGTTTCTTTATTTATATTTGAATGGATACAATGTATATATGAATATATAAATAAATTTTGCATAAAAAACCAAATAAGACATTGGTTCACAATGAAAATTTACAATTTAAAAACTAATAAAAAAGTTTTCATTGATACTTACGTTTCTCGAGTTGTTGTTGTTACCATAGGGACTTTGAAAAACGCGCGTGTTTGAAAGTTAGATTTAAACACGCTGAGGCTTGCTTTAAAAAGGTAATATGAGGCATCAATAAAAAAAGTTATTTTTGAGTTATTAAGATTTTTCTTATAATAAATAAAAAAACAAGTATATTGAGGTGAAAAATATTTTATTGATCAGTAATAAGTAGTCGAATTACAAAACATTTCATAAAACTTAAAAAAGATGAAAAGTTTTGTTAAAAAAAATTACTAACCTCATAAAACTGAGAAACAGTCTAAGTACCAAATTAACGGAGGTTTAAAAAGTTTATGTTCCAGCTAAATATACACAAAAAATAAACGGTTTTAAAGATTAACACTAACTTTTCCGCATCTGTGGCCCTGAACAATATTCTATCATAAAATTGTTACTTGTATACACTTCGAGGGATGTATCGTCCTAAGAAACCGAAATTTCTCCAAAAATAACCAAAAATGTAGTATATCTGGATTTATAGGACCCGCTGTACTCGCTCTAGTCAACTGAAAATCAATAGAGACACCTTGAACAATATTCAATTATAAAATTGATCAATCATATACTCTCTGGGGGCTGTATCGTGCTAACAAACTGAAAATTCTCATAAAATGATAAAACTTGGTACTTCAAGTTCCATAGCACCCGTTGTACTGGCTTTAGGAAGCTGGATATCAATAGGGTTCATCTTTGAGACGTCCTGAATAATATCCAATCATAAAATTGGTCACTTGTATATACTCCGGAGGCTGTATCGTGCTAACAAACTGAAACTTCTCCAATAATGACAAAAATATCGTACTTAAAGTACTGTAGCACCAGTTGTATTGGCTCTGGTGAGCTGAAAATCAATAGAGTTCATCTGTGAGATTTCCTGAATAATATCCAATCATAAAATTGATGACTTGTTGAACTCCGGAGGCTGTATTGATCAATCATATACTCTCTGGAGGCTGTATCGTGCTAACAAACTGAAAATTCTCAAAAAATGAGAAAATGTCTTACTTCAAGTATCATAGCACCCGTTGTACTAACTCTGGTGAGCTGAAAATCAATAGGGTTCATCTGTGACATGTCTTTAACAATATTCAATCATAAAATTTGTAACTTACTGCACTCCGGAGGCTGTATCGTGCTAACAAGACATGTAAGAAAAAGTGGCCGACGACGACGACGATGACGACGACATAAACACAGGATTTTTCTCTAAAAACCGTTTTTTCGTATTGTTGTTGATGGAAAACGTGAAAATAACTCAAAAAAAAATTTCAAAATTCCACCTTTTTTGGGGTAAACCAATACTTTTCTCGCATATGAGATAGGTTGGGCGAAAAGTAATAAACACGAACTTAGATTAAATTACCACTCATATCGGTTCCTTAGCGGCAGCAATGACATTCTTCCAATAACTTAAATATTTTCAAGGTATGTAGTCTAACATATCATCAAATTGTTTAGCAGAAATTAGATTTTTGCATTCTAGGAGAGGTAGTCCTACTAAAATGTCCTGTATCCTTTTCCCCTTCTTTAAGACATTGCACTGGCTCCATTCTTCCAGTTCATTGAAACATTTCTTTGTCATTACAATCTTTGGATTGTCTTTATCAACCTTAATACATGAGATATGTTTAACTTCGTCGTATTCAACACCTCATCGGCAAGTTTTTGAATGTCTTTAAAGTCTTCGGATTTCATCGTTAAAGATTTGAAAGGATTCTTATGACATGCATTCTCTGTCATATCTCTTTTATTATCAGATGTGAATGCTTCTTTTTATTTTCAATATGAGCGAAGTCGTGATCAGAAGGGAGATAGGAATGACCTGAAACCAAGAATTTTTGTTCAACTTACTCATATACTCCCGAAGCCACCAAGTATATTAACAGTGAGAGCATTATCTTATTTTTATTTTGCCCGATGCAGTTGTCGGACCATATGATCTTTTTCTTTTTTGAGAAATCCCCCTGTAATAAAGCTTTCAAAAAGCAGGAAGAAATTTCATTTCCGCCATGACCAGTTAACGACTCATCCCATAAACACATGTAGGCTTTGTCTACATCAAACAAATGGACACCTAAGTTATAACAAGACAGCGGTCAGCTATAAAACATTGCCGAATGTGTTAATGTTGGAATGAATAAAACCTGTTCGAGGTCAATTGAAACCACGTTATTCACACTGTTAATTTTTTGTGATTCTGCCATATCTTCATTCATTATTTTTCTTGCCTTTTCAGCTTTTCGATGATGTAACTCCAGCGCACTTGTAAGTTTTTCTTCATCAAGTTGATGAGTAGACTCAGCTCTTTTGTCCAATCCAGAAAAATTGATTTTTCATCGCTTGGTATCTTTGAGTCCCATAGAATTTTTATTGACCACAGTTTCTGTAGCATGATCTTCACCATCAAGGAGCATGGCGATGTTACTCCGATTGGGTCAAAACTCTTATTTGCTTAAGATAAAATAGACCACTTTATCACCTTTTCAAAATTTATAGTTTAAAATCAATCAATTGAGAGATTTAAAGTGTTTTTAAATGAAACTCAAGGTCTCTAGTTAATTCCACAATATAATACAAGTTATTGAAAATTCTAAAAAATTGACAATTGTTTCGATAAATCAATATATCGAAACAATTGTCAATTTTTTAGAATTTTCAATAACTTGTATTATATTGTGGAATTAACTAGAGACCTTGAGTTTCATTTAAAAACACTAATATGAGCATATTCCACGAAGTAAGGGTCGAGACAGTCAGATTTAAAGTGTTTTCCAATTTAGTCCCAAAACATATTATACACATTTTTCAGTAGAGATTCCTTCTTTTTTTAAAATCATAGTTTCCCATCCACATAGATCAAACTTTGCTTTGTCCATAACAGCTTTAGATTGAACAATAAATTCTGAACATTCTTCATAGGTATTGAGGCTAGTGACACATTTGTCAACATAAAAGCTCTTTTGCAATTTCAAAATAATCTTTTTCGAAAAACAAGAATTTCCATCAGAAGTAGCATCAATTTGTTTATCCAAATGGTGTTGAATAACAGCTCCCAGATGAAACGGGCTTCAAGTCAAACCAATAACAACTCTTGTATGACGAAAATAGATTATACCTGATTCATCGTACCAAAGAAATCGAAGGAAATCTCGATCAGATTTTGATATACTTATTTGGAGAAATGCTTTGTTGACATCTGACATAACACCAATTTTTCCCAATCTGAACTTAAGCAAAATAGAGGGAATTATTTATATAAAATTTGTTCCTTTTCCAAACATTGATTTAGGTTGATTTTTCTCGTGAGTCGATGCATCAAAAACAGGTTTGAATTTAGTTTTGCTCTGTTGCTTTATAACAAGTCGCTGCGGTGAATGATTAACAAAATTTGTAATTTCGTTTTCCGGTACTCTCAACTATACCTTCTCTTAACCATTCTTGAATAACTTGGTCGCAGTCACTATAGTGTCAATCTTTTTCGAATTTAACCATCAAATTTTCGAGGGGATTCTTTGCTGTGGTAAAATTGCTCGGTAAAGAAGGGTGATTTTAAACCCAAGGCACTGGACAGTATCATTAGAATGTTTCATAACAGCTAACTCGGCATTTGAAGTCCATAGATTCACGATCTTTTCATTTTGGCAGAAAAACGAGGTTGTCAACATCAAGGCAGTGCAAATCGATGAGAGACCATCCAAGCTGACATTCAATTGCAACCAAACGACACTGTAGCGCATGCTTTCTTCCAGTAATCAGTTTGGCAGCCACATCTGCGCCAATCAGAACGTCAATAGGTCCAGGCTTTGTATCATTTATAGAAATACCAACATTTCTCGATTCTGCTATCCATGATCCGCTGGAAACGGATACCACGCTGCTGCTGAATTACAGTATCAGATTCTGTTCCACCAAAAAGTGCATGAATCAAATTATCTTCACCCAAAGGTTATAGTTTCAGTTCGGCAACAAATTTATTTATATAGGATCTCTGACTTCCAGTATCTATGATGCATCTAACGTCTTGAGTTAATCCATCATTACCAATCATTCTTGCAACAAATGTCTGCAAAAATTCTTTATTGTATGTCACATTACCTTTGTACTGTTGAATCAGTTTTAATTTCTTCAGTGAGGATTGGGCTAGTTTCAGTTTCATTTCTAGAAGTGTGGATGCACAAAATTGTAGATTGCTGAATGTCCATATCTAATTTGCTGAAAGAATCTTTTACCTTTTCTCGAAACTAATTTCCAACAGCCAGATTGATCTTCTCTTCATTTTCAACTTCTCGGCGTAAAAAATCCATGAGTTTGTTCTGCTTACTATCTTGAGACTTGATCGTAGATTCAGTGTCAAGGCTGGACAAACTTCTTTACCACACTCGCAGGATATCTTCTGGTAAAGAATATTCCACTAATAGGAATAGCATCGCCGCATATTTATCTGACGTCACATTGAGGGTTTCAAGGGCTCTTAGCTGAGCTTCCGATTTATCATAAAGATTGGGAAGAGAATGTTTACAATTTAAATTTCTTAATACTAATTGAATGAGTTCTCTCACATAGAATTCGAGAAGTAGTTCATTTTTACCGTAGCGAAACTTTAAAGTTTCCAAAGCCTTGTAGTAGTTTGGCGTAGTTGCATGATAACTTTCTAATATCTGACGAGCTCTTGATTTTGGAATTGTCGCTTGAATCAAAAATTAGAATTGTCGTCTTCATCGATGCGCTTGCATTGATTCCAAAATGGTAACCAATGTCTCAAATCCCCACCAATTTTTTTGAGTTCAATTTTGCGGTATTTCAGGTTACTCTTCGACTCGGATTTAATGCTTTGGCTACCTAAACGATCGGTAGCTAACAACTGATCAATTCTACAATTAATTGTATTAAATTTTGATAAATATGAATCGGCCAGTTCTATTTTACTATCAATGTTCTGAGGAGGACAATCTGTATCAATCATGTAATCAAGCATATTCTTATTAAACTCATTTAACTTATAATTTTTCGGAGAAAGTGTATTGAGATTAACTTAAATAATGCTGATATCTGGATTTTTTATTTCCACGTGTTTCACTATCTCGTTGATCAATTTGTCAAATGATACTCAAGCAGTTTCTGAACTCTTTCCATTGTCACGGTCGCCAATTATGTAAGAAATTGAGAGCTTAACCAGCTTCTAATATTTCTATTGGTATATGAAATAAAACGCAATTGGTGGTTCTAGTGAAGTTTCTTTTTTTAAACTGACAATTTAACTCATGTATAAAAAATCGTATATGCCACAGTGCAATTGTCACTTTGACAGCGGCAAAAGTTAGCTTTAACTTTTACAGCGATAAATTAACTCCAATGTTAAAATGTCATATACCTGGAAATGTTATTGTCACTTTGCCATCGATAAAAAAGGTGCATCCTTTTTTATCGCGATAAAAACTTCTCTTCCTCAATATCTAGTAAGCGGACGTCACTTTTACACAATGACAATGAGTCGCAATTATTGTTGTTGTTCATCCATATATTCTGTCGTTAATTTATCTTGCCAAAAAACACTCGAGCTTTTCTTTTATTAGATAAATTCCTCTTTGACTCAAAGTTTTGCCAATCACTAAATTTGCTCGAAAAACTGACATTAGATAAAATCGCTCCACCTTCGGTGTCGCGATTTTATCATGTCAGTTTTTCTCGTAAAATTAGTGATTGGCAAAACTGTTTCGTTGCAAAGAGAAATTTATCCGATAAAAAAAAAGCTCTTGTGTTTTTACTGTTGACAAATACACTAGTGGTTTTTTTCACTTATTCGTTTGTTCATCAATTATCGCGGTGTTGGTTACCAGAATAAATAGTTTGGCATGTTTGTCAACAACTTATTGAATTTTCAAGAGCTAACAATGAGTCGATTCGGTGTCTCTACGAACACCGAAATTAGTCAAATTGTTATTACCTGTGTGCCTACTAATACAGTTGCGACGCAATCATCAATCTGGCGACAATTTTCTACATTTTGCGATGCAAAAAGATCCGCATTTGAGCCAGATACTTCCATCGAGAAATTGAATGTAATATTGCAAGATATGTTTCCAAATTTCTCATTCATTAAATTGTCCTGCCGAATTACACTCGAGGTTTGTATTGATATTGGGTAAATTTGTGTTGTTCAAATTCTAAACTGTTTCCTTTAGCAATTTGACCCGAATAACTGTCAACGATAATAGTTGACAGTTATTCCCGTCAAATTGCTAGGAAACAGTTTCTCATTAAACAACCCAAATTTACCCGATAAAATACAAAACCACTTGTGCAATTATAAGTGACAATTCAATTTTTTTAACTGTCACAATCAACATTTTCATTATATACATAGTGAGTAAAGTGAACATATTGTATTTCTAACAGTACTGTTTTCAGCTAATAAAACGTACGGTTTTTTTGCGAGAGTTTCAAAAGATATTGTTTAGGACAATAAAAATCCTTTATTATGCTTATATAGGGTCGAAACTGGAATATGCATCGCCTGTTTGGTTTCCTTTCTATCAGGCTCAAGAAGATAAGCTTGAATCAATCAAAGACGATTTTTTCATTCCGACCAGAAAATCTCTACCCTTCTATTGTTGTATCTAATACTGAATTATTTTAAAGACATGGGCTTAATAGTTTAAGTCCGCCTCGTGATTGTCACTGCATAACATTTTTGTTTAAGCTTGTTTATAGTAAATTGTAATGCCTCTTGAGTAAATTATTTTTTAATGTTCCTAGAACTGCTTCTAGATTTACCTTGCTACGCCTCGTACAAATGTTAAGAAATATTCACCACTGTGATAAATTAGATCGAGTATATTGCCAGATTGATATTTTCAATTGCAGTGTAGCCGAAATTAAATATTTTGCCTGATTAAAAACTGAAATTATTTTCAGTTATATAAACTTTTGTATATTTTGTAATCGTATTCCTCTTCTGTAATTGGGTTGGAAAACCTATAGAATAGTGTAAAATAAAAATAAAATAAAAATAAATAAAAAAATACAATAAAACAGAGGCCAGTTGATATTTTTACGAAATTATTGTTTATGCTAAAGCATGTATGTTGAATTGAACAATTAGCAATTAGAATTGAAATTTGGATGTTGATTAAAATATAAGAATTATTGAGATATTCGTTTATACGTAAACTAATTTGGAAAGAAAACAAAAACAAATGCGACACTAAACATGGATCATCATTTAAATTTCTCTGATCAGCAAAACACAAATTTCTCAGTTCGGAAAAACATAAATTTATCAAAAAATAGTAAAATTAAAAATGTCATTAATAAAGTTTCTGACGGCGACTTGACATCCGCAATCAAAATCTTAGCTTCAGAGGACAGTTTTGCTGAAGCTGATGCAGCCACTTTAACAGAATTAGAATTAAACAAAATAGTACGTTCCCTACTCTGAGTTCGAAACCTATTCCTATTCTTATAACAGAAGAATTTGTTAGTAACGCAATAAACTCTTTTAAATCAAGCTCTGCTGGTAGCTTAGACTCTTTAAGACCTTCACATCTACAAGATTTAATAAGTTACAGTGCTGGCCCTTCAGGAAAAAATCTCTTATAATCTTTGTGTAAATTATGTAATTTTATTTTAAATGACACAGTCAACATCAATTCGTCCTATTTTATTCGGAGCGTCACTATTAGCTTTAACTAAAAAAGTAGGAGGTATCAGACCAATTGCTATTGGTACAGTTTACCGTCGTTTAGTAGCGAAAATAATTTGTTCAAACATCAGAGACAAATTAGGATATTTACTTCGTCCATTACAATTTGGTTTCGGGTCGAAAGGTGTTTGTTAAGCAGTTGCACATGCAGCAAGATGTTTCGTATCTAATCATCCAGACGTTAATAATAAAGTTTTTCTGAAAATTGATTTTTATAATACTTTCAATGCAATTCATCGTGATCATTTATTAAAACTTGTAGCATATATTTCACCTGAAATTTTTCCTTTCATCAATCAATCTTATCGATTCCCTTCATATTCTTTATTTGGCGAAAACATCATTCATTCGGAAAGAGGCGTCCAACAAGGGGACCCTTTGGCACCTCTCCTTTTTTGCATATCGATACACAAACCTATAAGCAACATTTACACAAAATTCAATGCTTGGTACCTTGATGATGGTTCTTTAGGTGGTAATACTAATTCCGTGTTCAAGTCTATATTATAAACAATTCCAAGGATATTGGTCTTGAACTCAATTTCAGCAAATGAGAGTTATTTTTCTTAGAATCACCAGAGAATCTAACCATTGATAACTTTAATTCAGTAGCACAAGGCATAGCAATTACCAACAGACAAAATTTATTTCTATTAGGTACTCCTTTATTAAATAAATCCTTTTCTATCAGCTTTCAATGGAAAAATAACCTTTTTCAAAAAAATGTCATCTTGTTTATCCTTGTTACCGACACATCTTGCTTATTACCTCCTCAAGAATTGCCTATTAATTCCAAAATTAATAATATATCTTAAGTGTAGTCCGACCTGGTTACATAATGATATCTTAATCAATTTTGACAATACTATTCGTCATTCATTAGAGTCATTAATTAACATTAAATTAGAGGACCTTTCTTGGAAACAAGCTTCACTACCTGTTTCATATGTTGGTTTAGGAATTCGCTCAATCGTTTCGGTAGCTCTTCCTTCTTTTTTGTCATCATTAAATAATTCAGAAGATTTCATTTATTACATTATGCCTATATTTTTCCACACACAAGACCGTTTATTAATGGAGGCAAATATTTGGTCAGTAAAGTTGTACCCGATGAATGTAAATCCTTTCAAAAATCCTGGGATTTACCTTTATTGAACATTGAAAAAGAAAATCTGCTTCAAAAAGCTATCAATTTACCAGAAAAGGCTCGTTTGAATGCAGCATTTTCAAAGGAATCAGGAGCATGGTTGAACGCTATACCGTCGGCCCCATTAGGTACGCTTTTAGATGACGAAAGTTTCCGTATTTCTATTGGTCTCCGTTTAGGTTGTCAAATTTGTGTAAAACATCGCTGTCGTTGCGGAGCTGATGTTGATGAATATGGTAGACACGGCCTAAGCTGCAAATTAAGTGCCGGCCGTTTTTCACGTCATTCTGCCGTAAAAGACCTAATCAAATGGGGCCTGTCATCTGCAAAGATTCCCTGTTCGTTGGAACCGTTAGGTACTTGCCGCGACGACGATAAACGTCCAGATGGTATGACCCTCATTCCATGGCAACGCGGCAGACCAGTTATATAAGATTTCACTTACACTGACACTCCATCCCATGTCCGATCCACATATAGTTCCGCAGGCGCTGAAGCTTTACAAGGCAAATCTTTTAAAATCAATAAATACAAAAATTTGGAGAACATTTACATTTTTATTCCTGTAGCAATTGAAACCTCTGGTGTTTTCGGTCATGAAGCTTTAAAATTCATTAAAGAAATTGGTAAAAAATATCAGTAGAAACCAATGATTCAAGAGCAACTTTGTTCATTATTCAACAAATAAGGATTTCAATTCATAGAGGGAACGCTTCATATTTTCTCGGTACGTTTCCCCGTTTTAAGTCTCTAGAAGAACTTTTTATGAAACCTAATCATAAGAAACCTAATTCTTTTACCACTTTCAAACTTTCTCACATTACCGACCCTAGAACATGTAATCTTTCCTTTTTCCGAAGTTCTTATATAACATATTCATTCTCTTCTTCAGAATGTGTGCCTTCTGATAATACATGCGTTGACAATTTTATGAATTATGCCTCCAACAAGCTTTTGGGCCTCAGTGTACTAAAAAATATAGATAACCACCAGCCAGATGATGTCCCATTCATAGGAATACTGAAGAAGATGACTATGCTAGAGAATGATGCGATTCCTATACGCAATAAATTATCTTTGACCATAACAAAATATAAAACTGGTTTACCCCTATAGAGTTAAAGACATCAAATATAAAGGTCAACGACCAAATGGAAAGTATTTATACTTACAGTGTGGCATACTCTAATAACAATACTAATACAGCCTATTTGAGTAGAAAGTTTAATGACAAACTCTCCAGAACAGAAAAAAATGGTACTAACTTCGCAAATAAGATAACTGAGGTTAGATCCAAAATATCTGATGAGACCAATGTAGTGAAACCACTAAGTACAAAATCAATATCAACCAGAGTTAAAAAATGTAGTAATAATGTTTCGGTGACCAGAAAAATGACATTGCCGCCAACAAGTGTCAAAATAATCCCGATGTTTTGCAGTCAAATTCAAAATTGGAAGAGAATGAAGACGTAGAAAAAAATAATGGGTCAGAAGTCGATAGGGTCGTAGTAACTGAGGAATCAATAAATATCAATTCTTTTTCTAAAAATAATCCTAGAGTTAACAACTTCTTTTCATACATTTCATTTTCGATTAAATATTTTCAGAAAGGAGATGAAACTCAACAAGAACAAAAGAACACGGCTAAAAATGTTGTAGATAACAAGGAATATATTAACAAAGTGATCCAGACCAATGATCTATCGACATTAACTAAACTTTCCAAAACCGCAATATCTCCATCCAATTCAATAGCAAACAACATCAATTCAAATTCCTTATCATGCCGATCAAGTGAGGAAGACAATAACAGAATCCGAGATTATTCGGACAATGATAGTAGTTGCGAAAGAGCTCTTAACAATATCTCCATAATCAGATCCATAGAGGGTATTCCCCAAAAATCTTTGGGTCTCAAAGGCTTAAAAAATATTGGTAACACATGTTTTATGAATAGTATTAACCAATGCCTATCAAAGACAAGGTGGCTATTAGAATATCTAAAGAAAGTCGCATACATAAGAGATATTAACATAAAAATATCTAGCATGAAAGGAGCACTAATTAGAGCATTTGCTGAAGTTATTCAAGAGCTTTGGTCTGAAGATGGTTCAGACAGAGTGGTTAATACAGTATCATTGAAAAGTCAGATTCAGCGATTTACTTCAAGGTTCATGGGATACACTCAACATGCTGCACAGGTATTTCTTCGTTACCTATTAGCAGGACTTCACGAAGATGTCAACAAGGTATATAAAAAACCAAAGCCCATATTAACAGAAATTGATGACAAACTTAGTGATATTGAGAAAGCACAAAAATCTTGGTTGAGATATCCGAGAATGGAGAACTCCAAGATTGTGGATAACTTTGTCGGTCAATTAAAATCAACAATCAAGTGTTGACTGTGGTCACTGTTCAGTTACTTACGATCCCTTTTGGGATTTATCCCTTTCAATACCCCAAAGAACAGGTCATTTACGACTTTCACAATGTTTAGATTCGTTTACAAGAGAACAAACACTCGACGGTGATAGAAACTAACATGTTCGAAATGTAAGGAACGAAGACGATGCACTAAATGATTCTCAATTCATAAATTTCCGAAAATATTGGTTATTCACCTGAAGCGCTTTTCGCAAACAGAAAGATTTAGTGTAAAACTTAATGTTGTAATAGATATTCCAATAGAAGGGCTTGATATGAGCCATTACGCGGCTGATAATGTGTTATCTTGTATATACAACTTCTATGCTATATCAAATCACAGTGGAACAATGGTCACTACACAGCATATTGCCGACATCCCTACACAGGACAGTGGCACGAATATAACGATTCAAGGGTGCTATTAATATCGTGGAAATCTTTAGTCAGTGGAGAATCATATGTTCTCTTCTATGAACAAGATGACACAAAGTCCCACCTTTAAGTTTAATAATTTTTTTATTAGTTTTTAAATTGTATATTTTTCATTGTGAATCAATGTCTTATTTCGTTTTTTCTGCAAAATTTATTTATATATACATTGTATTCTTATTAATGCATACATCAAATAAATTTGAAAATTTGATAGTCAGCTACAGTTTTGTCTATTGTCTATTAGTCACATAAAGGTATAGGGTATAAAGAGAAGTTTACATTTTCCACTGACTCAATAATAATCATCCTATAAATAGGTGCAAAATTAACAGCATTTAAAATATTCGAAAAATTTTCATTTAAAAATGTGTGCATATCCACGATACGCTAGATGCTCTCATTGCATAAGAAGAGGATATGGAAGTGTAATATATTAACCAAGTGGTGAACGACGGTTTGATAGAAAGTATGTGTTCGGGAGATACGTATATATAAACCACAAATACGAATGATGTATACACAAAGCCTTCCTTCTCTTGCGATCATCATGAAGGCCTTGGTAAGTGTTGTTGTGATTTATGTTGTGATCAGTGGTAATTCGTGCATTCGATTTTTTTGGGATAATACAACAGTGCTCTAAAGTGTAATTTTGAAATATTTAAAGTGTGGCATTTTAATACAAGGGAAATTAATTTTAGAGTTTTTTTATGAATTCGCTTAGAACTTCAGTCAAATATTATTCAACAGACTTAGATAAAAACGATAGTGCGATAACCAACGTGAAAGTCTTCCTTTTCTAGAATATTTCGTTCCTTATTTTTTCCAAATTTTATTTGAAATTACTCTACTCAAGAAATTTTTTTTGTGGTTGATATCGTAATTTTCTTTCAAAATTCAAAATTTTCTTTAAAATATTTGCTTCGTAAAAGCTGTTCACAAACGGATAAAACGCTTGTTAATTATCTACTATTACTTCATCACAACAAAAATAATTATTTCCTGAGAATTGAAAAATAATGCAACACACTATTGTAAAATCAACGGGTTTATATGAACTTGAAAAATATGGAATTTAAATATAAAATTCTACTGATTTCACATTAAATACATATTTTCCACAATTTAGAAATATAAAATTATCTTCCGATTTAATACGAATTAAAACCTTTGTTTCTCATTTTTTTTAAACTCTTCTCGAAATATTCAGTTAATTAATATTATACTTATATCAATTCTCATGATGTTTATGAATATATTTTTTTCAATAAATAGGTATTGCAAAAAATAATATACTACTATACAGAATCTGCGATAAATAATTAATTTATTAATGCAAATATAACCTAAAAATATGTAACATTCTTCTTCTAAACACAAATAGTTTCAAAAAATTTAATTATTCAGTCATAAAATATTTTCGAAAATAATTTTGGTACATAAAAATAAAGAAAAAACACCTATCGATAATCTAAATATTATAAAGATATTACTAAATATACACATTTTCTATTTAAGTCTCTTCAGAAAATACCCCCCTTGTTTTAAATTTATTTTTGCAGTATTTTTAATCGAATATAGTCCCTCATGCAGTGAAGTTAGAAAAAAGTATTCAAAAAAAAATAGTTGTATGAAATTTGATTTACTTTTACAATATTTTGTCATGTCATTTTCTGATATAAAATCTAAAATTACCTTTAGAGTATTCCTTGTATAAGTATAAACCATAATTGAATCGACTTCTTTCTTACGCAGAGATTACCACGTACTTTAACTGTGTAAACTCAAATTAATTTTTTGCCCCAATTATACGCTTGAATTCTTGTTTTATTTGCACAAGATCGTTCAACAAGAACTAATTGAAAGACGAAATCCGATAATTTCATGTTGATGCTGCTTGTATGAAATATCCAATTAAATGAAGAACGTTATCATAAAATATATACCAGTTTATACAAGCTGCCAACTTTTAGCAGATCGCGCTTATGATTACTATTCTTTGTATTTTTCAGCTTGAAAAAATTGCTTGATACCAAACCGAGCACATTTATATATATTTTAAGTAATTTTGCGTGGGTGGCCTATTTTTTATGTAGTTGATTCACATAGTCAAGTGTTAATGAATGAGAAATATTTAGCTAGGATTTGGACGTATTAAATTGGTCTATACAACTTCGCTCAACCAAATGCATCTCAAATGTATAGACAAAGATAAATTAGACATTATTACGAGAACCAAAGTGTGGAGAACAAACTAAACATTTTCACGAGAAATAATCTCTCGTAAAGTCATATTGAGATTGTCGTTTTAAGAAATTTTGTCAATTTTTCAAAGTCTCTTTTCAAAAAGTCAGTTATTTTAGCTCGTTCGTATCTTTATTATTGATATTTTCTAAACTTTGAGTAATTCGTGAGGTTATATGTTATATTTTCTGAACAATTTTGTACATTATCGGAAATAAAACAATATTATTAATTTTAATAGCCCATCACGATCTGCTTATTCTTGTAAAATTGTTTGTTAAAAATTTAAGTTCTTCGTAAATAAATAATTGCTTCATAGCTGCTACGAATGTCTGAATAATATTCTTAATAATATCTCAACTTTTTATCAATATATTATATTTAGAGCACTTACTCGGTTATAATAAATTTAGTAAATTTCTTACTCAGCCATTAATAGACTCTTAATAAAAGAAAATTCATTGGAATCATTGTTTACATTGCTTTCATCATAACAAACTATTATAACCGTTGATAGGTAGATAATAAAATTGAAACAATTACCACATCTAGCATATGGCAGGCGCGTACTGCACTTTCTCTCGCACTTTATTCGAAAATAAATTGATTGTTATCAACGAAATTTAACTTCTGTCAATCTGACGATGATATTGATATCGAAACAATTGTCAATTTTCTTAGAGTTTTTTAAGAATTTTCAATATATTGTGGAATCACCTAGAAACAGTGAGTTCCATTTAAAACAGTAAATTGATACAGTATTTTCAATCTACTTATTTGTCTAATCAATCGTTTTATTTAAATTGATCTATCTATCAATAGTTTTTTCTATTTCAAATTTATTTGTTACTATTCCACTTTCGTTTTTCTAAATGTATTTCCTAAACATTTATAGAATTCCAATCAATAAATTTGTTTCAACTGTAGAGTAGGACCATTTGTATTTGTTAATGAAATTTTTTTCCATCCTATATTTTTGAAATTAAGTTAAAATTTCATCAGTTTATTTTCTATTTACATGCACAGGTCTAACTAAACGCCTTTTCAATATACCTTCCATTGTTTGGTTATTCTTTTACTTAAGTATCACACGAATTTCTCACACTTTGATCATTAACTACGTCAATTAGCTGTAATGTAGATTCAAGGTATTTTGATTGTAATAATTTTTGTCACAATATAATTTTTAAATACGATCTAGTTCATTTTCTGTGATTATTTACATGCACAGCTCCAACTAAGCGGCTTTTCAAGATACCTTCCAATTGTTTTTTTATTCTTTTACTTAAGTATCACACGAATTTCTCACACTTTGATCATTAACTACGTCAATTAGCTGTAATGTAGATTCAAGGTATTTTGATTGTAATAATTTTTGTCACAATATAATTTTTAAATAGGATCTAGTTCATTTTCTGTGATTACTGTGATTATTTACATGCACAGGTCAAGCTAAGCGGCTTTTCAAGATATCTTCCAATTGGTTAGTTATTGTTTTACTTAAGTATCACACGAATTTCTCACACTTTGATCATTAACTACGTCAATTAGCTGTAATGTAGATTCAAGGTATTTTCATTGTAATAATTTTTGTCAGAATATAATTTTTAATTACGATCTAGATCATTTTCTGTGATTACTGTGATTATTAACATGCACAGGTCCAACTAAGCGGCTTTTCAAGATACCTTCCAATTGTTTGATTATTCTTTTACTTAAGTATCACACGAATTTCTCACTCTTTGATCATTAACTACGTCAATTAGCTGTAATGTAGATTCAAGTTATTTTGATTGTAATAATTTTTGTCACAATATAATTTTTAAATACGATCTAGATCATTTTCTGGGATTACTGTGATTATTTACATGCACAGGCCCAACTAAGCGGCTTTTCAAGATACCTTCCAATTGTTTGGTTATTCTTTTACTTAAGTATCACACGAATTTCTCACACTTTGATAATTAACTACGTCAATTAGCTATAATGTCAATTCAAGTTATTTTGATTGTAATAATTTTTGTCACATTCTAATTTTTAAAATACGATCTAGTTCATTTTCTGTGATTACTGTGATTATGTACATGCACAGGTCCAACTAAGCGGCTTTTCAAGATACCTTCCAATTGTTTGGTTATTCTTTTACTCAAGTATCACACGAATTTCTCACACTTTGATCATTAACTACGTCAGTTAGCTGTAATGTAGATTAAAGGTATTTTGATTGTAATAATTTTTGTCTCAATATAATTTTAAAATACGATCTAGATCATTTTCTGTAATTGAAAACATACCTAGTTTATACGATATCAATTCACAAAGGGTTTTTGCTGTTATAATAGTTTAATATTCAATTTAATCAGTTGGTCGTAGAATTTTGAATTTTCACTAAGAGAAAACTGTATAAAATGTGCCATATTTCATAGCGGTCGTCGGAAAAACTTATTTTTCATAAATTATAAATTGAAGGGTTGTCTTAAAGTTAATGGTTGTCAAAATGAAAAATGTTATTGATTATATATACTGGAAGCAACTTCTGAAGTTCCAAAAACTCAATTATTTGAATATCTATATACATGAAAGTACTGATTCACAATCTCTAAACGACGTTTCCTTATATTCTCAAATAATCAACCCGCTGTTTAAGATACGCAGGCCTTATTCAATGTAATCCAAAATAAGGATAAATTCACCAATACTGATGTAAATGTACGACCCTTTTCTAATTTTCATTGTTATACTGAGTAGTTCTTATTGAATGAACAAATTTGAATGTTCTTGGCAAGAGTTTTTGATGTTACCACCACTATTCACAACCTCAAATGAATTGTGAAATCATTTTTAAATATATATATTTTTTTAAAGGTTGTCCTGAGCGTTTGCTTATGCTTAACTCTAGCTGCGGAATCCGAGAAGAAGGAGGTAACGCAGGAGAGCAAGAAACAAGAAAAACGCGGCCTTTTTGGTCTTGGAGACCATGGAGGAGGATTTGACTTTGGCGGCCAAGGTTATGGAGGTGGTGATTATGGAGGTCACGAACATCACGAACATCACGAGCACGTCAAAACAGTAGTGGTAGAAAAGAAAATTCCAACTCCTTACGAAGTAATTAAACATGTACCTTATACTGTAGAGAAAAAAGTACCTTACGAAGTCAAAGTATCGGTACCACAACCTTACGAAGTTATCAAGAGGATACCAGTACCAGTAAAAGAATACATTAAAGTACCAGTAGAGGTACCACAACCTTATGAAGTAATTAAAAAAGTTCCTTACGAAGTTCAAGTACCCGTACCCAGACCTTACGAAGTCAAAATCCATGTACCTCAACCTTACACTGTAGAAAAGAAGATTGGAGTACCAGTTAAAGTGCCAGTTCCACAACCCTATACTGTCTACAAAAAAGTACCTTACCCAGTAAAAGTAGAAGTACCAGTACCACAACCTTACACTGTCGAGAAGAAAGTACCTTACGAAGTGAAAATCCCTGTCGACAGACCGTACCCAGTCCATGTACCAAAACCATACCACGTTACTGTTGAAAAACATGTTCCTTACCAAGTAGAAAAACACGTTCCCTATGAAGTCAAAGTACCAATCGATAAACCTTATCCCGTTATTGTACATAGACCAGTACCAGTACATGTAAAAGTACCAGTACCTCAACCTTATACTGTAGAGAAAAAGTACCCAGTAGAAGTTGCTAAACCAGTTCCAGTACCAGTTAAGGTATGTACTTTACAATTATTATTATTCTAAACACTAATACGATTGATGCTATAGTATTTAACACAATTGACGATATTCCTTCGTCTTCTGTTTGCATATTTGTGTTGAATTACATCTCAACTCATAAATGCTTGTTTTTCCAAACTTTCTTTCTGCAGTTTCACTACAATTAATGAGGTTTTCGTATCGCTTTTGTAATCTTTTCGCTTAGCTGTTGTATTGTCGACAGATCCAGGCAGTTATATTTTTACTTTGCAATAGCAATGCAGTCCAGATGTTATTGGAAAACAAAATCATAGTATTTAAGGCTTGTAGTATTGTTACTTATTTTAAATAGTTGGATTAATTAAGTAGCATTAATATCTCCTCACAAGTCCTTCTTTTCATGTTAACTACAACGTGATGAGTTCATGATTTTATAAACTACACGTTTCAAATGTTCATTCAGTTCTTTTTAAGGGATTACTCCTTCTTCTTCTTGTGCCTTGTGCTTCTCACAAGTTGGCGGTCCTTTGTACTTCTTTCATGTCAAATGTAAGGTGCCATTTTCTGCCTTTCGGAAGATTGTGGCTGCATCTCTAGTTCCGCACCAGTCCCTAATGTTTAGCAGCCATGAATGTTGTTTTCTTTCCGGGCCTCTTCTACCTTCTATTTATCCTTGCAAAATCAACCTAGGTATTGAGTATCTGGCGCCTCTGAGTATGTGTCCAAGATAGGATATATTTCTCTTCTTCACGATTTGCAGAAGTTCTCTATGCATACCGGCCCTTTCCAGCACCTCTTCATTAGTTTTATGTGCAGTCCATGGGATGCGTAGGAGTCTACGAATTGTCCACATTTCAAATGCCTCTATCCGATTCAGAGTTTTGATTTTTAGAGACCATGTTTCTTCCCCATAGAGCAAGATAGGCCAGACGTAGCATTTAACTACTCGAATCCGAAGTGCCAGGGGCAATGTTCGGGCAAGAAAGAAGTTCTTAAGTTTGTGAAATGTGGCTCTTGCACGTCCGATTCGTATTTTCACTTCCTCGTCGCAATCCAATTTCTGGTTGATGGTGGCGCCCAGATATACAAATTTTGACACCACATCCAATTTTTGGCCGTCAATCATAATTGTGATGTTATTGTGGTGTCGAGCTATTACCATAACTTTTGTTTTATTTTTGTTGATCCTCAGGCCAAATTGTTTTCCTATTTGGTTGATTATGTCAACAGTTTGTTGAAGGTCCTCAGGAGAATTCGCCAATATAGCGGTATCATCCGCATATCTGATGTTGCTTATTGGAATTCCATTAACTTTAATCCTCTGTTTTCCTTTTCCAATGCTATTTGAAAAACTTTTTCGACATATATGTTGAATAGCATTGGCGATAGGATACATCCTTGTCGTACTCCCTTGGATATTTTAAATGTCTCTGTGGTCGTTGTTAATTCTTACCTCTGCGGTCTGATGCCAATACAGTTGCTGAATTATTCGTATGTCCTTAGAATCGATGCCAATCTCATATAGTCTTTCCAGAAGAAGATCGTGTTTAATGTTATCAAAAGTCTTCTCATAATCTATGAAACATATAAAAACGTCTCTTTGTTGGTCATAACATTTTTGTACAAGTAATTTCATTGAGAACAGGGCCTCTCTTGTACCCAAACCCCTGATGAAACCGAATTGGGTTTCTCCACTCATTGCCTCGCATTTGTCATATATTCGGGAGTGGATGACTCGAAGTAACACCTTGAGAGCATGACTCATGAAACTTATGAGTCTATAATATTCACACCTCTTTGGAGTACTTTTTTTAGGTATTGGTATAAAAGTAGATTTTAGCCAATCAGCTGGGATTTTGCCTGTTTCGTATATTCTATTGCATAAATATGTTAGATATTTCGTATTTATTATTTTCAGGACTCAGCGCAGACGTTATCTTCACCTGGACTCCTTCCATTTTTCATATTTTTTAGGGCTCGTTGTACTTCTGATTCTAGAATTTCAGGACCAGTTATTTCCTCTGAGGTAGGTCTACTGCCGCGTTGGTCCTCGAATAGTGCTTCCGTATATTGCTTCCATTCTGCACAGAGATCATCTGGTTCTAGAATTATTTTTCCATTTTCTCCTCCAAGGGACCGAGTTGGTGCCTTCCTGAGGGAGCCAGTAATCTGTTTGACCTTCTTATGGAAATTTAATGAGTCGTGTAACGCGTGCATTCTCTCAGCTTCTTCACATTCAGCAGTTATCCATTGCTCTCGAGCTTCTTTACATTTTTGCCTTATCGTATGGTCTAATTCATCATATTTTTCCTGTTGCTGAAGGTTTTTGGCACATCGTCGTTTTTCCATCATATCGAGAATCTCGTCTGTCATCCAGGGTCTGACTGCCACTCGTTTTTGTTTGCCCAAGATCCCCTCGCATGCACTTCGAACATTTTCTTTGATATCCCTCCATATATCCTCTGGTTCACTTTTGCTTCTAGGGTTTCTTTCAGTAATAGGGATTACTAGCTTTCCTAAATCTGGTTATAATTGAATGCTGTGCAAATTATTGATAGGTGAATTTGATGCTTGGACAATTTTGAAACCTAAGCCATATGAACGAAAATAGTGTCCGACTAAATGACATTTTCTTCAGTAAATAACAGTGTGAATATTGTTAAAGATCAAAACAGAAGTAAACCTAGAGTATTAGTACTTCAAATTCAAATTTATACCATATTTTTAATTAGCTGCTGGTAATCGTAACGTTATCCATATTTTTCCAATACTACAGAAGATTATGGGTTCAAATTATTTAATATACATAATTTGTCCCGTCAACGTATAATGTCATTATCAAAATTTGGACATCTTTATATTCGAAAGGAACCAATTCCAAATTATAGAATTTCTTCGAAAGAAATATCAGTGAATAAGAAAACAAAGACATAGTTATTTTCATGGGCACTTTTTGAAGATTCTCTCTTTGATGAGTGATACTTTTATGAAACTAGCAGTATCATAATCACCATCATGTATACTTAATAAGTATCTAAAATTGTAGTAAATTGGCTCTGAAATATTGTTCAACACACTCATGATTTGAGTTTATAGATTCAAACATACATCTTTTAGTTGAAATTTATTTCTATTTTCTTCATATCTCTCTTTTTCCCCTCGATTATGTTAATTGATTTATTGATAATTATAAGCTTATACCTTCAATGTTTCCATTTTTATATTTTGCTTCAATATACATTTTTTTCTGTTCATTCATTCCAGTTATATTCGATTGACTATTAGCCTTGTATGCATACAATTAACCTCATAACACAGTGACCATTTGCATATATATATATAAGCATTTTTTTAACTAGAGTACCTATTTATATACCAGCATTATTCTTCGAGACGCAATAGTAAGTTTCAGATAAATTTCGTGACGTTATACAACGCTAACTTTTAACTACCCATTGACAAATGAGACAAATTATTAGCATCTGCTTAAACTGGCATTCAACTGAAAACGACACTATTAATAAGCAAAGAATTGCCCCTATGTAAAAACGGTGTTATGTTCGATAGAGATGGGACATGTCCTTTTTTATAATATCTTCTCAGAACTTACGGTTATTGTATAGTCAGTTAACGATTGTAATTGAAAAATGACTTGCGTTTCAATTGTATAAGTTTTTCTGTTATTGCTTCCTCATCTTATCAATTTCCATGTAACTTTAGTGATCTGCTTGATTTTTTAATACTTTCTGGTCATTTCTAAATGAACTGTTTCTCTTCCAATATCCCTATTGACATTTCAATGAAAAACAACGGATATAAACTGAATTCTTGCATTTATTTACTACGTAAATAAATCAAAACAACACATCACATTTAATGTTATCCGATTCCTTTTTAAACTTAGACACACCATTACGGTTATTCTATTTTCGTCTATTTTTTCCACCAGTACGATAGTATTTTTTAACTGAATGGTAATTTTTTCTACATTCCCTTCTAGTTTTATATGGATTATAATAAGAAATGATAGTTGTTCAATAATTCCCAAACATAAACCAACAATATTATCAAACACTACCTTCTCGACATTACTCAGCTTTTTATTCCTTTAATGTTTTCCTTGCCACGCACTTTTCGGTATTTTATACCAATCCCATGCTTCCAACCCTGTGGTCGATATCATCAATCCATTGTTTATGGTCTCCATTATGTTACCTACTAGTTTATATCTCTGATGATATGCTTACATAGTTTAAGTTTCAAATTACTCGTAGAAAAGATTAAGCTCTTTTTACTTTGTGGATAATTGTTAACATTTTCTACCTCATTGTATTCTTCTGAATTTTTTAACCAACAATCCAACCGTTGATGCCATATCTTTACCACAAAGTGAACCACACCAATGATCTATCGACATCAACCAAACTTTCCAAAATCGCAATATCTACATCCAATTCAATAGCAAACAACATTAATTCAAATTCTTTATCAGGCCGATCAAGTGAGAAAGACAATAATAGAATCCGAGATTATTCGTATAATGATAGTAGTTGCGAAAGAGCTCTTAACAATATCTCCACAATCAGATCCGTAAAGGATATTCCCCAAGAATCTTTGGGTCTCAAAGGCCTCAAAAATATTGGTAACACATGTTTCATGGATAGTATTATCCAATGCCTATCAAATACAAGGTGGCTATTACAATATCTAAAGAAAGACGCATACATAAGAGATATTAACATAAACATATATAGCATGAAAGGAGCAATAATTAAAGCATTTGCTGAAGTTATTCAAGAGCTTTGGTCTGAAGACGGTTCAGACAGAGTGGTTAATACAGTATCATTGAAAAGTCAGATTCAGCGATTTACTTCAAGGTTCATGGAATACACTCAACATGATGCACAGGAGTTTCTTCGTTACCTATTAGCAGGAATTCACGAAGATGTCAACAAGGTATATGAAAAACCAAAGCCCATATTAACAGAAATTGATAACAAACTTAGTGACATTAAGAAAGCACAAGAATATTGGTTGAGATATCCGAGAAAGGACAACTCCAAGATTGTGGATAGCTTTGTCGGTCAATTAAAATCAACAATCAAGTGCGCACAATGTGTTCACTGTTCAGTTACCTACGATCCCATTTGGGATTTATCCCTTTCGATGCCCCAAAGAACAGGTCAATTACGACTTTCACAATGTTTAGATTCGTTAACAAGAGAAGAAACACTCGACGGTGATGAGAAACCAACATGTTCGAAACGTAAGGAACGAAGACGATGCACTAAATCATTCTCAATTCATAAATTTACGAAAATATTGTTTATTCACCTGAGGCGCTTTTCGCAAACAGAAAGGTTTAGTGTAAAACTTAATGTTGCAATAGATTTTCCAATAGAAGGGCTTGATATGAGCCATTACGCGGCTGATAATATGGCACCTTGTTTGTACAACCTCTACGCTATATCAAATCACTGTGGAACCCCTTATAAATGGTCACTACACAGCATATTGCCGACATCCCTACACGGGACAGTGGCACGAATATAACGATTCAAGGGTGCTATTAATATCGTAGAAATCTTTAGTCAGTGGAGAAACATATGTTCTCTTCTATGAACAAGATGACACAAAGTCCCACCTTTAAGTTTAATAATTTTTTTATTAGTTTCTAAATTGTATATTTTCATTGTGAACCAATGTCTTATTTGGTTTTTTCTGCAACATTTATTTATATATACATATATAAAAAAATTGTATCATAGTACATTATATATATATATATATATATATATAAATATATATATATATATATATATATATATACATATATATAACAAAATTATTGTTATTATATATGGTAAAATTTCCTTATTAATCGATAGCCTGAAGATGACTTTCAAGTTAATCAAATTAAACGTTTTTTTCCTTACAATGTAGCTAACTGTACTGTGAAATATTTCAATTCATAGTTTTGTTTTAAATAAGAATCTTTATTGAATTTCTAGATTATTTGCACATGTTCAACGTGTGCGTTTTAAATAAAATTCTAATATCTCTAATTGCACCGTTGCAAGTCAACGCATTCCGAAACATTACAATAGATTTAAAACTTATTTTCTCCGGCCTAAGTTTTGATACATATCATATTTTGTTTCCAGGTCCATGTTGATAAACCTTACCCAGTTATTAAAGAAGTGCCCTTTCCAGTAGAAAAAGCCGTACCCTATCCCGTAAAAGTACCAGTAGCAGTTCCTGTACACGTCCCTCACCATCACGAAGAAACAGGAGGTGGTGATTACGGCGCACAGTCTGATTTTGGAGGTAACGGAGATTACGGAAGCCATGGAGACTTTGGAGGTCACGGTGGTTACCACTAAAAACTTCGTTAAAGTTGTTGTTAGGTCTTTTAAATTGATATTCAGTAAATAACAATTTTGGTTGGTGACATTTACATAATCAAAATTGTTAAATACTATAGATAAACTGCCACATTCTCGTTATGCGATGTTAATATATAAGGAATACTCTATGTCGATAAGTTAATATTCGAATTTTCTCGAAACCAGGAAGCGTACAGTATTATTGATAGAAACTGTGTTATTTAGTATATTTAAACATGAATATTAAATAAAATATTTCTTCGAAGTATGTTTTATTGTTACCATGATGCATAGCATGCATAACTTTTCCACAAATTGCCCATCAACATAAGTATTTCACTTTCTTTCTCCTGAATATCCTATTTACATAATAAAAACGCAAGAAATTTTCATTCGTTCAATAAAACTACATTTATACTATGTTGATACCTATCTGTTTTAAGATGACAGGGCACATATACTTGCAGAACCTTTATTCTTAGTAGGTACTTTACAAATATAGAATTTTATAAAAATTTGAACTACTGTTTAGATATTCATTGTTTCTTGAAGTTTTTATTGTTGTAATTCATTCGTAGTCACTAGCACAATAGCAAACAAGAGCTCAGTCGATCTTTTTTTACTTTTTTGTTGAATACTTCAACCAATTGTTGAAGTATGTCATTAGAACTATTGGAAGTTTCTGCTCTAACTAGACTCTGATATTAAAGTAAAATAAGTTAATGTGAAGTACCAATTGGAAGAAAAAAGTAATTGAAAGCTGTGATAATATAATATATACTAAATATTTTTGCCCGATAATATAAAAGTTGCACTATTTTCTTATGAACAACATTTATTTTCAAGGAAACACCGTTTCACTTTTAAACCAATTAGGAAACCTTGACGACCTTGAATACGTTTAAAAGTATGTAATAAATTTCATGATTAGAAGTAAGTATCATGAAGTTCTTAAGTCGATCTGAGACTATTAGATTGATCAGTCTAATATATAATTGAAAAAAATTATTCAGCATTTGAAGTTGCAACAATCAGTCATTCTCTCCAGAATAAGGAGGAGTATAATGATAAATTATATCAAAATAACTGTCCAATGCTACTCCTATTTTATTTCAAAACTTACTTGACCTCGGGACCTCATTTTGTAAGTTGTTATATAATCGTACAGTGAGTCCTGAACAATTAGTTGACAAAGTTGTATTAAAAACAATAGTAAACCAATAAAGCTGTCGTTTGGAAGTATTGTCAGAAAAGTGCTCAACACTTTTATGCACTTCTAGAATACAAAATGTTTCGGTTCTATATAAAATTGCTAGTAACATATGACAGATAAAATGATCTAAGAAAAAAATTCAGTTCAAGTAGCACTTTATAAAACAAAATAACTTTCAATACTCCATACCAGCATTTTTCATTATTCAATTGTGAACAGAGATATAAAAGTTTGCAAATATTCTATCGAGAATGTTTAAATGAAAGAGAAAACTGTGTGACCGAACAATATGTTGCATATTCATTATTCTACTTAGTTTCCTCATTTGTTTTTTTATAGAAATCAGGAAGCAAACGATGTTATTAAGGAGAAATTGTGTTAATTGGTGTATGTATCAATTCCAATTTAATTGCAGTCTTATTACGTTAGTAAGGAAATATAAGAAGTAAAAGTGGACTATAAATAACGAGTTCATTTAAAAATGTTTATGTAACTCTATGTGTATCAAAAGGAAATGTTTATATGACCCAATTCAGTTGAACGGATTTGGAAGAATGATAAATGCGTATCTAGTTCAAAATACTGTGAACCATTGTTAATGTTATACAGAAGAGATAGATTTTCAAATATTTAATAACTTATAGATAAAATTAATTGTCTCGACCCTTACTTCGTGGAATCTACTCATATTAATGTTTTAAATGAAACTCACTGTTTCTAGCTAATTCCACAATATAATAGAAATTGTTGAAAATTTTAAAAAATTGTCAATTGTTTCGATAGATCAATATTGTTACGGAACAGCACACCGTTATAGTCCCTAAATCCGACTCTGTCTAAGCTAGGTATGGAAGTTAAAATTATGGTGGACGCGCAGGGTTTCCTAGAATTGTTTACGAATAGTGACTATCTTATCTACATTGTTTTTGTGACCAGTCTTATCTAGAAAATGCCAGAAAGCCAATTTTTTTTGTAATCTAGAATTATCTAGTGAAAAAGGTATTAATATATAAGGGACCGATCAAGAAGAGTTTAGTTCAGTTGATAATTTGATCTCGAGAGATAAACAAGAATACACCGAAATAGCGAACAGTAAAGTGTTAATATAAATTAATAATTAAGTTTGTGTGCATATAAATTAAAATTTAAGTGATTAGTCGAGGATATATAAATTAAGTGTTAATGATTAGTTTAGTGTTTAAATAAATTAGTAAGTAGCCATACCGTGTGTTTGAAATGTATCCCACCCGTTTACTGTTTAAATAAATAAGAAAAACATTACAATATCATCGTCAAAATGACAGAAGTTACATTTCATTTGATGCCTACCTGATGTTAAGTAGTTATTTTTGGCTAGACCAAGAAGTGACCTAACTTGTGATTGACTTAATATATGTTAATAGAAAAAAGAAGAAGATGTGATTTTACAAATATTGAAGATTAGATATTATTAGCCCTATGGTGAAATCCTGTGCAATGATATAGAAAACTAGGAAAACTATATCTGCTGATCTTTACAATTATCACTTAAGAAGACAATGAACAGATAAATCTAGGGAGTTCTCCACTAATAAATTGTCTACTTAAGTGATAATTGTAAAGATCTGCAGAGTTTTCCTGGTTTTCTATATCATTGCACAGTTATACTGATCTTAATTGGAAAAATGATATCCAGGATATCACCATAGGGCTAATAATATCTAAACTTCAATATTTGTAATATCACATCTTCTTCTTTTTTCTATAAACATATATTAAGTCAATCACAAGCTAGGTCACTTCTTGGTCTAGCCAAAAATAACTACTTAACATCAGGTAGGCATCAAATGAAATGTAACTTCTGTCATTCTGACGATGATATTGATTAATCGAAACAATTGTCAATTTTTTATAATTTTCAAAATTTTTTGTTACATTGTGGAATTAACTAGAAATAGTGAGTTTCATTTAAAACACTAACTTATAGATATTTTTTAAGCACATTTTATTTATCTTCTTTTAATTTTTTGCTGTTATATAAGATTTTTTTTATGTATTGAATAAAATTTGTGAAGTTGTTTTATATTGTAAATAAATTTTCATTCGTTAATAAAGAATAGCAGTGATATTTCATCACCTAGAATGTGCGTCAGTATTTACTTGAACATGGGCGATGGCAACCAAATACTAGTTTTGCCGTAGACCAACCGTATAAAAAGCCATTTTATAAAATACTTCCTTTTTGCTAGTAATCCAAATTCAAACGTTGTTGCTGTTGCAAAAGTTGAAATGCTATAAAAAAAGAAGTATTTCACAAAATGTTTTGGTTTCACTTACAATTTGAGATGACAACTAGCTTTGATCATTTAAACGTCTAGGAAAAATCATGTCAATGTAAAATTTTATATGAAGTAGGTTAGGTTAGATAGGTTAGGTTGAATGGAATATTAAAACACAGAATGAGCATTAATATCATTTTTATTTTTTGTTTGACACATTACATACATTTATCAATGAAGTATGAGAAAAAAATAGGTTTTATAAGAATGAATAATCAATGTTTAACATTGCCTCTTTTGCATTATTCTTTAAATTTAACAAACACCAGTCATAGTTGTAACTCCTTTATATCTGCCCAGAAGTGGATTGTGTTTTTTCTTTAATTAGATCCCTATTGACAGACGTGGATGGTTCATCTAAAGGCTTACTTGAGGGGTTACCTGAAATTAATATAAATACATTTATTACTTTATTGTTTCCAATATACTTCTAATCCAGATTAAGTGAAAATTAAAATTTTTAGTTGTTATTTGTAAGTAGTACCTTACAGTCTATAAATTATTGTCATAGTCATCACTATCATGTCTTAGCATCGCCTCTATCATTTTTAAAAATATATGGTTTGTAATTTTAAGGTAATGTTTTCTTAGTTTCAATAGATGAAAATGGAGGAAATAATTAAAATCATAATTTTCTTCAAATTGTGTCATAGTTCGATAAACAAATATTATACTGATAACTGATCAATAAAAATGACTTATATTCATTAATGCACAGTAATGTAAAACATACTATACCTTTTAGCTTTTTGGGAGTTGAAAATGATGGTTGCTGCTCCGGTACCCAAAAAATATAAACTGCACCTTTTTGGTAACCTAAAAACAAAATAACGATTATTTTTAACTGCATAACTTTGCACAATGATTATCCATGGGTTTATTGTAGCTCCAACAAGTACGATTGCCACAGTAAACATAGAGACGAGTACTTACTAGGCAAATATAGCGTTGGCAGTAACAACTTCATAAATCTGTCATTAAGGTCTTTGGATATCATATATTTTATATGATGTTAATAATGTACCTTCAAGTGTTAACTTGATGATTATCAACTATTTGTAACCTGTTATACGTTAGGCAACCGAATTCCACAAACATCTTTATTGGTAGGTATAGAATATCTATAAAAATGAAATTATATAAAGTCTTCATTGAATGCTTTGAATTTTAACATATTTATTCATCATAGCAATCCTTGTACAGGTAAGAGCCAAATTCATCAACTCTTATCCATTTTACCTCATCTCTGAAAGCTACTTTTTCATTGACAATGTTCTTTTTTCGATTGATGAGCTTCAGTTTTTTTGGGAGGTCTTTAATATTTCTGAAGTGAGAAGTTATATCAGTAACATGGTTGTTTCTTCCACTGTTCTGTATAATATCTCGATATTGGTCCGGAAGGAATATGGTCTCATGTTTGCTCAAATGTATTTCGATTCTTCCGAAATTTCGATCACTATCAAGATAAGAATGACCCACTTCGGGAAATTTATGCTCAATTACTTTGAAATAACCTTTAAGAATAAGGTACTGGTACAGGAATAACGTTGTCGCATTCTTGTTCTGGCCTGAGCAAGAGTCTGACCAGATAATGAGATGATATGTATCTACTCCTCAAAGAGTCATCAAATTCGATTAGGGTTAGTAGAGAGCTAGCCACCTCATTGCTTCCCCGACAAGCAACGTTTTCAGTCCACGTACAGAATTGAGCATAATCCTTTGAGTGAGTAATGATGTGCACACCGAAATTATAGAACCACATCTGCCTCAAATAGAACGCCTTGCTCACACTGAGCTTAGGAAGAGGCATGGTCTGCTGTAAATCGACTGTAAGGTAAGCAACATCCCTTCTTAGTTTGGATGATACTCGGTCAAATCTTTGCAAATCAAATGCTTCTTGATAGCTTGCAGCATGATTTTCATTGACTTGTCCCATTTCACAGGTGCTGCATGTGTCGCTTCTTGGATGACCAAACGATAAATTAAATTTGGAAGAAAAGATATGACGGTAAGTGCCCTCGGCGACTTTGAAATTGTCAAGCTTTCCATCATTATTGACCTCTGCTAAATAAAGTTGATACATTTTTTTATTGAAAGCAAAGAAGACAAGTACTTTTTGTGAATGTTTTTATTCCTCGAATAATGTGATTCTTCGCGAGGGAAACTTCCAATATGACTTTCGATGTATTCTGAAACTTGTGCAGCTATCTTGTGAGACCGATTTGTATGTTTGCCTCGCCGGTCGGGAAGTGGGACACTATAACCAGCCTTTATTGATTTTTTGATGTGATCAATTTATCCCCTGCCAACTCTAAAAAGTGCTGCCAAAGCAGTTTTGCACACACGGACATTTTCACCCTCATTTTTCACTAAATAGGTAAAAGATGAGGTCTTGTGGGTCTTAGCTCCACTCCTTTGCCTTTGCACAGGCATTATTGAAATGCAGTTATACAAATAGGCATTTTTCGCATTCGTGTCTAATTTATAAAAATCGAAGAAGATATGCTCTCGTTGATGCCAGTTAAATTTGTCATTGCAGTGAAATAGGCATTTGTTATTACATAACATTCCCAGATTTGGGGTTTTCTTTTGAATTTCTTTACCTGAATATGATAAGTAGGCTCCTCCTTTTTCCCTCAAAATGCCTGCTTTGTTCTTTTTCCAGCACTGCGGATTGCGTTTTCTTTTCCTAGAGGTGTTATCTCTAGTAAGATATACTTTTTGTTTCTTTTTTGGAGTTAGCCTTTGGGTGGTCGAAACTACAGGGAATTGAACTGCTTGGTTTTCACTAAGTGTAGTACATGCAGAATCAGAGCTACCACTCCCATCAGTTTCGCCGTAGGGAACTAGAGGAGTTGACAATACATTAGGCACAACATCTTGACCAACTCTGAAAGATTTAATCTTAAGTACGTTACGTCGCATACTACTTGTAGTAGCAGTATATTCGGATGAGGATGACTCGGAACTTGGTAGATACTCATCACTGCTCCCCTCAACGTCTGCAAGAAAAGCTGAAAAGAAGAAGAAGAAAAAAAAATTTAAATGTTGTTTCAGCTAAGGTTGCTCATTTTCTAACAATAGTTTAATGAAAGGAAACTTTTAAGGTAGTTATTATGTACGAAAGGTTAACTTACTTTCGTTTTCATCGAATTTTCTTGATCGGTGCTCTTCTCTTCCTCAGAAGGGTCTTGGAGGGCTGAGTCTCCGCTTAAGTCGCTTCGTAGATCTTTATTCTGAGAATCTGGAATGTAATAATTAAAACACAATCTTAACGCAAACGTTTAGTAATGAGTGCTCTTAGTGAACATATACATACAAATTTTTGTACAGTCCCGCTAAACCAAACTAGTATTATTCCGAATTTTCAGAGTAATCAAATCAACTTTCTTTTTCTTTTATTTCTTTTTTCTTTATGTAAGGCGAAAGAATTTATTTTTTAAATTTGTTAGAATTTTATTTTTTTATTTTTTATTTTATTAGAAAAATACTAACATGTACTATGGTCAACATGTAATATGAACTATTGTTTTCGTAGAACACATGCCACCCTTTTTCTGATAATGCTATTAATCTTATTTTTATTCGGTTTCTTCTAAAAGTTCCGGACTTTTAAATTTGTATTTGTTCATTCTAATAAATATAAATGCCGAGAGAAAAAGATAAATAACTTGTTACCCTCAAACAAACCGAAAAGCCGACAAGTGTTGTTGTCTGGAAGATCCCCATATTCTCAAAAAGAAAACGTGGAAAAAGTACCTTCTACGTTATTTTGCGGGAATCCGGTATTGGCAAAGGAAATGTTTCATCCAATACCAAATCTTGTTTTCTAATAAATGTTTCTATCTAATTAAATAAGATAATCTTACACTATTTTAAGTAGTTGTTTTGTTTACAAATAAAACACTTTTCATAAAAACTTCATTTGGAGAAGAATGTTATTTTAATTTACGTTCCCGGTAATCCGACTGTAAACCGAATTAATTATTGATATTACTAGTTAGGGAAAGCTAGGATGCACTCTATTATTTACTAATAAACACAAAGTATAACCTGTTGCATACAATTTATCAAATTTTATGTGTTTGCACTTACCGCTTGAGCTCCTGTTGTCCCAAGAATCACTTTGCAATCTTTTAAGAGCTTCCCTAACCATACGTTTTCCTCTTGATTCCATTGTAGTTATTAAAACTATTTTCCGAATATTATTTTTTGGGAGAGAAACTATCAAGACAAACGTTACACGTTGGAGAAGATGTTTAAAAACAACCTAAAGGTTATCCATGCAACTAAAACCTCATGTTCGTTAGTGGAAGAACATGTCATGATATTCAAGGTCGTAACTTTTAAAGTGGAAGAAGATGTCATGTACCCATAGCACGTTCTTCCATTAACAACACGGCTTCGACCTGTGTACATAACAATTTCATCCACTCAAAATAGCTTTATTGGAAGCGTTAGCGGAAAAGGGCAACATGTTATGTTTAAAAAAGAGCATAACATGTTCATCCACATGAAAATCTCGATTTCCTCAAAAATGTCACTTGACATGTTCATCCACTAAGCTCTTCAATTATCACCCAATAATTCCCACTATTAAGTTCAACAAAATTATACCCTCAATACATATTATTCAAGTTTGAAAGAAAAACTTCATTTAACAATTTGCTTTTAGTTTGAGTATTTTAATGAATAATTAGGAATGTATACATTCTAATCCCTGAACTGCTTTAATTATTAATAGATAGTTAGGGCAGTTTCCATTTAGATATATATTGTAATAATAAATATTATACACTCACCTTGTCGCCTATTTATTAGTACATCCTGGCACATATAGCATTTCTTTAGTGTTCCATTCATATTAAGCTCTGAGTACAACAGCTCAATCTGAATATATAATTAGATGAATAATCTTTGAATTAGGTTTAGATGAACAAACCATGAAACACCATTGCAAGATGGACGTTGTTTATTATATTTGCTTGTTTTCCTGTTGGTGCATGATTGCAACCTGCTTTGCTCCATATTGGCTAACAATAAGGATATAAAAATACCAAATTGAAGTAAGCTTTTAGTTTCCGGCCGTGAATCTAGATGGCGCTAGAAAATGTATTTTATTTCGCCAATCTAAGTGCCCAGTGCCTGGGTTAGAATGAAGCTATTCCATACTCAAGAACTACGTCAGAATATTCTATAACAGTCATAGAAAAAATTAGCTTCAGTGGTGGGGTAGAAGAACACGTCTCCATCCGTCTCCTTACTACAGGAACGTGCCTCTCGTATATTTTATACTCAGTGGTTTCAAGTTGTCACTTCCAAGATCAGCTGCAAGATGAATATTTTCGAATATCCCGGATGCTGCGAAGATGTTTGAGTAAATTACTGAGACGTTGTAACTTATATTAGTGTATTCAGTAGGTAGTGTAAATACATAGCGTTGAATTTATGCTCTTTAGGTTAGAAATATTCTCAAACGGAATAGAGAATATATAAGAATATTTCCTGTACCTAGAAATCACGTAATAAGTTTGATGCGCAACGTCATGATCTTTGATAGTTGAATCAAGTTTAGCAATACTATAAATAATTAATATACGCTTATGTTGAATTCAGAACTTTCTGCCAGATGTGCATTTAGTTTCATTATTGATTGCATTCACGATATCCATAACCCCATTACCTTTTTGGATCATAAACGATGTTAAACATGAATCCAACATGAACGTTAATTACATTTTGAGCGCAATGATTTTGTGAAAGTAACGCCGACGATAACGATGCCGCAGGTAGAGAGATATATCATTTCGTTTCGAACCAATAATGTATAATGTTGTGATTGTAATAATAACTCTTTAACACTTAGCAGTTCGCTTCGCCATATGGCACTTGTAGCTTTAAACAACTTGTTTGTTTTATTAGAACATTAATATTATTTGGAAAATTTTAAATAACAGTATTTGGAAGATAATTAATAAACTTTTTCTATATTTACTTTCTCTTACGAAAACGGCGAATTCTGAGAATAGTTTTTTGGCAGGAATAGCTATAAACGCGACCTGCTCAACTTTGTAGAGTTGAATATAAATTAAATACACTTAGTAGCAAAAGTATCGCTTAATTTCAGCAAATGCCAAAATACAATTTTTTAAATTTTCATATTTATTTAAGGTAAATACGTATAATAAAGTATATTCATCTTTAATAAATCAAAATAACATAAAATTTCATTTTCCTGACAAATAAATAAAAAAATTATTCGATTTATTCATAATAAAATCAACTACACTAAATTTTATTTTCAGTACCTCGTATTTCCACCACGTGCACGAATAACATCTTGACATCTTCTTGGGATGCTAATAATATGATTCCTAATGATATTTTGTGGTATTATCAAATATCAAACAGGGTAGTGCCAATGTCATCCAGGTTATTCAGAAGGTTTTGACGACTTAAAATTCTTTTGCCTATAACTATTATCCCATATTTGTTTTACGGGGTTATAATCAGGGCTTATAGCTGGCCACACCATGGTATCAATTACTACCTCTTCCAAATGCTCCTGTAGAATTATAGCAATGTGAAGCCATACATTAACTTGTATAAACAGAAAATGTTCTACAATAAAAGAGACATATGTCATAACGTGAGGTTCTAAAACTGACCGTATATACCTTCGAGCAGTGAGTGCTCTATTTTGAAAACGTACCAACTCCATTCGGGCACCCAAAGAAATTCCTCCTCACAACATTACTGATCCGCCTCCATAGTTTACTCTAGAAGGAATGTTACACTAGGCATATCGCTCCAAAGAAAACCTGGATTCATCAGAGAAGAGAACTCTGGTCCAATCGTCGTCTGCCCAATTTACAAGATCTTGAGTAAAGCGTAGTATTTCTCTCCTATGATTTGCAGCTAGTAACGGTGCTGTTTCGGTTTGATAGGGAGTCAGATTACTTTTGCTACGCCTTTTTCTCACAGTATCAGGACTTACATGAACTTTATGTGCATCTAGAAGCCTAATTTGTAAATATGGTGCAATTACAGTCCTTGTTCTAAGTGTTACTAATCGAAGGAAACGGTCCTGCACAGAGGTAGTAACCGTTGGACGTCCTGGGGCTGGTCTTCTCGTATGCTGCCCAGTTTTCCTAAATTGACTTAAAGCCCTACTAATAGTAGACTGATTCACATTAAGTTGCTGAGCGGATTCCAGCCCTGTTAAATTTCGACTTTGTAATCGGTGTGGATTCATTTTAAGTGTACAGACACTAGAGAAACTAATATATTTCAGAACAGAAACTAGCCTATATCAAGTGTGACCACTCGTCACTCATGCCATGTAACGTCTCGATTTTGCCCTCTACCCTTTTTCTCACTCTATCTCTCTGACATGATGCGATTGACTGCAGACACTCTTATACCGAAAATTTCGTCCTTTTCCTTGCCCCGCCAATCCATTTTTACTTAAAAAGTATATCATCCACGGGCTAGTTACGCATACATTTGTCATATAATTTAAATATACTTAAATATTTCCAAAGTTAACCGTTTGGCTTGTGTTGTGCGATATATTGGTAATAAAATTACTGTCGCTACCGGTGATTCTCTTCTTGCAGATGTGGTGATCGGGGATTCAGCTTCGGCCGCCCGGAATCTCGAATCGGCGCGTTATTCTTGACATCATTTAATACCTACCTAATAGTTAATACCTAATGTGTGTGTCCCTGGGCATGTAAATTGGTTCAAAATATTTTAATTTCCCCAAATAAATGCTTCCTGGTTATATTGCATTAACATTTACAATTCTCGATCTGCTGTTATATATTTGAAAAGGGAAGATCATGGTTGATCATTTCAAGTTAACTTTTGATTTTCGTGATGCACTCACCAACTGAACATTAATAGAATGACATCCTTAACGATAAACATAAAATGCTCTGGATAATCCTCATCCTCTAGTTTTGAGGGAAATATTGCTACACGTGTGCAATTAACACAGCTACCAACCCCAGGAAAATTGTAATCTTCGTAAAATCTTCAAAGTTTATTATATAAATTATGTTGATCTAAACAAATAGGTCTTACAGCATTCAATTTATCAAAATTTCTTGGAATATGTGCCCATCTGTTGAATACTTCTGGTTCGTTCTAAGCGATACTGACTTCTTCCATACATATGGCTGAGAAAATTATGAATTTCTTGAAGAGGAAAATTTAGAATTTAAAGTTGACAGAAGCAGATGATTAGAGATATTTAATGATGGCGATAACTGCAACTAATATATATTATAATTCAATATATTGGAAATAAATATTTGCTATAAGTTTAAAATAAAGAGCATAATTAAAAACATAATTTTTTTTTCAAATTACCTACATATTGTAATGTTTTTGTTATTTATTTAAACAATAAACGGGTGGGATACATTTTAAACACTCGGTATTGCTACTTACTAATTTATTTAAACACTAACTCACTAACACTAATTTATATGTACTTAACTAGTCACTTAAATTTAATTTATATGCACACTAACTTATTAATTTATAACACTTTTATATTCACTTAATTACTGTTTATTTGTCAAGATCACTTTATCAACTCATGAACTAAACTCATCCGCTGATCGGTCCTGTATTTATATCAAAGCTTTCTTTACTAGAACATTCCGGATGGGACAAATGCCTTTTGCGATATTTCTTAAAATGCCTTTCGAGAACATGTTTAAAAAGGACGGTCACAATAAATCCCAATAGACCTTCTCAGAATTCGGCGCGCTCGCCATTTTCTTAACTCCGTTAACATAAGGTTACAGGGCCGTACTTAGTATCTGCTTCGGTGTGCGAGTTCGTAACAATATGAATGCTAATTTTAAACACAAAATATATCTCTGAAATTAAAACTAAATATTGATTATAAAAAACTAAAATAATATTATAATAATGTCATTTAAAAAATATAACCTTTAAAGTTTAAAAATAAATAACATTCTGAAATATTAATGGAATGAGGAGAGGTGATATTAGGGTGATTGCCTAATATTTCGTCCATAATTTTAAAATACTATAATCGAATTGGATCTCTTCCAGTTTTAGAAACATTTCCTTACAAATCTTGTAGGTTCTCAACAAGTTCCTCTATTTTCGAGAGTAAAATTAGATATAAATTGAATTAAAAAATATTTATTTTAGTAATAAAATTGTATTGATAATTTGCATCAAACTTTTGACTACTAAGTATATAGGCCACATTTTGCGAAACTTTTTTCTCTTACGAGGATCATTTAATTAATCTACTGTATTAATTAAAGCAGGTTGCTTTCAAATTTCCAAAAGTTCTTATCAATATTATTATTTAATGAAGACTCGTGAGCTTTTGTTCTGGGCATGGTTGTCAAAAGAACTCGTCATTTTGGACATTTTGGTTGGTTTGATGATGCTCATTACAATATTTTAGGAGTTTTAGAAAAATCGATGTTTTAAATAATTATATTGTGTAATTAGTTAAGTAAAATTAAAAATTATGTTCACTTCACCTGTTTTTTCGGGTAGCAGGTAGATACTCATCTATGATCCCGATAGATGACATATTTACTTCAGGGACACACCCATGTACACGCGAGCCTTGGTTTCTTCCCCAAACCCATTCGGGGGGCACCGGGGAAAAATGGCATCACCAACAACGCCCTCAAGAATCTACCAAGGCGAGGAGTGGTATTCCTGACGGCCATCATCAACGGAATACTAAGGACAAAACACTTCCCAGAAGGATGGAAAGAAGCGGAGACGATCATGCTGAAGAATAGCGAAAAAGACCCGAAGTTTCAAAAGACCCGAAGTTTCCACAGAAATACAGGCCCATCCACCTCCTACCCGTAATGAGCAAGATAGCCGAGAGAGTCCTCCTGAAGAAACTACGAGAAGAAACAGAAGCCATCGGGATTCTGCCAGAAGAACAGTTCGGATTTAGGAAGAAACGAAGTGCCGAAGACCAAGTACTGAAGAAATACACCACCCAAGGTTTCAACAGGAATCAATCAACAGGAGCCATCTTCTTGGATGTCAGCAAAGCCTTCGACCGCGTCTGGCAAGAAGGACTGATATTCAAAGTGAGAGAAGCAGGATATTCAAGAGCCCTAACGGAGTTACTAAGAAACTATCTGAAGAACAGAAGATTCCGGATAAAGATCAAGAAAACCAGATCCGAGCTAGGAATGATGAAAGCCGGAGTCCCGCAGGGAGCAGTCCTGTCACCGGTACTCTACACCATCTACACCACAGACATCCCAAAGACGGACAACACCATGATGACCCTCTACGCAGACGACACCGCAATCACAACAAGGAGCACCCAACCAGAGATAGTGACACGAAGACTACAAGAAGCCGTGGACAGAATCGACGACTGGTGTACAACATGGAGGATCGAAATCAACGCAGAGAAGACCCAAGCAGTGCTCTTCAGGAAGAAGACGAAGACAACTACGTAGTGGACAAGACCAGGAAAGCAAGAGGATGACTAGGAGGACTTATCGGAAGAAGATTCAAGATTCAAGTTAGAGCTGAAGACCAAGATCCACCTCATCAGGGCAATCCTGATTCCCATCATGCTGTACGCATCCACAGCATGGGGATACACCGCCAAGACCTACCGGAAGAAGCTACAAGCCCAGCAGAACATCAGCCTGAGACAAGCTATGAACGTCCCCTGGTACATCAGGAACCTGCAGATCCACAGAGAGCTAGACCAGAAGAAGATACAAGAAATTATGGAAGAAAAAGCCAGGAGAAGATTCGAAGCACTGAGGACTCACCTCAACATCGAGATGAGGGAGCTGACCGACGACACCAGGGAAGACTACGCCAGGCATCCACGTCCAAGAAAACAGCTGGACCACGACCAGCAGTGAAGACACGTAAAAGAACAAGAATAAAGAAAGAGGAGGGATCACTTATGAGAGGGCCTGCTGATCCCTTGAAAAGATGAGCAGGTTCTCGATTAGGGACAGCTATAGCAAGTGGATCCACTATTTAAGGTCGTCATTAGTCATAGAAAGCCGGCTAAGGATTTGCCCCTTCTAGAGGCTGCGAAACACACACACCCAACGCGAACGTCAAGAACAGAAGGCAGAATGAGTAAAGTGCATGCACTACCCTGTAGAAAAGAAGACAGCTAGACTCTTCCATGCAAAACCCAAGGAAGAGAATGATAGAGCAACGACAGCATAGCAGATTGAGGCCCCATTGGATGAGATGGCGGGTGGACGGAAGCTCTTCCCGGGATACATCGCTCTCGAGGGATGTATCCTGGAAGAGGCGGCATCTAACCCTACATCTAGTGACTAGTAGACATGGAGAAGGCTTGGAAACTTTAAAATCGGGACACATATTCTACCATAATAGTGCAAATCGGTGGAGTCGGTTTTCTTATAAATAGAAGACGACCCAGATACCTGCTGGCCACAAAAGCTATTCCAACAAGTGTAATACTCATAATTCTACGCCTGAAACTCTAAATACACATTAAGGATCATTCAAGTGTACGCACCAACATCAACGCATTCTGATGAAGAAGTAGACATATTCTATGAGGACTTATTGTTAAAGTAGGATTAAGAAACATCACTTGTAAAATTTGTTAGCCAATGCAGAAAGAAAGAGGAGAGACACTACTGACTTTCCTCCTAGAAAATAACCTATTCCAGATGAATAGCTTCTTCCAAAAAAAGGCAGACAGGGGATGGACATGGAAAAGTCCTGACGGAAAAACCCGGAACAAAATAGATTATTTCATTAGTAATAAACAGTCCATTTGCAAAGATGTGATGGTTTTGAATAGTTTTACAACATGCAGTGACCATAGATTGGTGAGGACTACTACTGAATGGCACAAAATAATCAAAAATAAGACCAAGTCATGGGTTCATCAAACAGACGAGACAGTGTTCAGACAATATAATGATGATAGAATAGAGAGCATGTCGGCTCCAACCGACATAAATGACCCAAATGACAAAATAGTGAACACTATCAGACAGGCAAAAAACAAATTCTGTCCGAAAACTAAAAAAGAACAGAGAATAGGCCCAGAAACGAAGAAGAAAATGGGAGAACGAAGTAGTTTGGGTAGTGATGATGACACAGAACCACGCGAGATGAAGGGCATCAATAAAGAGATATCGACAGCTATTCGGAAGGACATAAGACAATACAAAAATAGATAAATACTCCGAACTATTGAGGAGAACAAAAGTATGAAGGTTATGGGAAGATAAACGTCGCACTGAAGATAAATTTCGAAGAAACAAAGTAAGCTATTAAGCGTAGACAACAATAGCTACATATATCTGGGGCATGAAGTGAGGATTGATAGAGACAACAAAACAGCAGAACTGCTCAGGGGAATAACATTGGGATGAGCAGCATGTGACAAACTTCATGATGTCTTCAAGAGCGATATTCCGAGCAATCTGAAAATAGAGGCATTTAACATGTGTGTTCTACCCGTTCTCACCTACGGTGCATCGGCACGAAAACTACAAAGAACGTAACGCAGGATGGAACGGTAGATGCTGGCAATAAGTCTAAGAGATAGATTTCGAAACGAGGAGATTCGTAGAAGAACGGGTGTGGATGATGTTCTGGAAATAATAACAAGAGCTAAGTGGAGATCGGCAGGACATTTGCAAGATCGAACGACGGCAGGTGGACGAGAAGAATTCTGGGACGGCGGCCAATAGCAGATAAGCGAGGCAGAGGCCAACTTCCATCCAGATGGACCGATGACCTGAAAAGAATCCATACCAATTGGATGGCAACCGCACAGGATATAACAGTTTAAAAATCTGTTACAACAATATATAATTTAATTTGGATACACTATGGCGGTATTATCCTTCTCCGACTAACAAGTTTTGTTAAATTACTACAATGAAAAGGTACGTCCGTAAATTATTCGTCGGTAGGTGCCACTATTAGTACCGAATTATTAATTAAATTTTGCATATGCGTGCGAAATTCACCTGTGTGGTCGTGAATTGCCGTTTTTTTGGTCGATTGTCGAAACTGATATCACGTTGTGTTTGGTTTGGTGTGCTACAATTTTCATAATCTGGTGATATTTTCTTCATCCTTTGCGGGATTATAAACTTGAAAATTGTATTTGTTATTGTGGGATTTTGTTGGATGTCTGTGGATGCTTCCAGGATTATATTATTCCCAAATAACTGTCTCAATGAGGTTCAATTAATGCCAAGCCAACGCCAGCGTTTTACAACGTTTTACCAATAAGGTATGTGTTTTGGTTTTTTTGTTGTCTTTCTTTTCGTATCGTAAACTCTGTCGGTTCTAGTGAATAAAGTTTCTGATTGAATTTTGTTCTTTGCAGGAGGGGTTATAATAAATCAAAAACATCTAGAAACTGCCTTTAATCTCTTAAGCTGACGAAATATTTTTAGTAAAGTACCATTTGGCACAGGTGAGCGAATATTCATATTGTTATGTACCATATTGGCTAAATGACTAAAAATTCAATATTTGAACAATAAATTTATATTATTTTTTTGTTCTCAAAATAACTTTCATATATATTTTCATTTTTACCATTAATCAAAGCATAATGTTGAATAGAGGTACTTTTTAGGGTACTTAATTATCTATCATCTTCCTACCTAACTAATTTTTGGATTTTAATTTCGAGCTCTATTACTACTAAAAAGACCCATGTTGGTTTACTGGATTACTAAGAGAAATGATTACGCTAATTTGACAGTAGTGGAATACAGGGTGATCTACCATCGCTGGATATACACGCAAGTTGCATAAACTTATATTTGATTGTGATTGCTTACTTGAATCCAACTGAATATTTTAGTGAATATTTAGTTGCCACTATTACCCTACTTTATTTGTATATTTTGCTGAGGTTGCGTATATTTGTTGTTTATATTGCGCTTAACTTTCTATTAAATGAAGAGATTTTGTTATTAGACGTTATATTCGAAAGAAAACCAAAGGACTTACATTTGGATTATTCTCTCATAATATATGTTTTAGAAGTAGTCTACCTACTCTTTTTTGCTCTAGTATTAGGACTAGGCGTTCTAGTTGTGGTACATATTTATACATTTTGTTAGCGGTGTACTATAGCGGCTTGGTTTCACTTTACCGAGTTATTTAATTATTGTTATAATCTACAAATACATAAAACCTGCGCTTGAGCTCACGCGAAGTGTTCTTTATGATCAGCTATATTCTTTTTATATTTGCTTTTCCTTGTATGCTACCAATATTTATTGCCAGCGCTTATAGTGATCCTGTTTTAGGCCATTTTTGTTTGAAGTCTTTATTGTAATATAGAATAACTTGCTTATCAGTAATTAAGGTGAGAGTACCCATTATTATTATTTTTTTTTTATTATTGTTATATAGTTGGATGTTCATTTCTGTGGTTTATAATATATATATATATATATATATATATTTGTAGTATTTCTTGAACCATTATATATTTCTTTTTTGGATTGTTCTTGGGTCTAGGTTTCCTATACCCAAGAACAATCCTAAAAAGATATATATATATATATATATATATATATATATATATATATATATATATGTACATATTTTTTTATTTAACTGAAACATAAATTGCTTGTCTTTTTTTTATGCCTGAATCTTTCAGGAAACCTGTTAAATACTATTCTGGGTTTATATTGGTCTCAGTGTTTAATTGACATTTTGGTGAGCATTGGGAATTTCTATCGTGATTACTTTGGCTACTCAAGGGCTCAACTTGTCTGGCGCCCAGATTTGAATTCTTGTAATTTTAGATTAGAGACCCCGCCCTTCTCCACTATTTTTAGCTAGCCGTGAGTACTAGTCTGCCGGGTGGCAGACAAAACAACATAACCGATATAATTTTACCCATAGAAAATTTGAAAGAAACTTAATAGTACCGTTTATTTTCATTATAAATTTTAATTATTGAGTACGGTTATAAGGACAGAGAAAGATGGAAATACCTTGGGGAGGCCTATGTTCTGCAATGGAAATTTCAGGGCTGAATGATGATGATGATTACTTGTTTCTGCTTTTTTGGTCTTTTGAAGTAAGTCCAATATCATAGGATTAGTTTGTTTCATTATCCTTTATCGTAAATGTAATGAAATTATTAGTGTTGGCATACACACATTTTGAAGGCACGTCAAAATAAATTCAAATTTTGATTGTTTTCTTTATGGTTTTGAGGTTATGATTAAGTAAACGGAGGGAGTAATCAGAACCGAGCTCTTTCTAAGGGTAGTGCAGTTAAGGGCAAGGGGGAAGCGATAGTTCAGCTCTGCTCAAAGTGAGCGCTTAAAAAGAATTCGCAAAAGCATTTAAGTGAAGAGGACAACTGATTTCCTCGAGCAAATTCCGTAAAAAGAACACGAATATAATATGATACTTAAACTTCACAAAAGTAAAACCTTAGCGATAAAATTAATTTCCACAGTCTCTTTAATCGGACTTTCCATGTGATCTATTTTGAGTGTAGGTTATTTTGCTAACTTTTATATGAACGGTCCCATAAAAATATGCGTATACTTCAATATTTAATAACTTTGTACCAGCGACTAGAATAAAACTGAGATATTTTTAATCTGTCATTCTGAAGTATTCTCAAAGTTTATGAGCCAGTCACTCTGTAAATAATTCGTATAGTTTCGATAATCGCCTGAAACTATTAAATTAGTTTAAAAGAAAGTAAATTATATTAAATTTCCCTTGAACTTTCACAAGTGCAACGACAAATATGTTGAAACACTGTGTAAGATAACCATCAACTAGTTATATTGCACGATTTGACCTGCGGTAACTCAAAGTCTTTTTATTCATTGAATGAGCTAATTCATTGCCAATTAAAATACACTGGAGGTAAAAGAAAGGTAATAAGTAGATCATGTTTATTTGCTTAAACAAAATCAAGTGCAATATATGAACTGCAAAAAACATGTGAAGGACAAAATAGTTAACGTCACCACTATTAATGTTTAAACTACAAAAAATTTATAAAACATGAAAATTAGCACCAACATTATTGAGTTTAATAAAACTTTGCATTTAATTATTGTTTAAAATTATAGGGTGATAGATTCTGCATATATTACTAAAAACAGAATAGTTATGCATGGGCAAAAGTGTAGGCCGTTTAAACATTTTCAGGTTATGAAGACTACAATGGAAAATGTATAATAAAGGACAAAGCCGCGGTTATTAATTCAGTTTTATGAATCCCGTTTACTTCCCTGCAGGATCTACGAGTCAGATTTATCTTGTATTTTATTCTGTACGAGTAGCCATAACGGTTGCCTAAAGAAAATGAACAATATATTTTCTTGTATTTCAACTGATCGTCTGCTATTTACTAAATCCTATATCGTTATATAGTTTACTATATTACACTGAAATATCACTCCACTATATTTCTTAACACCAAATTTATTCTTCTGCATTCTATCTGTATTCTAATATGACCATGAAGTGCAATGAGTTACTGTTGATTGAATATACTTTTTGACATTTTCAATTAATCATTGGCATCGCTTTTCTTGATATTGTTTATATCCCACTACTCTCAACTCACATAGTGGAATTCGAACAACGAGAGCCGTTAATGGCTTCCATCTGTTTCTCGCCACGTTTAATATAGTTGACCACCAATGCCTATGCATTTTAAGAATGTTTGGATGTCAACTCCACTGTCAGCGTCCTCTTTAAAAGATTTTAAACGATATTTTAACTATAGAAGAAAATCAGGAGAAAATAACATACTACCATAATTATAAGAAAGGACATCGTGGAATTAACGAAGTAAAAGCATCATTAAATAAATTTTACTATTGACTGAGAAGGAACGATGATATAGACAAATACATAAACAATTGTGAAACGTGTTGGCAAAACAAATATGACTGAAAACATCCTATTGTTGAGTTCAATTTAACACCAACATCCTCTAAGCCCTTCGATCACATACACATAGATGTATTTAGAATATCGAATACCCCCTTTTTAACTATTATTGACCCATTCTCTAGATATGGCCAAGCCTATCCTTTCGATACTATTAGTGGTATTTCAGTCTTAGATAGTTTATTAAATTTTATAATTCATCATGAATTACCCTTTAAAATTACCACCAATTGTAGCACAGAATTTGAAAACAAAGACAGAAGATTTTTTTAAATTGCACCGAATCGAACTCCAGTATACAACTGCTAAAAATAGTAATTCAAATTCTCCGGTTGAACGATTCCACTCTTCTTTAATAGAACATTTTAGATGCTTAAGAGAGGAAAATAAAGACTTAACTCCAACTCAAACAATAAAACATTCTGTATTAAGTTATCATTAAATAAATAATTAAAGGTCATACAAACAATCTAGATCCCTTTGATCTGAACGATCATTTGGTCCTATCTTATTATGTACCGAACCACTAAGAAACTAGTAAACAGCTATATAAATCGATAAAACTTCATCAATAAAGCTAATCAAAGTCGCAATGACCCACCTGATTTTTCTGCACAATAATCAGCATACGTACAAACTAAGACTCGCGATAAAAAACTAGCAAAATTCAAAAAGGTAGAAGTAGTAAATAATAACGGTGTCTTATTAGAAACTAATAAAGGTACCTATCATAAGAGTATTATTAAGAAACGTAGAATTAATTCAGAGAACGTTTTGCAGGATCAACAAGATGAAGTCACTGACACTCCTTATCTGCCTGATGCTTCAAGTGAATAGTTAGTATTATTGAAGAAAATAGCATAACTCCCTTAGAAATTATGATACTTCCAGTAGAAATAGGTAAAGCTATGATTATATATACAAAATATACATTTATCCATTATTTAGATATTAAAGAAGTAGTTAGACAGATAGACATGTTAAAAAGTCATTTTTCTATTATACAAAAAAACTATAGTAAAAAAAATAGCTCAAATCCCATTTCATACTATGGCTTAAGTGAAAATCTTATGGAGAAAACTGAGTTTCTAATTAATTCTTTAGACAGAAAATTTGAAAACTTGAATCCCCAGAGACTTAACGAATGGATTAGGTCAAGCAAATAAATGGTTATTTGGTAATATAGACTCAGATGACGGTGAACGTTATGACAATGCTATTAAACTTTTACCAAAAACATGTAACATAAAAATTGAATTTACAAACTTCTTTGTTGAAACAATTAATTAATCACTATAATCAATCACTAACACTTTGGCAAAATCAACAAAAACTTCATAACAATTTAGTAAAATTTCAAACATCTATTGTAAATCAAATTGATTCTTTCAGTAGATATATTACATTTCAAGGGAACAATAAGTCAAATTAATCTCGAATGCCAAAATCTAATATCATTTATAGATAATATCGAGAATGCTATCCTATTTTCAGAGTTAAATACTCTTTCATAGTACCATAATATCCAGTTCCGAAATTTTAGATTTAATTTCAATCAAATATACGAAAAGGATCAAATTCAATAATATCTCAACATACTATACGTTTCTTGGTACTCAAATGACCTTATCTGGCTCTAAAGTGATATTTGGAATTCATGTTCCTATCTTAAAACCAGTCCTTAGAATTTTATCATATATTTCCCGTAATTCAAAATATTATAGTGTTCATCCCCACTTACCCTTACTTGGCACTTAATAATGAAGAAGCCAATCATAGAAAGAACAATGTCCGAAAGAGACATCTACTTTTGAAAATTGGCAATATGATACCTACTTCCCAATCTTTCGGAATTTTTTCTTCGTTCCATATTCTTTGAAACAATTTAGTTAGCATTTGTACCCCTCTTTCTCCTAGACTTTGTAACATTTCTGCGGTAATACTGTCGTAACACGCTGCTTTACCTCTTTTTAACTTTTGTTTTGCTTGTTTAACTTCTTCTATTTGTATCAGTGGTTCATTTTCCTCATTTTCCAGTTCCTGATGTCTTTCGTCTTGTAGTTCCATCTGTTCTTCTTTCTCTACATTAAGTAATTCCTCAAAGTATTGTCTCCATCTCTCTATAATTTCCTTATCTTGTCGTATCATAACTCCATTTTTATTTTTTATCTGTTTTACATTGTTCGACTTTCCCTTTCTTAGTGTTTTTAGTACCTTGAAGAAGAGTTTCCGATTTCCTTTACTGTCTTCTTCCATCTTTTTGCCAAATTCTTCCCACGTCTCTTTTTTAGCTGTGATTACCATGTCTTCAACTCTTTTCCTTTGAATTTTCGTAGGTTTCAGTCGTTTTATTTCGTAGATATTCTTTCCATTTTTGCTTTTTTAGTTTGGTATGTTCTTGTATGTATATCTTTATTCCACCATCTCGTTTGATTTTTGTTGCTACCGGTTCTAGTAATGCCACACACTTCCGTTGCTGTCTCTAATATTATAGATTTGAATTTGTCCCACATTTCCTCTATTGATATACTTTGTATTTTATCTTGACATATTTCCATTTCTTTTTCAGTATATTCTGTAAATTTTTTAGATACCTCCATTTCTCTTAACTTATATGATTTTATTTGTTTTTTTAATTTTTGTCCATTTTTCCCATTGTTCGAACTTCCTTTCTGGTTCTCAGTTGCCATCTCCAATTTTGCTCTTAATAAGTAATGATCGCTGTATATTTCTGCTCTTTGCATGACCTTGATATCTTTCACATCTTTTCTGTTTCCTTTCTTTATGAGAACATAATCAATGATGGACTTTGAATAAAAATATAGAAAAGATGGACAAGAAATTAGAACAAGTAATTAATGAGTTAAAAGAAACAAAACTAGAAAACGAGAAGTTGAAAAACAAGGCGTCAAAATTGCGTCTCTGGAACGTGAAACTAAAAGAAAGAACCTAATAATAAAAGGCATAGAGGAGAGAGAGAATGAAAGAATTGAAGAAACAATAGAAAAAATAGGACAGGTAATAAATGCATTAGAAATAAAGCTTAATACAGAAGATGATATTGATGATGTCATAAGAATTGGAAAACCAATAAATGGAGTCAATAGACCGATATTATTAAGATTAGTGAGGAGCAACAAAAAAATGGAGATACTTAGACAAAGCAGAAAACTCAAAGGAACAAATATATGGATCGACGAAGACTATCCAAAGGAAATATTCGAATAAAGAAAATTGCTGTATCCACAATTAAAGATAGCTAGAGAAAACGGTCACAAAGCATATATTAAATACAATACAATACGAATGTGACAATGGAAACGGATATGACAATGGAAATGAATTAGAATGTATAAAGAAAACGAGAGGATGTGGAAGATAGCTACATGGAATGTAAGAGGACTATTAGGAAAGGAAGACGAATTAATACAAGAATTTTAAAAGGAAAATTTGGATATATTAGGAATAACAGAGACCAAAAAGAAAGGTCAAGGCCAAATTGAATTAGAAAAGGGACATTTATTAATATATAATGGGGTAGACGCAACAAGTAGAGCAAAAGAAGGAATCGGATGTATAGGTAATAAAGAAAGAACATAAGAAATATATAAAAATTTGGACAGGAATTACAGAAAGAATACTCAAAATGGAATTGAATTTAAGAGAAAGCACAACGATAATTATAGTGTACGGACCAAATGAAGATGCACGAGTAAGCGAAAAAGAGGAATTCTGGGAAACAGATGAAACAGTAGAGGATGCTAAAGACAGACTAATATTAATGTGAGATTTTAATGGAAGAGTTGGAAAGAAAGACGAACAAAGCAATAACGTAATTGGCATATATGGAGAGAACGAGAGAAATAACAATGGAGTAAGGTTAATAAATTTTTGTATATTAAACCAACTAATAGTAACTAATACGTTTTATCAACATAAAGAGTCACATAAATACACGAGAGAGGTTAGCAGCAGAAATGAACAATCAATTAATACACTTAAATATTCATTCAAGCAAGAAATTCAAAAAGGAAAATCGCTAAACTTAGCGAGACACTGAAAATGGAGAAATTCAGAGTTCTGAAAAATTATCAAGCTTCAAACCTCACAGAAATAAAACTCGATATGAAATTAACATAATTGCCAAACAGTTGAAACCCACTGAGGAGCAGACAACTAACTATGAAGAACCAGCCATATCGACAACTTCAGTATCAATACTTTTATTCATAACAATAGCAATTTACTACTTATTGAAAATAAAACGTAGTCAATCGAAACCCAACGAAGAAAAGGAGAAAAGTTTAGAAGAAATTCCAACGGATTCATCCCACAAAAATAATTCCATTATTTTTTCGTCCTAGGGAAGGGGAGTTACGAGCCAACAATATACAAACACCCAAGAAACACGACACCTCTTATTAAGCATTGTATTCTTATCCCTATACTACTTGTTAATTATTTTATCACAGTTGTTTCAGTTTCTGTCTAGCATTTGTTGTATAAACATACCATTGTAATTAAAATATATTTTTAAAAACACTCTTCAAATAACCTAACCTAACCTAACTCTTCAAATTAAATTGACTGTCTCGACCCTTACTTCGTGGAATATGCTCATATTAGTGTTTTTAAATGAAACTCAAGGTCTCTAGTTAATTCCACAATATAATACAAGTTATAGAAAATTCTAAAAAATTGACAATTGTTTCGATAAATCAATGATATTGATTTATCGAAACAATTGTCAATTTTTTAGAATTTTCAATAACTTGTATTATATTGTGGAATTAACTAGAGACCTTGAGTTTCATTTAAAAACACTCTTCAAATTGATTATTCTTTATCTTATGGGATCATTTTTCGTAAGTATAATTCATTTTTTCGTTTATGTAACTTCCCAGGTAATTTAAATGTATCACCCGTTTTAGCTGCACATTATCGATTAGCAGATTGGAGTTAATTATTTGTGTTCTTGAGATCACCATATAATCTGTTTTTTCAGTATTTTCAGCTTATCTTGTTAATAATTAAGCTTTCATAAATCATGAAAAAGTGGAATATATTGGCAGAGCAGATAATATAAAGATCAATGATTTACAAAAAAGACTGAAAACTCCTTCTCACCTATCAGCTAATTACGATTTGATAGTTAGCCCTTACAGGAAAAACATTACTTCTTCTAATATTATGACCACGATTAGACCTTGTTATTATCCGATTTTATCGAAATATGCCCAACTTATAATGATTACCAAATCCTTTATTAGAATTTCGTATTAATATTTACAAACCCTCTTTAATTATTCACACAATACATAGAAATTTACAAGCAAAACACGTTATTGTATCTTGTAATACAAAAACTTTTTGCTCTTTAATATTAAATAGTTAATCCATTTAACTAACAAAACAAGACACGCTAATCTCATGTTTAACGCCCTTCGTGCACGTGTAATGTTTAAAAAACCATCTCTAATCTCAAATCACCCCTGAGAAAAATATAGGACAAACGTTACCGCAAATGTTGAGTGCAGATAGTCCGAAAAGATGCTCTCAAGTGTATTAAACAGTGACAAGAGGTTGACAACCAGGAGTGGAATCGTTATGAAGGGCGTGAGTGTCGCGTGTTAGAGATTGACCTGTTGACAACAGACCATGATCTTTTGTAAGGACATCCAGTTATCTTCGATGACCAGAATGTCCTGGGAATTGTGTAAACGATCACCCATTCGTATTATATTAGTTAATACAGTGACGTACCATATTTTTTTCTAGAAAAAAAAGGCAAACGGTTTATTTAAAATATGAATTAGTTGTACTAGTCAAACCGTTCATCAATTACGTGTTTAATTTTTGGTTGAAATTAGATACATATCAGCGTATAGCTCAATTTTTGTTTCTCTGCTCTTTCAATAATTCTATTTTCTTCTATTGTGGTTGATTCATTGTTAAAAAATTCATACATTTCGTTGCTCCATTAAAATATCAATTTGCTGTTAGTATTAAATAGTTGAATATTTTGAAAATTTTGTACGTAATTGTTAAAGTGTTAGTATTGCTGTTGTGACAATAATTATATACATCAGTGAATTAAAAAGTGTATTTTGAACGAACTACTGTAAGTACCCATTATCAGTTAAACTTTTTTCTTTACATTCGTCAAATTTTGTGAAGGTCGGCGATGCCTAATAACTGCGGTCACTGTTCCAAGTCTGTCTCTGATCGAGAATTAGTACTTCAGTGTGACGGTTGCAAGCGATCACTACACGTGGAATGTATAGGGATATCTGCGTCTGATCGCGTAACGCGTCAGAAAGTTCGAGGAGTATTCTGTGTAACTCTTGCGTGGCCAACTTGGGAAATTTTCTCGATTTAAAGAAACTCTTTACTGATTTTAAGACTGATCTGCAGACAAAGATAGATAATCATATTGCTACTCTTACAGCCGAGTTAAATACGTTAAAAAATAAAATCACCGACAAAATCGCGAACGAGGCTGTCGAACGTATGGTCCGTGACAAAAATATTTTGATTAAGGGTGTACCAGAAACTGACGGGGATTCCATCGTTAAAAAAGAATGTGACAGAGCTGCAATTAAGGAAGTGCTCGACGCTGTCGGCTGTCCCACCTCTTCGGTCACATTTTATCGAACAGGCAAACCAAATCAGCGATTTCCCAGTGTGCTAAAAGTAGTCATGCCAACCGAATCAGATGCCAAATACATTCTAAAAAATAAGAAAAAGGTTTTAGAGACTCGCTCAACCAGCAAATTTTCCATTATGGATGACATAACTCTAACACAACAATGGTTTCTTACAGAATTGCGCAAATAACTGGAGAATCGCACCAATAATGGAGAGAAGAACCTTACCATAAAATTTGTATGAGGATCACCAAAAATAGTTACATGTCTCAAAATTTTGAAAACTGGTTGTTACTTTATACTAATCTTGACTCCATATGTGCCAAATTGAATGAATTTGTATGTTCGGTTGATTTAATTAAACCCTCCATAATACTTATCAGCGAAACTTGGCTTAAGCCTTCAATTTCGGGCTCAGTGGTTCGAATTGATGGCTTTACTATTTTTCGAACCGATAGACCCAACCGTCCTGGAGGGGGTGTTTGCATATACCTCTCCGATTATATAACTAGTAATTTTTCTGTATCTGAAATAGATATAGCTGTCCCAAACATTGATGCTATATGCATTAAAAAATCCAAAAGTGTCATGTCCATACACTTAGCCTGCATATATCGTCCAAGCGACTCACAATTGGCAGATAATGTCACTCTCCTTGATAAACTGGATGAGTTATCCATGCTTGACAATCTAGTTATCATTGGGGATTTCAATTTTCCGGATATATCCTGGCCGATAATAAATATTCCCGAGGGCAATAATGCAAAAAATTTGTTTATGCGCTTTATCCAAAACTCGAATTGAACCCCAGTTGTCCACGAACCTACTCGTTTCCGACACAATAATAATTCTTCTACCCTCTATCTTATTTTAACCAATGACGAATGTTTGCTATCATGCCTGGAGATCAGTTCACAAATAGGTAAGTCCGATCATGCAGCAATAACTGTCAATATTCAACTTAACTTACCCGCTGCTGACGATCATAAGAATTACATGACTATCGAAATAACAAATTTTATAAATGTTAATCGTACTCTCTTGTCCATCAATTGGGATAACATATTGCCTGATAATAATAACTGTATACATTTATGGAAATGTTTCTATGACACGGTAACAAAATGTTTGAATGAGAATACGAGAGAAAGAAGAATTTTCCGTAACAAATTAAAGCCATGGATCAATAGTGAATGAAATACATGATTTGATAAATCATAAACGAAATTTGTGGAGAAGATTTGAACGCACCAACAATAATGAAGATTTCTTAACTCACAGAAGATTCTCTAATACAATAATAAGTCGGTTGGCTAACGCCAGAAGAGGTTTCGAGGAAAGTATTGTTAATAGTGGCAACCCTAAGAAGTTTTTTAAGCACATGCGTTCCTGTCTTTCGTCTAAAGTTGGTGTCCCTTTACTTAGGAAAAGTGATGGAGTATTATGTTCGTCTAATTATGAAACTTCCGAAACGTTGTCCATTAGTTTTTCTGCGGCTTTTACTTCTGAACCAATTGATGACACTTTCCCTCCAATATTTGGTGCTCGTGTCTTAGAATCCCTTAGTAATATTGAATTTTCACCCCACCAAATTAAAGAAAAAATATTAAATATCAAGACGAACACTTTTCCTGGTCTTGATGGTTTGCAAGCAATGTTTCTTAAAAAATGTGCAGAATCAATTTCCTATCCACTTTCAATCATCATGAATGCCTCTTTCACGCAATGTTCTATTCCACCAATCTGGAAATCGGCGTCAGTTACTCCTATATTTAAGAAAGGCAATAAACTGGATCCAAGCAATTACCGACCAGTAAGCCTGGTACCTATTGTTTATAAAATTATGGAATCTATTATTAGTGAGGCCATGTCTAAGTTCCTTCTTCAACAAAATGTGATACCTCTTCACCAACATGGTTTTGTTCGAGGTCGCTCTACCATCTCCAATCTTCTTCACTGTGTTAATGACTGGACAAAAGCTTCAGACAACAGAGATCCGATTGACGTCATTTATTTGCACTTCTCCAAGGCATTCGACAAAATCCCAAAAAGAAGACTTTTATATAAATTAGATCACTTTTGCATACGGGGTAGCCTGAATTTATGGATCTCCAGTTTCTTATCGGACAGGATTTTTAAAGTCAGAGTCGGCCGAGAGCTCTCCAATGACAGGCCAGTTTCTAGTGGTGTTCCACAGGGTTCCGTCCTTGGCCCATTGCTGTTTGTTGTTTACGCAAGCGATCTTCAAATATTGGTCTCAAACTCAGTTTCTTTTTATGCCGATGACACAAAAATATTTGCTAACTCTTTAAGAGACCATTTCACCGTCCAAAATGACCTACACACTATACAGCGGTGGTGTTTGGACTGGTTGCTTCCCCTGAATATCAATAAATGTAATGTACTCCACATTGGCAAGACCAATCCCAATTTATCATACAACTTAAATGGGCAGTTACTAAATACGGTTACCAACCATGATGACCTAGGCATCTTAGTGAACTCAAATTTATCGTGGAGTGAACATGTTGTGTCCATATGCAACCGCGCGAACTCGTTCTCTAGAGTGTCACTTGAAACTTACTGTAAACTGTACAAATGTTACGTGCGTCCTATTTTAGAATATGCGGGTCCTGTGTGGTATCCTGATCTAATTCGCGACCAAGTTTTATTAGAAAACGTGCAAAGGAGGGCTACTAGACTTGCATTCGGTCGCGTAAGGCCTTCCTATGAGGAAAGACTGACTGAGGCGAATCTCATCTCGTTTCAAGACCGTCGACTCCGGGGAGACTTGATATTATGTTATAAAATCATAAGGCACAACTTTGGTGATCTTTAATCTATGTTTCTATTCAACACTGATCTTAGACTGAGAGGTCACCCATTTAAACTTAAGAAGGAGTCCTTTAGATCCCGAGTAAGACAGCACTTTTTACCAAAGACAGTGTTTGATGTCTGGAACAATCTTCCTGATGATGTTGTTGATGCATCATCAGTTAACACATTTAAGAACAGGATTGATAGACTTCTATTTAATAGTTAATAGTGCGCATTGTTGCATTTATTATTCATCTGAATTTGTTTTATTTATATCTTTTTTTACTGTATAGTTGTTGCGTTTATTCTTGAAAACTACGATTTTGTTATTTATTGTTAATTTGTCATTGATTATGTTTATAGGCGTTTAAGCACTTATTTATGTTCTCAGATCATGGGCTTCATAGGTTCTTACCTCAGCCCTTATTTCTATTGTGATAATAATGATAATAATAATAATAATAATAATAATATTTATAATAATAATAATAATTATCTACATTTGATCAGAAACGACTCAGATCTTACCATTTTTTTTAAAATAATTCAAAACTTTTTGAAAACTAATGCTTCATGTGTCACCAAATTTGATAACTGATATTAACCTTCTTACAATTTAGTTTCCAATAATATGCATACGCTCATTTACCATATGTCTATTAGCTCAACTATTATTTAGTATTTCCTGACTGTATAATTTTAGTATGACAAATACATATTTATGTCATCGCTCCCAACTTTCTTAGTGATTTCTAGTGGTTTGATTCAGGTTTCTAAAAATGGTCCTCCTAGTTTAAAATTAGGGTATAGTTCCCAATGCTCAACAAGTTCTACCAATAAATGCAGCATCACAATCACCAGAATTCAATTTGTACACTCCACTTTTTGCTAGTTTATCAATTTTAACCTTAGAGTTAACCTATTCATTATTCAATTTATTGTAAGTTGTAAAATATTTTGGAAATATTGTTGATCAATGATTAACATTTAATTTAAAAAAGGAACAACAAAAAGTTGTTCATTAGATGAAATTGTGGAATAGGCCAGCTCTTTTAGATTTTTCAATTTGATTTTATTGATTAATTGATTTATCAAAGTGTGGGTATATCCGTTGTTGACAGCTATTTGTTTAATGACGTTTAGTTTATCTTTGTAATTAAAACCAGAAAATGGGGTGTTTAAAAGTCGATGAACGTAACAATAGAAGGCTGATAATTTATGTTGAAATGTATGGTCACATCTATGGCATGGTTAAAGTTAGTTAAAGAAAGTTATAAGTTTGTTTGAAAAAGTAGTAAGCTCAGTTACAGGAGTATTAACAGAACTCACCACTGATCTAATAGGTATTCCATTCTTGTGCAACTTCGGGAACCCGTACAGACGAGGCATGTTAGTATTACTTGGTTTTTAGGGTACCCGTAGCGTAAGATTCTAGAAAGGACTTGTTATTTTTGATAGATTTAAAATCTTCAAAATTCAAAAAATTGAATAATAATTTAAAATCTTCAAAATCAAAAATTAAAAATAACAAACTTATTATTACCAAAGTATATAAAGGACAGTGCATGGTCATTTTAAAGAAATAGATTACATTCAGAAAGCTGAAAGTTGTCTCAATGATAACGACTTTAATATTTTGAATTACAGCCTTTTCTATAGATTAATCAACGAAAACAACTAGCAAACTGTAAACTTCATATTATATCTGTCTTTACCCCAGACATAAGCAAACCGGAAAATGAAACGGAAGATTTCTATAACACGCTACAAGATGTGCTGAACAAGCTACAAGCTACAAGCTCATGATCCTTGGAGACCTTGATGCAAGAATTGGAAATAATATCATAGACAATATCTAACTACGATTCAACGAAGAAACAATAAATAGGAATGGAGAGCACATTATTGACTTCTGCGCTCAAAATATTTTAAGAATAAACAACACATTTGCTCCCATAAACCCTTACACAAGTACACTTGGCAAAATACACAGGGACAACAACCAACAATCGATTACATAATAACTAATAGATCTTACCTAAGCAAATACTTGATGTAAGAGCTTTATCATCGCCCAATGTAGGGTCCGATCACAAATTGGTACTGGGGAAGTTCTCAATTAAAATTCCATTAAACAAGAAAAAACCACCCAAATACGTGGAAAAGATAAACATAGAGTTACTAGAGGACCAGACCACAAAAGGGCTATATCAGAAAAGATTAAAAGAAAGATTTGAGACACACCCAGTAACAGACGAGGAAAATTTAAATGAGATTTGGGCAAAAATGGAATCTAACATATTGCAAGCTGCAAAAGAAAGTATAGGAGTCAGAAAAATTAACGTAAACTCAACAAAAATATCGAAACCGTGGTTCACTGAAGAAATCAGAGATCTAGCATATGGAAAAAGAAAAGCATATCTGCAATATTTGCTGTGACAAGACAGCAAACAACTATCAACAATACAATAACATAAGAAACAATGTAAACACTAAAATAAGAATCCTGAAAAGAGACTATTGGACACGGTTTACCAAAGAAATGGAGCACAATCTATACGGATCGCAACGTAAAGTGTGGAAAGGCATTAAAGGTAGAAAAAAACCAATCAATGAATATAAAAATCATAATAAGTTAGAAGGAGGAAAATGGACAGCCTATATTAGAGAACTTTATAATCCAGAGACGAATATACCTAGAAATGAATATACAGAGGAAGATGAAGACGAAGATGACGATTATGAACAAAACATAGAAATAACAAGGAAAGAACTTAAAAATAACATAGAAAAATTAAAAAATAGAAAAGCCCCAGGACCCGATGGTATACCGAACGAACTATTAAAATACGGAGGAGAAACGATAATGGAAAACATAAGTACACTTTTTCAGAAAATCTTAGACAGCAAGAAGGTACCAGAGCAATTGAAAAATAGCATAACAATACCAATATATAAAAAAGGAAACAAGAATAACCCTAGCAATTATAGAACCATTACATTGCTAAACACAACACTCTAGCTATCAACGAAAATCGCCAATAAGATCAATAAAGAATGTACGATATCAGAAGAGCAACAGGGCTCCGACAAAACAGATCAACAATAGATGCCACTTTCATAGTCAGATAAATAGTTGAGAAAGAAATTGAATATAATAATCCTGTATATATGTGCTTTATAAACCTAACCAAGACCTTTGACCGTGTCAAATTAGAAGATGTGCTAAAATTACTAAAAGCAGGAAACCAATCCAACAAGTTAATTAAAGAGGTGAACACAAACAACAAAACTAAAATTAAGGTCAAGAATGAATTAACATTGGAAGTAAATATTACATCAGGAATTCGACAAAGAGGTAGTTTATGTCCATTACTATTTAATCTAGTAATGGATAAAATAATAGAAGAAGTAAAAAACGTGGAACACGGATACGGGCTTGGAGGAAATCAAATAAAAATGTTGTGCTATGCAGACGATGCAATTCTGATATCAGACAATCAGAACAACCTACAACGTATGGTAAATGCCTTCAAAACATCGGCGGAAAAATATAACATGCAAATATCAACCACTAAGACCAAAACTATGGTAACGGCAAATTGAAATAAATTTACAAAAAGTGATCAAAGTTGATAAAAATTAGTCAAACTTGAAGTAAAGAATGAACAATAGTTGATATAAAATTTACAAAAATTTAAACTACAAATACAACCCAAGTGAATATTAAACGGCGATATAAAAACAGAAAAGCAATTTAAACCATTCAATAGATGATAACTGTTACTTCCCTTAAATTTTTTGCTTTTTGATGTTCACAGCTTTTTTGGGAACCAACCAATCCAGTACAGTACAGTTCGTCTGGTAGTCAAGTTTATCATCTACCATATAGTTTCCACGTTTGTTCGATGAAAGAGACCCTTTTTAGCTTCGGTGCGATATTAAATACATTTAATATCCAAAACAGATGCATCAAAATTGGAATTACGTCTCCTATTTTCTGAATATTTGAAAATAATATTGCTTCTGGCGAGAAAAAGCGTAGACAAAATGACAGTGAATTCTCAATTCATAAAATCCAAAATCAACTCCGCTTTGCAAAAATGCCTCGAAGGAGGATATATGATGTGTCTACCTTACCGTCGCTAAGTGTTTTAACAGAAACGCAGTTAATCGCGTTTCGCAACCTGACTGTTTAGTCATGAGATGTAATATTTCCTCCCTAATGACTGACATCTTTATGGATCATATTGAGAAAAATTTAATATTACCTAACAACCCTGAAATCCTTTTATATTATAGATATGTTGGCGATATATTCTGTTTAATAAATGGTGACATGAATACTGCCAATATAATACTTAATAAAATTAATAACATTCACCCTAACATCAACTTTACTCTTGATGTGGAAGCCGGAGGAACTTTGAATTTTCTTGACCTTACTGTCCTTAGAGGTAATTTCGAATTTGAATTTAATATTTACCATAAGCCAAATAAAACTAACCATCCAATATCTGTGACTCACAACCACCCATTTCAACATAAATTCTCGGCTTTCTATTGTTACATTCATTGATTTTTAAACACCCCCCACTTTCTGATTTTAATTACAAAAATGAGCTAAACATCATTAAACAAATAACTGTCAACAACGGAAATACGTATACTTTGATATATCAATTATTAAACAATAAAATCAAATTGAAAAATCTAAAAGAGCCACAATGCCATCTAATCAACAGTTTTTTGTTGTTCCTTTTTAAATCAACAATATTTCCTAAATATTTTACATTTCAGATAATTTTAGAATTTTCTTCATATGATAACAATACTAATTGCCTTAACACCTAGGGGGATTTAGACAGAGACTTCATCCGTTTACACAGACTCTTGTCATAACCCGTTATGACAATAGTAGTGTCTTGATCATTTTTTAGACTATTCTTTTAAAACCACATAATGTTGATGCTTGCAGTTCGCTCTCTATTTATTTTTGTCTTTTCTATGTGTTGACATATTTCTTACCACTTCATCTGTCAGAATGTGGTTGATAGTGCTATGCACATATACGTTAAGTTTTAATGAATTTTTATACAAGATGTATGTAATAGCCAACTTTTAATATTTTTATGTTTTGATATTTTTACTTCCTCAACCATTGATATAATCTATAATGCATTTGATTTTTTGTGCCCTTGGACAAGTATGTATTTTCTTTGCTATTTTGCCATTTTAAAATTTGATTCTTCATACTTTTATAGAGATGCACTGATGATGACTTATAGTCAAAAGCGCTCTACTATTATTATTAAGCTGAGCACATTCTATACATGCTTTTCGGATTCTAATTATGAAAGAGATCGGAATAACTACGACTAATTGGAGAGGCAAATTGCATACCAAAAAATGTGGGAAAAAGCAAGAAACAACAGCCTGTAAACGAAGAATGAGAAAAAGTGGGGAACTCTGTCTACCCACTCCAGAAACAACTGTCTGGTTAACTCAGAAAAGCTACTCATGTGTGATTCTAAATTGGTCTGGTATATCTGTACTTCAAACGCTTGTATTGGTTAAGTTTGCTTTCAGTATTCACGATCTCTATTACCTATATATTTATTTACTTCATCGTCACAAAAACTACAAATCTATGATAGCAACTAAATTAAAAATGGTAAGAAAATTTTTATCTACCTGAAACGATCATTGCCATTTTTTAAATTCTCTAGATATTTTTCTATCTGAATATTTCAAATACTAATTCCAAAATTCATCGAAATTGATTAAAACTAAATGCTAAAAGAATACATTGAGGCATTCAAATGCAAGTGATTCTGAAAAATATTTTTGATGATGTACAATCGGCTTTTTTCCAATTTTCTTGAAATGAATATAAATCCTAAATCACATTCAATTATATTCTCTCCACAGTAAAGATAGTATAGAATATATTTTGCTTTCATCTATTGTGCAACCTATTATATTTTTCTCAAAATCTTTTGTTGAACCAACTCCGAAATGAAATAGTTGTAGAGATATGAATCTAAGGCGGACGTAAAAAACCTGATACCTAATAATCAACTTTAAGTATTTTAATTTTAGTGGTGTAGATTAAATCGAAATCTAATTGGTTGGCTCTTAGTGAACGTTGAAGATCGTTTTAATTGTAGTTGTAGACTTAGGACGTTTAATGTTTTCATGATATAACAGTCGCTCTTTTAATATATACAGTTGGAATAAGAAATTGGAAATATTTTGGAGATGTGTTCTTGAGGTTAATGCGTGGAGTCTACTTGGTTGTTGATACTCGTATAGTCCAAAATACATTTTTAAAATCGTCGACTGCTTTTCCTGGGGTAATGAAACAAGTTGACGCGACATTTGATTGCTTTTAAATTCACCTTGAAATATTTGTTCAAACTTATATTGGCTGGTCTTTTGGAGTGATTTTTTTGAAACACGCCCATTAACTATCATCAAACAATAGTTATTTATGCAACAAGTGAGTAAAGTAATAATTTTTTTCACGAGTAGGATGGTTTGACCGCACAAGCCGAAGGCGAATGCGGCAATTCCTACGAGTGAAAAAAAGTTAAATTACTCACGAGTTTCATACAAAAAAATTTCTACTTCCGTAGATTTAAAAAAATTCGACAAAACTTCTATCAATTTTTATTTTGTAATAGTAATATTAAAAGTACAACTGTGAGCATTATTAATTTCAAGTGAATAAGAAGTTATATTACTATTGGTAGTGGAAAGGAGGGCACATTCAACCTTGGCGCACTTTCAACCAGTGTCGATTTTTACGGAATTAATTTGAATTTACCGCCGAAAAAATTCATACGTACCCGTTAGTAGACACTCAGCCACTACCAGTAAGGTTTGTTGATGGTGTGTGCTAGTTGTGCGGAAAATAAAATAAATCGTGATTTTACCTAATTCAAGGTAAGTTTTGTCGTGTCAGAAAATTATTCTCTGTCCGTGCTTATAAATACTATCGAATTTTTCCACTAATATCGTTTTATAGCACATATATTTAGAGTTAAATTTTGGCATAGCCCTAACCTAAAAATGCAACTTTAAGAATTAGAGAGTGTTTGTTGTTCAAAGTCACTGTGGGGCAGATTCCACCACCTAAGTATGGGGCACTTTCAACCAGTTGAAAGTGCCCCACTAATTATCTTCAATTTGATTTGGATATGAAATTATTAGAGATTTCATTAACAATACACTATCCATTAAGAAAAGTTGTATAAACCCGGCAATAATTTGATTATTGTTTGAAAATAGGTAAATTTCTTTTCAGATGGTCCGAACATATAAAAAAAAACGGCGAGAGTTATGTCTACAGCGTTATCAAGTGGGCACCTGTGAAACTGCATAATAGACACATTCATACGATATTATATATTCTGTCTGAACACCATTTCAATTCATTCTTTGTTTGTATAACTCTCAGTACAGTCTATATACATTTTTGTATTTCTGCTCTTTGTTAGAATATATTTTTATTATACTTAATTTTTCTTTTTAAAAAGACATTTTTCGTGAAGAAAAACAAAACTGGCGCAGTCAGTAGGATCACGCGAGTTGTGTTGTGTAGATATTATTGGCCAAAAATGATAGAAGAAATAGAACATTTCATAAATAATTGTGAAACTCGTCTGAAAAATAAGTATGACAGAAATCCCCCAGTTATAAAATTCAATTTAACACCCGCAGCCTCGAGACCTTTCGAACATATCCATTTAGACGTTTTCTATATATCAAATGAATCGTATTTAACAATCATACATTCATTTTCAAGATATGGTCAAGCTTATCCGTTAGACAGTATAACAGGGGTATCTGTAGTTGAGAAATTACTCGAATTTATTTCCCATCACTGTCTACCTAACAAAATTACATCTGACTAAGGTACAGAATTTAAAAATTTCGATGTTCAAGATTTTTGCTAATTACACCACATCCATCTACATTTTACAACATCCAAAAATAGTAATTCTAACACTAATCGAGCATTATTGATGCTTGCAAGAAGAAAATAAAAATTTGAAACCTGATCAACTAATAAAAAATTCAATTTTCTGTTATAATAATAGTATTCATTCAGTTACGAAATATACGCCTTTCGAAATTATTAAAGGTCACATAAACAATCCCGATCCTTTTGATTTAGACGATCATTTAATTATATCAACCTACGTATAAGATCATAAAGAAAATAGTAAAATATTGTATGAAAAGATTAAGCAAAATAATGAATCCACAAAAGAAAAGATTATTCAAAAACGAAATGAAAAACGCGAAAATCCCCCAGATTTTGCAAACCAAGAAACATGCTACATAAAAACTAAACAGAGAAATAAAAAACTACCCGAATTTAAAAAGACGAAAGTACTAAGCCAAAAAGGTATCCTTATTAAAACTAATAAAGGCACATACCATAAAAATTTGACTATAAAACCGAGGTTAGGAACAAACAAATTGTTACAGGAATCTAACGATGATGAACCTCTTGACATTGATGACAACATACATCATGATTCTGCAGATACAATGCATTGAAAAGGATGTATCTACCACTAAAACCGAGAGCCTAATCCTTCCAATCCAATTAGGAAATTCTCGTATTATATACAATAAACATACATTTATACACTATGTATATATAGACATTATTTTTAAGCAAGTAAATAACCTAATAAAACATTATTATATCATTAAAGATAGTATTAAAATAATTAATAGTAGTAACCCCATATCGTATCATAATGTAGCACAAAGTATTTTGACAAGGACAGAATCTTTAATTAATCCCCATATCAGAAGTAAAAGAGGACTTGTAAATGCCGTAGGAAAAATTGACAAAAGGCTTTTTGGTACATTAGTTGCAGATGATGAAGAAAAATATAACAAAGCAATTAATTTACTGCAAAAAAACCAGAAAAATATTATTACAGAAGTCAATTTACAAACCTCTTTATACAAAAAACTTATTGAACACTATAATAAATCTCCAAATATTTTAAACAATAATCAAGAGATACTTAAAAATAATTTGGAAAAAATTCAAGCTCCATTTCACCATAAAATAGAAACTCTTGAAAGTTATCTAAGTTTTCAGGGAATTATAACACAAATTAATTTAGATTGCCAATCAACGATTACCTTAATAGATAATTTAGAAAATGCAATAGTATTTTCCAAATTAAACTCTCTTCATAATTCAATAATTTCTAGTACTGATATTTTCGAAATGATTAAGTATTTACATAATATATATAACTCTAACCAAATTCCTAAATTTGAGAATTTATTAACTTATTATCACTTTTTGGGCACTCAAGTGTCAATATCAAATTCTAAATCAATTTTTGCAATTCATATACCTATCCTTAAAGAAAAAACCTACGAATTTTACCATATTTTCCCAGTTATCCAAAATCATAAAACTTTTACCCCTCTATTTCCCTATTTGGCACACAAGAATGAAGATAACCAATTCGAGAGAGAAGAAGACACGTATTATTGCCGACAAAATCCTGTATCCCAATATAATTGTACAACGCAACTACTCCAGGGAGAAGACCTCTCACATTGCCACATCATTGAAGTAAATTTACAAGAAACAGTCGTCGAACCAGTCACCGAAAACGAAATCTTAATTATACCCGAAAAACCTCAACAAATATTTTCAAAATGTAGAAGTAACAGATATATTCTTGTGACGTCTCCAATTTTAATCAAAATACCAGACTCTTGCGAAGTATGGACTAATAACCAGAAATACATTAATAAAATTCCAATTAGTAATGGCAAGCCGTTTATACTACCAAAAATTGAGATGGAAACGTTAAGTGGTTCCAGAAATTACCAAATTCCGAACATAACGAAGAACTTAAATAAATTAGCAGAATTTTGAAATAATTAGAACAAATTTCAGAAGTGGAAGACAATCCGTATAATTACACGAGCATGTTAGGAACAGTTATTGGAATTGCAATTGCCTGCGCCTTAGTCTACATTTTCATTAAATATAGAACCCAAATTTTGAAGATTTTCAAGAAAAAACCAAAGGAAAACCCAACAGAAGAAAAGAAAAATTCGAAAAGTCACTCCGTGTTTTTCGAAACTTAAGGAGGGAGGAGTTATGTCTACAGCGTTATCAAGTGGGCACCTGTGAAACTGCATAATAGACACATTCATACGATATTATATATTCTGTCTGAACACCATTTCAATTCATTCTTTCTTTGTATAACTCTCAGTACAGTCTATATACATTTTTGTATTTCTGCTCTTTGTTAGAATATATTTTTATTATAGTTTGTTTTAGTTCTTTTTAAAAAGACATTTTTCGTAAAGAAAAACAAAACTCGAGAACGGAAATCAACGAAAAAGACATGACTAATGCAATTAAAATCGTATTAAGTAAAAGAATGTCAGAAAGAGAAGCTGCTACAACATTTAATATCAAACGAGACACCCTACATTCCAGAATTAAAAAAATTAAAACAAAATATCCTACAGAAGAGTTACTAGCCAGTAAATTCAACGAAGACTCTGGGAATGGAAGCGACAGCTCCAATGAGAACAAAAATCTTTATTCCAGCAAATATACGGTTTCTCAAGTTTTTTCAAAGAGTCAGGAAGATGAGCTCGTAAAATATATTTAGCTTCGTTCTAACATGAATTACGGTCTAACATATAAGCAGATAAGAACTTTAGCTTATGACTATTCGAGCGTTTTTCCCGGATGCAAGATTCCTGACAAGTGAAAGGCTACGAAGATAGCTGGCATCGATTGGCTTAGGGGCTTTATGAAGAGAAATAAACAACAAATATCTCTAAGAAAACCAGAAAACACTAGTTTAGCCCGATCAACTGGGTTTAATTAAAAAAATGTGTCAGAATTCTTCGAAAATTATACTTTTGCATTGCAAAAGTATAAGTTTAAGCCTGAACAGATATACAATTTGGATGAGACGGGAATCACCACAGTTCTAAAACCAGTAAAAATTGTGTCCACTAAAGGCAAGAAACAAGTATGCCAAATATCATCTGCAGAACGAGGCGAATTGTCCACATTTGTGGGAATAATAAGTGCTGTGGGTAGCGCACTCCCTCCACTTTATGTTTTCTACAGAACACGTAATCCTGACGAATATTTGATTGACGCACCCATTTCTAGCTTAGCAGTAGGAAACCATTCTGGCTGGATGACAGGAGATCTATTTCTACGTATACTGGAGCATATTAAGCAGCAAACAAACTGCTCAATTGAAAATAAAATACTGTTGTTGGCTGGATAACCATGAATCCCATATTACCGTGGAAGGGATAAATTATTGCCGTAATAATGGGATCGTCATTCTTTCATTTCCACCACATACATCACACAAGCTCCAAACTCTAGATGTCGTTGTTTACGGCCCATTCAGAAACTATTGCGCAACTGCCTTCAATGACTGGATGACTTCAAATCGTGGAAAAACGATAACAATTAGGCAGATTGCCCATCTAACGAAAATTGCTTACCAAAATGCTTTCACACTGAATAATATTACAACATCATTCCAGAAACCAGGGATTTGGCCTTTGAATAGACTGGCGTTTCAAGAAGAGGAATTTTTGCCCAGTTTGGCAAATTATGAGGAAGAACATGACCAACAACCTCACCAACAACAGACTGATGCTGATTCTTCGTTGTTCATGGCTGAGAATGGTTCGTCATCTTTAACAAGAGATCCAAAGCCTGAATGTAGCTATGTTCGATGATTTTTTATTCTATTATTAAATACATTTTCTCAAATTGCAGATAATCGATCAACGCCGCATAAAGACACTCCCAAAAATTCATCCTTAGAAGGTTCTTCTACACCTCCACCCTTAAGAAATATTTCAAGAATCACGTTTGTTAATGAGGATCTTGACAAAATAGGAAAGGTAATATAGCATAGCACTCTACTCTTTTGATTTCATTTGAAGCTTTTTTACAGACTTACTTTCAACATCTGCTGTCCACAAAATTACTCCAGAGACTGTCAGGCCGATTCCTAGACCCACTATAAAAAAACTAAGAACATGAGAGAAAAGAAAGGGAAGTCTAGAATTTTCACAGAGACACCTGAAAAGAATCGCTTGGAAGAAATCGAACGTGAGGGAGAAAGGCGTAAACGGAGTAAAGAAGAGAGGAATAGAAAAAGAGTTCTCAAACAAGTATTTCCAGAACAGAAAGAAGATTATGTTGCAACAAGGAAGAAAAGAAAGATAAGCACAAGTAGTTCAGATACTGACGAGTCGATTGAACTTGCATCGGACGATATGTCGGCTGATTTTAGTGACATGGAGAGTGCCAACCTCCTTACAGATGATAATATAATTCAACAAGATGATTTTGTTTTGGTGAAATTTCCTTTAAGGACTAGCATATATCATTACATTGGAAGAGTCGTAGAAGTTATAAACTTGAATGAATTTGTAATAAAAATTTTGCGTCTTAAGACGCCAGGCTTCAAATTCTACTACCCCTTGGTCGAAGATACATCTACAGTTGACCGTTACGACTTAGTTCTAAAATGACCACAGCCCAACTCATCTAAGACTGCTCGGACTTCTTCCTTACTAACTTCCAATATTAACTTATCCATGTATAATATCAAATAAGTTGTATGTTTTGATTATACTTATGTTTCAATATTTTTCTCACTAGGTATCGTTACCAAAATAAAGAGTTGCACTGATCTGTTGTATAATTTCATTGCTGGTTGAAACTGCCCCAGGACGTGGTTGATTGTGTCCCACCGGAGGGGCACTATCAACCAAATGCAAGCTTTTTTTAAATTTGATAATTTTTTTGAAAAAAAAGATTTACCGATAATATTTCCTAGACAAAATGTAAGTAAAAGTATCAAATATTGCTATGCCGGGAAGAAACTACAATTATTTGACAACATTTTGTCAATATCTGCGATCTTTGGTGATTTGGTTTAATGTGCCCCCTTTCCCCTACTTGAATTGGCAACATTTAACGAGTTCAAAGAAATAACATCGCCTATAGTTGTATTAGTACTTATTGGATTTTTGGTACGATCGTGAACATTTACAATGGTGCTTGAAGTCGAACTAGTTGTTCCCGTTAGAATTTTCACTGCGGAATCCATTTTATTTTTTATTGAGGCGTCTACGTAACCCTCCGTAACTGTGTTGGATTTCAACCCACCGTGCTTCTTTAGTTGAATTATATCACCACCGGAATCTACTAATAAAGACCCCGAAGAGCGTCGAAATGTATGCCCAGTGTAGTTTTTTGGATTAGGTAAATTCAAATATATGTTGCGATAAGCGAGGGAACTTTTGAAAAGGTATTGATACCTACAACTTGGGTTTTGCATTTTCCATTTCTATACTGCAAAAAGAAATGATCTGTTTTGACATTTGTGGGTAGTTGGTTTTTATATTTTTTATAAATGTATATCAAGTTTAATCTATTGTCGGATATTTCACCAATAACAGTAAATCGACGTTGAACATGAGTTTTTGTATCAGGTACTGTGATAATTAAAACATTTCCGGGATCATTAATATCGTTACACTTCATTTTATATAATTTCTCCCTCCGCAGAGCTCCTGCGATTCCGAATATTAAAGCAACCTGAAAGATGTTACAAATAATAACTAAGTTTACATTAAAAAATGTTGCTGTCATACCTTATGCATGAGATAACGATCGTCTGTGTTAGGTTTTATATATTCCGATGAAGGTGTTATTTTTAGTCGCTTTGTATTAATAACAACAGATTTAATTAAAACTCTTTATTTTCAATCACCAGCATATCCCACTCTGTGCCAGCGTGATCTGCACCACCGCTGGCAATCAGCACCCTCCATGATCATGACAAATGACAGCAATCAGTGGCCACTGTTACAACTCTTCCCTTTTTTTTAAATATAATTATTGAAAATAACAAATAAATTTTCAATCCATAAAAATAAAACAAAAACGAGTATTCTCTAAACCTAAAGAATAATAAAACCAAAATCAACCATTCTCTAATCCTAAATAGTAATAAAAAAAGGAAACAACTATTCTCTAAAGTTACAGTGTTTTCATTATTACTCGGTATAATTTCATTTTTTAACGTTGATTTAGGACTAGGTATAATATTCAAGTTATTTTCATTATTCACGGTGCCTTCAATATCACCAAACGGTACAGTTTCCATTTTGTATAGTCTTGGAGAAGGCCTTGAATGTGATGAATTCCTGCGAATTATTCTGCCCATATTGTCTTTTACTAGGTATGATCTCGGAGTGTTGGCCCTACCTACTATCTCTCCCTGAATCCAACACTTCTGTTCTTCCTTTTTAATCATTACAGTATCTCCCTCTTTGAAGCTTGATCGTTTCTGTGCTGTTTTGTCATAATATTTTCTATTCCTATTTCTTTGATTTTGTAACACGCCAGTGTCTAAGTTTGGGGTTTTATTTAAAATGTCTTCAGACACGGGTAATAAATTTCTTAATAACCTTTTTTGTAGTAGTTCTGCTGGAGATATCTCTGTCCCAGTTAATGGGGTATTGCGATATTCTAACATGTATATCATTATTGTCTTCTTTGCGTTTCTTGAGCATACTTTTACAAACACCAACTGCACGTTCAGCAAGTCCATTCGACTTTGGGTAATGTGGGCTGGAACTGATGACATTAAAATCCCATTGTTTTGCAAACTGTAGAAATAAAGGTCATAGGAATACCAAATTTTGCAAATATAGGTTTTAATTTTTTTATTACTGTGTAAGCAGTCTTTGATTCTAATAATTCTAATTCAATCCAGTTCGAGAAATAATCAATTAGGTCATGGTCACCATAGGCTAGTATGTCTGCTCCTACCTTTAGAAAAGGTGTATTTGGGCGTTCATGAGGGATCAAAGGTTCTTTGATTGGATTTCTAGCATATTTCATACAGGGTTCACAATTTGCTATAAAGTTTACAATATCTTTTGACAATCCGGGCCAAAAGAATATTTTCCGAGCTCTAGCTCTAGTCTTTTCAATTCCCAGATGTATTTGTATATGTAATTTGGATAACATAAATTTTCTTAAGGCAATGGGTACAACTATTTTGTCGTTAAAAAATACCAAATCACTTTTTGTGTAAAGTTGTGATCTGATTTTGAAATATGTTTGAAACTCAGTTTTTGCAAATTGCTTATAGTTGTTTGGCCAACCTTTTTCGCAAAATTCTCTAATTTGAGATATACTAGGGTCTTTTAAGCAGGCATTAATCAATTCCTTTTTCCTTGGTTCAGTCATTGGAATCTCAATATCAACGGAATGTACCATAACAACTGTTTGATCTGAAGCCTCCTTTGAATTTTCATTAATGAATGATCTTGACAATAGATCTGCAATAAACATGTATTTTCCTGGTAAGTATTCTATATAAAAATTATATTGCATCAATTTCAGTTTTAATCTTTGTAAACGACCACTAACTTTATAAAATGTATTATTGCAAATTGATACAAGTGGGCGATAATCAGTTTTTATGTTTATTTTTCTACCATACACAAAGTTATGAAACTTGTTAAGGCAGAAACATATGCTAAGTAATTCTTTATCAATTTGGGGATATCGAGACTCTGTCCCTGTCAGGCTTCTTGAACAGAAAGCTATAGGTTTCTGTAACAAGCAACTGCCGATTCCAAACTGACTAGCATCGGCTTCAACTCTTTTGTTACTTTGAAAAATTTGTGAGTTTGGTATACTACAAATGAGTGTTTTTACTTTATTAAACGCAGACTCCTGATCTGATGTCTATTCCCAAGGCACATTATTTTTAATTAAACTTCGAAGTGGCCCCACAATCTCTGATAAATCAGGAATGTATTTATTTAAATAATATAACATTACAAATATTTTTAAAAGTTCTTCCTTTGATTTAGGTGATTCTAATTTTAAAACTGCCTCAATATAGTTAGGGTCTGGTCGAACCCCTTGTGCAGGGAAAATTTGACCCAAATATTTTACTTCAGCCACCTTAAATTGAATTTTGTTTCTATTGAATTTAACATTGAATTTTCTGGCTCTATCAATCACTTTTTGCAATATTTCGCCATGTTCTTCCTCACTATCAGCTGCAATTATAATGTCATCGAAATATATACCAATGCTGACGTCAGCGAACATTTTCTCGTTAACCCTTTGAAATACTTCAGGACTAATATTTAATCCAAACGGAAGTCTGTTGAAACAAAATTTGCCAAAAGGCGTTGTGAAACATGTTAATTTTCGACTATTTTGCTCCAATGGGATATGATAAAACCCTTCTTTTGGATCTAATACTGTAAATATTGTTTTATTCTTCAATTTTAGGGACAATTCTTCCAGCGTAGGAATTGGTAATTGATCATTGCATATATTTTTGTTTAAATGTACAGGATCTAGACATATTCTGAGAGATGTATCTGCTTTTTCTACTATAACAATGTTATTAACCCAACCTGTAGGCTCTATTATATCACGGTTGATTAAATCATCCAACGTCTCCTTCAATATCAGTTTTAATGTTTCAGGAACTTTTCTGCATGCACTAATATAAGGCGTTGAATTTTGTATTAATTTTATTTTTTATTCAAAGGGAACTTTGTACCGCTAAAAATGTCTTTATTAATTTCGACTAGATCTTTTTTATTAGTTAGTTTTGGCTTTATTGTGTCAACCCGTTTTATTAAATTTAATTTCATACACGCGTTTAAACCAAGAATGGGCATATAAGCATCTTTGGCCAATAAAAATTTAATATTATACCTAACCCCTTTCACAATACACTCTAAAATTATAGAACCTTGTGCTTTTATTTTATTGTTACCATATGTTACCAGTTTGTTCCAGGCTGTGTTAGGGGTATCAGACTGTGCTATGGGGTTAAGAGTGACGTGTGTTTGGCAGCTGTTTAGTGCTTTCGTGATTGAGGGATTCTATATTGAATTTTTCAGTTTTTATCGATGGTATTTTTTTGGATAGCGGCGCACCTATTCGTATCTTTCCTAGCACAAGTTTGTAGTCTGTTCCGATGTTGGCTGAAGATAGGACTCTTATGTCTATTATTTGTTGAGGTAAGAAACTTCGATTGGTGATGATATAATCGATTATTGATTTATTGTTTCTATTGTCATAGAAGGTTTATTTGTGTTGTTCTTTATGGGGGAAATATGTGTTGTTTATTCTCAGTTCATTCTGTCCACAGAATTCTGTCAAAATTTCGCCATTTCTATTGGTTATATTCTCGTTATATTTTTGTTTTATTCCATCCACGACCTCGTTTCCAATTCTTGCTTTTAAATCCCCTAACAGGATTATCTTTTCATGTCTTGGTATTTTGTCTATCGCTGACTGTAGTCTTTCGTAGAAGTATATTAAGATGTAGTTATTTAGTTTTGTCGTTCCTTTACCTTTCTTTCTTGTTTCGGAAAGTGCACATATGCCTATTTTATGTTCGTTGAGTTCGGGAATTAGTTCATGGTCTTTCGAATAGAGTGTTTTTATATTCCAGCATGCAATTCTTATTTGTTGCTTCTCCATATTAAGTTTAAGTTTATTCCTTGTCCTTTTTCGCGCGTGGGTCGTTGTCTGTGAAATCAATCCTAGTTCCGAGGCTGTATTACCGGTGCTTTGAGCATATGAGTGTTTTACCTTAGGCAGGTTGCTAGCTTTACCTAAGAATAGAGTGTATCAAGTTTAAAGTCAATTATTTTATCATTTATTTTCACTTCTGGTAACCAACGTTTATTAATAATTGTATCAGTGCTATTAATACTATCTATAAATGTCAAGTTTTCTTCATCATCTGATTCAACTTCAAAAACATTTCTATTTTTAACCCTATTGTCTCTTGCTTTTTAAACATTATTAAAATTACCTCTGTTTTTATTATTAACAAAATTTGAATTTATATTACTAGCTGCCGAACGCTGGACAGTTTATTCTAGTATGCGTCCGGTCACATTTGAAACATTTGTATACCTCCTTGTCCTGCGATGGTCCTGCTTTTACCATATCTACTTCCTTATCACTTCTTAGATTCTTACCTTGCCTTTTACTAGCCTCGGCTGCCAAACATATCTCTTCTGCTCTGACTAAGGTTAATTGTGGTTGTTGTAATAACCTTTCTTGAAGGTATAAGTCTGTAATACCACTCACAATCTTGTCTCTTATCAAAGATTCTTGTAGAACACCAAAATTACACACAGCAGCTAATGTTTTTATGTCAGTAATGGAGTGGTCAAAATCCTCACCATCTTGTTGTGTACGAGTGAAAAATTTATATCTGTCATAGGTTTCATTTTTAATGGCTTGCAATAATTTCTAAAAGCCTCTACCACTACATTAAAATTTTTTCTCTGATCTTCTATCAAATTAAAAGTTCTAAAACGTTTTTGTGCTTCTTCACCTGCCAGATTTAAAAGAATTGCTACTCTAGTTGGATCATCTTTGTCGATAAGCCTTGTCGCTGACATATAAATCTCTAAACTTCTCCAGTTTTCATGGGCATCCTTATTAAACAAAATACTTTTAGGTGTTTTAAATCCAACTGCATCCATGTTGTTTTAATTATTAATAAACATCCAATCAACCTGACACCATGTGTTAGGTTTTATATATTCCGATGAAGCTGTTATTTTTAGTCGCTTTGTATTAATAACAACACATTTAATTAAAACTCTTTATTTTCAATCACCACCATATCTCACTCTGTGCCAGCGTGATCTGCACCCCCGCTGTCAATCACCCTCCATGATTATGACAAATGACAGCAATCAGTGGCCACTGTTACAGAACTTGCAACAGAAACTTGTTAATTTCTTCACGGGCAAATGTTTCAGATTTTTTGGGTCTATAGTCAACTGATTTATTTCTCAAATATGCAATGAGTTTCAAGTATTTACTGATATCTACGTCGTTATTTACCATTAGGGTGCCTTTCAGTTTTTAATAAGTCGACCAAAGTGTTGAAGACTTCTTCATTTTGGATTTAATTTCAAAGTTAGCTAGTAACACTCTTTCTGTGAAGCTGTTTATGCCATTTTTAGTACACTACTCCATAAAAGAATTATATTCCTTTAAATACTGTTCCTTGGATTTCTCAGGGAGAAGATTCATAGTCGCTGAAGTTGCCGATTCAACCACATCTTCTGGTGTGCAGTTTAAACTTTCTTCACTATCACTTTCCATCACTAATAATAATACTACATTCCTTTTAATTAGACACAAAACGGATTCTCTTGAACGAGTATCAAGAAATAAAAGTGTGACAGTTTAGCGGAGATAGAAATTGACATGAGAAAGAAAGCGTTCACTACTTTGATAAAACAATTTTATAATTGCGTTAAAAAATGACACTTTACGGCACTTTTTTTAACGCAAAAACGTGAAATCAGAAATGACATTCTTTATGAATGCAAATGAATGATAGAAAACGTGAATATTATAACGGACGTAGAAAAATGTTTTTATGCCACTGACAAAAGCTTCCAGAGGAATATCTTGAATCTAGGTCGTTGAAATCGCCAATAGTGTCCAATGTCGATATATGCTATAGTTTATATGAAAATACATGATAGCACAGGTTTTATGGCTTTATACAGGATTGCTGAAAGCAGAAAAAATGTAAATATTTATATACCTTCTCATCTGAATTTTCACTAGCTTTTAGTATGACGTCGAATACAATCCATCATAAAATGTAAATGCACAAACCTAATGGATTAACCAATAATTATATATCTCAGTGACGGGGAACACGAAATTACTTTTAAATGAAAAATAATAAACTGTTAATATTAAGTACTCACATTTATTTTTATAAAAATAGTATAGTAGATATTAGGTTAGGACATTTTCTTAAAATTTAATGATAAATATAAACACAACCAAATTTATTACTAAAATATATTTTTTCTACGATCGTGTAAAAAGTGACTTAAACTATGTACTGTGGCAAAAGTTTAACTTTTTTGCACTAATGCAAAAAGTAACTTAGTATTTTGCACTAGTGCAAAAAACACTTCGAATTGTCAATGAATTGGATTACATTGAGGTGTAAATATCTAAAAAAAACTGAAATAGCTGTTTCGACTCTACGCATATTCCACCGTGCTTTTTAAATAAACTAAATAAACCTGCATTTTCATTCTTTATGAGTGCAATCTTGGAAAGTGATGTCCATGAGGCTATATTGAAATTAAGTCATTCGTCATGTTTGGATTTTTACAATATAAATAGCAAAATATTGAAAGGTTGTATACACTCATTGACATATCCACTGACCATTTTATTTAATAAATGCTTAGAGGAAGGATCTTGGCCTGACTCCTTTAAAATATCAAAAATTATTCCATTATATAAAAATGGTGATATAGATTCTCCAGAAAATTTTAGACCCATAGCAATTTTACCGACGATTAACAAAATATTTGAATTGATAGTCAAAGAAAAATTAATCAATTATTTGGAAGATAAGTCACTTCTAACGGAATTTCAATTCGGCTATCGCAAAAATAAATCATGCATACGTGCTCTTCTTCGACTCTTAGAGGAAGTTGTACAGAAACTAGAGGAAGGCGTCAACACTGTTGCCGCGTTATGCGACTTAACGAAGGCTTTTGATTGTGTTCCAGCGGATTTACTCCTAAATAAACTGGAATTTTATGGTATTAGAGGAAATGCACACAAATTACTGACATCTTATTTAAGTAATAGGAAACAGTATGTAGTTTGTGGAAACAACCAGTCTGATTTACGTAATATAGACAACGGCATTCCTCAGGGCTCGATTTTGGGTCCAATACTTTTTATAATATTTGTTAACGATTTACCAGAGGCTATTGACACTTTTTGTATTTTATTCGCTGATGATACTACAACTTTATCTGATGGCACACAAGCTGGTGATAATATTTTGTTGAATCAGTGGTTCCTGGCAAATAAGCTGAAACTCAACGACACTAAAACGAAACACATTCTTTTCAGCTTAGATAAATGGGCTATAAAATCAGAGCCAGTTAAATTACTGGGCATTCATTTGGATACAAACTTAAGTTGGTCACCTCATGTTGACTACCTTTGTTCAAAATTAGCGAGCCAAGTTTTTGTAATTCGTCAATTAAAATCATGTATACCAACTCATTTGTTAAAGTCTGTATATTATTCACTTTTTCATAGCAATTTAACATATGGTATTATGCTATGGGGCAGCAGCACATCAGTGCACAAAGTATTTGTGCTACAGAAAACTGTAGTTAGAATAATTTACAACGCACCAAGAAACACCAATTGTAAAAAAATATTCAAAAAACTTGAAATATTGCCGCTTCCGTGCTTGTATATTTTCGAAGTGTTAATTGAAACACATAAAAATCGATATGTTCTGACTAAACATGCAGATGTTCATAATTATGATACTAGAAATAGTAGACATTGTCATTCTCAAATCAAGACTGAAAACAACAAAAAACAATAAGTTGGATGTTACATTGTACAATTCATTTGTAAAATATTTTGAACATATAAATATAAGTGATATGACGAGAGTTCAATTTAAACATTTTGCTAAGTCTTTTCTTTTAAATTATTGTTTTTATACAGTTGATGAGTTTTTGGAGGAATTGAATACTTGGGCTTAATGCTTATATGTTTGTTTGTTTTGTTTAATTTAATTTTTACTTTCTATTATTTTTTAACTTATTTTATATTTTAAAATTGTCATATTTTCATCAATATTTTTACTTTATGAAATGTATGTCTGTATTTATGTAAAATTTTTACTTTCTATTATTTTTATTATATTTTAAATTTGTCATATACAGCACTATACAATCTTTAATATTTTTAGTTGGTAAAATGTATTCATATGTACTACTTTCACCGACTTCTAATGTACTATGTATGTGAATGGGGTCAATAAACCATCTATCTATCTATTATTATTATTATTATTATTATTATTATTATTATTATTATTATTATTATTATTATTATTATTATTATTCCAATTTTTCTCCCATTTCCGGGGAGTATTTTATAGTGGGATCTCTGATAAATCACTACAGAAGCTGACTTTAAAATTGATTTTCGGGTTCAAGGTTTTTCGAACGATTCTACATGTTTCAAGTATGGCTGATTTTTGCATGGTTGTGAAAATGCTTTTTTATCGATATTAATTTTTTTCAGGTACTCAGTAAAATTTTCCGACACCATTCCAGTTACTGTAATGACAAGGGGTATGATGGAGATTTTTGAAAGGTGATGTGTGGATTTGTACTCTTCGGATAATTTATAATATTTATTTATCTCCTCCCTTTCTGTTCTTTCCAAGTTGTGGTCACTGGGGTGGGCTATATCGATGAAGAATCCTACTTTTTCCAATTTGTCAACAAGGACAATGTCTGGTCTGTTATTGGCTATGTGTTTGTCAGTCTGTATAGGGGTGTCCCAGTATAGTAGGTATGCATTATTTTCCAGAATGGGGAATGGGGTATACTTGAAGTATTTTTCGAATTTATTCTCAAACTTGCACGCGATTGCCAGGTGCTGATGTACGATGTTTGCTGTTAGATTGTGTATTTTTAAGTATTCGCTTGGTGCTAGTGTCGTGCAACCTGCCATGATGTGTTCGATGGTTTCCGATTGTTTTTGGCACATTCTGTAGAAAATCGCTATCTAGCCTTATTCCATATATCGTTTTAATATGATTTCTTGTTGCTGTTACACGATCTTGTATCGCCACCATGAATCCCTCTGTTTCACCAAACAAGTATCCTTTTTGGAGCCATTCTGTGGACGCCTCCATGGAAGAATCGTTTAACAAGTTAGGATACTTACCATGAAGCGGTTTACTGAGCCATTGGTGTTTTTTTAAGTCAGACAATTCATGATGTGCGCCTCTTGGTTCGTGTAATTGTTTAATTGGTGAATATTTGTCTAACAGCCTCTATGGTCCTCTATGTATTTCGGAGGTTTCTTCTCTTTCCTCAAAATATTTCTGTAGCTTCATTATCTGTCTCTGGCATAGCTTAAGATCAAGTAGTCCCCTCCCACCAGACCTTCTTGGTAAATACAGCCGCTCAGTACATGCTCTCGAGTGATGAATTAGATGCTTGGACATTTGTACTCTAATTCCACGATTCATTGCGTCTAGTTCGGTTTCTAACCATCCAATCACTCCAAAAGAGTAGACAATTATTGGTATTACCCACGTGTTCACAGCTTTAATTTTGTTCTTGACAGTGATTTCAGTTCGGAGAATTTTTTGTACCCTATAACTCAGTGCTTCATTGAGTCTCTCTTTGGTGTATTTACGATTTACTACCAACTGCTGTTGGTATCTCAGGTATTTGTAGGTTTCGTTGTCAAGGTATCTAATGGTATCTTGCTCTAAGTTTTCATATTCCAATGATTTTCCCCTGTGTGCTATTATTTTGGCACATTTTTCTAATCCGAAGGTCATGTCTATCTTTACTAACTGTATCTGTGATGGCTATTAGCCTATCTAAATCTGCCTCCGTCGATGTAGCCAAGACGGGTATTCTTTAGAGTTCTTGAAAGAGGATTTATACTAGTGATGAACCATAAGGGACTCAACGAATCTCCCTAAAATATTCCACTACCTATTCGAATTTCCTCGGTGTCTATTTGCGTTCCTTTTAAACTGATGTGTAATGTGGTCCTCCAGTCGGTCATACATGATTACATTTATGTCTATTCCATAGATTTGAAGGACCTCGATCAACCAGCTATGTGGTATACACTCCGGAGGCTGTTTCGTGCTAACGAATTGAATGTTTCCAAAAATGTGGTACTTTAAGTACCATAGTACCCGTTATACTAGCTCTGGTGAGCTGAAAATCAATAGAGGTCATCTGTGAGGTGTCCTGAACAATATTCAATCATAAAATTTTTGACTTGTTGCAGTCCGGAGGTTGTATCGTGCCAACAAGACCATGTTACGAAAAGTGGCCGACGACAACGACGACGATTTTTTTTTTCTAAAAACCATTTTCTCGTATTCTTCTTGCTGAAAAACAAAAAAAGAACTCAAACATTATATAGGGTTGGGCGAAAAAGTAAAAAGAACGGGTTGCATAGATAATAAAAGCAGTTTCAAATTGATGTGTTACTTAATACCCCTTGCTATTTAAGGTTTTTCACGGGGTGATTCAGGGCGCTACAGAAATGAAAAAGAAATTTGAAACTACTATGCAAATTGAGCCTCCTCTAGGTTAAAATTGTCTTGTTGCGCCACTTTGTAGCCTTACCCCCTGGTGAGATGACATGAACCCTCGTTAGATAGCTCAACTTATAAGAGCTATAGCCGGAACTCTAAAGATTCTCAGGGGTGAATCTTCGCCTTAATTGGAGTTAAAGAACACCATCATCCTCGGGAAGAAAGGTAAATAAAATAACTCGTGGGCGCCAACTTATTTTTAATTAACCTCTGAATAAGTAAACAGAGTATGAATTTACACTTTTTAGCAGATCATTTATAAGTTTATAAGGCCTCTCAACTAATGGAGATCGATATCCAAACTGCCCGAAAATTCCACCGATTTATTTGTACAAATCACATATTTCATATGGTATCATCACTAAACATTTCATAGCACTGTCTTAGAAAAACTATTTTTATGTTAGAATTAGGTACGTCTATTCGGTACCATGATTACTGCTAGACTCTTTATTTTTGAGGTAAGAATTACAGGCTTGTCGAACGACGCTAAAATAATTCATGATTATTGGTTCATTTTGAAAATAGGGGAGGGCCTAAAGCCTTGGCCGTTTCAATTTTCTAGAATATTCAGTTGGTGCCAGGCGCAAAAAATGTTTATGCTGAACACCTGCATGAATTTTTATTATCGACAAAAAATACAGTCTGTGACTGAAGCGAAAAAAAGTTAAAAAATGAATTGTTTCATTATATGAACCCAGAAAAGAGATCTTTTAAAATAATGTTTTGTCGAAAAGGGAGTAGAAAAAGAGTTTTGGCAATAAATTATCTGGAATTTAATACTAGAAAATAATTCTAAAAATAACGATAGATAATCTATCGTTACAGTCTTGTTTGGGTATTTTTTCCAAATCTGAACATAATTCGAGATATAGGGTGGTGCAAATCTTACTTAGGACACCGACCCTGTATAGGGAAAATACGGTATTTAATAACTCATGGCAACACTTCCAACAGACATTTTAATTGAATTAAAAATAGCTGCGCTGAACAATTCGCTGACATCGAACGAACCATCATCCATTATTTTTTCTGTTCATGTTACGAGTACCCTTATAAAAATAATTCACTGGCGTCATTTCATGTCAAAAACATGGACATTGTGAATAGCCAATTTACATAAAAAATTCAAGGCTTCTTTATTAATTCCCCGGCCCTGATGATGTTAATTTAAGAAATCTTTTTCGGCAATTATCTGATACTCAAATTACAAAACGTACGCGTGCCCGTAAAACAAAAAGAATTTACAAATTGGTCCAACTAGCGTTAAAGCTATTTAGTCGAGCACCTTGCAGAAAAATAGAGAACCAAACTAACCTTGTTAACTCAGTTTTGATATGATGGAACAGATTATGGATATAAATTGGATTAAAATTACTCTTCAATAAGCTGACGACTTTCAATTTCGTGCAGATTAGTAAAGTTGCATATAAATGGCCAATGAAGCTCCACTTATAAGTTAATTACATACAAACTATGGAGTTTATCGTTATACGGCATCACAGAGATAAAATTAATTACTTGGTTGACAAAAATTCGATATTAATTCAGAAAACAAAACCTAAAATCGTTTGTAACATGCTGCATTCAATTTAATCAGGTGCAAACTGTTAACTGAAAATAAATCGCGTCCAAATAAGTTCTTAAGAATTAAGTGAATATAAATAAATACCTTGTAATCAAAAGTAGTACATTAGATGTTTAGAATAGCCGACACTTCTTAATATACGGGGTGGTTCGTAGCTATACAGTTTTGTAAAATATGAAAATTAGTTCAATGATATTTAGTTGTGGAAAAATATTGTAATACAGATCCATGAGAAAGCAGACTATTGAAGACTCTTAGATTCATTTTGACATTGTTCCCAATGTTTTTCTTATATGTTTAAAACAGTTTATCCTGACGGGTGGGATAAATTTATACACACAGTGTGTCTACTCACTTACTTTATTTATTCACTAACTTATATTATATACACTGTATATTCACTTACACTAATTTATATAAACACATCACTACTATTTATTTACTTAGACTATTCACTTGTTCACTGTTTATATCACGAGATCAAATTATAAACTAACTCCGTTGTTAGATTGCCTCTCTTATATATTAAGTGTCTTTTTTCTGGATCCTTCTAGATTGCGGCCCACGAAAACAATTGACCTTACTGGAAATAACTGGATAAAAATCGTCACAAGAAATAATGATAAAAAGTTCGGAGAAATCCCGCATTCGCTAAAAATTTAACTTAACATAGCTTAAACAGAGTCGTATTCAGGGACTACACCAGTGTGCGATTTCGTAACATTACCCCCTCCTTAAAAGGAAGTTCCTCCTGCAACTTCTGTGTAGCCAGAACTGGATGTTTAAATCGGCAACTGGACCCAAGTCTGCACTTTCCGGTCATATGGAAATAACAGGGCACCGTCTTCAACGAGTACCGGTAACGAGGGGTATAGCTGCAAATTAATATGTGGACACCTGTATCTTGGAAGATAACCTCTATCATGTTCCTGATGACTCGCCAATCCAACTGGTTGCTATCTATCCTGGGCATTGCTAGTTTCTCCACGTGGTATTTTTAGTTACCAGATAGAAGACGTACCGCGAATTGTGTTTGAGTCTCAGTGTCTTTCCAGGGGCCGGCATCTGATCTTCAAGTTTTTCTAATTGTCCAAACTTCTTTCGAAAGACGGTTGCCAACCCTCGTGCGTGTTTGCTACTGGCGGAGATATTATGTGTGAGTGAATACTCTTTTGGGAGCGTGAACAAATCTTGTCTTTGTTCTGTATCGACTCCGTATCTAGCTTTCCCGGTACCTCCGTAGGCGCCCATAGATTCTTCGAAGGCAGGGTACAACTCGATATATGACGTCGTTGATCCTCTTCTTGGTTAAGTATGGACATTCCCATAATTTCTGTAATTTTGGAGAATCCTTTTCTCCTTGACGGGTTGTGTAACCATACTTTGTCTCCTTCTTTGAAACTATCTTCTGTGGCCTGCGTGTCGTACCGATTTTGACGTCCAAGTTCACATATTAGCTGCTCTGCAGCCCCTGGGTATTCGTACTTGTATTTTGGATATGCAGTTAATGTGAATTATCTATTGAGTTATAAATAAATATAATTTGCTGAACATTTGATATTTGATTTTCAGCAATTTATATTAACTTGGACCATCGCGTTAAAATATTTTCAGTATTTTGTCTTATTGAGTTAAAGTAAATATAAGGTTTTGCAGTTTTCCATCAATGCCATCTTATTCTCAATTTCCGATTCTAGAGACGAAATTTTGTTTTCTACGTCAGCGGCAATGTCGTTTTCCATTGATAAGATTGGCAGAAATCTTGTCCGTGTTAACGGAAATATAGTTCTTCATGGTTGAAATATTCCCGTCCATGTTAGTAGAAATCTTCTGTTCCATGGCAGAAATTGACGAAATTAAGGTGGCAGCCTCGTCATTAAATAAAACTGTTTCTGGATCAAAGCTGTCATTTTCCAGTGCCACTCTAAGTCTTTCTACTAATAGGGACCGAGAAAGATGACGTTTATGCTATCTGCCGTGAAAAAACACAAACAATGTGATGTAAACACTATTAGTAGTATTAGTAGTTTTGTATAATTAGCGTTTTTAAATGTTCATTTTATAAAACTGATATTAAATGTTTGTGATGTCGTCATCAAAAGTATTTTTCTGTATTCATGGCTGTTCAAATATGCTGTATAAAAATACTACGCAGTTGAAATTTTATTTTTTCCCCGAAAGTCCATTGAACACTGCGTGGATAACCTCATAACGTCAAAAATGGATAAATGCAGTAAAAACCCATATGTAATTAAAATGTTCTAATGAAAACATTTTATTAACTATTATTTTGTGTATAATCAGTATGATACTACAATTGGCAGCTATTAAAAAAGTTCTAAATTTTTTTACATAAATAAAATATTATTATCGAGAGAATAAAATGTTGTTTTCTGTACGATTTCATTGATTATATAAAATAAAAAACTAGTTATGTGTTTGCTGACTTTAATATTATATAATAAGTTCAAATAATTAAATAATATTAAGTGGAAGAAAGTAAATTTGTACAAAACGAATCACTCCAAGTTTTTTAATTACATTTCAGAAAACATCGGGAGGATTGGGACCAAATAAAAATAAACGGTTTTAAAGATTAAAACTAACTTTTCCGCATCTGTGGCTCTGAATAATATTCTATCATAAAGTTATTACTTGTATACTCTTCGGGGGATGTATTCGTGCTAACAAACTGAAAATTCTCCAAAAATTACAAAAATTGGGTACTTCAAGTACCATAGCACTGGCTTTAGTGAGTTGAGCATTGATAGTGTTCATCTTTGAGACGCTCTAAATAATATCCAATCATAAAATTGATCACTTCTATATACTACGGAAGCTGTATCGTGTTAACAAACTGAAATTTCTCCAAAAATGTCGTACATAAAGTACTATAGCACCTGTTGTACTGGCTCTGGTGAGCTGGAAATCAATAGGGTTCATCTGTGACATGTTCTAAATAATATTCAATCATAAAAATGGTGACTTTTTGTGCTCCGGAGACTGCATGGGGCTAACAAACTGAAATTTCTCAAAAAATGATAAATATTTCGTACTTCAAGTACCATAGCACCCGTTGTACTGGCTCTGGTGGGCTGAAAATCAATAGGGTTGATCTGTGACATCTTTTTCACAATATTCAATCATAAAATTGGTGACTTATTGCACTCCGGAGGCTGTATCGTGCTAACAAACTGAAATTTCTCAAAAAATTACAAATATTTCGTACTTCAAGTACCATAACACCCGTTGTACTGGCTCTGGTGAGCCGAAAATCAATAGGGTTCATCTGTGACATGTCCTTAACAATATTCAATCATAAAATTGGTGACTTTTTGCACTCCGGAGGCTGTATCGTGCTAACAAGACATGTAACGAAAAGTGGCCGACGACAACGATGACGACGAACCATTTTTTCGTGTTGTTGTTGATGGAAATCGTAAAAATAACTCAAAAAAATTTTTCAAAACTTCAACTTATTTTGGGGTAAACCAATACTTTTCTCGCATATTAGATAGGTTGGCGGAAAAGTAATACTATAATTTGCAGTGCTCATTTTGTCAATAATCAAAAATCAGATAATCCCCTACACCCATCTTACATACCAACAATTTTTCCTGGCAAAGAAAATCAAAAGATCCATTCATTTTTTGCACTCTGTAGGTTGTTTATTATACTGTTTACATCACAACGTTTTTCTTATTTAACACCAGGGCGTTCTACTTTCGACAGAAGTGCTGCCTCTATAGTTCGGTCTCGATCCCTATTCACTTTTCTTACCGGACAATTCCAACTCACGATTTTCCAATTCTGCTTTTGGCCTCTGTCACTTTCAGGTCACTTCTGACACCAATGTAATGTTTTTCTAATTTATTTTTAAAACAGTTTTTCTTGACGGGTGTGATAAATGTATACACACGGTATGTCTACTCACTTTATTTATTCACTAAACTATACACTATTTATTTATATAGCGTATGGCATTACACATCATTTACTATTGCTGGGTGTGTGGACCGAAGTCTGCCGTTCTTCAGGTCAGGTATGTCGCGATGTATGGGTAACTGTTGGTTGTAAATCAGTTTCTTGTATTCCCAAAGAAGAGCATTCCTTCGCCGGAGATCCGCGGGTGGTATGTGGCTCTAAACAGGCAGCTAGTATGTTGGAGTTGAGCGAATGGTTCCGCTTATAATTCGCATCGTGTTATTGAGCTGCACGTCAATCTTTTTTGTTTCTTTGTGACATATCAGATGATTTGTTTCAGATAGCCAGGAGATCAAAATGATTATCTGGCCACCAATTAGTGCTAGCTCATTCATTTAGTTCACGTTTTTAACAACGCTATCCAGGGTGCACCACGGGGAGGCGAACTAGCTTACAACCCAACTATTCACTGATTTGTACTAAATACACAGTATATTCACTTACATTAATTTGTATAAACTATTCACTACTGTTTGTTTACTTAGACTATGTACTTGTTCACTGTTTATATCACGAGATGAAATTATAAACTGACTCCGTTAATAGGTAGCCTCTCTTATATATCAAGTGCCTTTTTTTCTGGAACCTTCTAGATGGCGGCCCACAAAAACAATGGACCTTACTGGAAAAGTCTAGATAAGAATAGTCATAAAAATAATGGTAAACAGTTCGGATTAACTTTCATACATAGCATGGACAGTGTCGGATTCAGGAACTACACCAGTGTGCGATTTCGTAACAATATATTAGTATAATATTGAGCCATTCCAGATTTTTAGGGGTCGATTAAGGTTTGATCGGTTGTTTTTGGTTTAATTTTTCTTAGTTTATGTAATATAGGAGTAGTTAGGGTGAATTAGTGTATGTTTGGATTTTTGGGTTGGTTTGGTTCCTGTGTGATAATTAATTATGTTGGTTCGAATTAGTTCGTGTTAAATCGTAACAGCTCGAGCTAGTTCTGATTTTAATAGTAAGTTCGTGAGAGTTTGGGTAAATACGGGTAAGATAGTGTTATATCTTGTTGGGACGGATTTTGTTATGGTCAGTTCAAGTTAATTCGTGTTGGTTCATGTTAATTACAAAGTTTTTATTATTATTTCTTAGAAAAGATCAATTACTACAATTCACCATTCCTAATTACATAATTTTATTTCCAATCGAATTAAGCTGCAACAATTCTAGAAAGCTCTATCTTTGACTACATAATAACCTAGTTTCTGAAATAACCTCGTCAGTTTATTGAATTATAACGCAATTTTAAGTAAAGACGCAATATTTCCATTTTTTCAATGAATTAGTTATTAATAATTGTTACATAATGATTTCAGAATGAGGAAAAGAGTGATTATTAATTTCGAATCACTTAAATTAAATCCGTAAGTAGGTTTGTCAAAGAGGCGGGTAGGTGCTGCATATATATTTACATATTATCGTGTCTACGTTACAAACACAAAAATGCATTTACTAGGAAACAACAATAAATTATATTATAAAAATTAGCCGATACGATATTCATATTCTATAAAGTTAAATATTTTATCGAGTAGTTTGATTCTATAACTTGAGTCAATATTAATATGGGAAACGCTGGAAAAAGAAAAGTTAATAGAACATTGATAAGAGCGGTCTCAAGTATGTGTAGGAATAGTAAAAATATATACCGTACATTTTCTCAAGGTTAACAATTGGACGATGATTGAAATTAAATATATACACAGAGATGACAAAAACAAGTAACTAATAAAATAATGTTCACAAATAATAAAATCAAAATACCTGCAATATAAAAGTCTTACAGTTTACAAGGGACGTTTATATAGTCAATATTATTATTATAGTATATTTGGCTTAGGTTTTTAGTATCTTGTTTATCGTTAACTGCATTGTTGTCTTTTTTTATATGTATCATTTCTTTTATTGTTAGTTTATTGTAATTAGGATCTTGGGCTAATATTTTAGTATTAGTCAAATTTATGTTTTTAATTTTTATCATGTTTATGAAGGGTAGTGGAGGCATTTTTTGTATATTTATGGCCATTAAGTCTATTTTCAAAATGTTTGGTTGTCATACATATCTACTTTTTGGGACAGTCTAGACAGGGTATAGAATATATGATGTTTGCTTTTTTGAAGCTTTTATTTGACTTTTTAACTTTGAGAATAATGGTGATAAAGTATTTTGTGCCTTATGACAAACGTGTATGGTATGTTTAGATAATATATAGTTTAGTTTTTCTGAGAGTTGATTTGTATATGACATTGCAATGTATCTAAGAGTAGCTAGTGCATTGGTTGATTTGATTTGTCTTTTATTGCAAAATTTGTGTGTGCATTGTTTAATAATTCTGTTAAGGTGTTTGGAAAGATAATGATTGTTTTGTAATATTGGTTTTGTTTGAGATAAAATTTCTGGACGATATTCAGGTGATGTAAATGTAATGACTCTGTCTATAAATTCTATGATTATGCTGTTTTTTGTGAGTTGGCATGATGGAAATGGTAATTTAATTAACGACCTGATGATATTTTTCGATAAATTGTTTTGTCCGGCAAATGTGTGGTATTATTTTTTTCTGTTTCTATTGTGAATTCGAGCTTTGGATGAAAATTATTGAAAGCAGTCATCAACGCATCTTTTAAGAAATAGTAAATTGAAATTTATTAGATTTAGTACATTTTTTCAGAGGTATTCAATTACAATGAATATGTGTGCGATAGTTGATGAGATTGGTGAACCCATAGAGTTGTTTAAAGAAATAATTTTGATATTGTAAAAAATTACTATTTTGGATTAACAATATTCCTTCTATGATTTCTTCATATTTGAGAGGTGTGTGTTCATTTAATGCTTTCCATTTATGCTTTAATATATGGGTTATTAGTTCGTTTGGAATGTTGGTATACATAAAGACTACATCTACAGAAATTGTTTGGTGTTTCGACAGTATCTAAAAATAAACGAACCTTTCATATAGAATTCATTTTTGTTAATTATATGTTAGAGACAGTTTGACAAATATTAAGACAATTTGTAAAAGGGGGATTGAACATAGAAACTATTGGCCGTAATGGTATGTTTGGTTTATGTAATTTAGGTAAACTGTAATTTCTTGGTGGTATCGCATTATGTATTTGTAATTGTTTAGCTTCCGTTGCAATGATTCATTGATTGTCCAAAAATGTTTTAACAAATTTATTATTTTTTTTTGAAAATATTTTGTTTGATCTGCTTCTATTTGTTAATATACATTTGTATTGTTTAATATTTGACTAATTTTTGTGTCATAATCTTTAATGTTCATTATGGCAGTTTTTTTGCTTTTATCTGGTTCTAGAATTGGGATCTGAGGGTGATTTTTAATAAATTGTTTGCTTTTTTAATTTTCTTTATGAATTTCTTTGTATTATATTATTGTTTTTACCTTTGTAATGAGGAAGTTTTATTTTGTGGTTAGTGATAGCATTAACTGCTTCGACTCTAATATTGTTTTGTATTTGTTCAGGTTGATTTGCAATCGCGGTTTCTAAAGTATGGAAGCTCATTGTCGGTATAGTGTACGGAATCGCAAAATTTTCACCCAATGCCAATACATCTGCTATATCGGAAAGTATATCTGTATTTGATAAATTTTGAATACATTTTGATATGTCAATTTTAATATCCTTGCATGTGTGTTGTGCAATTAAGTTATTTCTTCCTCTACTGCTTATCCATTAATGAGTGTTTGCGATCACATGTACCCACTCTTCTTTATTTCTGATGGTGCTGAATAGGTCTCCTACTGCTCTCAGCCCTGTTCATTGTCTCACGTTTCGGAGCCATGACATCTTCTTCCTGCCGACTCCTCTCCTCCCCTCAATCTTTCCCTCGATTACTAATTGTAGGAATTGGTATCTTTCATTTCGTATTATGTGGCCTAGACATGCTGTTTTTCTGCGCCTGATGGTTTCCAGCAATTCGCGTTCTCTTTTAATCGTTCTTAGGATCCCCTCATTCGTTTTCCTGGCCGACCATGGGACTTTCAGTATTCGTCTGTAGGTCCACACTTCGAAGGCTTCAAGTCTATTCATGTGTTTACTTTTATCATCCAGCCCTCCATACCGTACAGTAACACTGACCACACGTAACATTTTACAAATCTGATTCTTACATAGGTCGAGGTCGAAATCAGTGTTGGTAAGAAATTTCCTGAATTTCATAAATGTGCTTCGGGAAATTTCGGTTTCGGACGTCCAGCTTTCACATAGCCAGGAGCCTAAATATTTAAATTTATATACTCTTTCAATGGGGCATCTGTTGTGTGTTAGGCTTGCATTTTCATGTTCTTCCGGCTTGCGAGAAACTATCATGAATGTTGTCTTTTTGGTGTTGATATTAAGGCCCTAGCTTTTGCTACTATCGCCCACGGCATCAAGAAGGTCCTGTCAGTCTTTCATATTGTCAGCAATTAGGACTGTGTCGTCTTCGAATCGTATGTTGTTGACCTACACTCCGTTCACCCTAATACTCAGTGTCACCTGGAAGATGTTTTCAGAGTATAGATTGAAGAGGACTGGAGAGAGAACGCATCCCTGTCTGACCCCTCTAAGGATCTTTGTTAGTTCTGTGTGTTCATTGCCAACATTGACTTCGGCTGTTTGGTTCTAATAAAAGCTTTCTATGCAGCGGATATCCTTCTGTTCTATATCTATCCTCCTCAGAATTTGGATGAGTTTGTGTTGTTGAACCTTGTCGAATGCTTTTTCGTAGTCGATGAAGCATAGCATCACATTTCCTCTGATCATTGCAGCTCTGGACTAATACTTGATTTGCAACTATAGCCTCTCTCGTACCTAGTACCCTTCTAAATCCAAACTGTGTGGATGCGACATCTCTTTCGCACTTTATAGAAATTCTGTAGTGAATAATCTTGAGGAATATCTTTAACGTATGGCTCATTAGACTGATCAGCCTATAATCCTCGCACTTCGTTGCAGTTCTTTTTTGGCAAGGGGATAAAACATGATGTAACCAATTTGGCAGGGAACTCCCCCGTGTTATATATGTTATTAAATATTTTGTGCAGGACGGAAATGCCTTTATCGTCTAATATTTTCAGTAGTTCGACAGGTATGCCGTCCGGATCAACTGCCTTTCTGTCCTTTGACATATTTATTGCGCTTATGATTTATTCTTTGGTGATAGGGAGTCCAGACAGATCTTCGCCTTCCGTGGCTTCTATGTCAGGTCAGTTACCGTTGAAAAGGCTGCTAATATATTTCTCCCAAATAATTTTTTCGGTACTGATCATCCTGCGCCATTTCTCCATAATCGTTTTCTATATTAGAGAAGTGGCTTTTTCTGTAAATTCCGGACGCCTCTTTTATCTTTCTGTGTAGGTTAAATTCATCGTGTACTTCCTGTAGTTGTTCTAACTTCTTGCATTGTTTCTTCAACCAGTCATTCTTTGCTGTTCTTATTTTTGCTCTAATAATTTTTTGGATGTGTTTATAGCTCTCAGAATTTCCTTGATTTTGACATTTTCTTCTTTCTTCGAAAAGTGCCATGATTTCTGCTGTTATTCAATTGTGTTTTTGTGTTTTCTGCTTATAACCTGCTCATTTTCTGCGACCTTTGTCATGGCCTGTTCCACTCCTCCCCATACGTCATCTATACTTGCATCCTCCTCCAACTTCGGTCCTACGGAAGTCATTATTCTTTCATTAACTTCCGTCGCCATGTTGTTCTTAATATCGCCGCTTCTAATTCTATCGTAGTCTATATTTCTCTGTTCTATATGGGTTTCGATGTTCGTGATATTAGTTTTGATTACTGCTACCAGGAGAACATGGTCCGAGACGGCACGTCGGATAAGTACATACTCTTTTAACTGATGTTCCGAAACGCTTATTAATTAGTATGAAATCTATCTGATTACTTACGATGTTGTCTGGGCGATCGGCTAGAGCTCTCCATGTGTACAATCGCCTAGGTGGCAGCCTGAACCAAGTGTTTGTTATTTTCATGCTTTCCTCCTGGCAAAGGCGTTCACCCCGGTCATTTCGGGTTCCTAATCCATAAGAGCCCACTATTTCCTCGACTCTTCCGTCTCCAATTTTAGAGTTGAAATCTCCCATTATGAGGTTCATCTCATGATTTTTAACCTGTTCTAGTCCATCGTAGAACGCCTCGATATCTTCTTCAGACGAATCCACTGTGAGTGCGTACACCTGAATAAAGTTGATGTTGACTGGTTTGGCATGAATTTTAAGTAGTGCGATCCTGTCTGATTTGGTGAGGAAATTCATTACATATCTGGATATTTTTTCAGTCACTATTATTCCTACTCCCTTCCTATGGTTTGGTTCATTGTTTCCTGAGTACTACCCAGGTAGCACTAGATATTCAAAGGACGTACTAAAAATATTCGTTTTCGGATATTGTATTATTCTATAGACCCACTTTAAATATATATATATATATATATATATATATATATATATATATATATATATATATATTATTTTTTTTTCACACCTTTTCGGTGGTATTTGATAATGTCCGGGCCACTACGCAGCCAAGGGCACTACCATTGTCAATAGGGGGAGATGATCCGCCGGATGATTCCAACAGTTCCAAGTATTACGGCCTTTTGCATCCACATTACGGTGTTTTTAGGTAAGTCCAGTTCTTTTATGTGTCGTACTGGTTTTGTATGCACAAGGCCGTTTGCGCTTATAATTAAAGGGACTATTGTTACCTTCTCCAAGTTTCAAATCAATTTCATCTCTTGTGCAAGCGCTCCATATTTAGTTATTTTTTCGGCATATGCTTTAGATATATTGTAGTCCTGTGGCACTGCGAAGTCAATTATGATGGTTGTGTTATCACTTTCATCCCAAATCACCATGTCCGGCCGGTTGTGCTCCACAGGTCTATCTGTAACAACTGTGAAATCCCAGTAAATTTTCACGGTGTTGTTTTGAAGTACGGGTTGCGGCACATATTTGTGGTGTGCGGTAAAATGATTCAACAGACCTCTTTGCAGGCATATTGATTGGTGAACGACTTTGCCCATATTGTTGTGTCGTTCCAGGTATCTGGTAGCAGCAATTGTTGTGCAGCCAGATAACAAATGTTGAATGGTCTCTTCGCTAGTGTTACACAGTCTACATTTGGTGGTCTCAACTCGTTGTTTCAATATGTGCTAGCATTGTTCCTTTGGTTCCCGGGAAGAGGTATCCTGCCACTAGGTAAGTATTGGATGCTTTCATATCTACTTCTGTTTGATGTAGAGAAGTGTAAAACCTTCCGTGTAGCGCTTTTCCTTGCCAACTTATTCTCATTCGTTCTAATTGGTTCTCTGTTTCAGGAGGCGCAGGATTAGCAAGGTTAAGGGCTGTGATTTTTTTGTCCCATACCGCCACTCTTTTATGAACTGGTGAGTTTGTATTTCGGAAGTATTTTATTAATTTTTCCCTTTTTTTCAGATTGGCCGCCACCATGCTAGTTAGTCCTCGTCCTCCCTCTAATCGTGGCAAATATATGCGCTCGATAGCTGAGTTAGGGTGCAGCATGCCATGTTTGGTCTTTAGGGTCCTGATTTTCCTGTCTAACCTCTCTAAATCTGTTTTGGACCAGGTGAGTATTCCAGAAGTGTAGGTTATTGTTGGTATGGCCCATATATTAATTGCTGCCACCTTGTTTCTGGCAGTAAGCTGGGATTTTAATATCTTGCTTGTTCTCCTCATAAGCTCTTTTTCGGCTTTCTCTTTGTTTTCTTTATGGCGAATTTCGTAGCTCTGCTGAATTCCAAGGTACCTGTAAGTGTTTTCTGCTCCCAGCTCCCTAATTCAACTGCCATCTGCCAGAGTGATATCCTCGTTTTCAGTGAGTTTTCCTCTCTTAATGTGAATGGTAGCACATTTCTCAAGCCCGAACTTCATTTGGATGCTCTCACTGAAGTGTCTGACTATCTGCAGTTCTCCTTCCAGTTGCTGTCTTCCTTTAGCAAAGAGCTTAAGATCATCCATATAAAAAAGATGGGTCAGCTTTGCTTGGCCATCGATTCCATATGCGTATGTGCTCCGGTTAAGCCTATTACTCAATGGGTTCAGGGCGAGACAGAACCATAATGGGCTCAGACTGTCGCCCTGGAATATGCCCCTTCTAATAGGGATCTCCTCCGTTGTGTACGTGTCTGTTGCTCCTCTGACTAATAGAGTGTTTCGCCATGATGTCATCAGATGCCGGAGTAAGTCGATAACTTGCTGATTCACTTTATAGATATTTAAAACTTCCAGCAGCCATGAATGAGGAACTGAGTCAAATGCCTTCTGATAATCGATCCAGGCTATAGATATGTTTTTCTGACGTTGTCTTGTCTGTTTCGTGATTACATTGTCGATTATCAACAGTTCCTTGCTTCCTCTAGCCTTTTGCTTACAGCCGTTTTGTTCCCATGCTAGAATGTTGTTATGTTTTAGGTGGCAGTCTAGTTTGTGTCTTATGACGGAGGTAAGTATTTTGTATGCTGATGGAAGGCATGTTATGGGTCTATAGTTTTTCGGTTGTGATAGGTCTCCCTTCTTTGAAAGCATATGAGTCATACCATGAGTGAAATATAAAGGTATGCTCTGTGGATTTCTAACCGAGTGCTGTATGAAGTGAGCCAATTTTTTGTGCGCATTAGTAAATGCTTTCCACCAGTAGTTGTGGATTCCATCTATTCCAGGAGAGGTCCAATTTTTGAGTCTTTTTACTGTGGCGTGGATGTCTTCCACTGTTACTATTGTCTCAGTCATTGGTATATATTTATGGGAGTTGTTTCTTTCAACATCTATATATATATATATATATATATATATATATATATATATATATATATATATAATTAGTTTTAGGAGTATCGGGATCCGGTCTGGATCCCGATACTCCTAAAACTAATTAAATAACGATAGACGGTCGAGAAAGAACTTACGTTGTTTTCGTATTTATATATATATATATATATATATATATATCCTTTCTCGAGTATTCTATGGACCACGAAATGGGAAATTTTTTAAATATTCTATGAATATTCTATAAATATTTCCCAGGAATATTCAAGAATATTCTGAGGATATCTACTGAATGTATATAGCAAGATAATCCAGAATATTCATAGTACATTCCAATAGGCATACTCTACAAATATTCAAGTAATATTAAGAATATTATAAGGATATCTGTGGAACGTATATACCAAAATTTCAAATATTTGTAGAATATACCAATATGGATGATACCTGTTGAGCGGGTGACACTAAATCATTGTACTCATCCCTTTTCATATTTAGTTTCAAAGATAATTGATTGAAATTTGGAAGATCCTGTGTACTTAATGAACGACAATAATGTACATATCAATTCTTTTCAAACTTCTTGTTCCACCAGGAATGATAGCATCTTTCGTTCAATATCGCCAATTATTTTATCCATGAGCTCCATTCGTGTGGGAGAGAATAGAATTACCCGCCAGGGAAACCCTCTCTCTCGCACTTATTCAGTAAGCAAACGGTATATCCCAAATTTGAATAAATATCCTTGGAAACTAAACGAGAAAAGGGGGAGTACAATGATCCAGTGTTACTTGGTATATATCTTACAAATATCTAAGGAATCTTTCAAAATTTCGAATTGTATATATAGGAAAAAATATTTTTAATTGAAAAAATTAAAGCACGGGAAACATTGAGTTCAATTTAATTTATTTATACATAAATATAAGATGTACCTCATAACATAACTGAAACTAACATAATTTTCAAATCCGAGATTACAAAATTCACTGACTTCCTCCATACCCAACGAACTTTTTGAAACCGATTTCTGCCGTTCCTTACATTTGGCTAAGAAAATTCCTGTTTTCAATTCAACTTCTTTGTTTGTTATGTTCTTGTCTAACTTTTGGACGGCATCTGAAACAATAAAATAATTAATTTTTTTGTTAATAAGCAATTTCTATTCTACTGTGATTTTTATGAATGTATATATAACAATCAAAATATAATCCCAAAAACTGAAACTTAAAAGATGAAGTTAAACATCAAATATGAATTTTAAAAAATTATTCTTGTAGGAGACAAGAAAAAAGCGAAATATTCCAAACAAAATAGTGATTAGAAGTTATTTGTTTCTTGTACATGATATATTAAATTAATTTACATGTACATTCCAAAATAAAATAACATGATTATACATACTACTGCTTCAAAGAGCTTTGTTTTTCCAAAGCATTTTCCCCAGTACAATTGACCAGCAATAACTTTTATTTACCAAATGTCAGAACTAATTTAACTTTTAATTATCAGATCACCAGCTGTGTAGAGCTTTCTAGTCAATCCCAATTAATAAAAGGAATAGAGGTAACTATAGGCAATTTGATTAAGGAACTCATAGCATATATCTCGGTAAGATAATTACGTGAAACTACCTAAGAAAATAAATTTTTGTTGTACCTTTAGCAACGAGGTGAATGTCTACTCTACTTACAATTGAAAACATTTATCCATTAATTTTGTTGCAAACATTTATGAAATCAACAATTATTTCAATATTTTCATGCACTAAAATATAAAAAGTAACACATAAATACTTCAATATTTCGAGGCAGTTTCATTTTGATTTGGATATAATATTGAATGTTCAACTTACAAAATATTCATAGGATTCTTCAGCAAGGCTGACTCAACTTCTTCAAACTTTGTCTCATCATTCATTGGAAGTTTAAGCAGCAAATCGATAATTTTCTAAAAAATGCATTGATAAATCAACAAGCATTAAAAAAATACAATAAAACATACCTGTTTTGATGCGTGAGGTCGTATGTATTAGTTCCACCCGTAGCATATAATACACCGTAGAAACATATTTATGCAACTTCACAGTGGCAAAAAATTGACTAATTAATTAACGATCAAAAATAATTAATCATACTACTACTATTTCAGCAATAACAATAACCTATATAAAATGGTCGAACCGCCATTTTTCACTGGTCGTTACCGTCAACTGTCAACTGCAACTACTGACACATGCCCATGGAACAGAAAGGGCGTTTGAACAAAAATCAATAATCATAGAATATTCTTAGAGCTATTTGATTTGAATATTATAAAAAGAATAATCTGAGGATATTCCAACTGGACTTACATTGAATATTCGATTTAGGTGTACCCACAGATATTCTAGATATCCCCAGAAGACTGTCAGAACATCCCATGGATATCTGGTGCTATCTGGGTACATAACTCCACCGGAGACGGGGCATAATGCGGCATCAGGCCACCATGTTTCTGCAACGCCTAGAACGTCGATTTCTGATCTTTTGTATTTCTTGTATCAGGTTGGCCAGTTTCCCAGCTTCGTATAAGCTTCTCACATTCCAAGTACCGATCTTGACTCCTCTTCTTAAACTTAATCTGTCATTTCTATGCTCATTTAACACAGTTCCCCCCGGAGATCCGATTGGGGAACGATTTAAACCTCTGGAACATTTTGAATTACATGTATTCATTTCATTTCATTTCATGTGATTCTCTTGGGATAAAATTAGTGGAGGTGGTATACCGTTGCCTTCCTCCACGTTGTACAGGGATTTAGTCCTGTATTTTTGCGATGTACGGTTATACCGCCAATGTTCGGTCGTCAGAGCCTAGTTCGTTTTCTAACAGAGTATACCGGATGACATTGTCATCACTTGTGCAGGTGAGGTTGACTTTTGGCAGCTTTGTTGGATCATTGTCTTTAGCGCCACCCCTTACACCCCCCTAAGTTATTTCGTTTGCTTTATTTTTTTTCCTAATTCTGTTAAACTGTTTTTCATATTTATTTTTCTCTAATTTCAAAAATTGTTCAAGGATATTTTTAGGAATAACATTAATTATTTTATTAATTTCATTTGTAACTAAAGAGTTTAATAGTGTTATGTTTTGTATTTGCGAACATCAATTTTTGTAATCATATAAGGAGCTAATATTGATATCATCAATGAGACACCCTGTATGTAAGGATATAACAAACGAATGATTTAATTGAAAATATACAATATGCGAAATTTGGTAGTTGAGTTTCAATAAATGAATTAATTGTTCCTGGCTTTTCAAACTTATGTAGAAAAGGAACATGGACTTCCAGATAACATTTGAGATAAATAATATGATTTTAATTGGAATCAAGTAGGATATTTTGGTTGTCAAGGCGATATAAAAATTTGACGGAGAGATATTATTGATTTTGCAATAAAAAAGAGGGTTGTCAGTTTTAAAGTTTAAAGAAAAAAGTAGTTTAAAATCGGGAATTTAATACTATTTTTGAAAAGAGATAAAAAGTAGATTCAAATTGAGAATTGTGAACAAATTCTGAAGAGAAATATGTAAAATAGATAGAAGTCGAGAAATGAAAATAGTTTTTGAAGTTTAATGCAGATATATTACAAAGTAGATTGAAATCGAAAATTGAGAATATCATCTGAAATTTCTACAAGTACCCAACAAGGATTGTAATAAAAATATTTGGTCAAGATCATAAACAAAATTTATAAGTGATATAAAATTGAGGAGGTTTATGAAGATGGTGCTTAAGAGGATATAGGATAAATTTAGAATGAAGATTGGTTTGGAAGAAATGGAAATCTAGAAAATTGAAGGTACCGTCTGGGACAATTTTTTAGAGATCTCTAAATTTTAAATTTTAAATTCTATTTGGCCAATTACATTCAAACTTTGTTAAGCGTATTTAAAGGGTGATTATTTCTTTAATAAAATCTTTGTAAAAGTAGTGATAATAATAATTCAAATGAAAAATTTAGGAATAATTAATAATATAAAATAGTCTTTGGAACCCTACCCTGAGAAGAGTCTCCATAAATTAATTAAAAAATAATAAATTAAAAAGAAAGTAAGCCATAATACTGATACATATTTGGCAATTATATTTCAATATACATACTTATTCCATTTTTCTAACCTTTCCTTTTTTATGTTGTTTTAAAGCTTCTTCCAGTCCATCATTGACCTATTATTTTTCTCGTCTTTTTACAATTTCCTCTCTATTGCTGGACTCAAATCAAATATTATTAAGTATTTATGCTCAATTTCTGTTAATAATGTCAAATTACTTTACTTTAAATCCTGCATATAAACAGACACCTTAATCATGTTAAATAACATACAGAAGTATTTGTTGTAAGGATAATACCTCTGAGGGTATGTAAAAAATGTGTCGCGTGTTTTCGCCACTATTGAAATGCAGAGTAATGGGCGCCCGCACAATTACCCTGAAATAATAAGCCATCATTCAAATATATACTAGACACATTAAGTTGTAATTAAAAGAATATAATATTTTTTTAATATAAAATAATATGAATTTTTTTTATTTTTCTAAAATAAACATCAACGTGAGTTGTGAATAAAAAAAAGTGTCTTAGTGTGATTAACGATCCACAAAATAGATCAATAAATAAGTATTAATTCTTAGAATGAAAAATAGAACAAATTTGAAATGTTTAAAATATAATTAAAATCCACTAAAGTTACAATTATCATTTACTATGTAAGTGTGAAATAATGAAATAGATTTGTTAGATGAATATAATTCGATTCATTTCTCATAGCATACCAAAAAGTAATAAATTTAATGTAATTACTGGTATTCTCGATCAAGTAATGTCATTAACATCAGACAAGTCACTTAAAGAATACAAGAGAACTTATTTGACAAGCATGTTATATATTATCATAAAATATACTGCAAAAAAAGTAGTCAAGGTATGGTGTAGGACTTGTTTCGCTCTAATGAGCTATCAAAGATATCAATTGAACTTAATATAGCCGAAACTAAGCAAAAGGGGGCTGAAAATCGTCGTTTACGTCTGAGAGAGATAACCGCTGAAATTTATGTATCTCACGAATTAATTTTAAGCGATTGTTTCGGCATTACGATCTTTCACAAGCTACTAATTTTGAATGAATTTCTGGGCAAAAATCAACAAAACTCTTCGAACAACCACCGTATGGTTCTCATATGGCTCCAACTGATAATTTTCTCTTTATTAAGCACAAAGGCGCCCGTTTTCAGACGATTGAAGGCACTGTAAGTAGTATTTTGGAAGGGCCCTCCTCCAAATACAATACAATAAATTTGGATTGATAATACCGATTCTCGGTAGTTTTTTGACAGAATAGTATATGTTTAATTAGTGTGGTGAAATTTTTTTTCTTTCTTTTATTTTTTCATATCAGGGTTTATAGACTTCTAAACATGAGTCGACGAAAATTGTATATTCTGGTTTCAGGTGTCCCAAATCGTAGCAGTAAAAGCAACTGTGGAATTTTCTCGTATTAAAAGATCTAATTATTTGTAGGGACAAAAAACGTATTAGGAACAATACATACATCGAAATGCTACAAACCTTGACGTTTTGTATTTTCGGTGGCTTAATCAACATATTCTACAATTCTGCCTGTTTTGTTCAAAATATACCGGGTGATTCATTGGGAAATGCACACACAGTTATGGTAGATGGAGGACACCGAGGTGCTTCTAAATAACCTATATTTTATTGGTCTAACGTTCTTAATAACCAATATTCAGGGTGATTTATTAATTTTCCCCATTTTTTCAATCAATCATAACTTATGAATCACCCTATACATTTTTGTGATATTTAGTACGTATGTTCGTTGTCGACAGTGTTGTAGATTAACATAATAAAAAAATGTCTTATTCCAGGTCCGGCCTTAAAAAAATTAATAAATAGGTTTCGAGTCGAAACAACACCCTGTATATCAATATTTTAAAATTTTATTTACAAATTTAGAAAGAGCAGGGAAAAATAAGTAAGACTAAATGTATTTGGTGTTTCCGTATACACTATTTTACTTATTAACTTGAGTCAAATTTAAAGGTTTCGATAATCAGGTGCCACTAAATTAAAAATTAAAAATCTCTTCCCCAAATGGTACTTTTCCAGCTTCAATCCAGAAAATCATAATCTATTTTTTATTCTCCTGATTTCTGGATCCCCAGCCTTATTGGAAAACGAGAGGACATGTCCGTATTTGGGACAAATTATTATTACCAATGAATAACTTTCAACACCCTGTATGAGTGAAAAAATTATCACATTTGTTCATTGCGCTACATTTAAAAAAATATAAAAATGAGAAAAACTGCCCATTCCGAAAAAAGTATACTATTTGAAACTCCATAATTAATACCTATAAGATGTCTTGCCCACTCAGGCGGATCAATCTTGATGGAGCCTCCACTCCATGGTGGTGCCATGAGATTGAACAGTTTAGGAGGACGGCGAGGAAATCTTTCAATAAGGCTAAAAGAACCAGACTGGAAGAGGATTGGAACGCATACAAATCTCACCTCAAGGAGTATAAAAAAGTCATTAGACAAAAACCAAGAGAAGCATGGAGAATCTTCTGCAAAGAAATCGAAGATTTACCCCAAGCAGCTAGCCAAGCCCTTTCAAAATATCCCACCGTCATATCTGTATACCAGCCAAAGAGGGTGGCACAAAAACTACCAACCTGAAGGAAAGCCTTCAACTATTAATGTCAACTCACTTCCCTGACTCCAGAACCACAAACACGGTAATCTGGGAGGAAGAGGAGAATCACTACCCGACGGACGATGACTGGCGTAATTCGCGGCAGATCGTCGACGCGGACAGACTGAGGTGGGACATCTCTGGCTTCTCCCTCTTTAAATCTCCACGAACGGACGGCATTTATACAGCTCTACTTCAGTGGGGTCTGGATGACCTAATGCCGCATCTGGTGAGAATCCTCAGATCCTCACTGGCACTGAGGTATATTTCAAAGGATTGGAAAGAAGTTAAAGTTGTGTTCATACCAAAACCACGAAGAATGGACCATTCCATTCCAAAAGCATATCGACCCATTAGCCTCACATCGTTTTCAATGAAAATCTTGGAGAGGCTGTGCGAACGATACATAAGAGATGTAGTGATAACACAAAATCTACTGCATCCAAATCAACATGCACACACTGCAGGGAAATCTACCGATTCGGCTCTTCACCTCGTGGCGGGTCGCATGGAGATATCTTGGAACAGAAAGAGTACACCCTGGGTGTATTCATAGACATAGAAGGTGCGTTCGATGGAACCACTTTTCCTAAAATAGTCAATCGCACTTTCCAACAAGAATATTCCCCAACCCATAAATGGTTGGATATATAACATGCTCTCAAAAAGAGCAATAAAAATCAGTGTAGATGATGTAACCATCAGAGGCTTGGTTTTAAAAGGTTGTCCACAGGGAGGGTACTCTTGCCACTACTGTGGAACATGGTCTTAGACTCCTTGGTCAGCTGCCTCAACGATGGCAACACAAAACCCCAGTTTGTTTTGACGTTTATTGACATTCGATCATCATCTAATATTTACAAGTTTTTTTGGTACTTTTAAATTAATTGCTTCATTAAGATTGAAAAAAACAGTTATTTTCATAACTAATTATTTAGGTAAATCTGCAATGTGTGGTTAATAAAATGCCGAAGCAGCTGAACAGAAAATGTGAAGAGATGGTAACATCTTTATTAAGCTATTTTGAACGAGAATGCCGAAATGGGGGCCCGCTTCTCCGGATTACTGCTGTAAGAGACGTAAGTAATAGTATTCGCTATTTGTATTCATCATTATTAATATTATTGTTACATATTTAAATGTAAATGATTGAATGTTTTTAATGTTAGATTAGGTTAATTAAACTTGATAATATATTATTCTTTCATAAATTGAACTAATTATATTGTAGAGAGTTGCAGAAGCTTTACAACTTAGGGTTACCACTGTTAACCGTATTGCCGCCAAGCATAATAGAGGTGAACAGCCTAAAAGCCCATCTAAAAAGAGGCAGCGCATAAAACCTACTGTTGAAATTGATAACTTTGATCAAAATGCTTTCCGAAATGCTATATACGAAATGTATGGAAATAGTGAGTATATTGAATTTACTGTTTCATTTTATTCACAATTAACTAACACAATATTTTTTTAGAGGAACACATAACCTTGAAAACTTTAAGAGACAAGCTCCAGGAGCGTGAACTCTTTAATGGTTGTTTAAAAAGATGATCCTCGTCGTGGTTTAATGGAGTTGCCACATATTGCATTAAAACGTATACATTTTCTACATGAATATATCAAGATAAAAAGGGAAGGTTTATATCAATTTGTGTTTTTGGATGATACCTGGATATTTAAATACGGTACTGTTGGACGTTCTTGGCAAGATTTTAATCATAGAAGCGTGAAAAAAAAACAAAATTGATGGTCCAAGGTAATTGAATAATAAAATTTGGCAATTAATTTATGATGTACTCATATTTCTGTCATTTTAAAACCTTTTCAAATATTTACTAGTCACAATATTTTATTTAAATCTATATAATTATTAATAGTTGTTTTGAGCTATGCAGTCTACCTAAGAAACCTAGTAGTAATTTGTTATTTCCTTATTGTAGGTATATAGTATTGTATGCTGGTTCCTCTTCTCGATTTATTCCTGGATCAGGGCGGGTTTTTCTTTCAAAAAACAAGATGGTGATTAATACGGTGAAATGAACCGAGAAATGTTTTTGCATTGGTTTGAATACCAGCTTTTATTGAACTTGGAAGAACCTGCCACAATTGTAATGGATAATGCAAGTTATCACAGTACAGTGATCAATAGAGTACCAACAACAGCTACCAAAAAGGCTGATATACGGAACTGGTTGATACAAAATGATATTCCTTTTGAAAATACTCTCCTCAAAACCCAATTATTGAATTTAGTACAACGGTAAGTTGATATAAACATTTTTCAATGTATTATGGTAATACTTAAATAACTTATTTTGTTTAAATATATGCATTTTTGTAGGAATAAACCACCAACAGTATATGAAGCTGACATATTATCTGAAAAATATGGTCACAAAGTGCTTCGACTTCCCCCTTACCACTGTGTTCAACCCAATTGAACATATTTGGGACATAATTAAAATTTTTTATAGAGATCATGTGGAAACTGATGGTTCTTCAACAGAACAAGCAATAGGTGTATGGAAAAAGTATTCAGAAAAAGTGACTCCGGATATTTGGTCAAAGACAGTAGAGCGCACTGAAAAAATTATACAAGATGGGTGAGATAAAGAAGTAGTATTTGATAGACAGGATGTGCCTCCACTTATTATTAATTTTGACAGTGACGATGAAGATAGTGATGATTTTGTATTGGAGTAGTGGAAATCTTGTGTTTTATTTTTTGTATATTTTTATCCAATTTGCTGTATTTCCACCTTTTCAAAATCACTAATAACTATTATTAAATTAATTAGGTACAGGAATTTTATAATACACAAATTAAAACAACGACCACAGTATCTCTACATAAATAATACTGATAAAATGGGAAATTTTTTATTTTTATATCTTGTAACAAAATTTTATTTTGTGTATCTATATTTTTCTTTTCCATTCTATTTTTATTATAATAAATATTGTATGAAGAAACAATATTTAAATTTGCATGAAGATGATTACAGCTTGTATTGATTCCTTTTAGCGTAAACCCTTGCAGTACTCTTGAAGATGGTTCTATAGAGCATAGAATAAGGTATAAGGACCTACAGTTAGTTATTTAACCTTCTTCTATGTAAAATAATTAAATGTTAATTCGAATATAGAATGATTGGTACTGTTTCTTGTATCTTATCCATAGTTTTTCATGAATAAATATTTGTATTAAATTAATGAAGCCTATCATACAAGCCTTTTATTTTTTAATAAATATTTTTTACTTACGCCCTACGAGGCACGGAACAATGAAAAAGAAGAACTGTCAATCTAACATCAGATTGACTTATCTAGTGTTCCTTAAGTAAAGGAAAAACTACAGCTTGGCAACATCACAATATTTTGTTTTGCGACGTCATCGACTTTTTATTGTAAATAAACTACACCTCAACACGTCCACGTATACTGACAATGTAGTCTAGTCGACAAGTTGAAAATGGTACAAAATAGAGATACTGCTTTTAAAATTATGTGCGATAGCTCATTGGATTCGGAATGACGCCTAGAAAAATGTGCTGAAAGGGTGTATTAGCACATAAAAAATTGCAAAAGTTATAAACAATTAAAGATGAAAAAAAATGACATTTGGTTTTTTGCCAATATTTCATGAACTATTAATATTTAAGAAATTTCAAAAAAAGATTCTGAAAGAGGAGGAAATTTTCAATAAAAAACTCCTAACGCCCGGAACTCTATCTCCATTATTTATAATTTTAATTTTACGCTGAAAATAGGTCTGCGCGCGACATTTTTAGATTGCGTCAAAAGCGAGTACGGCACATTAATTAATTTATTTAAGGTATTGAATATTTTTTTTAATTTGAAAAAATTATATTCTGAACACTATAAATAATTTATTCCCGCTGGAAATTTTACTTAAAGTTAATTTTTCAATAAGTTAAACAATTGTTTACTAACAAAATTTTCAGTCATAATTGTAAGTGAAATAAAATGTTTAAATCATAGTTGTAAAAAATTTTCGCTTCGTAGAGCCTTTCTTACCCACATACGTAACAAGATCGTTCCATAAAAGTTAAAAAAATATTTATACTTTGTTTATAATAATTAACAACAATAACACCATTACTTGGATTTTTCAATTTTTGTTCAAAGAAAAAAAATTATTATAAACTAACTATATATATAGTATATTATACACCAAGGTGGTGAAGACTATTATTATCCACCGAGCAACATAATTATTCCGCGAGGGGCTTCGCCCCGAGCGAAATAAGGTGCGAGGTTTATAAATGTCTTCCCCACCGTGGTGTATATACATTTTTTTCCACTACTAGCCAAATTTAAGACATAAGTCAAAAATAAAAAAATTTCTTATAAAAATCATGTAAATTTAATCACTCAGCAATAGAATACCATTATTCCTATAATTTATAATCACCAATGCTAAATGCAACGAATTAACGAAACCAATTATACGATCACATCCAAAAATTTCACAAAACGTGGTTTATGTTTTACTTTGAACTTTGGATAATTACAAAGTGAGCGTTCATAAAACATTTAACATATACTTCACCATAGAGAAAGTAATATATTATTTGTCTATGTACTTCACACTCTACACCACAGAGTTCACAAAAGAATCACGTGAATCGACGAGAGTGCACTCCTAGTTCCCCGCTTGTTATCGGGGAACTGATATGCGCAATTCGTAGAGCTTAAGGCACCGGTAATCGATATTCTGTGGGTGAAGGTTAGCTACCAGTTTCTATCAACATTAGATTTTCAAATTACACTGATGATAATGTTGAAGGTAAAAACATTCCTCAATCCACCTTTTTTCTGCAATTAACGGAAAATTAACAACACATTTCAATGTCAAAATCAAATTTTGATAGTGTCGATCTCCCTAGGCGTTTACTCCGTCGTCTGACTGACACTGACACTGTTCTCGCTCCTCACCTCACCCATATATTATGAACGCACTCCTTATGTCATCAGAAATTTTTGGTTGAGTGCGAATTTTAAACTAATGGCAGTTTCATTGAAATAATTTTATCTTATTCGGTAATTTCAAGCAGTAAATATGTTAAAGACAATCTCCTGGGTATACAAAATTATGTCGCACTAGTTTTTGTCAAGCTATTATCCCTGAATTCTCAAAACATTTGAATTTGTCCATTATTGACCTAGGTTAACAATAGAAAAAATTATTAACCACCAATAGAGAAATTTTACTTCTCAGTTGGCTAGAAGACGCAATAACTGTCAACTTCACAGCTAGTAGGGGAAAAATATTTTTTTAACTTTCATGGCACGATCTTATTAAGTATGTGGGTAAGAAGGGCTCTACGAAGCGAAAATGTTTTACAACCATTATTTAAGCATTTTTTTCACTTACAATTATGACTGAAGTTCAAGAAAATTTTGTTAGTTAACAATTGTTTAACTTATTGAAAAATTAACTTTAAGTAAAATTTCCAACGGGAATAAATTATTTATAGTGTTCAGAATATTATTTTTTCAAATTAAAAAAAATATTCAATACCTTAAATCAATTAATTAATGTGCCGTACTCGCTTTTGACGCAATCTAAAAATGTTGCGCGCAGACCTATGTTCGGCGTAAAATTAAAATTATAAATAATGGGGATAGAGTTGCAGGAGTTAAGAGTTTTTTATTGGAAATTTCCTCTTCTTTCAGAATCTTTTTTTGAAATTTCTTAAATATTAATAGTTAATGAAATATTGGCAAAAAAACCAAATGCCATTTTTTTCATCTTTAATTGATTATAACTTTTGCAATTTTTTATGTGCTAATACACGCTTTTAGCACATTTTTCTAGGCGTCATTCCGAATCCAATGAGCTATCGCACATAATTTTAAGAGCAGTATCTCTATTTTGTACCATTTTCAACTTATCGGCTAGACTAATGTGGACGAGTTGAAACTCGAACGTGTCGAATGGAATGAGATTTGCCTTGTCGATCGGCATAATGTGAACGCAGCTTTGAAACGTTAACTTAGCAGTCAACATTTGGAATATTGATTTAAATGAATAATTTTGGTACGAATGTTAAATTTATTGGTGGAATAGACCACACGTCTTCCTAGTCTATATTTTTAATTCAACTAATTGAGTGTTGGTGAAACTAACGTTAAGGTTAACTCGTTCCAAAAAAAATCCTTAATAGGAATTCGGAATGCGCCACTATACGATACATCTTTCGAGAGGTTAGTTGACGCAGAGATTCTGATTAAAGTTTGATCCAATATAAAACTTGTTCTCTAAGAACAAATTCGTGGGATTACTGGTATGTTTCACATTTTTTTTCCTGTTCAAAATTTACTAGAACTGATAAAGGTTTTTGTCCAGTACGAATCTTTAAGCAAGTATGTAGGTATAATTGTTAAAAAAAGGTATAAGTAAAGTTTTATGTATCTATCTGGACAGATATCTGAATGCGTTTTATATTGTAAGTCTTCTTGTAACACACTTGGTGTTATTATAGCGGAAACTCCAGGAATAATCTACTTTTGTGAGTAAATTCTACCAAAGTACCTGACATAATAAGTGTGCTATTGTATTAATACCAAATAGCATGGCATTACAAGTAATGGTTGTACTGTAAGAGATTATCGAGAACGCAGCTGTTCACCTGTATAGAGTACAGACAATTATAAAATTAAACAAGATTTTCCCGAATACAACCCATACAACCTTCGAACAACAACTCTTAAGTTAAGTAATTTTATTTTGTATGACTTCACCACTATCATTTTTATCTGTTCGTTTCACTTTTTATAAAATTTTAGAACTCGTTTATTTTACATACATTATATTTATACATATTTTGATCCAGGAGTTTTATATATTATAATAATAATAATAATAATAATAATTTATTCACAAGGTAAAGATAAAAAATAACAATTTATATACAGGTAATGTGTGAATAAATAGAGTTTAATCTACGAGGTATAGTATATATATCGGAATACACATATATACCTGTATGTAGAGCGAGAATATATAATTAAATAAACAAATAATACACAAAATGGCACACTAAACACAAGACGAATTGAAATGTACAGAATAGTGCCTAATTGTAAAGTTAAAATTTAAAATTAAAAATACATAAAAAGTAGTGCTTAAATAACCTAATTAGATATATGAAAAAAAAAATATTAATAGTACTCTAACATCATACCAATTGTTAGTAATGTAAATAGTTTTCATTTTAATTATCATTATTCATTGTTTTAGTTTCCTATTATTGATTTTACGTAGGTGGTTGGTAGCTCTCTGATATAATCTTTAACTGTTTTAGTGAAGCGTTGGATTGTGGGTGCGTTCTTAATACTATCAGGTAAGCAATTGAATACCTTTGGTCCCAGATATCGGTAGCATCTCTGACCGACTGACTTCTTCATAAATGGGGGTATAAACTTGTCCTTTTGTCGCGTCTTATGTTGGTGAGAATGTGTAAGGAGTTCGTTCTTATGCAAATATTGTGTTTTTCCTACCTCCAAGAAATAAAGTTTCCTCAAATCATAAACCTGTGTCTCCTCAAATAGCGCTTCACTTGGATATCGGTTTTTTCTACACATTATTAGTTTCAAGAATCGCTTTTGTATGATTTCTAATGATTTCAGGTATGTTTTGGATACTCCACCCCATCCTATAATACCATAGCCCAGATGCGATTCAACTAAACTGTGGTAAAGATTTTTTTTTTTGTTTAAAGTTGAGTATATGTGAGACTTGTTTGATTCTATACAGAACACTACGTAATTTTTTTACTAAATAGTTTATATGTACGTCCCATCTAAGGTGGCTGTCTATCATAATACCCAAGTATTTAACCCTTTTCGATGGTAAGATTTCAAGGTCATCTTCTATTGATATTTTGTCAAATGTTGGGAGGTTCGCAGATAAGCTACAGAACGGCAGGTAGAAAGTTTTTTTGAGATTAATTGATAGTAGTCTATTATCGAACCATTTCTTAATGTTACCAAAGTCAGTTTCTATTTTATTCTTTAAGTCGTCCCATGTGTTACTTTCATAGAATATGACCGTATCATCTGCAAAACTTATGATGCTGCCCTGTGTTCGCATGGAGAATAAATTATTTAGATAAATATTGAATAGCAAAGGCCCCAACACCGTCCCCTGGGGCACACCACATGATATAGTTTCTTTCTTGCTGAGTATGTTTTGTATTTTTGTTTGCTGTTTCCTGTCAGTTAAGTATGAGTTGAAAAGGTCATGTGATTTACCCCTCACTCCTAGATCGTCAAGGCTTGATAACAGTATATTGTGGTCCACGGTATCGAATGCCTTTGCCAAGTCTAGAAAAATTCCAATGGAGGGTTTTTTTTTATCTATAGAACCATATATTTTGCTCGTGAGTTCTAATACCGCATCGCTGGTGGACTTTTTTTCTGTGAATCCATACTGCGCTCCTGACAACAGATTGTATTTCTTCAGAAACGAATTTAGTCTTTTTTTTATGATTTTTTCCATAATTTTACCCAAATTTGATATAAGTGTTATAGGTCGATAATTTGAAACCTCTGTCCTTTCGCCAGTTTTGTAAACAGGTACCACAGTTGACATTTTGAAAGCAGAAGGAAAGTGACCACTTGACAAGGATTTATTGATAATATAACTTAGAGGTTTGGCTATGTAAGTTGATATGAGTTTCAATGTTTCCGATTTCAAGCCATCAGGTCCTGGTGATTTTTTATTTTTCAACTGCAAAATAATTTCTTGTATTTCATAGGCGTCAGTGGGAAAAAGAAAAAAGGTGTGATCTGATTTAATTTTCGTTTCTGTATAATTTCTGTCCTGCTTAATATTTTTTGCTAGATTTGCACCTACATTGCTAAAGAATGAGTTGAATTTTTCAGAAATTATAATTGGATCGCAAGTGATATATCGGTATGTTGTCTTGCCTTCGTTAATTCATTTACCAATTGCCATAATCGTTTTGAGTCTGCCCCTTCTTGTTCTATCTTGTTTTTGTAGTATTTCATTTTTGTGTCTTTTATTGCTTTCTCTAGTATTTTTCTGTAAATATTGTATTCAGTTTTTAAAATTTCATTTTGTGGATTTTTCTTTAATGTAGCATACATAGCATTCTTCCTATTAACGGATTCCAGTAATGATGTAGTAACCCATGGTTTCCTCTTTATATCTTTGTTTTTAACTTTTATGAATTTCGAGGATCCATCTATTGCAGTTTGGACTAGTCTGACAAATTCAGTAACCGAGTTTTCCAAATCATTTATTTCGAAGAAATCTTTCCAATCCGTACTTTTAATGATTTGTATCAATTTTTTTTCGTTTATTTGTTTATAGAATTTGGAATTGGCTGTAGTTTCTTTCGCATACTTATCGTTGAATATTATTTGCACCAGTATTGTGTAATGGTCGGTAATACAAGTCTCCACAGTCAGCGGAATGATAGATTCAAGGTTTGTCTTTTTCGACTTAATGAAAATGTGGTCTATGCATGTACCTGACTGTGGTCTGGTGGTCGTATTTATTGCTGAGTTATATCCATACTCTCCTAATGTGTCCAGGTAAATCTGCGAATCGTCTGTATTTTCATTCAAGTCGATATTCATATCTCCAATAAACACACTATATGTGAAGTTCTTTGGGTGATTTTTTAATATATTATCCAGGTAATCAATAAACGGTGCGATTTCAGTATTACAAGGTGATCTATAAAATGCATTAATAATAATAACTTCATGGCCAATAGTCACAGTCAATTGGAGTAGACTTGTACCATTTATTTCAATTTCTTGGTGAGAGTGGTATAAATTCGATTTAATGAAAACTACTACTCCATCATTCTGGTTGAGTTTGCCAAAATTATAGAGAGTTGTATAGCCTTCAATATTATATACTCCGATGTCATCTATAATTCTAGTTTCTGTAAGTACTATGCAGTCTATTGAGGAGTCTAATTCCTCTAGAAATATTATAAATTCATCCAGATTTTTAGCTATGCTTCGAATATTATTATGTATTATTTTGAAGTTGCAATGACAACTATTGACTTTTAGTATCTGTTTAGCTTGGTCTGCATTTTCTAAAACAAAATTTCTTATTTTTTCTACTTTGAAATCTCTAATATATGGATTCATTTCAGAGCGCTCACTTATATAGACATAATATACAATTTTCAAGAAAAATCAACAATGCATGCAATAAAATACTCATCCGCGATACATGTATTTCAATGAATATTAGTCCGAGCGTTTAACATGAGATTATTTGGCATTTATGCTTAAGCAAAGGTACTATCATTAGAAAATATAATAACTTAGACTAATACTGGGAAATAAAAAAATATTTTAAAAGAATTATGATGGAGAAGTGATTTTATGTTAGTTAATGTTCTGCTATGTTAAGTTTATAAAAATATCATTTACTACTTGCAGTCGAATTGTTCCTTGTAGCACGGCCAAATTTGGTTATGTTTTTGGCTTGTATAGTAGGTGTTGTTGGTTTCTTCTTTACTTCCACCGTTGTCTTCGTATTCTTGTGGGTCTCTTCTCTTGCTAATTCCTCTACGTTTTCCGGATTTTTCTCTGTATTTTCAATGGTATCTTTCTTGTAATCTATTTTTTGACTGGTACTTGGAGTGGGAGGTGCACTGTTCGCTTTGGGTGGTAATTCATCAGCTTCAAATTCTTTGTTGCCGCTCTCTAATTCTTCTGGAGTGTATGGAGTACCATTTACATATAATTTATGGTTCTTTATATGTGCTTGATAATTATTCACTCTGGCACTCTTTAGATGTTTGACCAAGATTTTATTTGTAGTTTGATCTTCAGGTCTTAAATCATGAGATATAGAAATTCCGGTGCCTCGTAATTGCTTTAAGTTTTGAAAAATTTTCAACTTTTGTAAATAAGAGATAAACTCTAAGATGATTGTACCTTTTTTTCCGATGAGGTATATGTTGTTTACGTCTTTCTCAGATAGGTTGCAGTTAAATATCTCGTTCAGCTTTCCAGTAGTAACTTCGAGTACATTATCTTTGCTTGCCTCTATCCCAAAAATGACAATATTATTCCTTTTGTTGAACCGTTCTATTTCGACTATTTTGTGTTCTATCTTATTGCATTTTTTTTCCAATTCTTTCAATCTGTTAATTAGGCTATCTCTAATGCTTTGTATTTCTGATTTTAATTCTGTAGTTTTATCATTTATGAGTATCTCTATCTTCGACAGTAAATCATTATTTGAGATCTCATTCATATTTAATTATTTTTGTATATATACATATACCGTTTCTTGGGGCTCTCGTGTGATCTTAATAAATATATCCACCAATAAAACGCACACAGCTGCAAATATCACCTTCAATTATATCAAGTACGCCACTGGTGGCATTTCATCAACAACAATTAAGGTCCGACTGGTTTTGTTTTGAATTAAAAAAAACTCCAGCTCATTAATGAAATGAAATAAACAAAACATTCAGTTCAGTATATGCAAAATGCACTGATTACTTGAGTATTATCGTACAGTTATTACTTTCAATTGCTTCTATTGAATCACAATTTTTCCAGCTACACACTGATATAAAATACGACTTTGTGTATTGATTCTTTCCACTGAATTCACGATCCCAAGACACCATCGATACTACACACGTTACACACTATTCAAATATTTGACATACACGGAATAAACCTGAAAAATTGCCTTCAGCACATTTTTTTTAGTGAACATTTATTAAAACTAGCAGGTAACAGCAGTTAAGAGTTGGCTGATATATGTGAATGGCTTTTTTCTAATTTTGTTTATGAACAAAAATTAGTGGCGCCCTTAATTAAATGCCATTTTATTTTTATCCTATTTCTTTTCTCTTCCTTTTCTTTCTTTAGTTTATCTAACTTCTTTCTGATAACAGAGCCCTGAGAACTGGCTTTGTTATCTCCATTCACATTATCAGTTTGGAAAGAACCTACTCTCTTTTTATTTACTCTTTTCTTTCATATTTTTTTCCCTGAGAGTACAGTTTGTGTTTCAGCTTTACAGATGCAGATATTATACTTGTTATAGAGTAATTTACTAAGTAAAGTAAGTAATAAAAGTAGTAACTGTTACATTGTACTTTTATTATGCTTATTAATAAAGAAAACATTTTTAAAAACAATTGTTTTATTGTAGGGTTTCGTCAAGAATTTCACTTTCCAAAAAGGTTCCGTCACCAAAAAAGTTTGAGGACCGCTACTATAGTGTATAGCTTCAAATCACTGGAAAAACAAATTTATTCGAAACTTAGATATTTGATATGTCTTTAACTATTATGTTCTTACTTATTTTATATCAGTGATCAGTTGCAAATATAACCAACCTATTTATGGGATAATCGCATATTTCTCGAAAGAAATTAAATCAATGAAATAGCAGCTACAATTATGAAAGTTTTATGTCTGTAAATAATTCAAGTTGACTTCCGTTGAATCATTTATTAATGGCTTCATTTGTGCCAAAGAAAGCTTGTAATGAAAATGAAACAGACTCTCTTAGTCCAGGAGGAATCGGCGCATGAGTACCGAAAACTATTCCACCTCAATTTTTTTATGCGATCCACTTTGAATTGCCCTACTGATGATATAAATGCATGTTGCCATGGGGCAACCTAGTGCCATATTGTTTAAACCGAAATTGTTTAAACAATTGGAAGGAATTGTTATTTTTCAACCGGACAATTTTTTTTATATTCTTTATTGAAATACAAATAAAAAAGGTCCTACGACTTTTCACGATAAAGTTAATATTTTTAGAGATATGAGTTTTTAAAGGTTCGAAAAATCTCAAGTTTGAGTACTTTTGACCCATGAAAAATATATTAAAAAAATAAAATAAAATATAAATAATAATTTTTTTAAATTCTTTATACAATAGTTAATAATATTCTTAATAGAGATTTAAGAAAATTTCATTGTTTATACCTGTTTTTTAATTGTTAATTTCGCGCGCTCACAAGTATGCGTCGCTACCTTTAAGTATCGACGTCTCTCTCTGACTCATGCGCTGCATCAGCCTCTCTGTGTCCTGAATCATTATTTATCATTTATTTTAAAAACCATTAACTTTATCAAGATTGGTAAAGAGAGCAATGTTATTAATAATTAAATTGTCTACAATTTGTTTTTAACAAAAGTAATTTAAGTATGAATCGGAACATGTAATTAAAATTACTTTTTTGTTATTATCATAGTGGTTTATGCATTTTTATCAACAATAATAAGATATAACAGTATTTGAAAAATTTTTGGAATCACAATTATATATAAATAATAAGCTTTTGCTCAAACATACATTTGGAAAAATGCATTGAATCCGGAATATAAAACATTAGATTTTGATCAGTTGGAAATGGGCTTTTGTTTATAAATAAAGGTATTAGCAAAGTATCATTCTCTAGTCTGTATCCGAAATTCGTAAAATGTAATGTTTTATATTCCGGATTCAATGCATTTATCCAAATGTATGTTTTGAGCAAAAGCTTATTATTTATATATAATTGTAATTCCAAAAAATTTTCAAATGCCATTATATCTTATTATTGTTGATAAAAATGCATAAATTACTATGATAATAACAAAAAAGTAATTTTAATTACATGTTCCGATTCATACTTAAATTACTTTTGTTAAAAACAAATTGTAGACAATTTAATTATTAATAACATTGCTCTCTTTACCAATCTTGATGAAGATAATGGTTTCTTAGATAAATGATAAATAATGATTCAGGATACAGAGAAGTCGATGCAGCGCATGAGTCAGAGAGAGAGACGGCGATACTTAAAGGTAGCGACACATACTTATGAGCGCGCGAAATTAACAATTAAAAAACAGGTATAAACAATGAAACATTCTTAAATCTCTATTAAGAATATTATTAACTATTGTATAAATAATTTAAGAAAATTATTATTTATATTTTATTTTATTTTTTTAATATATTTTTAATGGGTCAAAAGTACTCAAATTTGAGATTTTTCGAACCTTTAAAAATTCATATCTCTAAAAATATTAACTTTATCGTGAAAAGTCATAGGACCTTTTTTATTTGTATTTCAATAAAGAATATAAAAAAAATTGTCCGGTTGAAAAATAACAATTCCTTCCAATTGTTCAAACAATTTCGGTTTAAACGATATGGCACTATGTTGCCCCGTGGCAACATGCATTTATATCATCAGTAGGACAATTCAAAGAGGATCGCATAAAAAAATTGAGGTGGAATAGTTTTCGGTACTCATGCGCCGATTCCTCCTGGACTATCTTTAATAATGCTAATGAAATGAACAGTTAATGGTCATGTATTTACGCGTATACACGAACGTTGAACGTGTTTATTTATGGCCGTGTACCTTTTATAATTTATTAATAAAAGGTGTTAATATTTGGGTAGTATTGACAACAGATATAATTTGTAGTTTCATATTTCTTACCAACGGAAATTAGAATCAGTATAGGTAACTTGGTACATAAAATATTTTCATTACTTGGCATATATCGTGGTCCACTTTCTTTAAAAATGAGAATTTTATACATATAAGTCTATATTGAGGTCGCGCATCAGGCACAAAAACATTTCGCACTTGGTTCAGGATCTATAAGTAAGGAAAATTTATACAAGTCCCTAGTAATAATAATCTTAACATACAAAATCATTTAAGTGCACATTCTACATACAAAATTTCAAATATTTGGTCGAAAATGTGTTGGTTTTCTAATAAATTATTTGAAGAGTTAGAATCTATTTTTTTGTTGTCCTAGCTATGTTTATGCTCTGAAATTCTAGTTTTATAATTTCTAAAAGTTCTACCGATATAAATTTTATCACAGTTGTCACTACCAAATTTTATAAACTCCTGATATAATAAAAGATAGAATTTAATACAATTAATTGACAATTCAAAGTGTTTTTTGCTCTAGTGCAAAAAGTAAGATACTTTACAGTACATAGTTTAAACAATGAATTATAATGATAAGTTATGTGAAAACAATAGTGCTATTCAACGCGCCAATCGATTACAATCATTTCTTGTCATTTAAAAAACAACATGTTCAACAATACATTTTCGATATCAATCGGTCACTATGATTATAATCGGTCTAAAATTATGATGCTACTGAAAACAATCGTAAATCGGAAGCATGTGGTTGGTCGAAAAATTGAAATAAACTACCGTTTGTCTATAGGTTATGTGTGTGATGTTTTGCAATTGTATATTACATTTTTAGTTTAACAGAACAGCTTCTATAAAATTAAACGTTACTAAACTAAATGAACTTGTGAAAAGTGTGAAATACACGTGAAATGAACTAAAATAATGATGAGGTTATGTCACTAAAAATGACAGTTTTTTTTGGTCGTTCAACAAACATCAATCCGTTTTCGATTTCGATTATAAACTAAATCGGAATCAAGATCGAAGTGTTGAATAGCACTAATGTGTGTTGTATCCGATATTTTCATTGTTAAAATGATTGAAATTTGGTAAGTAATTATTTGTTGAATTTATTAAGTGTGTGATATTCGTGATTTAGTGGAGATTGATTATTTAATAACTATATAAAATTTAATTTCGCTAATATTGTTGTACGTAACCTAGCATTTAGAAAAGTTGATTAAATTTTCTTTTCAGAAAAGTTCTATATACATCAAAAATAAAAGTTCTTAGTTGGTTTCTTTTTGATTCACGTAATTACATGGAAATTGTTCGTAGTGGCGATAGAACAAATATTCTATCCAGGATTGAAATCAATCAAAATATGAATTATTTCTCTTGGAACGTTTCTCGTTTATAACAGTAGAAGAGTGGTTATCAGCAAACTATTTAAAAGGTAAATTGTTCTGGCTTGCCAAAGTTCTCGTAAATAGTCACTAAATTTCCGTTTTTTACATTAATATTTCTTTAATTGGGAGATATTATGGCTTTGTTTATTATCACTTATGTTACCTTATAGCTTATTGAAGTTTTATTTATGTTATTATAATTATTTTGTTTGAAATTCATAAATTAATAAGTAGAATACTTTTTCGTTGCCATTCTCTTTTACACACGCGACGCTTCTCTCCAAGCCAACAATCAACAACTTTCAACTTTTTTAATTGTTTTATTGTTTCTTTGTTGTAGGAATCAATAAATGTTTTTTTCTAGATCAACCCTATCCATTCTTATGCTCTTTTCGACATTTCAGCCGCGTTCCATTAGTTTTCGAAACCGCACTATTATCACTCCTTATCTACACTTATCTAATTATCGACAAACGTTAATTTCTGTATGAAATATTATTCATTTGACATTACCTTACAAATTGTTTAAAATGTTTCTACAATATACAGTGTTTATCGAAAAGTAACAATAATGAGAAAAGTATAATTACAAAATTTTGTTTCGGGAATTTATATTGTTATATACAGGGCTTATTGAAAATATATAATCAGAAATATAATTATTGAAATTTGCTTGTAATATCTTATATTCTTTTTTAAATGAAGTAAACGTCTCACAAACGACTCTTCAATGTCGATTTATTTATTGATATATGTTGAAATCATATACATTCGAATAGCATGTGGTTATGAGAATTGTTATTGATTTTATTGAAAATTTGTATCTATTCATGTAGTCTTACTGGTTTATTTTCCTCGTAGCCATATTTCGCTTTAATATATATATAAATATATATATATATATATATATATATATATATATATATATACATGGGTACAACCAAAAAAAGTCTGGCCACACTTTATCTAGTTGGACTAAACAATATTCGAAAAATTTGAGAAAATATTTTGTAGATAGTCTAGTCTTAGATAAAAAATTGTTCGAATAAGGAGTATATTCTTATCATATGTAGAAAAAATGAATCACTAAATGAACAATAGAACGAATTAAAAGATTTAACTACAAAAATAATTGAAATACTACCAAAACTGCCCTCTGCAGATGTCAGTAAAACTTTGCGCCATGTACACGTTTCAAGTTACTCTAGAAAGAATAAAATTTCCATTTAATAAACAATAAAAGTACCTAATCAAATTTAAATCACAAAATTTTTTAAATCATATAAAATACCATGTCCTTTATTAAATTTATCCACCTTTTTCTATTTTCAATTGATACTTACAAAGAAACATTCTTCCAAATAATTCTCAATTTATTTACTGAAATTTATTCAGATAAAATTTTTATATATACATAGTTATTTTACTAATCTAAAAAATCATTTGGCAAGAAAAAAAATTATAAGGCTTGGCCCAATTTTTGTAGCCTTATACCAAAAATTGGTCCAAGTCTTATACATTTTATTCATATTATTTTTTATGTACATTTGAAAATTGAATATTGTTTCCATAAGCTTAGAGGTTTCCATTTTTTGGACAATTTATTAAAATAAACGATTAAGATGTTTTCAGAAATGCTGCTAACATTTTTGTCTGATCTCCAATCCATAAATGTTGAGTAAATATATTTCATACGTTTTCGCCGACTTGACAGGTAGTAAACTATTCCAAGCTTGTTCCAAAATTTCCAGTGGAGTCAAATCTTCCATTTAACTATCACGGTCGTTCACATTTTCAATTTATAGTTGCAAAAAACACAAACTTAATCACTTACTTGCAAACTACTGTGTACTGTCAAATAATTTTAGATCTGTCAGATGGATAATCATAGCCATTTTGGATATTAACCGAATATGTGAATACCGCTTTCCTATTGGTTTAAAACTTTTATCGGAATGAAAAATTTGTATCGGAATGTAGTTCATTACAGTGCAAGTTCCACACAATTTTAATTCAATTAGAGAATGGGAGTAGAAAAAATGTTTTAAAAAGACAGAAATACGAGCGCTGTTCATATTTTGCAATGGCTTTGTAGATCAGTGGATAAGAAAATAAATTATACGCTTACAAAAGGTAATTTCTAATTAACCAGCACGTAGTTTTTGTGTTTTCTTTTACTTTTGTTTATCCCATGCTTGCTATTATAATCTCTTATTGACTTCTTCTGTATTACTTTTTGTGTATTTTTAACAATTCTGTCTCCAGAAGGGGTTACTGATTAAAAAAAAAACATTTCGTCCGGTGATTGTATGCCAGACTTAATAATGTATTGCCATTTAGAAAATGATTATATAAACGTCAACACTATTTTATCTTGGAATATATTTCAACATAGAACTGTTAACAAAATCCACAGTTGAATTATTCTGGAAATATGGAAGCAATAACAAAGGCATTGAATGAGAGCAGCGAGAACTGCTCTAACGAGTAGAGCGATTTAAAAATAAACGCTGATGCTTTTCAATTAATGTTCAAAAATGGAAAATCCTCCTAAACCATGCACCATTTCACTGAAACCCAAATGAAACTGTCACAAACTACGCCCGACCAAATCAAGTATTTAGTTTAAAAAGTACGAAACGTTTATCAAAAGTTGTTCGGCCGAACGTTAGGAATGAATTTCAATTTACGCGATATGACGATAAGAATTGAACGCCATCGAGTGGCTTTGTATTCTTTAGTGCTGCCAATTACTCTGTTAAACTCCGAAATCCCGGTTACAATTACCATCGACTTTTTGATCCGAATACTTTATTAGAGAACATTCCACCAACAAAATTAAATTTTGGAAAACGATATAAAAAAATTTCTCTAAGTCTTCAAATAGCAACCAATATAAAATGTAATTCATGTAATAAAAAATACTGATAGTAACGGTAAAAGAAATATAATTACCATGAGTCAAGTAAAGATAAGAAGAAACTTTATGGAAAAGGCTATGTACAACTAGTGGTAGTGGAAGAGCAACAGAGATAATAAAACTAAAAAAGAGGGATATAATAATGAGGGTTTAAAAGATCAGTGCTCTATCTACCAGGCCACCCAACCCTTATTCATTATTATGTAAAAACTAATACAGATGAAAACTAATCAAATTAAGGAAAACGAACAATGTGATATACTGACCTGCTAAGACAAGAGGTCGTATCTGAAAATATACCATTTGTGGGAAAATCCAAATTTGTTAATCACATTCTGCCAAGAGAAGGTATTATTGTAGAAACCTGATGTTGCACAGGTATATAAAATAGAGTGAGTCAAACTTATGACTAGAATCTTGATATATTAAAATCATACTATTTCGAGATATTTGAAATTAAGTAGATACGACTAATGAACTTGGGAATGAAGACACTACGATTAAGGTTCTGATGGCGTATGTACCATATAGGACTTACTGGTTAAGTAACTGTCCTTTTCATTAATTATTGTTTGATCAGCAATTAAAGAAAGTATTGTTAGTTGATATTACAATGATGCGAGTAATAAGTTATGTTAGTTCAGAATTGATTAAACACTTACATGAAACAGTTTAGTAATTGAACAATGTAGAATAGAATTAAATATCTTCAGAGACATCCAGTTGCGACAAACTTGATTCTGGTAAGTCTTTCCAGAATTGAAGTCGATTTTCTGGGAGAATTTCTGACAGTTTTGAGATGAGATTCATTTTTCTAATTTTGTCCACACCTCTAGGATCTTTTCTAATCGTTGGCTTTGGAACGCCGTTTTTATGTGCCTGAGCAGTTAGAAAGCTCAATTCTATGCCTGGATCTCCAAATTCAGTTTTATAAAACAGAGTATTATAACCTCTTTTGAACTGTACTTCATAAAAGTTACTCAGGTAAGGTTTTGGTGTAGTTTTTCCAAGCTTGAATCTAGATGAACGATCTTTGGCATCGTAAAAATTAGTTACTTTGATGTTTATAACTTCGACTCTGCAATTATTTGATTGTTTGACGCAGCTGACATAATCTTCAAAATCCAATACTTCTTTCTTCTGTTTTAGTGATTTTTCCACTTGGTGATGGAAAGAGTCTGCCCACATAAAGGTGTGGCCAGTATCCAGATATTTAAGAGTGATTGAGTTTCAATCAATTTCGGATGAGTTTATAAGATACACGAAAAAACAGTAAAGATTCCAATTTTTATTTTGCGCCGCGCAATTATCCATCCAAAGAGTGATTTCTGGTGCATCTCTATGCAGCAAAAAAAATTATAGAAAGCTGACATTATGTCAAATTTGTTACATCCGGCTACTCCTTCATGCCATATGATGGCTATGGGCTTCTTTGTGCTTGTTCGTTTTCCGATCGGTACAAATGATTCATTAAAACAGATAATTCGTGGAATGAATATTATTTCTTTAAACATCTCAGATCGGGGTAACATGACAATCTTGAAGCAAAATAATCATATATAGATAACCAATAACTTCAAATTATGTAAAAAAAATTACCTTTTCTAGATCAACTGCAGAAAAATAACCCCCCTTTCGATGAATCATTTTGATACTATGCATGTGCAGAAATTGCATGTTTGTAGTGTTTGTTCCAGTGATTACATTCTTCGTAATCCGGCGGAATATTTTGCTTATCATGGTTTGCACTTTTTGAATGAGCATCGAAAAATTCACAGTGCCAGCATTCTTCATATCCTAAAGCAGCAAATGAAATGTTCATATCAGCGATTTGTTTACGATATAACTCATATGATATGTTTTTATCAGGATTTTTCTGTAAATAATCTCGATGCATCATTATAATATTTATGTCACTTGGGAGGTATTTTCGGTTTGAAGCGTGTTCTCGTCTATAATGGGAAATGGTGGGATTAAATTATTTGATATGAGTTGTGATGATGTCTCTATCAATCTTTTTTTCAGATGGATGTCCCCTTTTTCTTGTATGAAATACCAATTTTTCTGACGACGACACATTCAGGACATCTCTTACCATACGGTCATTGGAGACAGCATACCTCAGGGTCCCCAGAAAAAAATTTTTGCACACGCGACTGTCCATACCATTTGAATCTTTCAGGAAAGTTTTTTGTCTTCGAGAATTATCTACATCAGCGTTTTCAGTTGTTTTACTTTTTTTTGCTATTTTCTCGTCTTTGCTCGGTAATTTTTTTTGAACATTTTTGCACTCATTTTCCTAGGCAAGCAGTTTGAATGCCATGTTTGCCAGCTTTTAATTCTCTTTTTTGTTTTTTCCTTTATTATAACGGAACTGCATATCTTCTTCTTTTACGTTCAGTTCCTTTCTTTGTTATTTCATTTTCACGAGATTTATCAAAAACCGTTTCAACAATATTTTGGAGAATTTGGTTCACAAAAATCGAAATATTTTCTTCAATATTTAATTTCGGGTTATTACCACTTTTGAGAGTGATATCTGATAACTTTTGCAGGCTCAGCTGGTTCTGAAATGAAATCTATAGTTATTTATTTACAAACAATAAAGCGAGATTATACCACTTTCGCTTTCTGCAAACGGTATTTGAGATTCAGGCGAGTTTTTGATTGTATCCATCTGGACATCTTGTCCAAAAACATAGTTATTTCGATTGGTTTCAGAAATATTCATCTTTACCTTCACTGGTTTGGGTTTTCGTTCTGAAACAGCCACAATATACAAAACGCTGTATACCTACAAACAATAAATATATACCTGAAAAGTCCGGACGATTTTTATGGTCATTTCTCTTGTTATTTTCAAACTTTGTATTTTTACGCCGAAATGTAGCCTAGTTCGCAGCCAGTTGTTTATTTAAAGCTAATGTAACGAGCTTTCTGGAACGGTCAGACATAGCTTACCTAGTAATTATAATAGGATTAATTCAAATATAACTGAAATTAACTGTCTCGACCCTTACTACGTGGAATCTACTCATATTAGTGTTTCAAATGAAACTCACGGTTTCTAGTTAATACCACAATGTAATAAAAATTGTTGAAAATTCTAAAAAATTGACAATTGTTTCGATAAATCAATATCATAGTCAAAATGACAGAAGTTACATTTCATTTGATGCCTACCTGATGTTTAGTAGTTATTTTTGGCTAGACCAAGAAGTGACCTAACTTGTGATTGACTTAATATATGTAATATATGTTAATAGAAAAAAAAGAAGATGTGATATTACAAATATTGAAGCTTAGATATTATTAGCCCTATGGTGATATCCTGGATATCATTTTTCCAATTAAGATCAGTATAACTGTGCAATGATATAGAAAACCAGGAAAACTTTATCTGCTAATCTTTACAATTATCACTTAAGAAGATAGTTTATTCGTGGAGAACTCCCTAGATTTAACTGTTCATTGACAACTTCATATTGTGGGATTCTTAAATGTCTTCTAATTTCCAATTCTTCAAGGAAATCCATCACATATGCAGGAAATATTTCTAATAATATTTCAGAGATAATATCTTCAGCAACGAATATAACAATTTCTTTTAAAACAAAAAGTAACGTTAGTACAAAATTGTTAAATGTAAAAACAAAAATACCACCATTAAAGAAGTCAGGTATATATAAACTCAAATGTCCAGAATGTAATACTGTCTATTTGGGTCAGACCCTTAGGAATTTTGAAATCCGATACAGTGAACACTTACGGGCATACAGATTAAAACAACCAGATAAATCCTACTACGCAAAACATCTACTTGACACCAATCATTAATTGACACCTAACACAAAACTAGAAGTGCTGCATATTTGTGAAAAGTAACAAGAACTGGATTTCCTTGAAGAATTGGAAATTAGAAGACATTTAAGAAACCCACAATATGAAGTTATCAATGAACAGTTAAATCTAGGGAGTTCTCCACTAATAAACTGTCTTCTTAAGTGATAATTGTAAAGATCAGCAGATATAGTTTTCCTGGTTTCCTATATCATTGCACAGTTATACTAATCCTAATTGGAAAAATGATAACCAGGATATCACCATAGGGCTAATAATATCTAAGCTTCAATATTTTTAATATCACATCTTCTTCTTTTTTCTATTAACATATATTAAGTCAATCACAAGTTAGGTCACTTCTTGGTCTAGCCAAAAATAACTACTAAACATTAGGTAGGCATTAAATGAAATGTAACTTCTGTTATTCTGACGATGATATTGATTTATCGAAACAATTGTCAATTTTTTAGAAGTTTCAACAATTTTTATTATATTGTGGTATTAACTAGAAACCGCGAGTTCGTTTAAAACACTAATCAAATATAACTATTGAATGAGTACTTACGCTTGTGTATTTAAAGTAACCGAAACTTACACTGAAGATACTCAATATACCTAATATCCAACGTGTTCTATTCAATACTCTTCTCACCACGATGCGGCTAAAACCGAAACTGGAACATAACCTCACAGTTTTTGACATTGCCAAGGTCGAATGTCGTAAATGATACCAGAGTTGTTAGATACGACTTATTGATGTAGTAAGTGTCAGATACGATATTCTGACTATGGAAACCTACTATATTTGTAGTTACCATTGAATAAAAAGTAAAGGAAGGATAGCTACTATCTACACTCATAGAGAGAAAGCAAGACGGAAGTAGCCATCTTGAACAACCAAGTATGACTCATTTTATTTTGTTGTTGCATTGGTTGGAGAGTACGTTTTTGCTTTTGGAAGTTTTATAATAATTTTATAGTGTTTTTCATTAGTTTTTCTTGTATTTTTGTTTTGTATTTAAATAAGTGTTTATTAGGATTAATTAGAATAGTGTTTTAAGTGTTGAAACATTAGTAATTAGACTACAAACAAAATGGTTAGTTGTGCAGCCTGCGGTTGCTCCAATACCCCTAAAAATAAATCTTTAGGCATCACTTTTCATAGGTAAGTTGTTTTCTTTTATACTTTAATTTATATTAATTTTAAATAATTTAAAAGATGCAAAATAAACATTTCATATTTTGATGAATGACAAGGTTAAGACATAGGCGTAACATAAAAATAAAAATAGTAAGTTAACTGTTGTAACACTATACATTTGAGAAATATTTATTTGCATTGTTCTCTGGTTTAAAATGTCATTCTTACTCAGTATCTACATAACCATCAAAATTTCAACGCCTACTCTAATTAGTTTTTTTTGGATGTCCCTATATGTAGTATCTAATTTTTTATTTGTTACAAAATAATTTTATATAGCGCGCCTATGGTAAAACGGATATTGCCGTCCGCCATATGCAACAACCATCCTGATCAACCAAACTTGTGTTTATTGCTCCTTCCTTTACTTTTTATTCAATGGTAGTTACGACTAATCTTTCACACTAATTTTGACGGTTTTACGGTGAAGTTACGACTTCTAGATTTTGTAGACTTTTAAAATAAGCGTTCACCTTACCGAATATACAAACATCAGGAAATCGCAATTTTTGTAGATACTTCTTGTCTTAGCAGGGCAGTATAAGTGTCATAAGTTTTTTATTCTTGTAAGAATCGCCATATAAATACGTTCTATTGGTTTCCTGGTTGGTATGCATATAAACGATAAAAAATAATGACAAATTTAAACTCATAACGAAGCACATTAAATTGTCCATCAAGCAGCACTTATTTTTTTCATCTGATAGTTTCTAAACAATATAGTTTTAAGTCAAAAATTTGCGGTGGTCCGATTTTTATGCACGCAAGTGCTTTTAAAAAAATCTGGAATTGGCAGTATAAGACTTGCCAACAATCTTTTGAAATCATAAAAAATAAATTAACATCAAATGATTTGTACACTTTCAACCACATTTATCCATTAAATTAATTGTTGATGCCTCAAATGTAGTGATATGTGCTATAATTTGTCAAATTTTTTAAGATAAAGTTGAAAAACCAATAGCTTTTGCATCTCGAACGTTGTCTAATGCGGAGCAAAAATATTCGCAAATTGAGAGAGAGGATCTAGCTATAAGTTTTGGTTTAAATGAGTTCAATGAATTTTTATATGCAAATTTCTTTATTTTACTTACCAACGATTTACCCCTAATGACCATTTTAAGCCCAAATAAAGATATTCCACAATTTTCAGCAAATAGACTACGCAGATGGGCGGTAATATTATAAAATTATCTTATATATTAAAAAAATTATTAAAACTGGTCTGGCCGTTCTAGCCTTTACGATTTCCTTCATTTTTTATAAATGAAACGTATTTAGACACAGATATGTCTCAATCATTGAAATTTACTCAACTCCCACCTTACTCATGTTATACTCAAACGCGATTCTTCCCTGTACATTTCTTATGGAATACATTCACTCAAGTAATTCGAATTATCATAGCTCCTCTTCTAATGAATGGATATTGATCATTTCACTCTCAGAATACTCAGTGTACCAAGCTCTTTTTTTGAACTACTAACTGCTTAAATTTGTTGAGTTTGAGGAATGTTATACATTCAATTTTTTCAAGATTTTCCTTCACTCAAACCTCTATAACTAGAGTTCTAATTAACGTAGGCTGTTGACACAAGTCTAAGAACACTCAGTGGGTCAAGCTCTTTCTATTGAGCTATTAACTGTTTCAATAAGTTGAGTTTGAGGAAAGTTATGTGTGCACAATCAACTTTGCTTACAATTTTCTCCAAATACTGCGGCCGACAAACAGCTAATATTGTCTGGAAGGAAGTACTGTAAAATACATTACGTAACTATAAAGAAAAATGCCACGCTCTTTCTTAGTGCCTAATTCACGAGAAGGGAAAAAAATTATCAAGTTAAAGAAAATATTAGTGAAAATGGAAGAATTGAAAGAAATGTGAAAAATATAAAATAAGGGTTAAAGAAAATATTAATGAAAATGGAAGAATTGAAAGAAATATGAAAAATATAAAATAAGAGTTAAAGAAAATATTAATGAAAATGGAAGAATTGAAAGAAATATGAAAAATATAAAACTGATAGCTTGTAGCGAAGTGAGCGTGCAATTATGCCGAGCTATCTCAAATGCCGGAGAGTAGGGGTGGGTTAGGTTAAAAGGGCGCCACTGTTTTGGCTGAGCCAAAACAGAAGCTCTCCTTGCTGTCCTGGAACTCCCTATCAGTTAACGTCTTATATATAAGAAAAATATTACTATTTAAGTAAAATATATTGGTATTATTATTGAAGAAAAAAAAAAGAGAAATTAATAATAATAAGTTCTCAATATCTATATGCAGAGGCCTGGTGGTGAACAAATAAAACAAAGTAGTCGAACTATAGTTTGATCTATTTAACAAAAAAAATATAATAATGTGTACGAATATACAGATATGTTAGAAGCATAATGTCTAAATATATAAACAAAATAATAAAGGTAAGGCACAAAACAAGAAAATGTTTACCAAGCTTTCGGTAGTAGCCGGGTAGTACCAACAGCTGGTGAAACGTAGTGAAGTAGCTGTATTTTACTCATAAGCTACTTTTACTAATCCCTCCCTCAAAAACCTTGTAGCCCGTGCTTAAAACCCTAAAATACAACCAGTAATGAAGACATTGATCATTTTAAATAAAGTATAACAACTACATGGTTGAGCTACAGGTAAATGAGAAAGTAGGTAAAAATAATTAAATACTAAGAGACCCTCAAAAATTAAGAGAACAGAAATTACGGATACTCAAAGTATTGTGTGAATGATGCAAGATAAATAAATTAAAAACTCGATAGCATAAAAAAACTTTCTATTGCCTGTTCTACATTTCAGGCAAAATTCTAAACTATAACCAAATGCCCAATTGAAATATAATAATTTTGAAAATATCTCACATAATTTAGTTACATGGAGCTTGTTGACATAGCCAATATATTATTAAAAAAAATAAACGATTCAAACAACAGTAATGATTAACGCAAAGAATTAGTAATAAATGAAATGTAACTTAAATTAAGCACTATAAAAGGCAAATAATTGAAAGTCTTAGCCGAACAAACTCCAAAATTATATGTACTGGCCAAATTATGTCACCTGATGGTACACTACATAATGTAATGAGTAATCCTATATGGATTAGGCATAATAGATGTAAATACAATTAACAAGACAAAAATATATAAATATACCGTGACTATATGATCATTAATTCTAAATTGATTTGAATAAAAAGAAATAATAAGTAAAGATACGGTATTTGAAGAAAGACTTAAATGAAATAAAAAAACTGATAACCATGATAACCAGTAGAATTTCATTTTTTTTTTAATAAAAATAAAGAAATAAATAAATTAAAATGGAACTATATTATTCGTCGGTACGAATGGACACAGGTTTCTGTTTTCAATGCCAAGTAATTAGTTAACGAGTTCAACATCAATCAGATAACTCTATGTAGATTTAGAAATATATATATACACACCTATACACTATTCAAAAGTCCCCCCCCTCGTATCTTTTGAACAGCTACACTTACATTAATAAAATTTGGAGGGTGAAAATAAGTGTTGTAAACTTCTCTACGAGTGGTAACAGGTGACGTAATAGTAATAGATGACGTCACAGTGCCACTCTGGCCAATAATATTAAATAGGACCTTATGGAAAGTGATATCTCGTTTGAAAGGCATTGCCATTGGCTACATCGCCATAATAATTTTGTTAGGGTTTAAATTAATTTTGACGGATAAATTAAATAAATACCAAAATTATTGAAATTATTTTTTCAAATTTAATTAATCAAATATCAACAATGGATTCTTATAGCAAGTGTTCGAAATGTGCTCCGTCTACTTTCTGACAGTAATACATCCTATTAGTAAACTCTTGTCGTACTCGTTCGAATGTGTCAGCTGAAATAGCATTGCATTCTTCAGTAATTCTTTCTTTCAAAACGTCAATGCTATCTGGTGCCGTAGTATAAACCTTGGATTTCAAGTACCCCCATAGAAAAAAATCTAATGGTGTCAGATCTGGTGACCGAGGTGGCCATTCTATAGGACCTCGCCGGCCGATGTATTACTGTCAGGAAGTAGACGGAGCACATTTCGAACACTTGCTATAAGAATCCATAGTTGATATTTGATTAATTAAATATGAAAAAATAATTTCAATAATTTTGGTATTTATTTAATTTATCCGTCAAAATTAATTTAAACCCAAACAAAATTAACATGGCTATGTAGCCAATGTCAATGCCTTTCAAACGAGATATCACTAGCCATAAGGTCCTATTTAAAATTATTGGCCAGAGTGGCACTGTGACGTCATCTATTACTATTACGTCACCTGTTACCGTTCGTAGAGAAGTTTACAACACTTTATTTTCACCCTCCAAATTTTATTAATGTAAGTGTAGCCTTTCAAAAGATACGAGGGGGGGAGGGGACTTTTGAATAGCACTGTATATATACCACACTATATTATGTTTCTCGGATAAAAATAATTAGCGGTGGATTTGTTCGTTTATATTCGTCACACTAAGATAATGACTAAAATATTATTGCAATTAACATAACTACGTGAAATATAGAACAAAAATCTGATAAAAAAAATTAACAACAAAAAAACTATTATTCGCCATCTCGACAAGAGCTATCTAATTTAGGTACCTATAAATGGAAGCAGAATAATAAATATCCTTGGTGTTGATTACGACAATAAAAACTAGTGTGGTCTAAATGAATATATACCTAAAGAAATAAATCACCTACTAATTTTCACAGTACAATTGAATTTCTCTCCGAAAATAATTACTTAATAAAACATTTTCGCGAACAATGAGGCGACTTGATCTACAAAATCATAGAAAGTCAATGATATGAAACTAGAAAACTGTGTAACAATAGCTAATCAGATTTAGCACTTAGTAAAAAAACGAATTCACTACATTTTCCACTAATAATAAAATATATTGAGTAATGTTGGCCATGAATAAATAAAAAATAACTAAGTTTCTTTACATTAAAATGATAAAAATGATAAAGTAATCGCACTCTGACCCCTAATTAACTCAACCCCCACGTGTCAAAATGAACCCTGAAATAAACTATACCTAGAATTACTTAAATACAGGATGAAATAAAACAAACTAGTGAAATTGACTGTCTCGACCCTTACTTCGTGGAATATGCTCATATTAGTGTTTTTAAATGAAACTCAAGGTCTCTAGTTAATTCCACAATATAATACAAGTTATTTAAAATTCTAAAAAAAGAGTTAATGATGTACTTGATTATTCAATTTACCGAAAACCAACACAGACTGATGTGACAATTCCATTCAATTCTAACCACCCTGTCTCACACAGACTAGCAGCATATAATTCAATGATACATAGAGCTTTTTCAGTTCCTATGAACAAATGTAATTTTGATAGAGAGATTAATACAATTAGACAAATAGCAACATCTAATGGTTATCCATTAGATATGATAAATAAACTAATTAGTAAAAAAGAGAAAAAAGTGGCATTACAACTAATATATCCTAAACAAGCTGATGAAATTAAAACTTATAAAACCATCACATATGCAGGAAGTATTTCTAATAATATTTCAAAGATAATATCTTCAGCAACGAATGCAACAATTTCTTTTAAAACAGAAAGTAATGTTAGTACAAAATTGTTAAATGTAAAAACAAAAATACCACTATTAAAGAAGTCAGGTATATATAAACTCAAATGTCCAGAATGTAATGCTGTCTATTTGGGTCAGACCCTTAGGAATTTTGAAATACGATACAGTGAGCACTTACGAGCTTACAGATTAAAACAACCAGCTAAATCCCACTACGCAAAACATCTACTTGACACCAATCATTCATTGACACCTAACACAGAACTAGAAGTGCTGCATATTTGTGAAAAGAAACAAGAACTGGATTTCCTTGAAGAACTGGAAATTAGAAGACATTTAAGAAACCCACAATATGAAGTTGTCAATGAACAGTTAAATCTAGGGAATTCTCCACTAATAAACTGTCTTCTTAAGTGATAATTGTAAAGATCAGCTGATATAGTTTTCCTGGTTTTCTATATCATTGCACAGTTATACTGATCTTAATTGGAAAAATGATATCCAGGATATCACCATAGGGCTAATAATATCTAAGCTTCAATATTTGTAATATCACATCTTCTTCTTTTTTATAAACATATATTAAGCCAATCACAAGTTAGGTTACTTCTTGGTCTAGCCAAAAATATAACTACTAAACATCAGGTAGGCATAAAATGAAATGTAACTTCTGTCATTCTGACGATGATATTGATTTATCGAAACAATTGTCAATTTTTTAGAATTTTCAATAACTTGTATTATATTGTGGAATTAACTAGAGACCTTGAGTTTCATTTAAAAACACTAAAACAAACTAGACTTATAATAAAAAAAATTACGAGTACCAATTAACGGAATGAGTAAAGGAAAATAATATCTTACCGTGGGATGGTTGATAGGGGTTTCAAAGAAATGCGTAGTCGGTGGTCTCAAATCCTGAATTTCAGATAAATCTTTACGTACTTAACCAAAGAACCAGTACAGAACTAAACATCCATGAAGATTTCTATGGAGAAAAGGCCCCAAAATCCACAAATAAGTGACAAAATACGGGGTATTAAATCTCCAACCAGCCGAACACAATTCTTGAAGTCAAGAGAAATCAAAATTCTCCTCAAATTTCGTTCTCCAGACCCCGATAAAAATAAATCAAATAGAAAGGACATTAGATGGCAAAAACTTATCCGCTTGGTAAATAACGAAAGTGTAGAAACGACAGTGAAGGCCTGTATAACGCATTGTTTTAAATAATAAATTACAATTTCCTTCATTATAAAACCCTACCTTTTAACGAATTGATTCGTAAAAAAAAGAAAGTTGATTTTAGCAAAACACAATGCTATTTGCCTGTATGCAACTAACATAAAACGAAACATCATCTAGATATCTGTATTATAAAGGTTAAATCAAGATTCAATTAAAAGAGTTGCAGAAGTAGAACGTGAACTGGGCATAATAACAGTCAGTTCTGGGTAAATCAACCAGATATGTCACTTGAATATATCGAGAATATACTAAAATGATAAGAATTATAATTTATGAATACGGGGTGGCTCGAGAATGTTTAATAGTGAAATCAAACCGTGACAAAAAATAAGAAGAGAAAAAAACCAACAAGGCTTGACCTCTCCCCCCAAATACGATTTGCCACTTAAAAACTCACTTTTTAAAAACACTTTTATTTACTACACTGTTACAAACTACACAATAAACTGGTAAAAATAATATAATTAAAATCAGACTGAATATAATACAAATCGATTGTTTAATTTATATAAAAATATTGCTTCGTCGGCATCGGATGTTTCATCGAATGTTGCATTGGAATTTAGCAAACTCATCGTCTAGATGTATGGCTTCGTATACAGGAAGTTGGTTCACTGTACTGTAACTTCTCCATCCCCTGGGGAAGTTTTGTAAGGGACGAACAAAACTTTGGTGTTCTCTTCGTCTTCTGTTGGTTTGGATTTTCTTTGGTCTTTTCTCTTGCGTCTGTTATTCTTTAGCCTATAACAAAGATAAATTATGAGAATTGTAACGCCTATGTAGATGGGGGTCATCCAGAAATGGTTGTGGATGTGGTTCCATTTTTCGGCTTCTATTGGTTCCATTTGGTTTGCTTGCTTAATGAGTTCATGGAGGTCGTCTAAGGGCACTTGGTTTATCTTCAATGGTTTAAATCTTGTTGGTTTTTGTATGTTGCTTGTTTTAATTTGTGGCAATGTTAATGGTTCGCCTTCAATAGTGGTTTTGGAATTAATAAACCTTTGTTCTAGTTTTCTGAACTCGCAGTTTGGTGGAAGTTCGATCAGGTATACTCCTTGCAGAACCATTGGTTTCGTTGTGGAACATTTAGTTGTTATTTTTGTGGGTCCAGTAAATATTGCTACGTAGTGGGAGTTCGATAGACTTTGGATGATTGTGTTCTGTATTTGCACTGGAATATAGTTGCAAGAGGCTTCTGTGTTTTTCAGTTGAAGAATCTGGTTGATGCAGTCTTCAGTTTTCGTTGTTGTTTGCAACGCTTTTTCGTTGCATAAGTATTCGGCACTGGTTTTTTTGCATGGAATTTCGGAGTATTGGAAGGTATCTTCATTAACCAAAAGGTACGGTTCTGGAGGGATAATTATTGTAGAATTTTGCGTAGGTATTGGGAATAGGTGGTAGTATGTGAAGGTCTTAGAATATAAGATGGGAAAGTGTAGGATAAATACGATAGTGTGGTTCGTGTAGTAAGCGTCTACGCTTATTATATCGTAATAATTAAGGATGTCTTCATCTTTGGTATATAGGAGATGATCTTCGCTGTGGTGTTCTAGCATTTTTGTCACTAGCCATTCTAATTCATCTTTTCTCAGGACACTATTGGGAAGGGTGTTTAGTCTGGAAAATGTGATTGCCTCTTCTAGATCGTTCAGAAGTTGAAGGATAATTTGGAGGGATAGGTTTAATTCATCCAGTACATTTCTGGCTTGCAGATAGTGATTGAAATCGAATACAAATTTGTTCAGATTTTTACTGATTTGATCTATTTCTTCGAAAATAGTTTCTTGGTTGTGTGTTAGAAGAGTCACAGTTTCGTTAAACTTATCCAAAATCTTTAAATTCAAGCTCATGTGATGATTTACGTTTTTTATAATATTCTCCTGGTTTGTTTGGAGCGTTTGTATTGCTGTATTGTAAATTTCGGCGTCTTCCTGGTCTAGGTTTCCGGAGATGGACTTGATAATACTTCCTAAGCCGTTTAGAATTCCTCGTTTCCTTCTTGAGGTTGGATAAATTGATAGTATTTTCTCTTTGGCTGATTTTAGTTGAAATTGGAGGGCTTGATCGAAATTTTGTAAGCTTGTAAAATAAGGGTAGCTGAGGCCGTCTTCTATGGCTTTAGTTACTGCTTGATATTGATCATCGATAGTTTTGATTTCTTCCATTATAGGTTGTAGTTCAAAAAAGTGTATAAAGTCGTACGTGTTAGAACGTATCTTTGCTTGTCCCAGGTTGAGGGGAAGCACTCCTGGATTTTCTTTCAGATCTCTCATTTTGATTTCTTCTCCCATTAGGCATGCAAATCTGCGAGGAGGATTTATAATTAGTTTTCTTTTCGGGTTTGTGTTTTATGTTTTTCTTATGTACAGTAGCTGTCTGAGTGTCTATCGTTATAGCGTTATCTATTAGTACTGTCTTGGGTTGAAATCTAGGCAGTAATTTGTTTCTTTTCAAAGTTTTCCTAGTGTAGATTTTAGTAGAGGGTTTGTATGAGATAGGGGTCTGTCTCGTTTTATTTCTATTTTCTATAATGGCCCTTTTATTTTCGGAAAGGCGTTCGTTGATTTTCCTATAGATTTCTTTTGTTTTCTTGCGATGTTGTTCTATGTAATCGTTTAGTAAGGTTCTTTTTATATCTATGTCGAACGGATCTCTTGCATTTAGGTGTCCGTTTAGTACTTCGATGGGTTTTAGTTTTGTTGAGGAGTGGACGGAGTTGTTGTAGCCTAGTAAAGCATATGGCATTTGTTCTTTGATGGATAACGTCGTTTTTGTGTTTCGGAGTATTCTTAAGTGTTCGATCAAAGTTGAGTAGAATCTTTCGATCATACCGTTGGACTGAGGACTGTCTGGGGTTGTGTAGTGGATCGATATTTTATGGGAATCGACAAATTCTTGCATGATTCCGTTTTTAAATTCTGTTCCGCTATCTGCAATTATCATAGAAGGTAGTCCGTGGTGAGTTACAAATGTAAGGAAAGCGTTAATTACGTTTACTGCGTTTCCTCCTTCTATTGGGTAGGCCTGTCCATATTTGGAAAATGCGTCTATTATGGTTAGGAACTTCTGTCCGCTGGCTTGAAATAGGTCGATATGAACGATTTCCAATGGTTTTGTGGGTGTAGGTGTGACCATAAATTTTGGTTTTGGTGGGAGTCTGTCATATTTATTTTCTTGACAGATATCGCAGAAATTAACGATGTCTTCGATATCTTTCTTCAAATTGGGCCAGAAATAACGTTTCCTTATTTGAAGTTCTGTTTCAGTTATTCCTCTATGATTAGTTATGCCTTGATGGTATTTTTTTATTAAGTCTTTTTGCCTTTCTTCTGAATTCACATCTTCTAGTTGTACGTTACATTTAATTAGGTCGTAAGCATTGTTTTTGAATATTTTCCTGATGGTTTCGCATATTTTCTTATATAATTCGTCGCTTTCGAAGAGACATGCATATTTCCTTTTCGGTTGGAGGTGGTTCTTAAAGAAACTTATAATATCTGGGTTAAGGTCACTTTTCGAGAGTTGGACGTACATACGTTGTTTGTTTGGAAAGATGTGTAATGTTACTGGAGATCGAGGGTTGTAATTAACTGTTTTGAAGATGATTTGGTTGTTGTAGTAGTTGATTGGTCTCTCAGATATAGGGATGCCTAATATTGGGTCCTCTATTGCAGTGTGGTTCGTTTCGTCGTCTGATGTTTCCCGTTGATCTTCCTGTATGTTTTGTTGTGATTCCTCTTGATTTTCTTCCTGTTTTCTTTGTGATTGATCGAAGTTCGGCTGTTCTAGTATTTCTTCGATGGAGGGGGGCAGTTCCGGAATATCTTCGTTGACAAAGTCTGAGAGTCTGTCTTCAGGTGGATTATTATATAAAGAGGCATTTTCTTCGTCTGGGGATTCTAATTTTCTGTTCACTTCATCGACATATTTTGCTAGGTCAAACAGTTCTTTGGTGTGTATTTCCACTCTTGAAAGGGCGTCGGCGTTAGTATTAAATTTTCCTTTCTTATATACAACTTCGTAGTCGTACTCTTCCAATTTTAATCGCCATCTTACTAGTTTGGAGTTTGGTTCTTTCAAAGAAAAGAGGTACTGAAGCGGGCGGTGGTCTGAGAGGATTTTAAACTTTCTTCCGAATAAATAAGGGCGGAAGTATTTGGTGGCCCATACTATAGCTAACATCTCTTTCTCAATTGTCGAATACTTAGTTTCTGTATCGTTTAGCGTTCTGGAAGCGAATGCTATGGGTTTATCGCTGCCCACAGGTCCTTGGGAAAGTACTGCTCCTATGGCATAGTTGCTAGCGTCGGTGGTTAGATTGAAGGGTCTTGTAAAGTCCGGGTACTGTAGAAGGGGTTCGTTCATCAAAAGGTGTCTGCATGTATTGAAGCATTCTAAGAATTCGGGAGTATGTTTGATCTTGGCATCCTTCTTCAAACAAGTTGTTAGGGGTTTCGTCATTTTTGCGAAGTCCTTTATAAACTTTCTATAGTATCCCAAAAGTCCTAGGAATCCTCTGATATCTTTAGCTGTCTTAGGTGTTGGATAATTGGCTATGGCTTTAATTTTGGTAGGGTTCGGTTTTATACCCTCTGAAGTGACGATATGTCCCAGGAAACTAACTTCTTTTCTTAGGAACTCACATTTGTCTAATTGTATTTTCAGTCTGGTATCTTGGAGACGTTGGAATATTTTGGTGAGATTAACTATGTGTTCCTGTAGAGATGTGGAAAACACGATAATATCGTCCATATAAACCAAACATATTTCGCCTTGGAGTCCTTTCAAGACATTATCCATTACCCGTTGGAATGTTGCGGGTGCGTTTTTAAGCCTGAATGGCATTCTTACATACTCATAGTGTCCGTTCTCTACACTAAAAGCAGTTTTAGGAATATCTTCCTCGGACATTTCTATCTGGTGGAAACCGCTCGCCAAATCCAGGGTGGTTAAATATTGGCATCGGCCAAGTTTATCCAATATGTCGGTTATGTTGGGTATTGGATACCGGTCGTCGATGGTTTTTTCATTTACTTTACGGTAGTCAACAACGATGCGCCATTTAATTTTTCCTGAGAAATCGGGTTTCTTTGCCACTATCCAGATAGGCGAGGACATGGAGATTGGCTGGGTCTAATTATACCTTGATCTAGCATCGAGGTTATCTGACTTCTAACTTCTTCTTTGTGGATGTATGGATAGCGGTATGATTTAGTATATACCGGTATTTCATCCTTCGTTCTTATGTAGTGTTTAACTTGATTCGTAAAACTAAGAGGTGTATCTGGTTTATGGAAGATATCTGAATATTTTCTGCAGAGGCGGAGGATGTGTTCTTTTTCTTCTATATTAAGATGGTCCGTTTGGATTAGATGGTCTATGCTATTCTTCGTACTTTGTGCTGATGTTGTTATCATCGAAAATATGTGATATTCTTCGAGATTAATCCTTTTGCAATGTATTGGCTCGGTAATAGCGAATTCTATTGGCTCTGAGGTAAAATTTGCGATTTCCGTCCAAGCTAGTTGGTTTTGGGCGTCGGAAAGGCTTTCTTTTATCACTGCTCCTTGAATTTGTTGTCTTGGTATAAAAACGGTTCCTTGATATTCTTTAACTGGTAACCTAACTTGACTAATGGAGTTTGCTTCAAGTTGAATCGAGTAGAATTGCGTTTTCTTCGTTTCATAATATTTTATAGGGATGGTTGAATGTTTCGTAGTAAGGATTGATTTAGGGAAATTTAATTGGGCATGGAAGAGTTTTAAGTTATCGAGACCAATAAGGCCATCAAAGGTTTCATGGAACTTGAATAAATAAAACTTTAGTTTTTCGGGAGATTTGAATTCTGGAAATGAAGGGATCGTGGCACTATGCTTTTGTGAGTAATTTTGAAAAATGGAAGTGACAGTAAAAGGATCATATTTAATAAAATTTTGGAAATAAGTGGAAGCTATTTTAGGGTTAAGGAATGATTTTGTAGAGCCTGTATCGATTAGGAGTTTTAAAGGAGGGTCAGAAATTTCGATGTACGGGAGTTCTTTTTTTTCGGAAAAGGAATGCAGCTCTATTATGTTTTTGCTTCTGTCATCGGTTCTATGGGAAAATTTTCGTATTCTTCATACGGGAGGTCTTGTACTTCGGCGAGTGATAATTCTTCTAGCGGTTGTTCTATTTCGTAAAAATCTTCTTCGTTGTCGTTTTGTTCGATGTTATACAATTCTTCGACGGTAAACTTCGGCTGAGGTTGATGAGGTTCTTGGTGTTGGATGGACGGTCTGCTCCTATTTGTGGCCGCTGTCGATATACTCATGGGGATTGGTCTTGGTTGTTGAGATGTCCCTGGTCGGTTGGACCAGAAGTTCGGTTGATTAGGTGCCCTAAATGGTTGTCTTGTCTCGGGTCTTGGTTGATTGAATGTGGGCCTTTGGATGTTTTGGAATGGTTGTCTAGGCGTGAATTGGCTGTTTATTTGTCTCGTTGGTTGCCATCGAGAGTTGGAGAACGTCGATTGTGGTTGAACCATCGTTTGTGGAAAAACTAGAGGTCGTTGAGAATAGGTTGGTTGTTTCTGGGCCGAAAAGGTATTTGTGGATCGTCCTGGAGTTGATGATTGAGGAAAGTTATTACCCCTTTGCAAATATCGGATGTTGTTCTCTTCTTGAATATATTAATTGCAATTGCTAGGTTAGTAGGCCGCATGGCCCTTATAGTTGAGCCCAAAGGTTCTCGTAAGCCTGCTAGGAATGTAGTTAATGCTTGTTGTCTAAAAAATTCCATTTTGCTTCTTTTTATTTCTGGATTTTGGGTATGAACTTCGATGTAATTGGTGATACAGTTTAGAAGTCCCATCGTTTTCTCGTAAAACTGCATAGGTGTTTCTTGAGGACCCTGTCGAAGGTTGACTAAATCTCTAGTGAGAGAATTTTCGTTTCTTTGATCTCCAAAGTTTTGGATTAAGACATCTTTCACGGCGTCCCATGTTTCACATCCATAAATAGAAATCACTTCTTTGGCTCTACCAGTTAATTTGCTTATAATACCATGGAAAAGAATCTGGTTCTGGATATCCGCTGGATTATTTTGGTTATAATAATGATTCAATAATAATGTTGAAATCTTAATAAATTCGAATAGTTCGTTTGGATTTCCATCAAAGTTAGGTATAATGCATAAATTTTTAACGTCGAATTGAGCCATTGTAATATTATTTCTAATTTCTACTGTATTATTAAGGTCTGTATCGTCAATACTTAGGTTTCTAAGATAATTCGTCAATTCTAAGTCTTCTCTACTTATATTAAAATCTATTATACTTGGTAGTGTATCGTCTATGCTAAACTCTGAATCAGAAGATTCTGAGACAGAGGAGTCTGACATAAATAAAGTGGCTTACAAGATACAGATGATGCTACGGTGCATTCCTGGAATCCTTGTTATGCTTCGGGATGAACTATCTTGATGGTTACCCCTGGAGCTTGTTCTTTCGAAGATAGTGGATAAACGCTTGATAACGACGAGGATCACTTAAGGACTCTTCCACTATCCTACTGACTGCGCCAAATACGATTTGCCACTTAAAAACTCACTTTTTAAAAACACTTTTATTTACTACACTGTTACAAACTACACAATAAACTGGTAAAAATAATATAATTAAAATCAGACTGAATATAATACAAATCGATTGTTTAATTTATATAAAAATATTGCTTCGTCGGCATCGGATGTTTCATCGAATGTTGCATTGGAATTTAGCAAACTCAGCGTCTAGATGTATGGCTTCGTATACAGGAAGTTGGTTCACTGTACTGTAACTCCCCTTTCGTACTCGGAAATTTTGGAGAGAAGTGTAATAAATACGAATACCAATGAGATAAATTTAATGTAGTAAATTTCAGAACACACGGTAAAACATTTTATTTCAAATAAAAATAAAAAGTAGAATGCGACCCACATTTTGTTTAGAAAAATGATACGAAACCAAAACAACTTTGAAACAAATAAAACATTTTACTAGGTCAAAATGAAATCATTGTTTTGTATACAACTATTCAATAACGTAAAATTTAGCATGCTTCAAAACAAAAATTTGATTTTGCAATTCAACAAAATAACCCCAAACCTAATTCGGGGGGATAGTAAAAACCAAGTACAGAGAGCGGCAGAAGACAGACAGTGTCGGCGCGACAAACAGTGTCGGGGCGAAGACGCGAAGGGAAAAGTCCTTTGGCTGTCACGGTAACGGGTAGCAGCTCTTTTTAGTGTTAGCGGTTTCAGAGGAAAATTTCTCTCCGTTGTGTCAGGGTGTAATATGGATACTTAGATATCCTTGACGGTGAACACTGTCCCCCTTCGTGACACAAAACGGGAAGAATCGCCCTCTACGCTAAATTTTTCAACATAGCTCGATACCGGTTACTGGCACTACCCGCGGTGACAAAAAGGAGGATAAGCAGTAGCAAGGCCATAGAAAGGAAGTTTTCCAACGCCGTAAGTTTTTGAACAAATTGAGATTTAAACTTTGTGTTTTTTCTTTATGAGACATTTATCCGTTTATTATTTTGCGCTGGTTCTGAACTGGGTAGTTATAAATTCACTGTTATACATAGGGAGTAGCGATAACAAATATATTTATTTTATTGCCTGTTCATTCAAGGGGACTGGACACACTTGGTCGCTTTCAGTTAAATATTGAATGTCCAGGCTCACAATTTGGGGCACAGCTCGTTCTGTAGTATATAAAATTTACCGTGTGTGATGATATAATCAGATTTCGCAGAGTATCGCCAACCTGACAAGAGTTAGGTTTTTTTTTCTAATTAGTTAGTTATTATTTTGTTGCGCCACATAATTCGCTTTCACCTCGTAGGTAGGACAGAAATAAGAGTTAACGCAAGGTTAATTTGTACTTGGTATCAAAAGGGCCGAAGCGTATGATTTTCCTTTTTCTTATGTTTCATCGAACTTGTTCCGATAAATAATTTAAAATTGTTTTCTTTTGTTCAGACGTGATCAGAAATTTTTTTCAGATTTAGTAAAATAAATAAACATTGTAGGTGATTCAAAGACCTGGAATTTTGCAACTCAAAACTTACGCCTTGAAACGCGAGAGTCGATAAATATTTTATTGTTCTTAGATCAGCAGTATTTTGTTACGATTTTTACTTTCATATTTTATCAAGGTCAATGGCGCAAAACCATCGTAGTCTAGCATAAGATTTCGGTTGAAAGTAAATAAATATAATCTTTTTCTTTTTCTCCTCGAGACCGGTGAATATCGAATTAAGGAGAAAAAAACATACGCCCCTCATGCACTTTGAGATACTAAAGCGATAAGGAGTTAAGTTCTTTGTTCTAGCTCAGGGCAAGAGTCATATCATAATTTTTTGTGATAGTTATACGTTATACTTATACGTTATACAGCGGTAGGTTTAGGATGTGCAATTTAAGGATAAGTGTATAGGTAGCTTTTATACGGGGGGACTTTAATAATTTGTTTTATATTGGGATTTTCATTTTATATATACATATACATACAGAGAAAGTTTTATTATATTTTTTTATATACAACTTTGTGGTTCCACCATATTTTATTTATCATTCCTACCCCGAATTTCCCCCTAGAGTGCGTATCAACGTTGGATACGAGACCGAACCGGGAGAACCATCCTGTCCTGGCGAAGGAGATCAAACCGTTTTAAGACCAGGCATTCCCAGGTCAAGTCGGACTGGATTTGCCTTACACGCTCAGCTGCACATTGGAAAAAAGAATTGGTGACACTAAGGTCAGGAGCATATACCGTAGAAAGTGGAAATAAAGCGTATACTGAGAACGAGCCGAGGAGAGGGGGTGTAACAAGCCGATCGGCTGTTACGATTTCCATCGGACTATAGTATTCTAATTTTGTCGGACTAATGACGATCTGGTCAAATATGTCTTCGCCACCTTCTTGTCGGATGGTCCTGACTTTGTTATAACCCGAAGCCTTCGTTGCCGCTTCCTATTCCAGAGCAGTCGGCAATGCGTCAACTGTTTTGGTATGGGATAACGAAGCGTCCTCTGCATATCGAGGTCACGTAAGCCATCAATAAAAGCCTGGAAGCCCAGACATACCATAATGCTCTCTGGTGCTGATGGATAAGCAAATCGAAATAGTCGGGCAATATCCACTTCGTACTCTTGAAGGGATTCATCACGTTTTCGCCTTCGGATCTTCAGCTGGGATTGGTACAAATGTTCTAGATGTTCGTGGCTATATCGCATGTCCACCCTCTTCTTCAGCTGCTCGAAGTCAACCGTTTCTTCCAGAGGTATCGTCTGACGAACATCTAAGGCATCTCCCCGAAGCGCTATTAGGTTCACTGCTTTCTCCCTATCGGACAAACTGATTTACATAATTGGTCCACGACATTTTTCCATCGAACGTTGAGGCCTTGACTCTGGTAAAACTGCCAATGTCTATTAACTTAGGGTGTGTTTTTGGCTTGCAAGGTTTTGTTCGCTCGTTCTTCTTTTCTTCCGCTGGCGTGTCTTGAGTTCTAATATCTGTCATCTTTCTTTCTAGTTCCTTGATCATCTCGTCCATCGTTGTTATCTTATTCTCAATCTTCTCGTCCTTCCTTGTAATCGTATTCTCGATTTTCTCCTCCATCGTTGACATCTTATTTTCGATTTCAGATTTTAGAGACGAAATTTCATTTTCAACGTCAGCGGCAATATCGTTTTTCATTAATAAGCTATCGGCAGATATATCGATCTTCATAGTAGAAATCTTCTCGTCCATATTAGCAGAAATGCCGTTCTTCATAGCAGAAATCTTCTCGGCCATATTAGCAGAAATGCTGTTCTTCATAGCAGAAATATCGTTCTTCATAGCAGAAATATCGTTCTTCATAGATTAAATATCGTTTTTCATATCAGAAATTGACGATATTAAGGTGGAAGCCTCGTCATTAAATAAAACTGTTTCTGGATCAAAGCAGTCATTTTCCAGTGCCACTTTAAGTCTTTACACTAATTCACTTTTCTTACCGGACGTTTCCAACTCACGATCTTCCAACTCTGCTTTTAGTTCCGTCACTTTCAGGTCAAATAGTCTCTTGATCATTTTTAAGTAGCAATTTATTTATATTATCCCATTTCTGACACCAGTGTAATGTTTTTCTTATTTATTTAAACAGCAAACGGGGAAGTTTTTAATACGTCGGGTGAGATAAATATATACACACGGTAGGTCTACTCACTTAATTTATTTATTCACTAATTTATATTATATACACAATATATTCACTCATACTAATTTATATAAGCATTTAGACTACTGTTTATTCACTGAGACTATTAACTTGTTTACTGTTTATATCACGAGATCAAATTATAAACTGAAACTTCTCCCGCTGGTCGGTCCTTTATATATAAAAAGGTATTAGCCTTTTAATTCCAGATCATTCTATAATGCGGCCCATACACAAACGGCCTACATGGAAGTCTCTAGATAAGACTGGTCACAAAAACCAATGTACCTTACTGGAAATTTATGGATAAGAATAGTCGTAAAAAATAATGTTCGAAGAAATCCTGGCGAATTCGCCTAAAGTTTAACTCTCATACATAGCGTAGGCATAGTCGGAGTCAGGCACTACACCAGTGTGCGATTTCGTAACAATACTCTGGGCACAAACTCTCATGGGATCATGATATCACCGATCAGTCCATTCTCCTAGCTTGGAAAGGTTTTGTAAATAGTATTTCTTCTCGCCCCAACGTTAAGATTCCACACTATCTGCTTATTAATGAAAACCCCATAGAATGTCAACTTCATGGATTCTTAGATGCCAGTTCAGTGGCATATGCAAAATGCAAAAATTCAAGCCAGTCTGTGAAAAGGACTCACTCTTGTATCTCCTCCGACTCGTGTACAAAGTCATTATAATTGATTTTAAGTTGTACATATAATGTAAATTTTCATTTAGGTAGTGGCCACGGACAGTATGTTCGAAAATACATTTTTCCCTGTGATGAATTCTATCTTTTGTATAGAATTCACAACCTTTTACCACAAGAACAAATATTATTTACTTATTCTTGTGCATTCGTGCTGCAACAGAATTCACAGCACTCTTTTGTATTTTAAAAACTATTGTCCGTGCGGCGTAAACCACTGTGATCTCTTGTGGGTCGTTTCATAATATTCAAGACTTATTGGCTACGTTCGAAATATACTATGACGCATTATCTTTTATAAAAGATTCTACAACCATTTGTAAAGATATTTACTATGTCGTGATTGATGCAATATAACATTATCTAGAAAAGTAAATATCTCTTCATGTTGTAAGATTTCCACGTGTTTTATTGATGGTGTTTGAATCACTTATGATAGCCTTCGTCGACAACCCCTTATACCGTCTCTGACTGTAGCCTATGCCACACGAAAATCAGAAATGTTCTGCGCCTGTGCGTTCTCGAAAGCTTTCGCGAGTTCCCGACTTCGACTTTTTGACTCTCTCTGCTATTCCACGGTGGTTTCACTTGAATTGTCAAGGCCAAATTAAAATTTTAGTTCCATTCCTAATTGTAGAGGTCGCAAATTTGACGTTTCGCGTAATTGATCGAAAGTTTTGCGAATTGAAGGTTAAAGGAATCGTCACGAAGATCCTAGTGGTGCAGTTTTGTATTTTTGTAGTGTTCGTTTTGAATTGATAAATAATTAAAGTTTATTTAGTTTAATTTGTTCTTCGGTAGTTATATTTTTATTAAGTTGTATTCATTTGTTGATTAGTTTTTTTAATATGACTTTAATCAAGTGTTGTGTCCATGGTTGTGGCGAAAATAGACATTTATCTAATATTAGACATAGGTTTCCAAATCCAAAAACAGATTTAATCCGATTTAGAAAGTGGGTAGATGCAATCAACAATACCACATTAATGAATATGGATCCTGCAATAATGTATGCTTCAAAAAGAGTCTGCCACCTACATTTCGAAGAAAAATTTATTTCAAGCATGTCAAATAGACTGCATTCAAATTCAGTACCAACATTGAATTTAGGAGGTGAGTTATTTTATTTGTAATCTTAGATGTTCTGAAAACTTTAAATAGAAATCTTTATAAATGATAATGATTAATGATTAATATGTGATTTCCATTATGCTCTTTCTATTCGACTACCCATTCTATAACTGTATAAGTATTTTTATTTACTTTTTCTTTTACAGGCAACATAAATATATTGCAAATTTATAACTTGCCATCCACATCAAGTTCTATGGAACCTTATACAGACCCTGAAATATCTTCACATATCGAAGACATCCAGAAACCTTCACTACATAATACTGATGGTGTTGGGACAGTACATATAAATGGTAAAATATATTTTAAATTTTTGAGGAGTTCACAAACGGTTTTAAACATTTTACCAAATCATCTGTAACATTTAGTAGTTTAAATTAATTAGCTTAGTAGTTTATTATAATTGCATAAACTTTATTTTTATTATACAGAACCTGATGGGACAAATCCACACAAAATTTTTAAAAATATTGTACCAAAACAAACTGTAACACCCAGGAAACGTAAATTATATAGGGCAATGCAATATTTTCAGAAAAAATATAGTAAAGAGAGAAACCGCACATATTCAATTAGAAAAAGACTTTTTGATGCTGAAAAATGCTCCAAACAAGCAGAGTTATTAAAGTGTTACGTGATTTGCTTTTGTCGTTCCCAACCCTTAATAACTCTCACTTATAACACAAAGGTCAACTGTTTGATACAATCAAAAAGATAAGAGATTTAGAAGTGATTCTTGACCATGCACTTTAACCACCACATCACTACTGTGGTGCATAATGTTGGGTTTCGTTAAGAGAAATATTCGTGATTTTATATTAAACTTTTATATTTTTCTTTAGTTAGGTATCACCTTGATTACTGTCCTGTATGGTCTCCACCTTAGTTAACATTAGAAAACTCGAACATGTTCAGGACAACTTTATACGCTATATTACATTCAAGCTACATGTGTATAATGACTATGCTGTGTGGCAGCAGCAGCTTCGAATCTCCTCTCTTGAGAACCGCAGGAAAGAGAAATATCTTACATTAGTTTTTATTATCATAAATGGTACCCTGTGCGTAAAATAAAACTGGTACAACTACTATAATCGAAAATAGTGTTTTTAAAAGTGTCAGTGCTGAGCTAGTTGTTATGATATAATTTCTAGGACAGTGATGCTAGCTGAACAAAAATATTAGTAGATGTAATGATAAAAGTGAATGTTGTAAAGCAATAGAACGGAATGGAAAAAATACAAATTTATTACAACATTTTTACAAAAAGAGTAACTGGCTTAAATTCAGAAATAGAGTGATATTTTAATAAATATTAAAATGTTACATTGTTACTGGTTCGAATATTTTTTTAAATATAAGGTTTATTAGATGACTCACTTAAAAACAGGTGGAACAAGGATCAAATTGTTGTTAGAAAAATAGGAGATGGAAGACCAGTTTTAACTAGAATACAGCTAGACAAAGCTTTAACTGATTATTTATACGATAATCCCTATAATACGGCAAGACATGCAAAAGTAGCAGTAAACTTCATTGATTCAGTAACAACTGCATTGAAAATAATTATTCAAAAATGGGCTGGTATCGTGAATAATGCACCTTGACAAATTTGACATATGGTACTCATTGTCATTTTAATTAGTTAGGTTTACATTGGAAAAAAAAGTGTACCAGTTTTATATGACGCGAGGTGTACATATAACTGTCCTCAACTTCTAAATAAAATTAGTTTACTTGTTCCATCGCAGATCACTAGGCAGAATCGAACACTTCACATACCTTTTCACAGATATAATTGCATACTACACATATCTTCCTAGATGCAAACTCACTGTAAGACCTTTCACTTTTTGATGCCTCAATTACTAAATTTTAACGCTTTATGCGTGATTTGAATGTTCAGTAATTTATATTTTGTCAACCCATGATTTTAGTGTATCTTGTTTTAATAACTGTATTCATTGTAGTGTATATATGTTTAGATTTATCTACATTATATATTTTGCTCAATTTTGTATTTTATATAATTTTAGAGGGCTTGCCCGTGAATAAATAAATTATTATTGTATATCCTTTGTTTTTTTGTATAGCATAAAGTTTTTCTTATTATCTAATGATGTAATGTTTTTCACTAGCCTGATAAGGGGCATTTATTATATTATGGACGTGCTTTTACGGTAAATAAATGATTTTTATTTTTTTTATTGGAGGATATTTCCATGGAAATATGCCATATGATATGGAAGTGTTTTTCCTGACCATATTATCTTCCCTTGTAGCTACAAGTATCATCTTATAGATGACAGTATAATTTTTCCTAAATTATACTTACTTTTGGGTCGTATAATTTGATAATAATTGGAAGAAACTAATCTTACTGAGACTATGAGTAAACAGAAAGTATACAGTATTTCAATCGACGTTATTTTCTGGTTACAGTGCAACCAGAATATAGCCGAATTGAAATACTGAAATAATTGCTTCACAAATCACCCACCTTATTGCTTAAGAGAATTTAAATTAACCGCCAAATCCTACATTTTAAATTTGCCACTAATAATTAGCTCCATTCCTAATTGTACGCGGCGCTCCACTTTTTAGTTTGACATTTTAGTGTTGTGAGATCTATCTATAAGGTGAGTGATTTGTGTGCTATTCGAGCTTTAAGAAGACAGACATGCCTAGTTACGGAACCAACTAAAAGGTTTTCTGTTTCTAATATGAAACGTTAGTAACACAGTATTTTAATTGATTAATTTGTTATTGTGTTATATGTTTGTGTGTATAGTCAGTGATATGGTCAGGTAAATAAAAGTACACCTAGACCTTGTTACTTATACAATTAAATCTTTAACTTGAATCGTTTTCTGGTACTCTATGATATTTCTTACAAGGTTGCCACGCGCTACAGAAATTCTTTACTTCCACAATATTTTATATCCGCATCGATGTAACTTTCTCTTTATCAATTAAGTAAATCATCTAAACAAAAATGAGTTTAATTTGCTGGTCCTTCGTTTTACTTTGTATCACCCGCAATAAATCTATTGGAGGGATTCTGCTACTTGTCGAAAGTACATTGAAGTAGTCGGCCGTACACAGCCCATTCTACCACATCACCTCTAGAGCTATCGAAGCTATTGTTCCCCTGCAGATGGCAAACGTTTTTTTTTTGCTAGAAGAGTTCAGTCGTGAATGTTTCTTCAAGTGGATCGGTTCAACTCCAGCTTGAGTCAAGCTCAAGTTGTATCTCAGTAGTTTACTGAAGTAACTCTTGTAATTTATTTTATTATTTTTACGGTTGTCTTTCTCTGTATATCTCGTGAGTTCATCTGTTTGAGCTACATCATTCTCTACAATATTTCGCAATTATTTCTCCCGGTATCTCGATTAGTAAACGAGTGATTATTAAGTGGCAAATTCTCACAACCGTAAATAAACATTGTACAATTAATAATAAGTGTGAATAGTGTAATAATTCTGTGTAAATACAGTAATGGTATCCGAATTAATTTGAATTTTATTTAACTACCCCCCCCCCATTTTGCTTACGCTTGCATTACTTTGTTTTACTTACCCTAGTAGTTTACCGTAGGAGACCGTTTGAACCGGTAGTATAGTAGTTAGTACTAGTGCTTTTGCCCCGCCTACCCGAATTAGAGGACAAGCCATTTAGTTTAGTTGATTAACTTTTCCGCTCTTTGTGTAATAAATACTCTTTGTAAATAAGTAACTTTTGGTTTATCTTCTCTTCAACTCCAACTACCACTAAACCTCCGCAAATAGGTAAGAACGTTAAGCAGCTAATACCCAGGTTTCGAACCCGGGGAGGCAAGTAAAATCTGCCCGACCGGCCGCAACACTCTTATCACCACCATAAGTGACCCCTGGAGTATTTTAATTTTTTACTGACGCTGCCCGGAGCGAGTGGAGCATACCACTTTGATAAACTGGAGCCCGAGGCAACCCGTCACCTGTAGTTAAGGCGCCAATCCGATAAGTAACGACGCAAGAGCGTTACAGTACATAGGTCTTTTCATTCTCTTTTCAAACTTGCTGTAACTCAAACTATTTGTCAATTTTAGATTCTGAAATGTTAACAAAAAATATCTTTGATTGTCTACATTCCCTACAATAATATAACGGAGAAAATATCATTGGTCCCTTCTTCATTGACGGCAATTTGAACGGACAAACTTATTAAGATACTCAAAAATAATCTTGGTAGCGACGGTTGAAAAATTATATCAACCTGAGGGAAACTTCCAGTTAATGCAATATGGTTTAAGCAACGCATTATGAAATCAGCAGCAATATCTCCACACAATTTTTTCAAATCGTTGAATAAGGAGAAGTGGTTCTGTAGAATTGTCTGCACGACCAACTGATCTGGACCCTTAGACTTATTCCTACGGGGATATATAAAAAGATCGATCTACAACATCGAACCCGACGGTGTAGCTAACTTGAGAGGAAACATAACTATTGCGATTAGATCGTTAATGCAATACAATTTAGTCGATAGCAGTTTTGAAAAGAGAATGAAAAGACCTTTCAAATGAAGTACCACAAGATCCTGCTTCCAAGTAGAGAATCTACGAGCTGAAGTTGTCACCTGCAGAGAGTTAAATTTAGGGATGACATTTTTACGTTACAAGATGTCATTTTAGAATTAGAAATTGGCGTGTCTCAGGATTTTCTATAAACAATTATTACATTTATTCCAGTTGGCTGTTCCATACTGTAAAAATATTATTATCGGATTAACCTCACATCAGTGGAAATTGGTCAGATTCTTCGGCTCTTAATTCTTATATAGTCCAGTAAAAAAATGTTTTAAACCATGATTTTGGAAACGAAGGTGCAAAGTATCAAAAACAATGCTTAAACACGCCAGTATTAAGATTTGATACCAAATTTGATCATAGGGATAGGGGTTTTTGGAGAAAAAAAATAAATAAGGGTTGAAATATGTATTTTTCTCAAATATCTTGAGAACGGTGATTGATAGAAGAAAAATGGTCAAGATAAAAGTTGTAGATCATAAAATTCTACATAAAGAAGATTTTATCCATTTTTTTTATCTGCAATAGTTTAGTGGTAAAAAAGGAAAATAAGTCTTAAAATTTTTAAACTCGTTCAAGCGCCTTATTCTTAACACGAATGACATAAGAAGAAAGAGCTGACACCATATAAATAAAACGATGACTCTTTGTAAAACAGGAAGATTATAAAAACTCTGTGTTATCTTAAATTTCATTCTCTGTTCAACCGTTGTATAATAAAGTTCTAAATATAGTTGTAAAATTGTTTTTAAAAATCCAAGTTCGAAGTTTTAATATATAATTGGCGCAGTCAGTAGGATACGCGCGGGTTTCGAATAAGTAAAAAACAGTTTCGCATTGTGTCGGGAGTGAAATTCGGGACCTTGGAGTTTCTACACCTTAAGTGCGTATAACCGAACTCAAAACTTTCGGACTTAGTGGCAACGAGAGCAGGGAATCACGAAAAAAGGAACAGGAGAGCAGAGCGATCGAGTTGACGAACAATCTGTAAGTGCCTTTTCCTCTTTTACCTTTCCAAACCCCTATTTATAAGGATTTTGGCAAAGATAGTTTAGTTCTGTTCATATCGAACAACAGTCTATCGCAGACATTAGCTTTTAATTAATTTTAGTTTTTTAATGAGTGACATTGATGAAATAATTAACGGAATTATAAATATAGAAATAAATAACGGAAATAATATAGATAATCAAGTTACAAATAATTTAACAATAATAAATCGAAATTCAAATATTACACGAAACATGCCAGAAATGAACTGGGATCTTTTAAAATCTAGAATTGATAACATTAAACCTTATGACGGCAATAGCAATACATTAAATAAATTTTTGATAAGATGCGAAGACCTTATTAATGATTATAGACAATTTAATGATGCACAATTATCTAAACATATTTTTCAATCAATTCAAGAAAAACTTATAGATAAAGCTGATATATTAGTAGGTAATCGTGCTGAGTTAATAGATTGGCCTAAATTAAAAGAGGCCCTTATACAATGTTTTGCGGATCGTAGAAATATTGATTGTTTAGTACAGGAACTAACAAGAATGAGACCATTTAGGAACGAACAGCTGATAAACTTTGGTAGCAGAATTCAATTGTTAAGAAGTAGTATTGCACAAAAAATTAGTAATAATCCTAACCTTAATAATGCAGAAAGAATTTGCCAAATAAACCATTACGATAAAACTTCACTTAGCACCTTTATCGCTGGTTGTAGTAGTACCTTGAGGCATAATTTACATCTTAAAAATCCAGCCTCACTGGAAGACGCAATGGCCTATGTAAATGAGTTCGAAAATTTCGAAAAATTATATGGTAATTTAAACGACAATAATAGAATAACGACTTCTAAATTTAACAACAATAATAATCGACAATCGTACTCACAACCAAGACTATATCCTAATAATCAAATGCAACCCACTTACCAACAAACCCATTATTCATCGCAGCCAAATTTTATGAATAATAACGTATTCGACAATAACAAACCAACTCACCAATTCCCTAGCCAACCTATTAATATTCAACCCAGACAAATGCCTCCCAGACAATACCCTACAAACAGACAAGTATTTGGACCCCCACAAAACGTTTTTAGACCAAATCAAAAATCCACGAATCAACTTCCTAAGCCAACACCCATGTCAACAACCTCTAGAAACCCATCCATGTTATCACAAAGACAAAGATGGCAAAATCATAACAATTATAATCAAAATCATTCAATTAGAAATAATGGAAAAAACCCAAATTTTTCTTCTGAAGAACTATTTACAAACGAATACAATCAATCAGATCCATACACAAATGAACAATATTTTTACCAAAATTACGAAAGTTTTAATAGTGAAGATAATAATCCTGATCTAGACGTAAATCAAACATCTTATTTCGAAAATGTAAACTATGACGAAAATCAAAATGAAAATTTTCTAGAAACGGGCCTACAACAAGAAAATCCTTGGTAGAAATTAATATATCTTCAGATAACGCCTTACCGTACATTCAAATTCATAATCCTAATTTAAAATTACTTGTAGATACCGGTAGCTCACGTTCTATTATTAAACCTAATATTATAGAAAAATTTTATCCAAATTCTGTTAATCAAATCAGTGCACAAATTAAAACAGCGTTAGGTAGTCAAGACATCATACACCAATCAACACTTAGAGCATTTCCAGAATTTCAGAAACCAAACTACAATATCTCTTTTCTCTTATTTGATTTTCATGACTATTTCGACGGTATAATTGGATTAAATGATTTAAAAACCATGAATTTTAATATAGATTTAATTAACAATAAATTAATAGGTTCAAATACAGAAATCCCTATCAGATACAGACAAAAAGAAAATTTTAATGTATCATTATCGATAGAAGCACAGCACAAAATTGTTACAAAAACACTTACTAAACGATTTTACTGGCCAAAAATGTCGGACGATATCGAAAATTATATAAATAACTGCGAAATTTGTCAGAAAAATAAATACGATCGAAATCCACCTATAGTAAAATTCAACCTTACACCAACTTGTTCACGTTCTTTTCAACACATTCATATTGACTGTTTTCAAATTTCAGGAAACACTTATTTAACTATAATAGATACATTTTCTCGATATGGCCAAGCTTATCCTCTGCCAGCTGTAAACGGAATATCTATAGTAGAATGTTTATTTAATTTAATTACCCACCACGGTCTACCCTCGAAAATAACAGCTGATTCGGGTACAGAATTTAAAAATAAAGATCTTGAAAATTTTTGCGAACTTTACAGAATAGAACTTCACTATACTACTGCTAGAAACAGTAATTCAAACAGTCCTGTCGAAAGATTTCATTCTACCCTAATCGAACATGTGCGTTGTTTAAGGGAACAAAATGGAAACCTCACCTCAGACCAATTAATAAAACGGGCTATACTCGGATATAACAACTCAATCCATAGTGTTACTAAACATACACCATTCGAAGTAATAAAAGGACATATAAACGAGACCAACCCTTTCGACCTTAATGATCATGTAATAATTTCAGATTACGTACAAACTCACAAACAAGCGGCCAAACGACTTTATGAAAATATAAAAGAAACTAACAAAACAACAAAAGAAAAAATTATTATTAAAAGAAACGAAGAGCGCACACATCCCCTTGACTATAAAAACGAAAAAGTAGCTTACATTCGTACAAAAACCAGAAATAAAAAACTTCCAAAATTCGAAAAACGTAAAGTACTAACTCAAACAAAAATTAAATTAATAACAGATAAAAATATATATCATGAAGCAAGTGCCAGAAAACCAAAAACTAACAAAAAACAACTTTTTCAGGAAAATGGAACAGATGAAAACAACATTCCTGATACTTCTGGCAATACCAGTAATATACACGAGTAGTACTATAAGAGATATAGAGTCGACGACTATAAATAACCCTTTATTACCAATAGAATTAGGAGACGCACGTCTTATTTATAGTAAACATACATTTATACATTATTTCAATTTAGAACCTATTATTAAGCAATTGTTCAACATTGAGAAACATTTCTTCATTATAAAAAATAATTTAGTTACAAAAAACGCAACTAATGAAATCTCATACCATGCCTTATCTCAAGATATGTTATTAAGGACTGAATTTCTCATAAAAATTACAAGAATGAAACTTGATAACTTACAACCTCATATTCATATTCGTAATAAAAGAAGTTTCTTTAACGGAGTCGGACAATTACAGAAATGGCTGTTTGGTACACTTGACGCTGACGACGGTAATAGATATGATAACGCAATAAAAATTCTCGAAACAAACCAACAGAACATGGTTACGGAAATAAATTTGCAACGTTCACTTTCAAACAATCTAATAAAAAATTACAACACAACAATTCGCATATTATCAAAAAATCAAGAAAATTTTGCAAATTCTCTGGGAAAATTTCAAATGAGCGTACAAAAATCAATCACTGAATCACATGAGTATTTAACCTTTCAAGGAATTATTTCTCCAATAAATCTGGATTGCCAAAATGTTATCCCGTTTTTAGATAATTTAGAAGATTCCATAGCTTTTGCAAAACTCAACACACTTCATCCTTCTATTATTTCTAGTCAATAGTTACTAAACACTTTAGAATACTTAAGAAAAACTTACCCAGACAACCAAATTATGAAATTTAGGAACATATTAACATACTACCAATTTTTAGGCACACAAGTCACATTTGAAAATAAAATATTAATTTTTGCAATACATATACCAATTATCAAAGCTGAAATTTTTAAGTTTTATCACCTCTTTCCTATCATTCAAAACAATCAAATATTCCCTCTAAAGTATCCCTCTTTAGCACAAACCAACTCAGAACATCAATTCAAAGAAGAAAACTGTCCACTACTAGAGGATACATATTTTTGCATGGAAGACCATTTCCCTGAAGACAACTGCAAGAAAATCAAGTTAACATTAGAAGAATCCCTCGTTGAACAAATAACACAAAACGAAGTAATCATTATACCAATGCAAACAGAAAAAGTTTTCTCCAAATGCCACACAGATCAATATATAGAAGTCAAAAATCCTACACTAATAAAAATACCAGAATCATGTCAAATAGAAGTCAACACTAAAAAATTTATCAACGACGCCAGAATTCAAGAAGGAAAACCATTATTTCTCCCAAAGCTAAACTGGGAAAAATTAGAAATTATACCAGAGTACGAAGCACCCAAAATAGAAAAAATCAATTTGGAAGAAATCCACAAAATCAGCAAAATGTCAAAACAACTTATACCATTATGAATTCCAACATCTAAACACTATTCACGAATTTTCGGCGGCTTGTCCTCTGTTATTGCCATCTTAATAATAGTGGGATGGATATTCAAGAAGAAAATCAAGACATCGCTCCAGCAATGCGGCAGAAAACAAATAAGGGAAGAAGTCCAAAGCAAAGAAGAAACCCTAAGAGAAGAAAATCCAACAGAAAAACCAAAACTCGAACACCACTCCGTTATGTTCTCGTCTTAGAGGGGAGGAATTACATAAGAAGAAAGAGCTGACACCATATAAATAAAACGATGACTCTTTGTAAAACAGGAAGATTATAAAAACTCTGTATTATTTTAAATTTCATTCTCTGTTCAACCGTTGTATAATAAAGTTCTAAATATAGTTGTAAAATTGTTTTTAAAAACCCAAGTTCGAAGTTTTAATATATAATTCACGGCACTGACGCACATTTCACAGAAAAGTCATAGCATACAATATACAGAACAAGCGATAACGAAGGTCTTATTATTTTAGAATGGTCCCGTCCGGTTTTTAAAAAGTAGACGTTTTTTTTTATTTATTTCTGAAGAAAACTCATAAATATTATCATAATTTGTAACAAGTGTTATAAGTCTACACAACAAATCGATAAAATGAAATAGTAGAGGATTTTTGGGCTTGTTTGGAGGATCACTCGGTTAACTTTTTTTTTGTTGTAATAATAATTTTGACACTTTTTTATATTTACAAAATAATATATTATTTTTTTATTATTGTAAAAAATATTTTCATAATATATCAGTTTTTTTCTCTTACATTATATATAAACATTTTTAAAAATTAAATTAAATCAATTTATTCTAAAAATCTACAAAATTAAATTATTCATTTTCGATGAATTGAACCATTTCGTCGGCACTATTGGTATCCGATTCATCGTGGAATGTTGCCTCATTATCATCCTCGCTGAAACTATCATCATCGTCATCATCATCAATATAATTTTTCTGTATCACTTCTCCAGAAATATTGTGACAACTTGAGTCGTTACAATTTTTACACAATTGAGTGCACAACAAGCCATCTTTTTTGCATGTGCATCTAGCAGTTGCGCAGTCGGCTGTAAATCCACAGCTGATCTGTAAATAAAATAATTGTAAGATGTATTATTGTACTAATAATTGTATAAATACAGGTATCAAATAACTTAAAAAATTAATAATTACCAGTTTTAATAAATCTTTGGGAGCTGGATCATCAGTGTTTGCAACAGGTAGCATCATCGTGTTGGGTTTTTTCCATCCCCATTCTCCAGGATTTAAGTCGTTCCCCAACCATTGTTGAACTTGATAAAAAACACGATATGCGTGTTGGCGCAATGCCGATGTAGTTGGTGGAAGTGCTGCTAATGGTAGTTCTTTTTTTAGATTTTTAGTTTTTGCAACTCATGACGTGAATAAGCTGTATCTTAATTGATCAATTGTTGTATCCACTGATGTTTTATCTAATTTATATATATTGAAAATCAATTTTTCAGCTGCTGCACTAATTATTTCACTAGAACTTTCAGGATTATAAAAACATTTATATGAATTTTGTAAATCTTTGTTTTTTTGCAAAATATTTATTATTGATTTTTTTCCTTCTCGTAATAAAGCACTCGTGGAATCACAACCACCGAATGCATGTGCGAAGAGAATAAATGGTTGAAATTTGGTGTGTGAAGCTGTCGAGTGAAATGTATATGGTTTTTTGCCAGCTGTTATTTTACAAAAGTTCAGATTAGAAAGGTTCGAAGTGGAAGCAATCATTAAAACAAATAAATCTGTGTCATTACCAATAACAATTACTGGGATGTTACTTGTTTCTGCTATTATAATAGCTGTTTTAACAATTAAAACATCAGCATCTTCATGAGCTATTGTACGTTTATATTATTTTCTTTTAAGTATGCTGTTAAATGGCCGACGAATTTTTGTTTGTTTGCGATGTTTGATAAAAATTTTGGTTTCGTTAATGGATTCAGCATTTCAGGTGTAAAATCTATATCAGCAGCCATATTCTTCTCTTTTTGACGATAACGTTCGTATGATTTTATTCCAATATTTTCTTTGCTATATCCATCAAAAATAATGTGCTCATGTGAACCAAATTGATTTTTTACGTATCGCAAATATATATCAAATATTTGTATGTATATATAACCATGCGGCCATGATACCTGGTGCAATAACCATCCACCGTCTATAACAGGAATGTGTTCGCTGATGAACCTGACAGGATTTTCAATATTGATGGTGTGGAACACTTTATACAATTCTGATTTCGGTGTTTTTCTCATAAAACCATGGTTATCAAACAAACTCAATGGAAATGGCGACAGTTCATACCGAAATGCAGTACGCATGAGTTCTGTATTATTCCGAATCGCAACCGATAAGATTTGAAACAACAGCGATGAGTCAATAGCAACATATTCATTGTCAATGTGCATTCCACTTTTAGCAGTGCTTAAATTTTCAACTTTATAAATATGAGAAAAAGAAATATTATCTCCATTTTTGTTGTTCATAGTTACCATTCCTTCTAGACCCTTTTCTATGGCCAAATGACAATTAACATTTTTCCCCCAATGATTCCAGTTGATAAGGACATTAATGATGATCTAGTAATAAATGGGTTATGTTCAATTAGCCAGAAGACAAATTTATCAATATCGTCCTTATCTTTGTTCACACGACTTTTACATAAATCAATGTGCTGTTCACTTGTGTAAGAAGTTAAACCACAGTAGCCCTCTAAGCAATTCATGATGCTAAAGGCTGATGGCATTGCTAATAAATATCTAGCTACTACACTTGGCGTGACACCTCTACCATGTTTTAAATCCGTTCCGAAGAAACGATTTATTGTTTGTTCGATTGTCATGTCCGCCCATATTCCAGACAAACCTTTGTCAGTTCTACGGATTGTAAAGCATCATTCAGTTGTGTATTTATAGTACTCTTCATCTGTCATGTCTATATCCAGATTCGCCATATCTTATAAATGCATGTGTGCGCTCTTCGCATAAGCAAAGTGACCTGAAGCATGGAACATATCCCGAACAGTTTGCAAATGTAATTTCCAGTTTCCTAAGCGTTCAGCTTCAATAAATTGTAGTACAATAACTACACATTTAGGCCCGGTTGTAGCAATTTCAGTTCAAAGAAAGTTCAGTTGAACTGACAGTCAACATTGAACTTCGTTCAAAGAAATTACTGTTGTATCAGCTCCGGTTCAAGTAATCCCACGATCAGGTTAGGTTGGCTACCATGAAATGTGAAGTTCCTAATATCACATGATACTTTTTGGTGTTTTATGCGGTTTTGACACAAGATAAATTGTCGAGACAATGAAATAAATAAAAAAAGAAGATGATAAAGTTAGTCAAATGTTAATTAAATATTTTGAATTTTGCTCTCGTATATCGTGTACGAAGATTGTATAACGTTATGTTTCAAAATCAACAAGGAAACTTCAAAGCAATGAGAAAGTTTGTTAGATCAACAAATTTTTCGATAAAGGAGGAAAATATTTTGCTGGCCACAATTAAAAAGTACAGTAATGAAATAGAATGCAAGAGTACCGATTCCAACATGAGAAATATTAAAAAGAATGCCTGGATGAAGGTTACAAGAGAATTTAATATGGCATCGGGGGAAACGGCGAGAGATGAAGTAACTTTAAAAAACAAATATGAAAATATTAAAAAAAGGAGTAAAGAGAAATTTGCTAACTACAAAAATTATATTACTGGTACTGGAGGTGAAGACCCAAAAGATATATGTATCACCAACACAGACAACACCATCCTGGAAATTATAGGCACACAAATGACGGGACATACCTCTGAGTTTGATGATGATGTTGTAGAAGGTAAATAAAATTTTAGTTAAAAATCTTGCAAATGCTTAATATATTCATTTTTTTAGAGTATATTGTCCTTACGGAACATGAGATTGTTGAGAACGAAGAGATATCAGAAACTTCACAAAGTCATTCAGACTCCCAATGGTTAGCAGGTAATGCTGCACATTTGCTGAAAACCCCAAAATCACACTTTTTAAATGCCAGTGGATCTGCGACAGTTGACCAATTAACGTCAAGCCCAAGTATGAAAATGGCCGTCAACTTGCCAATGAAAATAGGTAGCAGTGGAATAACCCCGAAAAAAAATAATGAAACTGTAATAAAAACTCCTTTCAAAAAAAATAATAAAAATGCAGGATTTGGGTACAGAGCTGAAAAATAGGCTCGATGTAAATGTGTGCTTGCAGAATTGCAAAAACAGGGATATATTGACGAGCAGAAAATGAAACTGCAACATATGCAAAAGAAGCATGATAAAGAATTAAGTTTATTGGAAAGAGATGCTGAAGAAAAGAGGAAATGGGCATATGAACAACACCTAGAAAAAACTTTTAAGAATGGAAAAGGCAGTTCTTCAGAAGAAACTCTCAGCATGATTATTTTATTTTATTATTAAATGTTTCACAAAACATAAAAAATATTGATTAACTTTTTTACCCTTTACAAAAATGGATAATATTTTAATAAATTTAGTTTTGTTTATGGATGATATTCTGAAAATAACTAATCAAAACTTGCCTGGCAGCATTTTTGATAGTAATTGCATTATGCATGATGTTTGGGTCTTGTATATAGATGTTGATATCATTTGATATTTGGATTGCTGCTTCAATCTCTTCATCAAGTGGCAATTCATTGATATCTTCTCCTTTCATCATGCAGATATTATGTAGAACTGAGCATGCAACTACTACAGCCTCAACTTTGTCCAATCTGAGGCGAATTCCCAAGGCTAAAATTGGAAACCGTCTTTTTAAGACACCGAAAAGTCTTTCAATTGGGTTTCGGGTACGAATTTGAGATTCGTTAAATAGATTTTCTGCATCTGTTCTAGGATTAGTCAAAGGTGTTATTAAGTATGGTTTTATGCTATAACCACTGTCCCCAACTAGCAAATCTTCACCATATATTCCATGTTCAAACTCATGCCTAACCCTGGAGTTTCGAAAAATATTAGAATCATGGGCAGATCCTGGCCATCTACAGACGATACTTCTAATACTTAAGTTAGCATCTCCTATCATTTGCACATTCATGGAAAATAAATTTTTTCTATTCCTATATAGTTCAGCATGTGGTCCTCCTGGACTAATTAATTGTATATGGGTACAATCGATAGCACCTATGCAAATTACACCTATACATCTGGGAAATCTTGCTATTTTGTAAAATCCTTCCCTGACAATCTGCTTTTGTTTCTCTGTCTGAGGCATCTTTATTACTTCATTTTTGAGGCTGGCAATTACCCGTAATACTTTGGTAACAACTCTGCTGGCTGTAGATTTATCTACTCCACAAAAGTCGCCCAATACTTGTAAGAACGAACCAGTAGCCAAAAATCGTAACGCTAACAAAAACATTTCACCTGGAGAAAGTGCATGATTTCTGGAAAATAAAATTAGGTAATAGAAAAATTTTAATATTAGATTCTAGAAACCACATACTTATTGGTGTCTGAAACAATGATGTCATGTAATTCGTCTAATACAAATTGAGCCGTTTCCTTTGAAAATCGGAATCTACATTTACATTCGTTATCATTCCATATTTCAAAATGGTTTGGCCTTTCTCGGTAAGTTTGAGGAAGTCTAAGATTTTCGACCAGATCAATTAGCTCTAAAAAATCTTCATCATCCGTTAATTCTGCTAATATTAAATCCATATTGTACATGTAGGTTTGCTAATAAACTCGACAAAATATTTACTTTCCGTACATAAACAACAATAACACAAACGACAGAAAAAGCTAGGTTATGTTGAACGTTCAAAGCGAGGACCACGCTTGAACGGACCGAAATGATGCGTTCAGGTGAACCGAATTTTGATCTATGGTTCAGTCGAGATCGACGTTGGTACGACTTGATTTTTAACGTGATCGCAGTTCATTGTTGAACTGTTGTTGAACCGAGTTGGTACAACCGGGCCTTAAAGTACTGAATCCATAGCTTTGCTGTTGGTCCTTTATTGTCTAAAATATTCAATCTTTCTACAAATTTGTTCATTATATCAATCACTGTAGGTTCGGTATTGCAAGTATTCATTAGATGATATGCTTGTAAATCAATATTTTCAAGAATCTCCGTTTTTGATTTTTTCTTGGGTGGTTCGCTTGTTGACCTCAAACGAGAGTACATTTTGGCACAGTTTTCATGAAATTGATATGAAGTGTGACCATCCCATATCTTCCATTTATCGTCTTTTCCTATTTTACTATTATTTATGAAAGTAATTAAACTTTTTTCACGCACAGTTCTAATGGGATTCCCATTTTCCAAAGATTTACCACAAATCGTACATGAAAGTGGCGTGTCCATTTTTGTCACAAAACATAAAATAATATTAACAATTAATAATTACGTATATCTAGAAGTTACTTGTAATTTGCATCACTTAAACAGTTTTTTTTAAATAGATGAAAGAAGCAATATGCTGTATGATATCATCAACATTGAATCAAGTGAAGAAATTCAGAAAATATACTTGAAGAATGAAGAAAAAGAAGTTATTGAAGCTTATTGATACTAATGAGATATAATTGTTGTCACATCTCTTGTCATATTTATGTTAATTTTTAATGCGTATCAAAATGGTAAAAATAAAATATTACCATTAAATGTATAGTCTTACCTATAACCTAGTTTAATCAAATACATATACCTTTGTAAGATTTTTTTTCCTACGACCCCATCGGAATGTAACACATATCGCACTCATTTGTTATCTCGGAAAGTGCGTCGTTGCCGGTCTAGATCGGAAAATTGACTTAACCATTCGGTAAAGTACCTACTTTCCCGAGCTCTTATGTCAAAATGGTCATTAAAGACTAGTATAGGCATCGAGGATGAACTTTTATTGAAAGTGGCTAGGCATCGAGTATGGACTTTTATGAAGCTTGGCTAGGAATCGAGGACGGGCATTTATGAAACTTGGCTAGGCAATAAATATTTTGTTCCTATATTATTATCAAATTATTTTTAGCTGTACAAAAAATATTGTACACGCCACACTCGGAAAGTGTATTTACAGAGCTCGCATGCTTTCAGGGCTTCGCCTTCTGCGTCACCCTGAAACTTGCATGCTCGCTCTGTAAAGTATATAATTCAATTTGTTCCCCAGTTGTATCTAATAAGTACTTACTTATTGTCATTTTTTCAAATAAACATTAATTATCGTTATTTCTATATTTCACTATGAAAGTAATTGTAAATACATGTGCACTTTTCATAGAAACAATATTCAAACATATACTGTCACAAATAAAACGTAAGATTAGTCAGGCAACTCAATATACACGATCTGATATTCATATATTGTTTAGTAAAATGGATGGTCGTAGGAAAAATATTGTACATTACTTGTGCGAAAGTGACTTTTCACTCTCGTGGGACTATCGCACTCGGCTTACGCCTCGTGCTACAATATTTCCCACTCGTGTGAAAAGTGTCACGTTTCCGCACTCGTAATGTAATATACTATTTCATTGCAGTTAAAATATTTTTGGAAAAAACAAATATAATGGCGATAATCAAAAGAATGAAATTTTAATTTAACCTTATTTTGTGTTTTAATTTTTACTTTGGTTGATAAATAATTCCACAGTTTCAATAAATTACTTATTAGTTCATCTTTATTTAACTAATCTATTAATAAAAAGTATGTGACAACGTCGCATATCACAATACAAAACTTAACTATTTTGTCATTTTTGGGCAACCTAAAGTGCACCTTTAACGGTTTTTAAAACAGAATAAGCAAATCAAAGCGGGTTTTCATAAGATATTTAAAAAAAAATCCCCTTTCTCCTCACCACTCGAGTGTTAATATTTATCGTTGATAACCATAATTTTTGAATGAAATTAAATTTACAATTAATTATATACTTACTGCAAATGGAGTTAACTATTTATTATCACTATTATAATGCCAAAAACACAAATTACTGAATATAAACACTAGCAGTAATGTACCGCATCGCAAGCTGACCAGTTGTACAATCTACACGTAAAAACAATGAAGGTTATTAATACACGAGTATTAACCGGGATACGAAACGAGCCGAAGGCGAGTTTCGTATGGTTTATCCGAGTGTATTAAAAACCATTACATGAGAGTTGCATACACTATTTTTTCTACGACCGATAAATAATAAAATGAAAACAAGAATTAATTTCAAAGAAGTTCCCATCATTCCCATAATTAAGGCAACCTGTAAAAAAATAGCATTATTTAATTGCAATGATTCCACTTTGATAAAGAGAAATATACAAACAATGCAATTAGTTTTTCTTTCAAGAAAATACATTATATTCAAAAAAAAATTTCAACCCGCCCAGGAGTGCGTTCGGCTATATTCTCCGGATACTATCCGTTTCTCCGTTAGCGTTCGGAAATCAGTTTAGATTACTATCTTATCCCGTCCGGAAAATCAGTTTATTCTCTCGGAGACTCTCGAAGCTATCTATCAAATTTGATCGAGAAAAAGTTAGTCGACATGCGCACTAATGTCCTCCTCGTTAAAAAAAGTTTATTATATGATTTTTATAAATAGTTCTTCAGGCGAAGAAGTATATTACCTGATTAGGGAATCGGGAAAATAAAATGATTAAATTCATTAAATGATTAACTTATACGAGTATGCATATACAATTTACTACCTAAATATTTAAATATTTATTAAAATATTTAAATAATTTGCTAAATTATTTCTTTTGACTGTAGCATCAATATTGCAATGACTATCATTTTCATTATTGGTATTTTTTATTCTGACAACTTTATTACCTTGCTTTAGAGAACCAGACACTATATGAAACAATTCCATTTCATCATTCTCGCTGTCATCAGTAAATTCGCTCATTAATACCGAAATATTACAAAAGTTACTTATATGCTTCATCGTTATCATTTGAATTAATGCAACTTTTTTCCATTTTAAAAGCTTGAATGCTAATTCGTTGGGGATACTACAACTACTTATAATAATATATCTATATTATTAGTATCTAATGGGTTAGGTGCTTTGCAACGAAAACAGAAAACATCTGATCAAATGAAACGTTGCCAGATGAATTATTAGTAAACTATTTATACTCAAAATTTTGAAAAATGGGCGATTAGATATATCCTGTTTAAAGAAATTTATTGAGATACATTAAACCACAACTAAAAAGAATTAAAACAAGTAAAATTATATAACTTGAAGTAAATATTAAATAAAATATGGCAACAACGTAAACTACCAAAGAATATTATCTAAAGTGTCCAGAAATTCCTCAACCGGAGAGTATCCTGTCATATTACTATCCTATCCACGTTATCTAAACCCGAACGCACCCCAGGATCTGAACCACGATCTGCAACGCACTCATGCGCCACGACCGCAAGCGTTACCAACTAAGCTACGAAGACTTGTATGAAAAAGTACGCACATTATGCATATACAAATTAAATTATTGTATCAAGCGGAAATAAACAGAAAGGTTTTTCAAAAGAATTTCAAAATAAAGATTTGCTTACATTTATCATTAAATAATCATAATCTTGGACTTCCTCGATGAATTTCCTGAGCTCGTTTGGCTGGAATGTTTTGGATTTCTTTCCAACGTATCCTTCAGATTTCCGCTTCAAAAATGCATGTAGCCGTGCGTATTTTGAAATGTCAGTTTGTTAGTTGACATTCAACATCAATTTTAATATGGAATAATGTGTCCATAAAGTTGAAGATTTGAGTTTATTTGAAAGTTCTTCAAAATAAACCAACAACACATTTTCCGAAATAGATGAAATATCTTTTGTATTTCTCCAGTCCATGAATTGCCTGTATAATTTGTCATAGATTTTTTTTGATTTAGTTGGAACTAAATTTTCACAGACACTTTTAGCTTTATCAGAAATTTCTGGTGGTGTACAAGATAATTCTTCACTACTCGACATGTTTATAGTTATCTACTTTTGACGCGTTGTGAAATGTCAAATAGGTAAGTAGGTATAGAAACATAGACCACTTGATTGTCCCCAAGTACTTGTTTCTATTGGCCGAAAATTCGTTTCATAATGAAAAGTACGTATTTTCATTGGCCAAAATCTGTATCGAAATGAAAATCCGTGTTAAAATGAACAATATTAATGAATCGGAAGCAGATATTTAATTCGCGTATTATAATACGGGAGTAGAAAAAAAAATACTCGATACGTATGTTTATTTTTAAAATAGAATTGATAATGAAACAGAAATAACTTATCGTGTATAATTATTGACGCAAATAGGCGGCAACAAAATGCTGCGGTCCTGATATTTTGCTAATTTTTTCTTTAAGTTTGCATTAACTTGTCTCATAGCTGCTACTTCTATTGCTACCGTCTTTCTTTCTTTTAATACCTCGTGATAGTACTTTAGACCTCTTAGTAGAGCATCCCACACTTTAGAACGACTTTCATCGTAAATATGACGTACTTTTTGCCAGTACGCTTCTATTTCTGAATCTTCTAACAATCGGGAAATTGTTAATCTTTGTTTTACCAATCGTTCACCTAAAAATAACAACGTTATTATATACAAAAGCTTAACTCATTGTTGTCATTAGAGAGTATATTACTAGTATCAATATATGATAATTTCTGGGACAATTTGCAGTGTTATCAGTAAACAAAAAGTAATCTAACATACCCAGAAACATTTTCGTTAAACGTATTCTCGATAAATTCAGAAAGAACTACTCGTCCCAGATTAACTACCCGTATCTTCTTTTTATTATGCACCTAGAGATCGTTGGCAATTATTTTAACATATTCTAAATTTAAGCTTCTATTTATGACAGCGTAGTCAAAGTCTCCCGTGGTCTTCATGTTTATCCATTGTTCAATATTTCCTAACAACGACTGCTGTTCGCGATCCACTTTCCTCTTACTTTCGATCTTTCCTTGAATGATCAATTGAGGCACTTTGTATTTCTTCTCAAAATATGATCCATGTAACCGATTTTCCTGTGCAGATAAAACAGCTCTCGCTTTCTCTTAATATTCCAGCTCTTCCCAGGGCATCATCATTCTTAACTCTATCTATCCATGGAATCCGGAACATTCTACGTAATAAACACATCTCAAAGGATTATGGTTTACGAAAGGAATGATGTCTTCCGGATCCCCTTTTCCAAGAGGTACAGTAGTATCGCCCAAGCACATTTTATTATTCTGTATCGCAAGTTAAAGGAAGTTTGTGACTGCATAGTAGTTTATTGAATTGTTTATCAATACGCCATTGCATTTCTTGTTGTGAATCCCATGGATCATTCTTCGACGCCCCAGTTATTTGAAGGATCTAACATTCGATTTGAATATTGTCGATATGTTATCATTGTAAATGAAACTAACTGTTTCTAAATAATTCCACTATACAGGGAGTCCCAGGAGTTCGTTGATATAAAAAATTTTCTCTACGCCCTTCGTTAACGAACTATAGGGCTTTAAAGTCAGCATTTATAGTTTGCTCCAAAGTGTAGGAACCCTGGAGAATGGCTTATCTGTTCTTTTTATGCTAAAACTTCCTCTCATACATTCATCTTTCAGTCCAGAATGAGTTTGTTCAATATTAAGAAGTGTGTCATTATACCACGCAAGCCAGCGCGCATAATTTTGCTGATTGAATGTGAAGAATATGTTATTAATTTTTGTAATTATATAACAGAAAAGTTCAAAGTGTGCAGTTCTGATACTCCTCTCGAACATAAGGTAATAATGAATTAGTTGGATATATCGCGTAATATTGCTGTGTTTTGCCATGTAATCCTAAAGTTTGAGCTTGATATTCTTCAAAGCGATCAATAATATTTTGTTACTCGACGTTGCTAGTTGTCAGGTCAGATAGTGACTGTTTTTGAATATCGTTTACATATTTTTTCATATTGTCATTCATCGTAATTCCCTCCGCTTCCAAAAATGACTGGAACTGTTGAATTTGCAAACATAGTGATACTAGAATATGCAACCTTTTACATTTGTAAAATGCTTTCCTGACAAATAACTGGAAACTGATCCACATTCAATAAGTTCGCTTTCCACCATTACGGTTGTTAATCCCGAGGAGTGAATAAGTGAGCCAACTGCTTTAAAGAGAGCCATTTCAATATGGAAGCCACCAAGGTGAATGAATAGCCGTTTGAATTCGTCCTGTTCCGTGTTTTGCAGTGGTAAAGCAATTTTTGCAATACCCAAGTCATATGTGACTTGAGCATATGGTTTACCACACTCATCAGCTATCTGTAAGGCTCTTCGCATCGTTTTATTTTTTCACAACGTTGTCCACACCACAGATAACCCACAGATAGATGAGACACTGATTGTGGCGCCATCTAAAGAGCCCGTCGAGTAAACAACTGAGTGATGTTAGAAAAATTTCTGTAATTTTAGGGTTTGGCGGATTGGCGGTATATTCAAATATACTGTATTTTAGTTATTTTATTTCAAAATAGCCATTCATAGTCCATCATTTGACATTTCATTCAATTTAACTCCATTAACTAAATAATGATTAGATGTTCAGTTAAATTAAATGAAATATCAAATGATGGACCATAAATGGTTAATTAAATTGGAAAAAATAAAACAATAATCATATAAACAATTTATTTATTTTGCAATAAAAATACACAACAAATAATTTCTTTCACAAAGTACTTTTCTTAACAAACATAATGACAACAAATACATTATAGTGTAAAAACCATGCAATAATTAAAAAATATTTTGAGTAACATACATTCTAGATTGGAGTATCATTAGATTTTCAAATGATGTTAAATCAAGATAAAAGTAGAAAATTATGTATGATAAGTTTATATTAATTTATTATTACACTCGTATAAACACATAGAGCTGGACAAACTGCAGGAGTATAACTGCTACTTACCTAATCAAAAAAAGTGTTAGCAGTAAGTTGTTTGTTAACTACTATTTTTGGCAACTTTCTGTGAAAGAAAACATTTGAGTATAATTACTGCGAATGTTAGAACAAAAGTAAATAAAATAATTTTATAGGAAAAGTTGTTAAATACTGCCCAGCTCTGTAAATACAAGGTGCCCAGTAATTACATATAAGAGTGCTAAACAGCACTTGTGACTGTACAACATTTAAAATAATATATCTAACATTTCATTTCCACTTAAAACACATCTTTATTTCTTTCCTGGAAGTATTAAATAGGTTTATAACACAAGCTTAAACCTAGTATATTGCATATTTGTATATTTCCAAATTTAAAAGCATTCCGTTCTTATGAAACCATTGCATAAGGCAGTTTAAGTTACTTTGCAGCAGTCTAAGATTGTTAAAATGTTTCTTAAGGGCTCTTAAAAATCTCACCGTCTCATGGAGTCCTTTCTCGTTTCTGGTTGAGGTTCTACAAGTAAATACACAAAATAACAACAATAAATAAGTAAACACACAAATATGTTTGAAAATTTATGTCAATAAAAGAAAACAAAATGCGCTTACTATCGAAATAATAAGTTTACACATGTTTTTGTACTAAGCCAAAAAAATATCAAAAAATGTTTGAATGTATACATTTGTTTGGTTTTTTTGATTCCCTTTTTTGAAGCTTTCGATTTTTTTAGGAATTTTTGATTTTTAACTATTTTTTTATATCTTGTCTCTATTGGATATTTTGGATTTTTGGTTACCGCTAGACCAAATACTTAGACGTAATGCCTCAACAAAAGTTAATACTCACTTTCATTTCCCATACATTGTCACACCATGGGCTATATATGAAAATCGGCAAGGGATCAATACCTTCCATCCCATAGCTGGTAGAGGGAATATAGCTATAACATAAAATATACCCAGATTATTATTTTTTAAAAGGATACATTTTAAAATAGAATTGTCTGAGTATGGTGTACACACTAGATATAAATTGAGTGAATGAAAAGACGAGTACTGAGTGTGTCATTTGATTAAAATTCCAGCTAAGCGCTTTCAGCCATTAGGTCATTATCAAAGCTGTCGACAAGAGAAAAACATACAACTAGTACAATGTACATACAATGAAATAAAATGTTTGATGTTACATAATTATTTAAGTAAAATTTATTAAAATTACCCTATAAAGAGGGTGTGCACACATATCATTTAGTTGGTAATCAAATTAGACGTTTTGTTATGTGAATTACAATTGTACACACTCTTTATAGAGTAATTCTAACCAATTTTAGTTAAATAATGATGCAACATCAAACATTTTATTTCATTGTATGTAGCAGTTACAGGGTTTGATGTTTTTTGACACTTTCTCTATATTTTTTTCTTACGAGAGCTTTCAGAATGGTCTAGTGGATGAAAGCGCTTACCTGGAATTTTAATAAAATTACACACTCAGTACTCGTCTTTTCGTACACTCAATTTACATTTTAAAATGTCCAAAATTATAGCATGCTATATTGAATACAATAAAACTTACCATCAATTTTTGTTAATTTCCACTCATATGGGAAGGCAAATCAAACTGTCTTAATAACCTCTCTTCGTCTTTCTCAAATCTAAAGAAACACTGTTTTTGAAAATGAAGGATCATATCCTCCATCGTTTCTTCGTCGACAAATTTAATGATTTATTACCACTGCTTTTCAGCCATATTAATTTTATCTTCCTGGGTTGGAGGAACAAAACTGTAAAAAGAAATATTTACTTTATTAATACAGCAATTTTCAGTTTAGCTAATGTAAAGAACAACCATGATCTCTAAAGTTGCCGATTAAATTAGTAAAAAGTCTCTGTGTTTTATAAAAATGAAGATAATGGTTGTTAATTGTGGAAGAAAAAATGCTCAATTTTTTTTAATAAAACTTACCGAGTACACTACTTATTACTCCTTCAGAATACACTTTGACATTGTCTTTTCAATTAATAACAATAAAGCAACGGAACAACAGATAAATATTACACTATAGCAATTAAAAAATACACCAAAATACCGTAACCTTAAAATAACCACTTGAACCACAGAAAACGGAGTCCGTATTTTGTGACTTGAACTAAGAAATGATAACAGTATAACATATAACATGTGGGGATGGGGACGAGCAATATGATATCGCGCATACGCAGTTATAAAAATCAATAAAATTTGATAACTAACGACGTTACAGTTTTCGTAAATTTTTTGGAATTATTTACCAATTTTAGTTACTCGACGGGCTCTATAGATGGCACGGTCTGCAGAGTCCCTAGCCTGAGGTCCACACACAAAACACAACTTCTCTTTATCCATCTTCAAAAAATCGTACACACGCTACAGTAGTTGCCACAATACTGGCCATTTCACATGTATCATGTTTACAGCGTCCCAAAATGGCCGAACACAACCTACTTCATAAAATGGGCCGTACATTCAATTTTTCGCATGATGAACTCGCATAACTTGCATGCCATATTCATATAACGAAAGTTAATAAGCAACATAAATTGCAGAGCAAAGGTCATACTGATTTTAAACACGGCAATTTTTTCTACAACTTTGCAATTTTTTGTACAAAATCGCTTACGTTAAACTCGCACAATTCGTATGCCATTAATATCATCATGGCATTAACAATAAAATGGCATACTGAGTAAAATCACAGAAAATCGTTTTTTTTTATTTTACAAATTATTATTTATTATGTCGAACCTGTTGAAATCGTATGCCATTCTGTATGTTGACATTTAGGAATACATATTTTTCATCATATTAATTTGGGGTTGATTTAAATGACGGAAAATTATTACATAACATTGCTAAATGTTCGTTCTATAAGATATACACGGACGTGCACAAACGGTATGTCATCTCACCTGTAGCAGTTATATAGTAATATCATGTATATTCTTCATTGACAGTCTGTTTAAGAACGTGGATAAATCGTTCTTTATCATGCAAATATACCTGAGCATGCCCACCTCATAGGTTGACACTAACGGTATGCCAATGGTTATTCGAATAGTACTTCGATTGAATTTTATTTTGAGATAAGTGGCAGCTTGAGTAATACCATATAAAAATGTTTAATTTGTTGACAAATTTAAATTTATTTATATATATGAAGAACACGCGGTGACACTCGTAACCGATTATTGTTACCGAATTGTCCGTGTCATACTATCCTCCAAAAGGCATACTGTCTTAAATCGCGTCCCAAAATCTGTCACTATCCCCCGGTCTATTATTTTATTGTAAAATTGCTTAGTTTGTGTTTATTAAAAGGTTATTCCAATTCATGTTTGTAATAAAAATATTAGTCTTGTCCTTGAAATTGTTGTTAGAGTTTTGTGTTAGAAATAAAGTTAGTTTTTAAAAACACGGTTTCAGTTAATTAAAAGTTAAGTTAGATATATATATATATATATATATATATATATATATATATATATATATATATATATATATTATTTATTCTATAATTCTTCCCCACGTTCGGGTGACAATTATTATATATTCTACTATGTTTTAATTATATTTTATGATTTTAATTATATGATGTGAATTTTATTTGTTGCTGTCGTCACAATTTGTAATAGTAACTGCACTAATGTGAAAACACCTTTACCGCTAAATATAACCTATTAAATTTTATGACAGCAGTTGTCAAATTAATATGCCCGGCTCTATAAATATTAAATTTTATATTATGAAAGATGAATCAATACACAATCAATTAACTCACTCTTAACTCAGGGAGGGATCAAAGATTTCAAATAAGAATTCAAATTTATAAATTGCCAAATAATTTTCCAAATTACGTATTGCACTATTCCAAATCGAATGTAACTTTTTTCCAATACACTATAAGACAATTAAATTCTTTTGACATATATGAAATTTACTGTCAGGAAATTAACCAAATGTCACTAATTATACTAAATTTTCTCTAGCATAAAAATTATCAAATATAATGAGAATGAATATGAAAAAAGAACCAAAGAGATTTAGAATTCAAATTTATATAATCTATTATCAGATAACAATTACAAAATTAAAACTTTTCAAAAAATATAAACGCATAAACCAAAAATAGAATTTTCTATCAAACCTTAATATTAAACAACCTATAATTAGAAATTTCCTATCTAAATAATTTAACCAAAAGTTCAAAATGTCTACTTTTATGATTGATAGATGTCAATGTAAAATGCGCAAATTTTCTTGTAAATTGTCTGTTCCAAAATAGTCTTCACTTGACGCAGAATTTTATATAAGTAACGTGACTATAATTTCAATGTAAGTATTTAATCATAAGATGCATCTATTTTCGAAATATTTTCACTAAAGGCCTATTAATTCTCGAGAAATAATATAGATAATATGGACTGGACTCACCAACTAGGTTCTGGTAGACTCGTTCGTATTCTAAAACGCTTTTCAGAATTTCAGGAACAACTTTTCTAAATCAATAATTTAGAAACCGGAAAAACCACTCGCACTTTAACGCTGTAATTCTTTGTGAATAATACACGCACTGGCTTTACAAAGGCAAGATATGTTGAACTGATAATAATCATACAAATTACTCTGATATACTGAATTGGATTTGAGACAACTCTTATTCGATGTTGTCTCGAGGGAATCTAAAAATCAACTCTATTTTAAATAAATTTGAGACAACTCTTATTTGATGTTGTCTCTCGGGAATATCAAAATCAACTCACTAAACTGTTTCAATAAATAATTCTCTTCTCCTTTGGTTACCAAATTCTTTTTTTTTTTTAAATACAAAATTACGTTTTCATATACACAGAGAGATTTTCATTGTTTTAGTATAAATGCCATTTTGCTAACAGAGACATATGTATTCTTGTTTTCAAATCGTTTTAAAATCTATCTATCATTAAGTCCATTCTGCATTAATGTCATAACAAATTGAAATGTCAAATTTTATTGGTATATTGAACCTTTCAAATTATTGATAATACAGTTTGTATCACTAGTATTACAACCAAATAAGCACATTTTCTTTATTTCAATGTTTTCTTTAGAATTTAGATAGAGGATATGTATTAAATCCCCCTAATAAGAGAATGATAAATCAATCGATTCTTTTGTATAATTATAATTTATCTTTCACAATTGCCAAATATAATACTAGTATCTTAGTAACATAGTAATATCGTTCAAATAATTATTAACATATCTCTAAAAAAATTATCTTCAATCAAATTAAACATTATTCCTAATTCCCATAAAACTTCTTAAATCTACTATATCTATTGAAATTTCATGCAACGTACTGTTATTTGTTATTCTAAAATTCCCTATATACATGTTGATAATTTCTTCTATGATCTGTAATATTTCCAACTCTGTTTTATTCTACTCCGCCTATACAACTTACATGGAACTGGATATGATTTTACTTTAACATTTCTCAGTATTCTTCTCCTTTAATATATCCATATTTTAATCAAGCAAGCCTTAGTTCCTTCGAAATTCTTTTCTCATACGTCTTTAATAATTCATTTATAACTTCATAATATTCTTCATTACAATCTGTCCAATTACCATTACTTTTTACATCTTCTATTTATTCTATCTCACTCTCATATTAGTTAGCCAGTCTAATTTCTTTTTTCAATCAATCCTTCATATTTCATCATCAAACTCTTCACTTTCTCTTCATATTCCTTATTTCCACTCATTAACTCCAATTCTACCATAATTCCATTCCTCTTTATATTCCATAACTTCCTATTATCCTCTTCAATTGCCAATACTTCCATATTTACCTCCTCAAATTCAATTATTTTACCATTTAATTCTATCTATCTATTATCTATTCAAAATCAATTATTTCCTTATATTTCATCAATTCATCAATAACTGTGTCTGTTTCTAACTTCTTCATCGACTATGCTTACATATCAACTTCTTTTTCATCCTTTAATTCAATCTTTTGTATCATATATTTGCTTAGTTCATATAACTTCCGTCCGTTTGTTCCTATAAATGTAATTATTTCATCCTGTCCATCTATTTTGTTGCTTAATTTCATTTCTATTTTCATTATCATTTCTTCTATCAAAGTTTCTAAAATCTCTTCTATTCTCACAATACTTGTTGTCATAAATTTTATCTCCATTTCCATATATTCGTTTTTTATTTCTGTAACTTCTACTTTCAATTCCATAATTCATATCAACATGTCTATCATTTCTTCTATTATCAATCCATGTTTATATAATTTCTATTTAAATATGTTTCTAAATATTACTTGTTAATCATAAACCTTTTATTTACACATCGTTTTTATATCCATTCTTTACCATGTACAATTCCTTTCCGTTTTCTAGATTCCATTCCTATAATCCTGTCATATAATTCAATTTTATTTTCTTTTCCTAAACTTCGTCTTATTCTCTTCTCTTATTGTTTGATTCTCTATGAGTTTCTGTAACTTCTTTCTGTTCACCGCCATATTTTTTTTAATTGTGAAGTCCCATATCTCATCAATTTCTTCCCATAAATGCATTGAAATTTGCATCTCAAATTCTTCCATCTCATTGAAGTTGCTTTTTATTATTTCCATATCCATCATAATCTCAATTCGATTTCTTTCATTTCCAGTTCTCTTAATAAATATTCTTGGATCAATTATTTTCATGTTTCTCTTAAGTTTCACTCTGATTCCGCCATTTTCTGTGTAAATTATTGGTTCTTCAATTTGTCTTATGGTTTCATCTATTTCTTCCTTAGTTTCTTGTAATCTTCTGTTCATTTCTTTTAATTCCCAATTAAGTTGTATCCCCCTATTATAATTTTTATTTATTTTATCATATGTCACAATTTGTTTCACTATATTGACATCTAAGTATTTTATTTTCCAATAAATATTTTCTTGATAAATTTGCATATATATATATATATATATATATATATATATATATATATATATTATAAATAATTTTATTATTTTAATTTTAATTTATATGGATATTTATTTAGATTTATTTGAATTTTTTGTGTGGCTAGCTCAGTTATTAGTTATTTGACATATTTTATTATTTATATGATATTTGTTCGGGAGCATGAGACTTTCTCTACTCTTTGAGTCCTGGCTTTGTTTGGATATATTTCGCTCATTCAGAATAAAAAGAAATATAAAACACAATATTTTCAATCATTTAATTTTATAATGAAATTTTCTATTTAAATATATTTTTTAATCAATATGGTTACACCTATGGAATTTACCAACACAGTATCATAACGAATATACACTATCTTATGCGCATACCCAACTAACAACGAACATATTCGACATAGAACGAACGTTTCTTAACGACGCTCTGCACATGCGTGAATATTAAATACATAGCATCATTGTGGTTATAACAGTGCTGATGGATTCTCATAAAAGAATTTACGTTGAAAATTATATACATACACTAAATAAATTGTTCAGAAGAAATATGTTACAAAATTTATATATACAAATGGAAAATTATGTGAATGAAATAAGATGCATCTTTCTTATATGATTTGAAAATACGTAAGTACAAGCATTATTATATCGTAGAATAGGCCTTTTTAAATAATATTTAGAATTTGTCTAGTAAATAAAATACATAAAGTCTTTTTTCTTTTTTATAGATCGATCATAAAGACACAAGAATTCTTATATATACATGAAAATAGTCACTGAATTTATACTCAAGAGTTATTATTCTTATTATTGGCCAATAATATCTAAAGAAGTACTGACCTGATGCCTGGATACTGGATATATCCCGTCTGGATATAGGACTACGCCTTCCGAAGTTCTAGCTGCTTGATTTGTTGAGAAATTTGGATATTCTCACGGGAAAAACTGGTTACAAATACATGTAAGTGTTCTAGGTTTCATATTTGTGAAGAATCTGTAGCTTTTATAATGAAAATTTGTGATTTTACTTAAATTTTCGGGAAAAGTTCCTCATCTCATCCTCACTATTTCGACGCCAAGAACCAACTTCCAACACTTCAATTTGATCGTAAATTTTTTTATCAACAACCAATATATTGTTTCTAAGCTCACTAATTATCAATAAGTTTTTTGTTACATTTTAGTTGATCGAAATTTGTCATGTCACTTTCCACCAATCACATTGTTTCTGTAGCTGTCGAACTATTTTCACAATTGCTACACTTTAGGAAGTTTTTAGGAAACATATATAAATGTAAATTCCACCCGTAAAGTATCTGTTTTCTTTTACTGTTCAACTAATTTCAATAAAACAAATCTTTTACTGATAGTGAAATTCCTTTTATATGTCGACATGGCAATGTCTAATTTTGTTTTGACATATATATATATATATATATATATATATATATATATATATATATATATATGATAATTTGAAAATAATATTTATATTTATGAACATAAATTCTTTTATAATATCTTTTGCTCTGATTATTTATACTATTTAAATTCTCTAGTAGCAAATATTTCTTTGAATCCATCATCATTTAATCTTCATTAATTTCATAAAATTTTATATACATTATGACATATAAATTATCTTTATGTCTTGATATCTTTCTATTATAAATTTATCTATTTCTTAATACTAAATATGAAATTGATTTATATTATTACTGTGGTCTTTATTGAGAGGTTAAAAATTCGAAGGAGTGTTAAATTTGCTCTGGATTAAAGTCTATCTAAATCAGTGAATTTTCAGTTTTAAAATTCTAATAAGTGCATCATTGTATTCAGTGAGCCTCTGTATGCTCCTGTTGCTAAAGGCAAGTAATAAAATCTAAGATTTGAGCTGTTCCATTGACATTTTTTGTGGGAAACCATTTAAATAATTTAATAACAACAGATTTGCTGACCAGTTTTTTTTTACTGAAATACCGAATTTATTCCACCACGGCAAAATTTTTATTTAAAGTTCTTGAATAAAAGTGAATATAAATTCGAGAAAGTGTACTACCTAACATCATAGTGCACCATTGAGACTCGTAAGCCTCGATAAATCGCACGGGCCAGGACCGTACTCAGGTACACATGACCCGTGCCAAAAGTGTCAAATATTGAATTGAGTCCACCAAAATCGGGGATTTCTGACTACAGGAATCCCCAAACCACAACGATGGATACCAGAATAGAGAAATCTAACCAACAAACCGAAAGAAACATGTCATATTCTTCAGTACTTAGTAAACAACAGGCAACAAAATTTCCAGAGAAGAACCAAGCTATAATATTTCCTGCGATTGAAGAAACCAAAATCCAAGAATATCTCGTAGCCTTAGGAATACTCGTCAACCCTAAACACATTCTGTTCGCATCTAGAATTTCGAATAATAGAATTTGTATATACCTCGCCAGCCCAGAGTTAGTAACTACTTTTATACATGACCACCGTGCAATTGGTGTCAACAACCAAATTATACGAGCCAGAAGATTGATAACTCCATCTGAACGTTTGATCCTATCTAACGTGAGCCCAACAATCCCACATTCACATTTAGAGCAAGCCCTACAACAACTTGGCCTCAGCCTATTATCCCCTATTTCCTTTCTCAGAGTCAACATCACCAATCCAGATTTTGCACATATAATGAGTTTCAGAAGGCAAGTATACATTAATCCTCCCGAAAATATTGTCATCCCGGAGTCTATGTTGGTCAACCATGAAAATACCTCCTATCGAATATTCTTATCATTAGATAATCTAACCTGCTTCAAATGCAAGCAAAATGGTCATATATCTTCTCAATGTACAACTGAGACACCTGAACATCTAAATGAACCCCCTGCAATGCCCCCTCCCGAAAATCCAGAAGAACCGCCAGAGTATACTACAACCTCCCTAATTCCAGAAGATTCCCCCATCACTCCCGACCAAGACAACCTGACTAATGCATCGAATAAGAGGAACCTCTCAGAAATATTAACTCCTACGGAAGATACGCCATCTGACCCATTCAGAAAACCATCGTCGAGTATAAGCAAGAAAAGTCGCCCTGAAACCACAAGTTTCGAAGAACACATGCAACCAACTAAGGCATACATTGATTCAGAAAATTTTGTAATCAACTACAATCAACTCAAAGACTTCTTTGAAAATGTATACGGCTCTAACGAGCCTCTGAGTGTGGCGAAACAGTACACAACCGATGTGCATGGTCTAATTCATATGCTGAGCAGTGTGTACCCATATTTTAAAGACAGATGTATCAAAAGTAGGTGTACCAAAATTAAGAAAAAATTATCGAAACAGTTGCTAGCAGAAGTATCGCTAACTTCAGATTCTGAAAGCGACGCATCGTCACAAGAAACACATTAATAATATCAACTTTCGAACTATCCATCATTCTATGGAACCTTAATGGGTTCTTCACACAACAAGAAATGCTAAAACTGATTATCTCCGAAAACAAACCCTCGATCATATGTTTACAGGAGACCCATTTTAAACAAGACTACTCACAAAATCTGAGGAACTATCTTTGTTTCCATAAAAACAGACCAGATCAAAACATAGCAAGCGGTGGCGTCGCTACTTACATACACCAAACTTACGGTGCAATCGAAATCCCTATAACAACCCACCTTGAAGCAGTTGCCATTAAAATTTTGGACCCTAAAGAGATAAATATTTGTAATATCTACATTCCACCAAATCGTGACGTGACATACGAGGAGCTGAATGATCTCTTTTAGCAAATACCCAAACCAAGATTATTATTAGGAGATTTCAATTGCCATAACACCCTATGGGGATGCGACTCCACACATACAAGAGGTCGTATATTAGAACATGTTATCGATGATAACAATATGACGTTACTTAACAACGGAGAAAAAACTCGTTTCAACTCGTTTTCAGGAAACTCCTTCTTCTTACAGTGCCATATCCGTGATCGGACGTAGACGACCTCTCACTTCTACCTGTGTTGTGCTCTCCAGTTACCACAGATAGAAGGGACCTACAGTTTAACGACGGATCCGAACGTCTATGTTGAGAGGCTGTACTAGGCAGAATACTGTCGGTGGTTTGCCATTGCCTTCCGACAGGTGGCTCTCCGAATTTTTAATTATGATGTTAACTAGGCCCGGGTTTGATCCCGGGGCCTCTCGGTTAGCAGACAGAGCACTATTCCACTAGCCTGCGGAGACCACCAGGAAACTCCAGTGTTATAGATCTCAGCATTAGCGACCTCTCACTCCACACTCAATTCAATTTTACCATATTTCCCTATATATATGTTAGTGACCACTTTCCCATCTTACTCACAAGTTCACAGCATGTTGTAGAAGAACCTATTGTGACAAAAAAATGGAAACTAAAAAGAGTTGACTGGAATCTTTTCGCAAATATTATAGAAACCAAGGTTAGTCACTTCCACATGCGAGATAGTATCGATGAATGTGTTGATGATATTACCAAAATCATAACGGATGCAGCCCAACTAGCAATAGGAAAGACAAAGTAACTGAACAACCACACTCCCGTTCCTTGGTGGAATCAAGCATGCGACCAGGCAATAAAATCCTCTAAACACGCTTTCAATAGACTAAAAAGGCACCACACACCAGGAAACCTGATAACTTTTAAGAGTTTGAGGGCAAAAGCTCGATGGATCATGAAAAAAAGTAGAAAAGAATCATGGGCAAGATATGTATCATCCATTAGCAGTTCAACACCACTAAGTACGATCTGGAACAAAGTGAAACGTATTAAATGTAATAAAACAGACCATGGAATCTCACGGATTGAATATCAGGGAAAATCAACTTCTAGTTGTACCGAAATTTCTCAAATTTTCTCAGACATCTATGAAAAGAATTCTAACAGTGCAAACTACACACCCGAATTTCTGAACTACAAAAATAATGAAGAATCTGAAGGGATTGCTGATTCCCAAGATGAAATGAACCCTTTGAATGTACCTATATCATATGAAGAATTCCTCGAATCTCTGGTTTCTCTCAAAAACTCCAGCCCAGGACCTGATGTTATCCCGTTCATTTTCCTACAAATCATGCCAGATACAGCTAAGCATATTTTCCTGAAAATATTTAATAAGATATGGACAGAAGGGGTCTTTCCTGAGAAGTGGTCAGAGGCAACCATAGCTCCGTTAATAAAACATGGTAAACCAAAGACAGATCCTCAATCATACAGACCAATATCCTTAACTTGTACAATGTGCAAGCTGATGGAAAAAACTGTTAAAAATCGACTCACTTGGTTCCTGGAGAAAAACCACCTGCTCACACCAAAACAAAGTGGTTTTAGGAAAGGTAAATCAACATCAGACAATCTAATTAACTTAGAATCATATATTCACGAAGGGTATGCTAACAAACAAAACACCATAGCAATCTTCTTCGATATAAGTAAAGCTTATGACATTACCTGGAGATATAACATTCTTAGAAAGCTGAGCTCCTGGGGTATAAATGGCAATCTTCAAAAATTTGCTGAAAACTTCGTGGGAGAAAGATTCTTCAGAGTTAAAGTTAATGGAACACTTTCCGTGAAAAGAGTGCAACAGAATGGTACCCCTCAAGGTTCGGTTTTGAGCGTCACCCTCTTTCTAATTGCGATAAATGAAGCTGTGAAGAATATCAAACAACCTGGAGAAGCTAGCCTTTATGCTGACGATCTTGTGGTATACTAGCGAGGAAAAAATCTTACCACAATCCAAAATAACTTGCAGGAGGCAGTGATTTCGATTGAGAGTTGGCTGAAATGCACTGGTTTCAAAATGTGCCCAGAAAAAACTAAGTGCATGTTTTTTACTAAATAAAGAGATCTAGCACTGCCTAATCTGAAACTATGTGGCCGGAATACCCAAGTGGGGGAACAGATGCGTTACCTAGGAATGATTTTTGACAGAAAGTTAAACTGGAATGCCCATCTTAACCATCTCAGAACACCATGTCAGAGCGGCATCAATCTACTGAGAATTCTGTCAAACCAAAATTGGGGTTCCGACAGACAAACGCTCTTACTTCTCTATCGAGCTCTAGTAAGATCCAAAATCGATTATGGCTCTATAATATATGCCTCAGCAAGTAAATCAGTTCTGAAAATTGTTAACACGGTACACAATACAGCAATACGGCTGGCCCTTGAAGCATACAGGACAACGCCCGCTGAGAGTCTCTACAGTGAAGCTGGGGAGCCATCATTGCAGCTGCGACGACAGCAGCTGAGCTTAGCGTATCCATCTTTAGTCTCTACTGATAGTCAGCATCCAGTATACGAGTATAATAACACCTTTTCAAACCGTTTTCGCAATCTGTATGAAAACCGAAGAAGACTAACATACCCTTTCTATCAGAGGATCAACAAGTTCAGTTCCGAATTGAATGTGACTTTCCCAGTTACCCTTCCCAACAACAACTCAGACACGCCACCTTGGCTTATTGCCTTGCCACCATGCAACCTATACCTCTCCAAATTCAACAAATCTGAAATTATTCCTAGTCTGCTTCACAATCATTTCCTCTCATCAATAAATGAATATTGTGATTATACTCACATCTACACAGACGCTTCCAAGTCAAACCAAGGAGTAGCATCAGCTTTTTTAAGCCCGAATACATCCAGTGGATTCAAACTACCTCCACAATGCAGCATTTATAGTGGTGAACTTTTTGCAATCCTTCAAGCAATCAAATACGCCGCTCATGAAGATATCCACAATACTTTAATTCTTACAGATTCGTTAAGCTCGTTACAAGGTATACAACTCATTTATTCAGATCATCCCCTGACAAGACTCATTAAAGAGTATGTTCACACAATTAGGGGAAAATCCAGACGATTGGTCTTCATGTGGGTCCCGTCACATGTTGGGATCTCTGGCAATGAGCGGGTCGACAAAATTGCACGTGAAACCATGAATGAACCAATCTTTCAAAAGCAAGAGGGAGTACCGTATACTGATCTCAAAAAATATATGAAATATGTGGTCTCTAACTACTGGTCATCTGTCTGGGCAGAATCTGGAATGAAACTTAAAGAAATTAAAGATGATATCAAACCATGGAGAAACATCCCTAGCCAAAGAAGACACCACCCGTTTGCGCACTGGACATACAAAGTATACCCATGAACACTTGCTGAAAGGAGAAGAAGACAAAATCTGTGATATGTGTCAGGTGCCAATGTCAGTTAAACATTTCATGGTAGAGTGTCCGAGGTTCGCGAAACAACGCCGGACGTACGGTATAAGTGCAGATTTAAAATCAACTCTTGGTGTGTACTGTAATTTTGAAAACACAATCTGATTCCTCTCTGAAATAGGTTTAGTCAACAAAATGTAAATTACTAAGCTCGTTACCATATTGCTTATTACTGATTCCTATCTTTGATATTATGCTATTCAAATATTGTTGTATGTTATAGTGACGTTACCAGCCTAAATGTTATTTCATGTTACTGTTATGTTATGTTGCTAATAACCCTAGTGGTGGATGCAACTATTATTTTCTAAATAAAAAAAAAATATTATTACTGTTTCAACTAACTACTTATTAAATTAGATAACTAAAATTGTTTAATTTCAGATAAAACAGCTGATTTCTTCATGACAACTAAACATCCATATTTAGGCAGATTTCATGTTCTCCATTATACTTGTTAAGCATTTTCTAACTTTAGACAATTATTAAGGTAATTTCTTTATTTTTATTGTTGTTCTTTTAATTATTATAAAAAAATGATTAAGTATATTCTGATTTTATATGCATTTTTACTTAAGATTGTGTTTTTCTTAATGTGTTTTTAACTACATAGTTTCAATTCATTTCAAATAATAAGCAAAATATTTTCAAACAGCTGATACTCTTTCGTATATAAGATATATGGTTCAATATATATATATATATATATATATATATATATATATATATATATATATAAACCTTCTTATCAAGATAAATTTTAATTCGCCTCTTGTTGGGTCGCTAAATTGGTTATATATATTCAGTCTTATAATTGTAATTGCCTCGCGTTGGGTGACAATTTGGTACAGTTTACTATACCTTTAATTTAATGAATATTACCAATAATTTTTTTTATTTGTCCACGATTAAAAGCCAAAATTGGACAATCCCTGATTGCAGCGACAATATTGTACACACAGCTTAAGCACCGTATGATATATATTTCAAAGTTGACAGTTGTTGTCAAAATTTTCCAGCTAGCAGAATAACGAAAATTGTTTACAATATTGAAAGATGAGTTTATTTTATCTTGAATTACTTGACTCCATTCTCAGGTGGGTTCAGTACGCTCTAATATAACAGTTTGTAATAAATTTTAAATTATTTTCTGAGTTAAATATTTATAAGATTAATTTGGTTCAATATTCTCTCCTGTGAACGTGTATTTAAGACTGGAAATATCACTCAATTGATTTCTGACACTTATTATCAATGAATGACTTGTCTGTCACCAATGATTCACTAAATTTAAATGTTCAAATGAAATTCCTATTCCTATATGATCTATATAATTTCGAGTCAAAATACGTTTTAACAATTATGTAAATTTACTCAAATAGGCAAATACCAAATTTATCTTTCTTTCCAGAAACAAATAATGTTATCGTAATTTTAACGACTAAATTAACATAAAAACAACCTACGAACTAAATAACCTCCTATTCTAATTTAAAATGTTTCTAATTTCTTTTCAAATAATTTGTAATTTTGAATTGTCACTCAGTTCCTTGGTAAATGTCAAATACACGATATTTTCTGCTAATTTCTTTCACTATTAAATTGGTCGATAGGTATACTTATTTTTCGTAGTTAATTGAATTCAATATATAATCACATTATCTATATGCATTTACTTTTAATTTAATTTTGTATCAAGGCCTGATATTCAATGATGTAAGAATAATTCTGGAGCGAACTCACCAGAAATCTTGTTGTAGATAAGAAACTGCCAAGCTCGTTCAACTGCAGCACTAATTTTCGAAAATACACGCATTGAATTTAATTTTGAATTTGCCGAATATACCTTATAATAATTAATTACAATGTTCAAATACTAAATTTACAAAATTTTTGGAGAGATCTCACAAGAGATGTTCCCCGTTCGGATTCTCAAATTCAACTCCCGATTTTATTAAAATAAATAACCACATTCTACTGTGGTTACAAACTTTCCTTTTTTCTGAAAAAAACCAAATTTGTTAATTTTTTATATCAAAGATTTGGAATACTTTTATTATCACTAAACACCTTGTAATGACTTCTAATTTCTTTAACCTTGAATGCATTGTTCAATTGTGACAAATAAATGTCATCAGAAATTAAATGAACTGCCAAATCTTACAAATACAAGGTTTTTGAACTATATTGATTTTACAGACAATATAGGGTTTTCCGGAAGTATTGCATAAATTAAATTCTTTAAAATTTTGGAATAATAAAACTGTATTAATATATATTATTGTGGTTTAGTACTCCTGTTGTACTGTTATTATTTGTATTATAGTTTACTTTATATAAATTATATATTATTATATGCCCGGTATATTTAAAAAAATAAATTTGAAATATCTCAATAAATAATTACACTCACCTTTTTATACTTTCAAAATCCTAGCTTTAACTATATAGATGAGAACTCAATAATCTCAGGATCTTGGGTTCATGGAATTAAATAATTTTATACTTGTTTATATTTATAGGCACCGAAAATTTTTGTAATCAACTAAAAATTTTAAATAAAAATGAAATTCTTGTTTTTCTTTCTCTATAAATTTTTACAGAACGGTCCTGTACATTCTGTTTCGAAATCCTCTCAAGTTGCGATACGCCTCATCAATGCTGCCAACTGATAAATTAAATAATAGTCTTGTAATGAAATTTACCAACAATTCAGTTAAATCTTTTCAAATAGAAGACGTTGTTTAATGTGAAATCATGAGAAACAAATACATTATTCGGATACAATTTTTTTTAAAAAGAATAACTTATCTACAGTGATCGTTCATTCAATACACATTCACACAAATGGATTAATATTGTAATGTTTTTCTTATTTATTAAACGTTTTTATTACGGGTGGGATAAATTTCAAACACTCGGTATGGCTACTTACTAATTTATTTAAAACACTAAACTAATCACTAATACTTAATTTATATATACTCAGTATATTCACTTAAACTAATTTATATGAACACTTAACTAATTTATATTTACTGTTTGCTATTTCGGTGTATTTATTTCACGAGATCACTTTTATCAACTAACTCTTCCGCTGATCGGTTCTTATTTATATTAAAGCCATTTTTACTAGTAAATTCTAGGATGCGGCTTACACACGCAAATAATTTTTCTCACCATTTCTAGATAAGTCTGTTTACATAAGATAGTCGTGAACTCGTAAACAGTTTTTTATAACTGCGTATCCGCCAAAATTTTAACTTCTATACCTGGCTTAGACAGAGTCGGTTTTAGGGACTATACCAGTGTGCTGTTTCGTAACATTACCCCCCCCCTTAAATGGAAGTTCCTCCTGGAACTTTTGTGTAGCCGAGACTGGATGTTAGAATCGGCAACTGGCCCCATTTCTACACTTCGCGGTAGGTAGATCGATCTTTAAATTCATCTTTAGTTACCCCGTAGAAGATGTACCGCGAATTATGTTTCAGTTTCAGTGTCTTGCCAGGGGCTGAAATCTGGTCTTCAAGTGTTTCTAATTGCCCGTACTTCTTTCGAAAGACGGTTGCCAACCCTCGTGCGTTCTTGATACGGGAGGGGATGTTGTATTCCAGTGAATAATCTTCCGGGAGAGTGAACAAATCTTGTTGTTGTTCTGAAGTGACTCCATATCTAGCTTTCCCTGTACCTCCATACGCGCCCATAAATTCATCGAAGATGGGGTCAGACACATCTCGAATAAGGTTTACTCCTTCCTCTATGTCATGGTCTCCTTCGAATGGCGCTAGTCGGTTTTGGTGAACTACTTTTGGTTTTCCGTTTGGGGATCTTGCTTATGCGATATATAACATCATTGATCCTTTTCTTGATTAAGTATGTACCTTCCCAGGATTTTTGTAATTTTGGAGAAAATCCTTTTCTCCTCGTCGGGTTGTGTAGCCATACTTTGTCCCCTTCTTTAAAACCGCCTTCTGTGGCCTGCGTGTCGTACCGACTTTTCATTCTGTCGCTGGCAACTTGAAGATTTGTTCGAACTAATTCATGATTATCATCCAGCCTTCTTCTCAATTGGATTGCGTAGTTTTCGCCTGCTAGATCTTCTCCAGGCCGGCAGCCAAATTCCAGGTCACAAGGAAGCCTCATTTCACGTCCAAACAGGATTTTCGCCGGTGTTTCACCCGTGGACTCATTGACAGCAGATCGATAAGCCAATGCGAATAGGGAAAGATACTGGTCCCAATCTCTCTGATGGCTGGATACTACAGGTATTTTCCAATAGTCCTGTTCATTCTCTCGACCATTTCATCTGACTGTGGATGTAAAGCTGTTGTCCTGGTCTTCTTCATTCCCAGCTTGTCGCAAATCTCCTGGAATAGATGGCTTTCAAAATTTCTTCCCTGGTCACTGTGGACTTCCAAGGGTACTCCATATCGGCTGATAAATTCCTTCACCAATACATCCGCGACAGTTGTGGCCTCTTGATTCGGGATAGCGTGAATTTCCACCCACTTTGTGAAATAATCCATTACAACCAGTATGTACTTGCAACCATTTTCTGTCGTCGGAAATGGTCCAGCGATATCTAAAGCAATCCTTTCGAAAGGGCTTCAAACATTGTACTGTTTCATGGGTGCCTTTCTCTTGCGATGTGGTCCATTACTCGTAACACAAGTCGTACATTTCTTACACCAGTCCTTCACATCGTCGGAGCTGTTCATCCAATAAAACCTTTCACGGACTCGCTGAAGGGTTTTCTTCACTCCCAGATGACCTCCCAATGGACTGTCGTGTAACTTCTTCAGTACCTCAGCTACTCTTGCTCTCGGGATAACTATCTGTCTTTTCTTCTCGGAAACATCATCGTTCTCAAGGATTCTTTTCAATATGCCTTCCTCCAGGACAAGGGAGTCCCACTAAGCCCAATACGCCTTGAGTTTCGGTGAAAATCTTGACACTTCTTGCCAGGTAGGTCGCAGGTTTTCTTTCTTCCATTGCCGAATCATCTTCAGGTTGGAATCATTCTCTTGATCTTCTCTGATCCTGGTGGGTGACCATTCCTCGTTGACTAGAGTAGTTCTTGAAACTGCAGCTTCCCTAGATTCCGCCTTGTTGCAGTGGGAGCAGTCTGTTGGGAACGGCCGTCTGGACAGGGAGTCGGCATTTCGGTGACTCACACCAGCTCGATGTTCGATGTTGAAATCATACTCTTGAAGTCGTTCAATCCATCTTGCGATCTGGCCCTCGGGATTCTTGAACTGCATCCACCACTTGAGTGCTGCATGATCAGTCCGGATTAAAAACTTCCTACCATAGAGATACTGGTAAAAGTGTTCCACAGACTTCACTACCGCCAAAAGTTCTCTTCTTGTGACGCAGTAGTTTCGTTCTGGTTTGGAGGGGACTTTACTGAAATATCCCAGTACTCTTTCTTGCCCTCCTTGGATATGTGAGAGCACTCCACCAATTTCTACGTTGCTTGCGTCAGTGTCAAGAATAAAGTCTCCCTCTGGTAATGGATATCCTAATATCGGCGCCGAGGTTAAATGCCTCTTCAAGGTTTCAAATGCCGTTTGACAGTCTTCGTCCCATTGGAAAGCTCTTGCTTCTTCTGTGAGTCGCGTTAGAGGCTTGGCAATATCTCCAAACTTCCTGATAAATCTTCTATAATACGTGCAAAGTCCGAGGAAACTCTTAATTTGATGTTTATCGGTTGGTTGCGGCCATTGCTGAATGGAAGCAATTTTCTCTGGATCCACCGCCACTCCTTCATTGCTCACTATATGACCTAGATAGTTGACTCGGTTTTGGAATAGCTGACATTTCTTCGGGTTCAACATGAGCTGGGCAGCTTGGAGTCGTTTGAATACGTCTTCCAAATTCTTCAGATGCTCGTCAAATGTCTTCCCCAGTACTACGATGTCGTCCAAATAGACCAGGCATGTCTTCCAAGACAACCCTCTCAAGACATTTTCCATAAGTTTTTCAAATGTCGCAGGCGCATTATAGAGCCCGAATGGCATGACGTTGAATTGCCATAATCCAGATCCGGTGGTAAAACCAGTCTTCTCTTTATCTTCTGGGTCCATTTCCACTTGCCAATAAGCAGACTTCAGGTCCAAGGTGGAAAACAGTTTGCTGCCGGCCAAGGTGTCTAGCGTATCGTCAATACGAGGCAGAGGATAGCTGTCTTTCTTCGTCACGTTGTTAAGCTGGCGATAATCCACGCAGAATCTCGTAGTTCCATCCTTTTTCTTGACGAGCACTACTGGAGACAGCCATGGACTAGTAGATGGTTCTATCACTTTTTCTTCTGCCATCTCTCGAATTATTCTTTCAGCTTCCTCTCTCTTCGCTCGTGGAAGTCTTCGAGCTGATTGTCTAATTGGCTTAGCATTACCCGTATCGATTTTGTGTTTGACGGCTGATGTTCTGCCAGTCTTTCCTCCTTTTGGTACGAATAAGTCTCGATACTGCAAGAGAAATTCTCTCATTCTCTTTTTCTCAGCTCGATCCAAAGATTGACCAGCTACTGATAACATCTGTTCGAATCTGGCATTAGAATTGTCAGTGGTCGTTGTCTGACGAACTATAGACGTCACTGGTACGCAGGATCCAATCTTGGTTTCCTTCTTGATGGTAATTGGGTAATCGTTCACGTTTATCAATCGTAACCAATCCTTTCCCAATTAGTACTCCTTTGCCAACCTCCTCGTCGTGGTTCCTTGGTTCCATCATAACCGGTGTACCTTCCTCCATGGTTCCCTGTAGCCGTGCTATTATCATGGTTTCGCTTCGTGCAGGTAGAACGGTATCTTCCTGTACAGCTGCCAACACCGCGCTGCCTTTATATGGATGCAGGAATACTTCTTCGGAACCCACTTTAATGGTTCTGTTTCTAAAGTCTAATTGGAATCCATGTACATTCATTACGTCCATTCCCAGAATCACGTCTTTTTCAATGTCAGCTACGATTACCGTATGCGTGAACTTTTCTGCGCCAATTCCCAATTGGATTTGTGTTTCCCCGTGAACGTTGGCACTTTCGCCTGTGGCGGTCCGCAGTCGCAGTCTCGTTGGTAAAAGCTTCTTCTTGGAGTTTATTAGTTCTGGTCGTATAATGGTTCTAGTTGCTCCAGTGTCAACCAGCAGAGCATATTTCTTGCCATTTACTTCGCCATCCACATATACACTGTCGTTGCGACATCTGAGAGAAGCTATCAGTATGAGAGGGTCTTTGGAACGATCATGGGTCGGTGCTGCCCCCTCGTAGCCGACCCGTTCTAGTTTTCCTGTGACTGGGGTTCTTGGTTTGCAGGAGTCTTGGGGCGCTTACATGAACTACGTACATGCCCTAGCTCGCCACAATTCCAGCATCTGATCTTTCTCGGTTTCTTGTCCATCATATTTTTCAATAAACTGACAAACTGGTCAAATCTGTCTTCGTCACCTTCTTCTTGGATGGTCCTGATTTTGTTATATCCTGAAGCCTTCGTTGCTGCTTCATATTCAAGGGCAGCTGTCAATGCATCGACTAATGTTTTCGGATGGGCTAAATGAAGCGTCCTCTGCATATCGGGGTCACGTAAGCCATCAATAAAGGCCTGTATGCCCAGACATTCCATCATGTTCTCTGGTGCTGACGGATAAGCAAATCGAACTAGTCGGGCAATGTCCACTTCATATTCTTGAAGGGATTCATCAGGAACGTGATCAGCTGGGATTGGTACAAATGTTCTAGATGTTCATGACCATAACGCATGTCCAACCTCTTCTTCAGCTGCTCGAAGTCATCCGTTTCTTCCAAAGGTATCGTCTGGAGTACATCTAAGGCATCTCCGCGAAGCGCGATGGTTAAGTTCACTGCCTTCTCTCTATCGGACCAATTATTCACTCTAGCGGCTGCCTCAAATTGTTTCACATAATTGGTCCATCGAACGTTGGGGCCTTGACTCGGGTAAAACTGCCAATGTCTTCAAACTTAGATACTGTTTCTGGCTTGCAAGGTTTCGTTTGCTCGGTCTTCTTATCTTCCACTGGCGTGCTTCGCGTTCTTGAATCGGCAATCTTTTCCTCCAACTCCTTGATTTTCTCGTCTATCGTTGTAATCTTATTCTCGATTTTCTCGTCCATCGTTGAGATTTTATTCTCAATTTCAGATTTTAGAGACGAAATTTCATTTTCAACGTCTGCGGCAATGTCGTTTTTCATTAATAAGATGTCGGCGGATATATCGTTCTTCAAAGTAGGAATCTTCTCGTCCATATTAACAGAAATGTCGATCGTCATAGCAGAAATATCGTTCTTTATAGCCGAAATATCGCTTTTCACATTCGTAGAAATCTTCTCATCCATGCCAGAAATATCGTTCTTCATAGCAGAAATATCGTTCTTCATAGCAGAAATATCGTACTTTACATTAGTTGAGATCTTCTCTTCCATGGCAGAAATATCGTTTTTCACCTTCGTTGAAATCTTCTCTCCCATGCCAGAAATCTTCTCGTCCATGTTCTCTTGCATGGCAGAAATCTTCTCGTCCATGTTCTCTTGCATGGCAGAAATCTTCTCGTCCATGTTCTCTTGCATGGCAGAAATCTTCTCGTCCATGTTAGCAGAAATTGACGAGATTAAGGTGGAAGCCTCGTCATTAAATAAAACTGTTTCTGGATCAAAGCCGTCATTTTCCAGTGCCACTTTCAGTCTTTCTACTAATTCACTTTTCTTACCGGACGTTTCCAACTCACGATCTTCCAATTCCGCTCGTAATTCCGCCACTTTCAGGTCCCTTAATCTCTTGGCCATTTTTACGTAGATATTTATTTATAAAACCCCACACCTGACACCAATGTAATGTTTTTCTTATTTATTAAAAGTTTTTATTACGGGTGGGATAAATTTCAAACACTCGGTATGGCTACTTACTAATTTATTTAAAACACTAAACTAATCACTAACACTTAATTTATATATACTCAGTATATTCACTTAAACTAATTTATATGAACACTTAACTAATTTATATTTACTGTTTGCTATTTCGGTGTATTTATTTATCAACTAACTCCTCCGCTGATCGGTCCTTATTTATATTAAAGCCATTTTTACTAGTAAATTCTAGGCTGCGGCTTACACACGCAAATAATTTTTCTCGTCATTTCTAGATAAGTCTGTTTACATAAGATAGTCGTGAACTAGTAAACAGTTTTTTATAACTGCGTATCCGCCAAAATTTTAACTTCTATACCTGGCTTAGACAGAGTCGGTTTTAGGGACTATACCAGTGTGCTGTTTCGTAACAATATTAAATATAGGTACAACTATGCAATATATTAGACACCAAAATAAACCATATGATGTGAGTATGCTTTAAAACGCAAAATGGCGGATGTAGAATTTCAGAATTTAACAATATATACACAATGCAAGTGAGTTTATTTAACTTTTAAACGAAATAATTTTAAATACCTTTTCACTTATGTCCAATTCACCTTGTTTTAATTCTTTTTCTAGGTTTCTTCCTTGGATACTCTGCAGTCCCTCTTGTTTAGGAATAAACCAAAGATGATATTATATTCCATTTACATCAATATATTTTTGATGGGTTTCCATAGTCAAATTCTTTCTGAGATGTATCGTGGAGATATTATTTCCACGATACAACACTTTACTTTACTTATACGGATAAATTTTTGAGGTTAGTATTTCTCTATTAATAATTATCTTGTTATCTTTTACTCATTAATTTCTTTCACAAATTTTACTGAATTATTTTAATAAATAATGTATTTCTTTTTCTATTTACCATTCAAAGTTCACAGCTTTTCTTGTTAATACTCAATTTCTCCTCTATAAAATTCAATCTTCATCCCCATTGATTGTTAAAAAAAATTCTACGTAGTTATTAGTGCCTATTATCAACAACCTTCTCCTTAATTTTTTCTTAATTTCCAAATCAGCTTGCCGCTGATTAAAACATTATAATAAGTATTATTCACCAATCAAATAAGTTATAAAAAATTTTGTTGGTAAATCTCATCTCACGTTTCAAATTATTTATTTACCTATTTTAGAACATTCAGTTTTATATTTCTAAATAATCAAATTACATATCCTACTTCCTTTTATATAATTTCCAAAATATTTTAAACTGATAGTTATTTTTATTTTCACTTGATCTATTAAACATGAGAAATAATTTAACAAATGTCAGACATTATAACCCTATTTTTTTTATTATTTTGACTTTTATCCCTTGACATATTATAAAAGAATTTCCTAGTATTTCCAAAGAGTTTCTTACGATATCTAATAGGATATTTTGCTATCTGAAAAATAGATTCTTACAATTTATATAAGGTAACGTTCTAAAAGTTTTCTCTTAATAGCTGGAATTCAAGTACATTATACATACAAGGTACATTATAAAGTGTCTTTATGTTTCTTTGGACAATGCCTATTTCCAGGGTCGGAAGGTTCAGACAAGAGAGCTATATACGCCTCCGTGTCTCTGTTGGTTGTCGTCCTGAAAACTCGGGATCTTCCATTTGAAGGCACAAATGTGCGTTTGGTTATCTTGTTGAAATCCGTTGTTTGTGTTTTCTCATGTTTCAATTAACATCCTTGCTCCCAATTTGTACACCTTTTCTTGGTTATGCCGTAACGATGAAGGCTAATGAGCCAGAAACATGCATGTCTACGGTTACCACTAATTCTCTGTAACCTCTTTTGCGTGATACGCCCGCTAATTATGTTTTTGTTTTATATTTCACGCGTTATTCTTTCATCTTTTCGTTGGTTATATATATATATATATATATATATATATATATATATATATATATATATATATATATATATATATATCTATATATATATATATATATATATATATATATATATATATATATAAATAACAAAGAAGATGTAGGAATATCGCGTGATATGTTAACAACAACAAAGATATTCATGGGTAATTCACGCAAAATAAAGGGCTACTGAAATAGAGTGGTAACCGTGGACATGCATGTTTCTGGCTCATTTTGCCTCATCAGCACGGCATAACCAAATAAGGATGTGAAATTTGGGAGCAAAGATGTTAATCGAAACATTGGAAAACACAAAATAACGGATTTCAGCAGGGAAACCAAACGCTCATTTGTGTCTTCAATTGGAAGATCCCGAGTTTTCAGGACATCAACCAACATCGACACGGAGGCGCATATAGCCCCCCCGCCATGAACCTTCCGACCCATAGTAAATAACAAAGAAGATGTAGGAATATCGCGTGATATGTTAACAACAACAAAGATATTAAATAATACGACTAATACGGTCGCATTTATCTGAGGTGTTGGTTCGCAACTGAAAGTGAAGATGGCGCCAACTGACTACTTCTCGCTTGTGTAACTACACGAACCAAGAGAGGTTGTCGGAGGGTGTAATCTTCAGTTCGGATTAGAGATTCTGAACTGGAAGGCATTACGGCACTGTTGAAGAGACCCAAGAAGGTCGAAACGCGTAAGTGTACTATGCTCTTTCGCTATCAGTTGCGAATCACCACAGATGTCCGTATCGGCAAAATGGCCGATCGACGTCACGGTTTTCGAAGGGGATGTAATTCAATATTCTGCGTGGTATTAGCCAGGAATGTAGTTGTTTTGCCCTTCGAAGAACGGTCAGGCCAATAAGTCGAAATTATTGAAATTTCGACTAAAACAGGTGTAGTAGAAAATCGAAATTTATATTATAAATATATAAATATATATATATATATATATATATATATATATTTTTAATTAATTAATTATATTTATTTATTTATTATTGAATATTGAAAGCTTAGCTCAGGGAAAGTTTTTATTATTTTATTAATTTAATGGAGAGCATGAGACATCTATACTCCCGTTGGGTTCCGGATTGAATCAAGGAAATATGAAATTAGCACTTTAGCAAATATTCTATGGAAATTATCTCCTCTGATAGCTGTAAATAAATTGTATAAAATATATCAATGTGACGCCTATGGTATCCAGCTGATTCCTATGTTTAGCACTTGACATGCAAATAAAACACGATGACTCAAATGTTAGTTAACTATCACCAAAAGAAATAAAATTGAAAAGCATAACAAAATTTAAAGAAATTCTTATGTTAAACAAAATTATTACAACCTAAAATTACTTATTACGTGAATATGTTCTTTGTACATATGAACTTATCGATGTGAAATTGGCCAATTAAGAAAATTTTCTGTTTGAATTTAAATTGGTTAACCTGATAAATTTATAAACACTGACCTGTTCACTACACTGGGAAGTTCTTGTTCCAATATACTCCTATATTCTCTTCTGGAAATGACGCTGGATCCCCATCCACTTGCAGAACTAACTGAATAGCTGGTACGGCAGGTAAGTTGTTAGATTTTATTGAACTGCTTTGTTAAAATTGCTTTTAATGCTTTAATTGCTTTTATCAATGAGTTTGAGGAGTATTATCTTCAAAATTTATAGAGCGTCCCCTCTCAATGTTACATTCGCATGTATTTCTTATAAATTATTAATATTTGACGTTATATTCATCTCAAAATGTTTACTATATAATATTCTAACTTTTATAATATGTTTCTCCTTTAATATTCAATAATTTCCAATAATTTTAATAAATTTTTTAAAAAATGCTTACATGCGTCCATTCCACATTGGATTACCTCACCGACTTCTTTTGTTTTCAAAATCAACAAACTCCTCGTTGTTATCGTTGTTATTTTTGACAAAACACCAACAACGCACTAGATTAATAACAATATGTCCTATTTCATGATTTATATTCTGTTTAATATCTTTACCTTATTTGTATGCCTATTTAATGTTCATTCAAAATTTTAAAATAATTCCTTATACCTATTTACATGTGAAATTCTCCTGAAATATGCCTTATTTTACAAACAATGATTACATACATCCTACTTTAAATTCAAAATATCAATAAATCTACAATCAAAATTGTTTGAAATCCTTTTGTAATGCCTTCCAATTAAATTATTATTTATCATCCAATAGTTATTTCATATAACCTTGGCCTGATATTTCATTCAGTTATCAAATTTTTAAATGTTCCTATGGCTTTCCAAATAATCAATACTTCAGAAACATAAATAATTCCATGGCTGAATATATTTCTGCTATCGGCATTCCGTGCTAAACTGACATGAAGTTTAATTGACACTTCTGTTATTTTATTTAGGTAAACATGGCAAATTTGTTTGTATATTATCATTAAATATTCTGTATATTATTATCTAATCATATTTTTGTGTTCCTTTTAGATTCAATGTTGGATACTACAGATGCTATATACAATTTATTATTTGTGCTGTTAACAAGAAAGATAATTTATAATTTACTTAGGAAATGAACTAGAATTTATGAATGATAATGTTTACACTCTGGAATTTAAGGTAAATAGTTTCAATATTACTTTTGTATTTCTACAAATATACTGAATAAGTGATATCATAGGTGTACTATTCAATATGAGATATCTATTTCTCACATATCACTACCAGTAGAAAAGATAATTCTATCTGTTTGAAGGAAGTAATCTCCACTTGTTAATTGATAAAGTTGCAAATTTACTATATTCTTGTCTTTATCTCTTCAATACTTATTACGATAAGTTCATTATATATATATATATATATATATATATATATATATATATATATATATATATATACATAAATTATTTGTGATTAATATTTACTGACCAGTTGTTGGTACAATGTTCATATCTGCATAATAAGCTTCCACAAACTGTCTTAGAGCTCTTAATACGTAAATTGTACTAATCACCAAAGGATGATGAAGTTCACATCTTAGTTTGTATGTACTTCCATGTGGTTTCTTCTTTGGCATCAACGATTTTCTGTACGATGTACTGATCTCATCATCTCCACGGATATTTAATAGAGTAGCGCCTAAAAGTTGTACATCTTATATTGTCTATTCTTGTGATTGTGAAAAAAATGACTATCAAAATATGTTCGATTACACACCCAACGATAATTCACTATCAGATGCTAATGGTTTCAATTTAACATCGGTAACAAGTTCCATTACGGCATTTTCAATTGCATCGATGGATCCTTGCGTGGATTTCAAAGCTTCGCTCAAAGTGGGGATATCACCATTATACCCCATACGACTTCTCTCTGTCATTGCAACTGAATGTGAATACGTCAGAGTCGATAGCTGTGATCTAAAAATTAGTCAAATCAAATTAATTTTGACAATTTTGCTTATTGAGTGTTCTTAGTAAGCTAAACATAACCCGTTTATAAAAATAGGAGTATTTTTCTGAGGAACAGACTTACATCGAAATCAGTCCTAACTGGTATTATACGCGCTATATACTAGGTAATGTCAGAATACACATCATTAAGGATTCTGAATAATCTTTTACGTATTCTTGTTGTATCATGAACTCTAGATAATATTTATGTTAAACGTTTAAATTTAATTCTGTATTATTTCGACACATTGCAATATATTTCATACACCGGATATGTACTTATTCATTGAGCGTTCCCTAAATGAGAGCCAATTGATACATTCAATGTAATATAACTGTTTATGTTGATGAATATGTAATGAAATCTAGTTTTTAAAGCAAATATATAGTTAATTTGTTGCAGTTTTTTAATTTTGTTATTATTTATCTATTTTATGGGCGCCAGAACTGGTATGGTCAGAAACCAATACCAATTCAATTTAATTTGGTGTTATTCAATTTTTTATTCCTTGTTAATACCTCAGGGATGTGTCCGGCACGAAACACTCGTCAGTAACAGGAATCTAATAGGTAGGGATACTTGAAGAATACAAAAAGTCAGTCATAAACCATTTAATGAAATATAGAACATATATCGTGGTTACTAATGTTCCTTGTTATGAAATTAGAAAGAAATAATTCAGATCTTATGATGATATATAAAATTCTTTGCATAATATTTAAATATAATTCTCATAATTAAGTTAGACTCTAACATTTGTTATACGCAAATTGAAAAAAAATGTGAACGTTAATATTATGGAACCATGATATCATGTTACCTGATCAATCCCAACTCTACAGTTTGTTAAAGTGTAAGATTCCGTCCGCGCTCTGAAATGAATTGTGAAATGAAGTTATGTGAAAACGATGTGCTGTATCCGATGAATTGTTGTTTAGATGATTATAAATTGGTAAGTAATTATTATTGAGTTTGTTAAGTTTAATGAGATTCGTGATTTAGTGGGGAATGATTGTATCTAATAACTATATAAAATTCAAATTAAATAATATTATTATACCTAACCTAACGTTTATAAAAATTGGTTTAATGTTCATTTCAGAAAGATTTCAAATACATCAGGAGTAAAAGGGTTCTTTGTTGGTTCTTTTCAGCTCACGAGATTATATGGAAAATTATCCGTAGTAGCGATAGAATAGATATTCTATCCAGGATTGAATTCAATTAAAATGTGAAATTTTTTCTTTTGAAACGTTTCTTGTTTCTGTCTGCAAAACAATGGTTATCACCGGATTATTAAAGGTAAATTGTTCTAGCTTACCAAAGTTCTTGTAGATAATTACTATTTTTCTTCTTTACACTAGTATATTTTCATTAATTATAACCAGACTATAAGTTTAACTTAACGTTCTTCAAATCGTTCCGTGAAATATTTAATTTTATCCCAGAAGAAATAGTTTTTAAATTTTGATTTTTATGTAGTACAAATGGTTAAATGCAGGCTGCAGCGTTGTATAATTATTTCCAACATAAAGTGTGTGATTTTGGTTAAAAGTGCATATAAAATACTTTTTCTCATACAAACATTTCAGTGTGCTACAACTTTTTGTTAGAGAGGAATAAAAAATTTCCCATTAGTGAATAACAGATAAGACAAGTCCAACTATTTAAACCAGTTTCAGACTATATAAAGGGAACTTACAGTAAAATGAAATATGTAATGTTATAAAACAACCAACAAAAGATATAAAAGTACCCTGCTTTTCTTGTGACTCATGCAAAAATTACACCTGCTTTGAATGTAGTGAATTAACTACAACCGAACTTAGATGTATGAATTTACAGAAAAAAAATTTGAAATATTATTGTAAAAGGTGCAGTAAATTTGAGCTTCTAAATGTTTTACAAAATACCATTAACGATAAAAATAGAATTATAGAAGATCAAGAATCAATAGTCAAATTGCTGAAAGAAAAAATTGAAAATCTAGAGAAAAACAACCAAAAATCTGATGCTAATGCATTGCAACAGAATAAAGAAACTGCAGGGACAAACATTATAAAGCCCAATATTCCGGCTATTATTGTGAAACCAAAAAAACCACAATCGTTTGACAAAACAAAAACTGATTTGAATAAAATAAATCCTGGGGAAATTAAAGTTGGTATCAATAATACAAAAATTAACAAATCCGGTAATATGATAATTAAATGCCAGGAAAAAAATAAAGTCGAGATCCTTAAACAAACACTAATCAATAAATTAAAAGATAATTACAACGTTGAATTACCGAAAATAAAAATAGTAAAACTTACACAAGATTTTACTCACGAAGAAATTAAAAACTATTTACAAGAGCAAAACAATATTGATGGATACATACCAGTGAACTATGTTAGACAAAATAGAGATAAGACCAAAACGATAATATGTGAATGTACACCCAACGCATTTCATCAAGTTTTAAATATGAAAAAGGTATGCCTGGGAGCCTGGGATGGGAGAGATATATGGTTTACGAAGATTTGGAGGTGCCAAAGTGTTTCAAGTGTCAGGAGTACTTCCATAAAAATGATAAATGTTTAAACAAAATTGTGTGCCCTATATGTTCTGCGGAGCATTTAGAAAGAGACTGTCCTAAACAACATAAGCATTGATTAATACCAGTTATTCTACCGAACATGAAAACAGAAGCCGTGATTGTCCAACGTTAAAATTTCACCTTCAAATGCTAAGGAGTAAGATTAACTATACCAATGAGTGATTCTTCCTTTTTTTGTATACACAATATGTTTAGTTTATTGTAAGTTCCGCCTTACTGTACTTTGTTAAGCTAATGGATATCGCTGAATTAGATATTCTAAATGAAATGGAATTTGAAGAAGCCGAAGCTTTGAATAATATAAACCACAGATATGACTTACAACTACATACTGAGTATTGTTCAGACTCAGTTTCTAGAAAGTCCGTACTCAAAATTTTACATAATAATATTCGTAGTGCACGAAAAACTTTGAATGTTTCTTAACTTTTCTTGAAACTTTTCAACTGAAAGACTTGGGTATAATAATTTTTGGTGAAACAAGAAATATCATAAATACAAATAATTATACAATCCCAGATTTCCAGACATTTTCTAAAAACAGTAAAAATAATCAGAATGGTGGAATACTTGTTTTTATTAGAGATCATATTAACTTCAATATAGAGAATATCATTCTGCCACAAAGTAATGTCACCATTACTAACATAACCTTTAAAGTATACAATGTGGATTATTCAGTTTTGACATGTTATAGGGCTCCCTCTATTAGCGATAACTTATTTCTATCGGATTTGGAATCCTTTCTATTTAATTTGAATAAGAAAAATATAGATATTTTTTTGGGTGACACAAATTTTAATGTACTCAATCTAACTAAACCCACTACAAATAGCTATATATCTATGATGTAATTTTTTGGTTTTGAATCTTACATTAACTCATATACCAGAGTGACTCCAGAAAGCAGAACTTGTATTGATCACATGTTTATAAGAAAAAACATAGAAATGAATAAGCTTGTTTATGATTCATTCGTTATAGATACTGATGTCACTGATCACTTCCCAATATATTTAAATATTAGTTTTGCTCAAAACATTATTACTTCAAAGAAAAGCATAGAAGAGAAAACGGTTAGGACGCTTGACGAAATTAAATTCGAAAGCAAATTAAGTACAAAAAAATGGAATAATGTGATTTCTGAAACCGATCCAGATCTGGCTTATCAAAAATTTATAGATACTTTTACAAACACATATAAAGAATGTCACAATACAAAAACATCATCTATTCCAGTACATAAAAAACTTAAGCCGTGGATCACTAATGGCATCATTCAATCGGTAAAACATAGAGACAAATTGAAAAAGTTAGTAGTTCATAATAAAAATGATAATGACTTACGTCGGAAATACAGAAATTATAGAAGCAATCTTAACAAGATTATGCAAATTACAAAACATGACTATTATAAAAAACTAATCAATGATAATGCTAACGATATGAAAAAAATCTATAAAATAATATCTGATGCAACAAATGAAAATAAAAATAAAACTAATAATGATGTCAATATACTCAATCAAAATAACAAGCCATTCAATAATGATAAGGAAATGGCTAATTTTTGCAACAACTACTTTATTAACATAGGACTGAATATGGCCGAAAAAATAAAACAATCGACTTCAGGCATCATTATAAATTATCCAAATCTAATAAATTCCATGGCTTTAAAGCCTGTCACTAACACAGAAATTATTATGCATATTAATAGTTTAAAGAATAATAGTGTTCCAGGTATAGATGGTATTCCATTACGGATAATAAAGAAATATCACAAATACCTGTTAGACCCTTTAGTTCCTATTATAAATGGGCGGATGTAATTTCGGCCGGAAAAAGGGCAGGTACTAAAAGCCGGTAGGTAAATTCGGCCGGAGGTTTTAAGTTGCTTCCTTATCTCATAGGTATTTTCGGCCGCAAATCAAATAAAATAACAGAATGCTTTATATTAAAATATTTCTTTATTTCAATAAAATTATTACATCAACTTATTTCTATAACTTAGGTAAACTATAAATTTTTAAAAAACGTTTTGATGTGATACAGATTTAACGAAATTAATTCTAGAAATATTGTCAGATCGAAGCATATTTACCATGTTTTCGATAAATTTTAGTTTGTTTTTTACTTGTTTGTCTTTAATTTTTGCTGGAATATTTAAATTTTTTATTTTTAAATATGCATCGATCTGACAATCTTTTAATTTTTCTATAAAAATAAATATAGAAGGGTGACTTGAATAAAAACTAGAATTAAAGTGCGAATGGAATGATTCGCAGGCATTTGTGGTTCTTTTAATTGATGGGTTTTCATATGCCCATATATTTGGTGGAAAATGAGATTCTGGCGCTATGTAGTTTTCTAATAAATAGTCTGCGTATTTATATATAAGTTTATGGTCCGGTTTGTATGACATGAGATCAAATATGAAACAATCTTCAACTTCAGAGGGGTCTAAATAAGTTAGCCCAAAAGTATGAGTAAGCCATTTGCTTTCCTCGCAGTTTTTATCTTTATACATTTGGGTTAACCCTAATGATTGTATTTTCCTATACCACGCCTGGTGCAAGTGGAATCTACAACCATTTAGTTTAATTTTGGGAAAGACAACTTTTAATGCGTTATGAATTGCGATTTCAAAATCCACAAATACCTCCTTCGGTTCAAAAACAATATTATAAAGTTCAAAAATTTTAGATTTTACCAACAGAAAAAGTCTCATATATGTGTCACTGGTCTTATTGGGCAACAGACAATACAAAAGAGGAACATAATGCCCATTTTCCAGTCCATGGATGGTAAATAACTGATAAAAATATTTTGTACAATAAGAAAATGTGCCATCCATGTAAAAATCTTTCATTTTACATAAACTTATTATATTTGTATGGCAAGAAAAAACAATGATATTATCAGCTGTGCTGTTAATAAACAAAAAATTTTCACCTGTTGTGGTTTTCGGTCCATAACTATCGAGTACAGAATGTACATCGTGAATATCCTTAGGCAGGGCTGGTAAGAGCTTACGGCGGCTGTTGTACAAATTTCTTCTTATTAGACTGACATCTATCGATGACAAATTCTCTGGCAAATGATTTGAAAGAACGCTTTTAATAATTTTTGAAGGTTTCTCCGATATGTCTTCCTCAGCTTTGCGCTTGCATGAAGTCGTCACTATTTTTCTCTCCAACGTAGTTTCATCGGACTCGTGGTTGTGGATTAATTCACTTCTAGTAACTGTGTATTCCGCACCAACAGTGTACAGTTTGGCTAAACATCTTAAATTTTTCTTTATACACCTCCAACGTACTTCACCACTTTTTAATACGTCCTGTTTACAAAACTGAAACTTTTCTACAACTAGTAAGTCACAACCGCGTGAACTCTTAATTACTGAAACTGATGCCATCGTATACAAATAATATATTTTATGCTTTCTATCGACTAGTAGCTTAAAGATAAGTTATAATACTGACTAGCTATAATAATTTTATACCTGTTATTTGTGAATTTTATACATTTAAAGGAAACTATTAAGCGTAATTACCAATATTTTAATCTCATCGTAAACATCAACCCCTCGGCCGAAATTACCCCTGTCATAAATGGTACCCTTTGATTTATGCAGGTAGGCCAAGGGATTACCGGCCGAAATTACGCCCGCCGTTATAAATAACATTTTTTAACCGGTAAGGTCCCAATGTCTTTCAAAATATCTACTGTTACACCTTTTTTCAAAAAAGGTAGCAAAACTGATATTGCCAATTATCGACCCATAAGTGTTATTTCTAGCTTTGCAAAATTTTTTGAATAAAGTATAAAAAGTCGATTATTTGATTATCTAACCTTCAATAATATATTAAATAACAATCAGTTTGGTTTCATGAAAGGGGTCAGTACAGCTGATGCTATGTTCGAACTAATCAATAATGTAAAAAATGGACTTGACCATCATGAAAAAGTGATTGCAGTTTTTCTGGACCTTGCAAGGGCGTTCGACACAGTACCTCATCGGCAGCTCATTGATGTCCTTGAGCACTATGGTATCAGAGGTGTTGTGCTGGATGTTTTTGAAAATTACTTGGGGCAAAGAAATCAAATTGTGAAAATCAGAAAAGAGTATAGTGACCCTTTGAACATTAAAATTGGAATACCACAGGGTACAGTTCTTGGTCCATTACTTTTTTTTATATATATTAACTCCCTACTGAAATTGGAAATAAGTGGCGTCTCCATTTCGTATGCTGATGATACAGTCTTACTGTTTAAGGCAAGGAACTGGCAAACTGTTGCAGATACAGTTATTAGGGGTTTCAAAAAGGTCAAATATTGGCTTGAGTGTGGCAAATTAACTTTAAACACTGATAAAACATTCTACTCAGCATTTTCACTGAATGATGCAAACAGACCAAATTTTAATTGTATCAAAATGAATGACTCTGATATTATTTGGGAAACTAACACCATAAAATACATACAAATACAATTTGTGGTGAACATCGACACGAAATATTAAACCACTTAGACAAACTAGCAAATCGTAAAGAATTAAAACAAACAAGAACAACATTAACAAATGAAAATTCATCTCGTCGTAGAAAAACGAATGTCTTTAAACATTTGTAATTTAAAAAAATGAAAATATTTCAATGTCTACACAACATTTTATTGAACACCAGTACACCCCATCAAAAAATTGTCACAATTTAACTTGATTATATACAATTAGTCTCAACACTCATGGCTTTAAGGTGGGTAGTTCACTCTACTCTTTCTACTCTGTGCTAAAAAGCACACTCAACATAAATAATGGAATCAATATAGAGAATTATTTACGTGGCTGAGGGATACGTTGATAATTCCGAAAAGAATGAGGCAGATACTGCAAATAAAATATACAGTTCACTATCACCTCAACCAGCTGGTACATCAACAACATATATGCAACAAACACAAAAAGAAGCAATAAACTTGCATAATTCAGTCCCAAATATTCAGTTTACTAGTGGTTCAAACTGTACAGTTAATTTTATTAATAAACAAAATGAGTAATTACAACAAAAAGTTTCATAGCATAGGTAACTATTAAGATTTGTGAATAAAGTTCTTTCTATGTACTTGTAGCTTGGTATTTATTATTTTTAGTCGTTGATAAAATATAGTATTCAACTTGCGAAAATGGTCATAACTGCCTTGATGAATTACAGCAAACTTCATCTGCGTGAGTTATGACCTATATTACCGCTCGTTATAACATACTATTATTGTTAAATCTTTTTTGTCGCAGAAAAAATATACTGCATAACACGGGGAACGCTTATTTTCCACAAGTCTATAAACTATTTGACACTATTTAGCACTGTGATGGAATTAAAAAAAAGGCTAAATGATTAATTACACACTATTTTGAAATTTGTATCTTTTTGACATTGAAAATGTAATCGTACGACTATCATAACTACGTGTATCTTTGATAAACTATTGTATTATTTCATGGTTATATATTTAAGTTTCTAAAGTTCACAGAATTCATTTTTACTCGCCGTAAATATATTTCAATCCGTGCCTGTTCGGAATATACATACATGAGTATTCACAGATTAGAGATTCCTGTAACCAAAATAGTTTTGCATATTTCTTTAGCGGTGTACTTCACTTAGTCACCAATAGATAACCGTCACTTGCTAGGCATAATTTCCAGCTTCATTGCTTCCATATGGGTGAACTCTCTTATTAGACTTTATACTCAAGGGTTATAGTGTGAATTGCACAGCTTTGTACTTTTTATACCATTTATAAGTATTGTTACTATTGTTATTGGAAATTAAGTATATTGTATTTTCTATAGCACAATAAATAAATAAATATTATGGCCTTATATTTATCACTTATGTTACTTTATAACTTATTGAAATTTCATTTGTATTTCTGCAATTCTTTAGTTTTAAATTTAATAAATTAAAAGAGAATACTTTTCCGTCATTATCCATTACAAATTGGCGCCCGAGCAAATTACAAATCGGCGTCCGACCAAATTACAAATATGAGTGTTTTTTTATTTGTATTATTCAATCATTATCCAGATAGAAGTAAAATCATTAACTTGTGTAGGTTTTGTCGGTGATACAATTGTACCGACAATAATTTTTCAAATTACAGGAATTTTAAAATTTAATATTTTGATTTGACTAGTCCATTCCCTGGTAGCTGCAATGTAGAATAAAACAGTCTTTACAAAATTAATGTAATTTAGGAAGTAAATTTTCACAGTAGTAATATTTACGGTTAGGATATACTTGCTATTAAAATGTGAAACTCATTAGCACAACTATAATTTTGAGTGAAATGTTACTTTTACTTAATAAAAACAATAGTATAATGTTTACTAACCCAACGCTCCTTTCTACTAGATCACCATAAGCGCAGAAGCGGCAATAACAGTATGGTAGGAAATATTGTAAAATAACATCCAAGTACTTCTCATGCATAATATTCAATGAATAAAAGACGTTCTCTAAGGTAACCAAACTCTGCTGTTCATCTTCATAGCGACTTATAAGCAGCTTCAGTCGGTTTTCTGTCAAAAAACCTGACTTATCTGATAATTTCGTAAGAATTTGTTTGAGCAATTTCTTGTACAGGGTCGTATCAAAGTTTTGAAATCCTTCTGCATTCTTCAAGGCATTCTCTGCTGGTGTATTCGAATTTATGTAAGATAATGCTCTCCTGAAAATGTTTTTTTAAGTTTTTTCACATTCTACCAATGAAGTTTCAATAAAACAAAAATAGACTGGTCTTAAAAGTAATACGTATGGACGTATTATATAGGTGAGTAAGAGAGATGTCGACAAAACAGCAAGGAGAATAAGAAAATGATTACAAAAGAAATAAGGTGGAAGAATGGTATACCGAAAAGCTAATATGACGATACAAAGAAATCAACTTAATCCAAAGGGAAATATTGGGGAGTATCAACGGAAAACTAAGTGCAGAAATAAAAGTCGGTAAGAGTCAGTAAATAGGAAAAAAATTCAGTTTCGAAGCCCCGATAATTAGGCCAGGAGCACTACAGTTTGACATGGCTGTGTTGTGACGTAGATGGATATTGGTTTGAATTGCTCGGAAATCATCTAAGAAAAGAAAATATGAAAGTCCGCCAGCTTAAAAAGTTGTGCTATTTGCAAGAAAAATCATAAACTGCAAAAAAACACAAAAATCGCTTATTTTTTCCGATATTTCTTAATATAACTCTTTAAATATGGAAGATAGAGAAAAAAGTATACGTACGAATTTGTTCGTTGTGAAATTCTCTACGTGTTCAAGATTGTAAAATCTTGAAATTTATTTGTTAAGATACCTTTAAAATATGTGAGACATTTGTATGCCTCCCTTTTTTTATTGTATATATTTAAGGCGTAAATTCATTTTAGTTAATAGCTTTGTAGAAATATGTTGCAGAATTGATAAGATCTTTCTATTGTAGTAAATTCAAAGGATATTTTAATTTCATTTTCAAAATACTTTGTAAATATCACGTTTTCCAACAATAATTGTAAATTCTTTTGTATGGGCATATGAATGACACCTGTTTTGAAAGTCGACATTGTCCTATAGTTAAGAAGTGAGAAAAGAGCACGTTTCACCCTATTATATATTGTATTGTAAAAACCCTAAATTTAGTGTCAATTCTGCATGAATTTTATGGTAGAGGTTCGGAAGACATGAAAGACATTTTTTGAATCTAAGTAAGAAGGTTACAATTGCTATTGTAGTATTCCATAGAAACTTAACTTAATATTGGCGGCACCCATAGTTGATTCTTGTCTGGGAACCCGACAAGTCAAGTGATGCTGGCCAATAGGAAATATTTATTTTCGGTTGGTCAACCCAATCCACTTGTAAACACGCCCCTCGCAGATTTCTACTTAACACGTCTCACAACTTGAAGAAATCAGTTTTCACACTCATCGAAACGAGCGCAACGCTCAACATCAAAGTTACTTCTCACTCATCGAATCGAGCGCAACGCTCAACAGCAAAGTTAGTTTTTAACTCATCGAATCGAGCGCAATGCTCAACAACAGAGTTAGTTTTTAACACATCGAATCGAGCGCAACGCTCAACATCAAAGTTACACACTCATCGAATCGAGCGCAACGCTCAACAGCAGAGTTTTTTCACACTCATCGAATCGAGCGCAATGCTCAGCAACGAAGTTAGTTTTTAACTCATCGAAACGAGCGCAAGGCTCAACAACAAAGTTAGTTTTTCACTAGTCAGTTCTACACTTCTAGACGCGAGTTTTACATTCATCGACGCGAGTTTTACACACTCATCGAATCGAGCTCGACGCTCAATAACAAAGTTAGTTTAAATTTCATCAATTCGAAACATAAAGTGTCTTCCGATCTGAAACCACAGAAATTCAGCGTTCACAACTCAACCTTGTAACATTTTGTAAATTTGTACATAATAAATTATTAATTTCGACATTAACTTTGTCAAATTAAGATTATTTATTTAGTTGAATGTCCACGCCAGTTGACGAAGTTCAACTACAAATATAATCAAAAACAACAAGATAGAATTGGTTTAAAATCGATATATTCAATTTTTTCGTTGAGAAATGGCGATAAATGCAAAAAAAGTAGCTAAAAAACGAGGTTATTTTAAAGCATTTGTTTCGCAGATAAGAAATCATCCAATCACGCTATAAATTGGAATTTGAGAACCTTATTGTAGTATAAACCAATATGCCAAAGGCCGATTAAATTGGCCTGATAGTTTTTATATGAATTAATTGTTAATTAATTTCCGCGAAAAAATTAACGTCATTTTTGCGTTCAGGCCAGGCTTACATTTTTGAGTTATAATAGGCGCCGATTTTTTTACAACTCCTTAGACCTGTAAACTATATTACACAATAGTTATAATGAACAAGTTTTTATCATTTTTTACGCGATTTTGAAAAGTTGAAATCGACGCTTCAAATCGAACGCGGCGCAAAAAGTTGCTGTATCTCGGCAATACGAATTTGCAATGAACAACACAATCCTAGCACGGACATAATTATAACCAATGATTATTATCAACATAAAAAAATGCCAAATTATAAGTAGTTACTGTAGATGCTTAAATTGTCATAATTGGTAGACGCCATTCTGAAAAATGAGTTTCTTTAATTTTGCTACATCGATTAAAAAAAATAATCATCAAAATCGGCCCAATAGAAGCCGAGATACAGCAACTTTTTGCGCCGCGCTCGATTTGAAGCGTCGATTTCAAGTTTCGCACTCTATCCCCACTCCCCTCAGATTTGACGCGCCGAGCGCTACCGCTATAACTTTCTTTGATTTTTCCTACTTCATGCACAAGGGCGATGTTGTATCTCAAAGCACATACAAAAACTTCTCGGAAAAATCTATCTGCTGCATTTTTTTTATGGTTACAACATTGATAGTTATACCGCAAACACTCTCGATCTTTGACGTTTATTATCTCAGCACACTATTGTGTATTATAGTTTAGAGGTCTAAGTAGTTGTAAAAAGATCGGCGCCTATTACAACTCAAAAATGTAAGCCTGGCATGAACACAAAAATGACGTTAATTTTTTCGCGGAAATTAATTAACAATTAATTCATGTAAAAACTATCAAGCCAATTTAATAGGCCTTTGGCATATTGTTTTATACTATGATAAGGTTATTAAATCCCAATTTATAGCGTGATTGGATGATTTCTTATCTGCGAAACAAATGCTTTAAAATAACCTCGTTTTTTAGCTACTTTTTTTGCATTTATCGCCATTTCTCAACGAAAAAATTGAATATATCGATTTTAAAGCAAATATATCTTGTAGAGAATTTCATAAAGAACAAATTCGTAAGTATACATTTTTTCTCTATCTTGCATATTTAAAGAATTATATTAAGAAATATCGGAAAAAATTAGCGATTTTTGCGTTTTTTTGCAGTTTATGATTTTTCCTGCAAATAGCACAACTTTTTCAGCAGGCGGACCTTCATATTTTCTTTTCTTAGATGATTTCCGAGCAATTCAAACCAATATCTAATCTACGTCACGACACAGCCATATTTCAAAGGTTTGGGGTCTAATTCTCCTGGACATCTAAACGTGCAATGAAAGGCACGAGGTCGGTATCAGTGCAATGCGCTTCTGCAGTGGTGTCTAAGTTCACGTTGTAGCAATTTTTATATTTCGATATGAAATTGCATCCTCACAAAATTCAACTAGTGTAGGAAATGTAGGTAGCAGACTTTGAATCGTGATCGAATTTTGCAAATGAAATATTTGACGGCTTCACTGCTCCAAAAAATATTATATTCTAAGATATAGTTCCTTTTCACGTCAATAGTTCCGTGAATAAAGAGAACTGCTGGCAGGCGCTGGGCACTTAGATTGGCGAAATAAAATATGTTTTCTAACGCCATCTATATTCACGCTCGGAAACTAAAAGTTTACTTCAATCTGGTATTTTTATTACTTTTTGTTGGCCAATACGGAGAAAAGCAGGTTGCATGCACCAACAGGGAAACAAGCAAAACAACAATTCACTCATCTAATTGTATATTCAGATTATGATGTCGTGCTCATAGCTTAATATGAATGGAACACTAAAGAAATGCTGTGTGCCAGGGTGTACTGATAAACAGACGACAAGGAGAGTGCATAATATTTATTATTACAATATATATCTAGATGTAAACTGCCATTAACTATTAAAAATTAATAGCAGTTCAGGGTTTCGAATATATTCATTCCTTATTATTCATTAAAATACCCAAGTTTAAACAAGGTTTTTAAATGAGGATGAAGTTTTACTTTCAAACTTGATTACCGTAAATGTATAGTTCACGTAAGAGATATAGTGCCAACTCTAAAGTTTCGGCTTATCCTTTGATTTGAATACTGTCATAGTCCAGTCAATATTATAATTTAAAATTCTTATTTGACGATATTATTATAATTTCAACTATTAATCGTTAAAATGTATTTAATAAGTTACCAATTATTAAATACACCTTAAACATAACACCAAACAATTAACACTACCTTATATCTCGTTTTATTAACAAGAATTAGTAATATAATTTTCAAATAACTTATTATTTTTCCAATATTTTACTGAACTATAAGTATATTTTAATGCTGGGTACAGACCAAGTTCTCGAGCTGTTCTCGAATAGTTTGCGAACTCTAAATGGCTACAGTTGCTGCTGCCATGGTAATAATTCCGTCTTGCAAGATATAGATTAACAGACAAAAAAAGGAAGTCCAGGGAGATGACATATTTCTCTCATCTTTCAAAGTAGGGCAGGGTAAGTAAGTGGAAGTGAACTAGAAACATAGTTTGTGAAGCTATGTGAAATATTAAAGTCAGGCTGTGTATTGCCATAAATGTATTTTTTGATACAGTGGTGGAAATATGCTCGAAGATCTAAGAAGAGAACCGTCAGGAAATTGTCTGTCAAATGTTAGCTGGAGATTATGAGATTTTTTAATTAAAATTGGACCAACACCAATACCGATAGATGAACGTTTAGTAGTCACCCTTCGATTTCTGGCTTGCGGCGCTAGTTTAAGCCATTTACTTAAAATTTCTCGTCAAGTGATTAGCAGCATTGTACCAGAAGTATGTACAGCCTCTTACCGATTTTATAAACACAATGCGCTAAATCAAAGTCATATGTGTGTATATTTTGTGTGGCTGCTAAACGCATGACACGCCACGTGCTTCCAACGTTCCAGCTATGCCTCGAACCACTCTTTGAAGCGGGTAGAAATACCGACAACAGTCCGAACGTGGCAAGCGTCTAACGTTGGTTACGTGAAATTCGTTGCACTTCGTTCGATAGGCAGCCACACAAAGTCGTCATGCGCCTAATGTTGGAATACATTTGCTAAATCGTGTAGCGCCTGCTTTATATTCGGGGAGATGCGAATTGTTTCAAGTCACATTCCTGTTCCAAGTTGGGCGAATTTTCGGTAATATGTATTGAACTTAATCATTATTTAAACAGAACTGACGCAAGTACAACAATTATTTGAATCTTTCAAGTTAATAACGAATAAAAGGTGAATCTGTAAGCGTGATAAAAACCGTTCTCGGCTCCCATTATCCAAATTTCGCCTGTGTGGAGTTGAGTTTAGTAGGGATGAACATATAAATAGTAATGAAGATTGAATGCCATCCACCTTTAGATTATTGATCCAATAGAATAAAATATATTTGGAAATATACTCTCCTAAGAGTACGGAAATAACATGAAGAGATGATAAAACCCGTACAACGTTTGGACGTCGCTGATTTTATCATTTATTAAGATAAGCTTCCATATTCATTACTATTCAATCAGTAAAATCATAAAAATAACCTATAAAATGAAAGCTTGCGAAAAGAAGTAAAATACCTAAAAAAGACGTTACCCATAACTCGTCATAGTTGAGTTGTCTAGAGAAAGTTTCCGCGGAGGTATCCAATCCACGGCCATCTGTTGTTGATGTAAAATTCTATCGATATTCATAATTTTCTTCAAGAGATCGATACACCCTTTCTTATTAATCTCCCACAATTGATGAAACTTTCTATCATTAATCAGACTAAAATTATCAGCTTTTATCTCGATATCTAATATACTTTGATGTAGCTTCTTGATCGTTTCTTTATATTTTTTTATTTGGTTGTTACTAGATTTCTTATAATCGTATACCTTCGTCTTCAGATTGGTTATTATATCTTGTAGTTTATTAATCCGTCTCTTCTGTTGTCCTTTCAGGAGAATATTCTCTTCTTCTCTGTAAGATAATATCATGAAGTTGTAGTCCAATTTTTCACTGTTGAGTAGAGCGATATTTTTTATAGTCTCAAATTGCTGCTGGGATGTATCTATCACATTAGACAGTTGAAGATTTCTTTCTCGAAAAAGTTCGTCAAAGTTTTCTCGGATATTGTTCATCCTGGTTTGGAAGTGTTCCAGAGCTCGGAATTGATCTTCCGAATGTTTTGCTTCCATCGCGCACATGTCTTGTTGCAGTTCTGACCTAACGTAACATCATAATAATAATTTCACATTTAGAATAAAATAAAAATTAGGTATGTTTAACAACTCCTTTGTTAAGAAGCTGCAAAAAGAAATCGGGAAGGACGAAGAATGGTCATCCACCAAGATCAGAGAAGATAAGGAGAATGATCATCACCAAAAGATGATTCGGCAATGGAAGGTAGAAAATCGGCGACCTACCTTGCAAAAAGTTTCAAGATTTTCACCGACACTCAAGGAATATTGGGCTCAGTGGGACTCCCTCTTCTTGATGATGAGAAGACAGGTAGTTATCCCGAGAACGAGAGTAGCTGAGGTACTGAGGAAGTTACAAGATAGTCCATCGGGAGGTCATCTGGGAGTGAAGAAAAACCTTCAGTGAGTCCGTGAAACGTTTTATTGGTCGAACAGCTCCGACGATGTGAAGAATTGGTGTAAGAAATATAATACTTGTGCTACGAGTAATGGACCACATCGCAAGAGAAAGGTACCCATGAAACAATATAATGTTGGAAGCCCTTTCGAAAGGATTGCTTCAGATATTGCTGGACCATTTCCGATGACAGAAAATGGTGGTAAATACATTCTGATTGTAATGGATTATTTCACAAAATGGGTGGAAGTTTATGCGATTCCGAATCAAGACGCCGCAACTGTCGCGGATGTATTGGAGAAAGAATTTATCAGCCGATATGGAGTATCCTTGGAAGTTCACAACGAACAAGGAAGCTCTTGTTTCTTTTGTGAATTAAGTTAGTGGTTTAGCAATATTTCCAAATTTCCTGATAAATATTTGATAGTATGAACAGAGTGCAAGGAAATTCTTAATTTGATGTTTGTCGGTTGGTTGCAGCCATTACTGAATGGAAGCAGTTTTTCTCTGTCTTGGGGCACTTACAAGAACTGCGTACATGCCCTAGCTCGCCACAATTTCAGCATCTGATCTTTTTCGACATCTTGTCCATCATTATTTTTATCAAACTGAAAATGTGGTCAAGTCTGTTCTCGTCACCTTCTTGGTACTAACTTTGTTATATCCCAAATCCTTCGTGGCTGCTTCATATTCAATAGCAGCAGTCAATACATCGAGTAATGTTTTGGGTTGGTCTAAACGAAGCGTCCTCTGCATATCTGGGTCACGTAAGCCATCAATAAAGGCATGGATGCCCAGACATTCTCGGATGGTCCTAACTTTGTTATAACCCGATGCCTTCGTTGCTGCTTCATATTCAAGAACAGCTGTCAATGCGTCAACGAATGTTTTGGGATGGGCTAAACGTAGCGTCATCTGCATATCGGGGTCACGTAAGCCATCAATAAACGCCTGTATACCCAGACATTCCATCATGTTCTCTGCTGCTGATGGATAAGCAAATCGAACGAGTCGGGCAATATCCACTTGATACTCTTGAAGGGTTTCGTCACGTTTCTGGCTTCGGTTCATCAGCTGGGATTGGTACAAATGTTCTAAATATTCGTGACCATATCGGATGTCCAACCTCTTCTTCAGCTGCTCGAATTCATCCGTTTCTTCCAGGGGTATCGTCTGAAACACATCTAAGGCATATTCCCGAAGCGCGATGGCCTGCCTTCTCCTTATCGGACCAATTACTAACTCTAGCGGCTGCTTCAAACTGTTTTACATAATTAGTCCACATCTTTCCGTCGAACGTTGGGGCCTTGACTCGGGCCAAACTGCCAATATCTTCCATCCTGCGGTGTGTTTTTGGCTTGCAGGTTTTTATATATTCTATCTTCTGCTGGCGTGTCTTGTGTCCTTAAGTATGCCATATTTTTCTCTAACCCCTTGATGTTCTCGTCCATGTGATTTCCCATCATTGTCACTCACGTTCCAATGCCACGTTAAGTCTTTTTACTAACTCACTCTTCCTACCGGACGTTTCTAACTCGCGATTTTTCAATTCTGCTCTTAGTTCCGTCATTTTGAGGTCACTTGGGAATTTTTCTTAACTGTTTACTTATACAATGTGTCCAATCAAGTCGGAACCATATGGGAAACCTTTTTATTTTTAGTTTTACGAAAAAAAGTCATTCTTCATAAAAAGTTTTGCATGGTCTAAAACGTAAAATTCAACCATCAGATGACAACTTTTATCAGTCATATACGAAGTTCGTCAAAAAACATGATTTTCACCCAAGAGTAAAGTGCAGCTGTCCCTCGATAATCCGACAGTTAAGGGACCGAGAGAGTGTCGGATTACCGAAGATGTCGGATTACCAAAAATGTTATATTATCAAAGATGTTTTATTCTTAATGCGTTTGAACACAATGAAGTTAAAAAAAAAGGAAGAAACAGTAAAGGTACATGTAATTTATTAATACCAGGATACAAAATTACAGTACATACATGTAAGTTTTTAAAAGAAATACGGAAAGAAATTTAAGTAAAATACATATACAATATGTACATACATATTTACACATTAAAGAAGTCTGTGATTTTCTTTTGTTTCTTCGTACGCATAGTCCTGTCAATCTAGACCTAAAAATGAGAGCGTTGGTACATAAATTCCCATCAAGCTGAAAATCAGTAAGATTGTTAGAAATATGATTAAAAATAAAATTTGAAAGTTCCCCATATTTTCCATGTATGGAAAAAAATTTATTCAAGGTCCAAGGTCAAAAAAATGAGTTTTTCACGATTTTCAGCGAAACGGTAAGCTTATGATGAAAATATTTCAGACAAAAATTGTAGATCATAAAATAATATACAAAAAATGTATCAATACTTATTTTCCTACGAGCCACCGTTTTTGAGATATAACGTATTTAAAAAGTTGTTCAAATTGTTATCGTCATAATATGCATGAGTGCGCCACATATGTATCTCTTATCTAGAGTTGTTATATATGTTGAAATATTTTTCTATCGGTGATTGTAATTTATACTTAAAATATAAAATATACATACGTTCAGTATGTACGTCGACATTTTGGTTTCAGACTTACTGTCGTATTTGATGGCTATGATGATTGCACGAGAAATATCAAAGCTGCAGAACAGCGTCGTCGAACTTTAGCAACATCTTCATCTTCTGATGTTTTATTTGATGAAAATATGACAGTTCCAACCAGTCAACAGAAATTTCTTACAAATACTCACAAGTCTCGGTTCATTTCCATGTTGAAAGAAAAGTTTACTGCTGAAAATATATTGGTAAAACAAGCTTATAATGATGCTGATGTATTGATTATTGAAACAGCAATAAAGCAATTCAATTTGACAAATACAACTATTGTTGTTGGTGAACATGTAGATTTACTTGTATTACTTACTGCTCGAACTTCAACCGAAAATACTATTTTCTTTTTAAAACCAGGAAAAGCTCAACATCAATCGGAAATATATTCATCAAAAAGTTTATCTACTTTTGCAAAGTGTCAAAATCACGTACTGTTTTTACACGCAATAACTGGCTGTGATACGACATCTGCATTTTACAGGAGGGGTAAAACAACAGTTTTCAAAATGTTTGAAAAACTAGATTTTGTTCAATGTGCTGAAATTTTTAAAAACAGTAATTCAACTCAAGAAGAAGTTATCACCAACGGCATCCGCTTTCTTCTTTCTATGTACGGAGCTCCTAAATAAACTACCTGCTTAGATAAGCATCAATATGTATGTTTCGTTAAAAACACTAAGAATAAAAAACAAGTTCAATTAGCTTCTCTTCCTTCAACCTCAGTTGCTGCTCTTCAACATCTTCGGGTGTATTATCAAGTTCAAGTGTGGCTTGGTTATCAGCTAGACCCTACAGACTGGGGTTGGAAGTTGGTCGACAATACATTGGAACCAGTTCAAACTTTACTCCCACCTGCATCGGAAAAACTGCTGAACACAATTTTTTGCAACTGCAAAAAGGGATGCAGTGCTAAATGTGATTGCAAAAAAGTCGGACTGTTTTATTCTCTGGCATGTACAAACTGTCAAGGCCGGTCGTGCTCCAATGTTGAATCACTAACAGAGGAGGATTCGTTTGAATGAAGAAGAACAAGAAGAAGAAGAAGAACGAGAAGAGTTTGACGGTTACAATTCAGACGAATAAAATTCACCAGTTTTTTAATTTACATCGCTTTATATATTTTCCAATATTTACAAATTTCCGTAATTTTGCAATAGTTTCAAATTAAACAGGATCACATTTGACCGGTGAAGTAGGCCTACGGGGGAAACCACGTTAAAAAACGCGATAAGTACACTACCTCATAGGTGGCGTGGAAACGTGTGCATATTATGAAGATTGCAACTTGTACAACTTTTTGAATCGTTATATCTCAAAAACGGTGGCTCATAGGAAAAAAAGTACCGATTTATTTTTTGTAGATTAATTTATGATCTATAATTTTTGTGTGAGATATTTTTATGATAAAACCTACCGTTTCGCTGAAAATCGTGAAAAACTCATTTTTTTGACCTTTGATATTGAATAAATTTTTTTCCATACAGAGGAAAGATGGGGAACTTTCGAATTTTATTTTAAATCATATTTTTAACAACCTTACTGATTTTCAGCTTGATGGGAATTCATGTAGCTTCGAATGTTTAAATTGACCGGACTACGCAGGAAGTCCGTCATTGCTTGTTCTTGAATCCCTTTTAACATCAAAATATTTGAAAAGTCTAATTCTCTCTCCTCACACCAACGAAGCAAAGTTTTCGTTGCCGATAACGCTTCATCGCAGCTGACGGTGAAGTTTTTCTCTGGCACTGCCTCCTCGTTCACTTCGTCATCTACTGTCATGACTTCCTGGATTATTTCTGCGTCTGATACATCAGTAGCAAGGTTGTCCTCAATAATCCATGTTCTGAATTCCTCACTTGATGCTGTCGGAAGTTTCACTTCGTTACAAATTTCAAGTGCAGCCTCCAAAATAGATTCAGAATCGTTGGAAGAAGAGTTGCATGTTGTAAGATGTGGGTTGTTAGGCCAAATATTCTTCCAAGATTTTATCAAGGTTGTGCTTTTTAGTTGCTGCCAAGCAAATGCTGCATTCAAAACCACATCCTTAATGTTAAAGGATTTCAAAATGGCTGCAATGTCATCATTAGGTTGACTGACAACATCCAATAAAAGGCGCTTTTTGTAATGTGCCTTGAGAGTCTTTATGACGTTTTGGTCCATTGACTGGATAAAAGCGGTCGTGTTTTTGGGCAAGTATATTACCTCAATGTAACCATCGGCAGTTTTAACTTTTAATTCATCCTTGTCAGGGTGTCCGGGTGCGTTGTCAAGCAATAGAAGGGCTTTCACTGGTAACTTCTCCTTTTTTAGTTCTTGCTTAACTCGAGGGACAAACCTTTTAAAGTACCAATCATGAAAAACCTCTTTTGTGACCCATGCACGGCTTTGACACATGTAGGTTACTGGTAAAGATTCGACCTTTACATTTTTTAACGCACGTGGGTTTTTTGATTTACCAACAACTAACAGTTTTAACATGTGAGTTCCTGACGCATTCGCACATACCATCAGAGTGATTCTTTCTTTTTGTAATTTTCTTCCAGAAACTTTCTTTTCATCTTCAGTTACAAATGACTTTGTTGGTAGCTGACGCCAATTCAAGCCGGTTTCATCGGCGTTATAAATTTGTTCAGGAACTAGGCCAAGTTCATTGATTTTTGCGTCCAATTTTCCAATGAATTACTGGATTTCAGACTCGTTAGCAGACACTTTTTCGCCACTCATCTGCATAAATCGTATACCATGGCGTTTTTTGAAGTTTTCAAACCACCCGTGACTTGCGCGAAAGTCAGTTTTCTTTGTTATTTCTCGTTAAAAAAACTGGGCTTTGTGTTTCAAAATGTCTCCTGAAATAGGTGCATTCCGGTTTCGCTGCTGTTTGAACCAACTGAAAAGAGCGTCTTCGACCTCGGGCAACTCGCTAGTCTTAAGAGTTTTTCTGTTCCTGGGCTCATCATCAACAGACTTTATGAATTTTTCATTTTTTTCCCTATTTTTCACAATATCGTAGACAGTAGGTCGTCCAATGTCATACTCTTTAGATATTGCACTCGGAGTTTCACCACGGTCTATTCGTTTAATAATTTCCAATTTTTCAGATAAACTCAATGTTTTATGTTTACGTTTCACACTTGTGCTTGCCATTTTTACACTGTCACTACACGCAATCACACTGTCAAAACGTAACACAAAGCAATAGTAAATACTGTACGTCCGAAACTATACAACACAACTGCCATGCTATGCTCACTCCCACTATAAATTTTGTCATGTTTATTTAGTTATACCACCCGTCGCCGGTAGCGCTACATAATCAATGAACTGTCAGATTTTTAAAATCTCGCCATTTCTATAACCTCCATCTCATTTTGATACTTCGATCGCCATTATCAGCCATTGCTTTCGTTTGTATATTATACGGTTATTATTATATTAATTTGTATAAACAGACATTTTTGTGCTTTTCAAGTGATTGTGTATATTAAACATTAACAATATGGTTCAATACTGTATTGTTCCCACTTGTAAAAATACAAGTAAAGACATTAAAATGCATCTCCTTCCTAAACAAACTTAAAAGCAAATGCAGTTCCAAACTTATATATACCAGCACCAACAAGAAGTATGGAGGAATTACCTGAGAAGAACCAGGACATTGTTGAATCCCAAGGTAATGTACAATACTATTGTGGAAATTGACCCATATCATAAGTAGTCGTAGCAAAAACTGGTTTTAGGAAATGTATTTTAATCTGACAGCGAAAAACACAAAAAAGTAATTAATTGTAGTTTCATCAGCTTGCTTCATAATTATGAGGAGCAGCCCAGTAAATATGAAAATTTAGATTTGCTACACTATAATTGAAGTTCTCACTAGGAATCGTTTTCAGTGTGTGCTATTGAATATGTCGAAAATAGACAAAGCCACAAACTTTGTTGTATATTACAAAAGTTAAAAGCGATTTGGCCTATTTATTTTTGTTTTGCTAAAAAAAATTTTCTGATGATGCTTTGAAAAAGTTTCATTTTGACTTAGCAAATATAACTAAAGCTTTTACTATTACAGGTTCAGAGTCATATCCTGCCATCGCCTCCTGCAGCACTCCAACTACCTCGAACACCATTCTTACTACATTAAAGACACCCAGCAAACGTAAAGGTAAATTTTTAGAGTATGTAGAAAGTTTACTGTTTTGACCCTTACTTTGTTGAAACTAACTGTTTCTAAATAATTCCAGACTATATTTTAAAAAGTAATATGTAAAAAGTAAATCGCAATAATAAATGTAAGTAAAAAATAGTACATATAATATTTTTTCAGATATTAAACAAAGATTGAATTTACTAAGCCATGGAGATTCAAGTAGAGCCATTCAGCTAACGCCCAAAGCTAGAAAATTTTATGGAATTGCCAAAAACATGGTTTCACTAGCCAGAAAAATTGACAGACAAAATTCCGGTGTACGAAAACAACTGTTTGAGATTAAAAAAAAGAGTTGAATTATAAATAAATCTAAATTTGGAATAAGTAAATTGATTTGTTTCCTGTTTTTTCATGAATGAAAATAATGTGTTCAAGCAGTCTTTTATTTTGGAATATTAATTCCACTTTTCATAAAATTCCTTATTAATAGCGTTGTCGATTGATAAAATTGGTGTAAGCTAATGTATTCTCGAGCCCTTTAAAAAGGTGCATGAAAATACATTAGAGCTCACTATTTCTATCTGTTGAAAATAAATAGCAAAAATAGTTATTTCCATATATTTCAAAAAGCCCGCTGGTTCTATATGCAGCGCTATAGCGGTGGGTTGAAGAAGTAAAATAACATTGAATAATTATTCAGTAGAGTGGCCCATCTATTGTATATTATATTATCTTATCTATGACAACTGCTGAACTAACTACACTGGACTGATCTGTCCCCACAGAGCGGAGGAAGGAGGATTCATGTCACTGCAGGTTTGTTTTGCTTCCTGCCGGAGCGGAGGGAGGCAGATGCATGTTGCTGCCGGCAGCGCGTCGGACTACCGAGTACGTCGGATTAAAAAGTGTCGGATTATCGAGGGACAGCTGTACTTTTATTTTTTACAAAATCGAAAATTGTTATTAAAAAAAGTTGATCACGATTGAAAACTTTTGTCAGATATCCAATATTGCCCTTCTGCCAAGAAAAAATATTTTTTGGTATAAATAAAATACATGCATATGTAAATCTTGTAATCAACTATTTTATTGAAAGACATGATAACATTTTGGTTCATTATTAAGTTATGCAACAATGTACACTGCAATTGAATAGTTAATGCATACATATCATGATATTTTATTTTGCAAATGAAAAGATAAACAAGTTAACTAATAAGTAGTAAATAACATTAATAACAATATAATGAATCCTTCAAATAGTTATTTTTCAATATTTGAACGAAAGATAAAAAAAATGGAAGTAAAATAATTGACTAAAGCCTCAACATATCCACCATCTCTTTCTAAACAATTAGTGGTTCGTCTATTAAATTCAATTAATACATGCTTTATTAAATCTGCAGTAATTTCCTGACATGCCTCTGTAATTGTCCTTTCCAAATGATCAATATTTTGGAAAGGCCTTTGCTGGTAAACCCTATGTTTTAAGTAGCCCTATAAGAAATAATCCAGAGGGGTTAAGTCTGGAGATCTAGCCGGCCAAAAAATGTGCGAATGTCTGTGTATTACTTTGTCATTGAAAGTCGATTCAAGGTATTCCCTCACAGCTACTGTGGTATGGCATGTAGCACCGTCTTGTTGGAACCATGCACGTTGACGGTTTATTAGGGATAGTTCGCTAATAAAATCATTGTATAATTCATTTTGTAAAAAACTTAGATAACCGTTCAGCATTCATTGATTGTCGAAAAAAAGATGGTCCTATGATTTTATTTTTGTAAATACCACACCATACGTTGGTCTTGAATGAATATTGGTCTCGTGTTTTGATGGTAAAGTGGGGATTACTGTCACACCACCAGCGACAATTTTGTGAACTGATAGTTCCATTTGATGTGAATGTTGACTCATCGGTAAAAATTATATTTCTCAATAAAAAGAGATACTCTTCTAACTCTCCTTGTATCAACGAGCAGAATTCAAACCGTCTGTCATAATCTCTATCTTTCAATGTATGCACAAACTGGGGTTTGTATGGATGATAACTGTTATTTTTTATAATATTTGCCATTGTACCTCTACTTACTTCATTTCGGATCAAAGACATTCTTTTTCTCAATGACATTTTAGGGTGTTCTACTACAGATAACATCACTTGTGATTGCGTGTCCTCACTGGCAACCCTCTTCTGGCGTTTTTTATTAAAATTATTGTGAACACTTCCAGACGTCTTAAATTTATTTATAATTTTTGAAACTGTCGAATGCTGAATATTTCTATTCTGATGTCTGTTGTTAAATCTAGTTGCTGCTTCTCGATGAGTCTTATAATTATCTCCCACAATCAACACTATTTCAATTTTATCCTCATTACTTAACCGAACCGCCATTTCTTGTATTTTATGAAATCTAAATAGCGATTTGACGTTTGCCGTCAGTGCATCCTAGATAACAAATCGTTCTATACGCAAATTGCTAATCTCCTGAATTTGTCAGGGCAGTGCTGATACAGAGAAGTTAATAAACACAAAAAAAATAATTTTTTCATGGCAGATGGATAATATTGGATATCTGACAATAATTTTTAATAATGATCAACTTTTTGAAGTGAAACTTTTTATGGGACACTAGCGTTTTGTCATGAGAGTTAACTCGTCGAGCTAACAAAACTGTTAAACTCCTTGTGAGAGAGGCGGAAAAAATTAACGAAGATCCGCACAAAGAGGAGACGTCGAGAATAGTCGCAGGGCATTGTTTATTGATGGCGATCATTTTATTCCGTTTATCAATCCCCACTTCGCTGCGCGAACGATAAAGTGAGAACGCATTCGGGGGGAAAAGGATACAAAAAGCGCTTAATAATTTCTGCCGATATTGGTATAATCCAGTGCGAAATTAATATAGAAATTGTTTACCTTTAAAATTAAGGCGATAAAAACTAGGAAATTTCTTTGCATTGTGTATTTATTTGTATTATTTTGAAAAAAATATGTAATAAAACGTAACAAGAGTATTGAAATATATTGAAAAAGGAAATAAACAGGTTTACTTGTCCGTACAGATAAGTTCTGTACTCATTAAAGTTTAAGCATAAACTGTGTTATCTCCTACTTTCCGCATTGAGACCAACGCGCATCGTGGGCGTGTCCACTTTCAAACTTTCAGCTATATTTGCTAACCTGTACGTAGAAGAGCAAGTAAGTCTCAGTTCATCAGAGAAAGTCGTTGTAACTAGTGTTGCTTTATTTATGGAAATATTTTTGAAGTGAAACTTTTTATGGGACACTACAGAGGTTTTGGTTACGAGGTAATCTCGTAAAGGCTAACAAGTTTTGTGAAGCTCTAATTATCATTTGTACTTAAACTTAGTGAGATAAACGCAGCGCTGTTCTCCCCTTCTGTCATCACTCGACTCGATTTAAAATCAAACGAAAAACGCGGGTTCGATACCCCCATGGGCGGCCAGAACTTTTCTTAGGTATTAAAAAGGAAGGATACGTAATATGCATTCAAATTTCTTAAAAAGAATATTTACTTTTGTTTGTCTTTTATTGTAAATAGTTTTTTATAGTCTATCCGAAAAATTATTGTTTTTATTTTGGAAATAATTTTAAATTATAGTTTTTTATGTTGTTGATATTTATGAATTCTCTTTGTACACTCATTGGCGGTTATTGCGTCATAAAACATAAAAAGTTTCACTTCTGACGCTGTTAGTTTTCGACTGACGCATAAATCTTGTTTTGATAACAATTGTCAATATTCTCAAAAATGAAGGTACTTTACTCTTGAGCAAAAATTCATATTTTTTACATACCTCGTATACGACTAACAAATTTTGATATCTGATGAGTGCATTCCTGGTTTTGAACCATGCACAACTTTTTATGAAGAATAACTGTTCTTCATAAAACTAAGAATAAAAACGTTTTCCATATGGTTCCGACTTAATTGGACACACTGTATAACCCCTCACCTGACAGCAATGTAATGTTTTCCTTATATATTTAAATAGTTTTTATAACAACGGGTTGGATAAATTTATTCACACAGTATATCTACTTACTTAATTTATTTATATTCTTGACTATTCACTTATACTTAATTTATGTACACACTTAACTTCTAATTTATATTAAATATACTGTTCACTATTGAGTTAAATAATTCATATTAAACACAGTTCGCTTTTATGTTCACTTGTTCTGCTCACGAATTGATTAAAATGTAGACTGAACTCATGGTGCTCAGGTAGTCGCTTATATATTAAAACCCTTTCTGGAACATTCGGATTCCTGTGAATTTCTAGATTGCGGCTCCCAACAAACAATCGACCTTCTTAGAATGCCTCTATAAAAACAATCACAAAAAATAGTCCTTCCAAAAAATCCGTGGGATCTCGCCCAAATTTTAACTTTTAGATATCGGATTAGACAGCGTCGGCTTCAATTACTACACCAGCGTGCGATTTCGAAACAATATTTCTGTTATGATGACCATAAAATAAAAAAAATTTCAAAACTTCTTTAAAAAGTTGCTTTGCCGTACTGAAAACAATTATAAGTATATTAGGAGCTTGATGATGACTGTTTAGGTAGGAAACAAACACTCCAACCTAACTTAGTATATGTTATGGTATCCACAATGAAATAATTGATTCGTAAAGTTTATAAAAATCCAGGTCCTTATTAAAAAAAAAAGTTGATGATGAATTTGGGAATCCAAAACGTCGGTCGGATACGTCGATGACATGATATTAAAGGCAATAATAAATGACAATGAAGAAGTGTCAAAAAACAAGAAACAGAGAAATCACTTTTTTCAATCATTATCTCGAAACAAAAGAAAATATTTGAAATCTAATCGCGTCTAATTATTGTTCCCTTAAATGCGCAACTTTGCCACCATCTAACCACTTCTCTATATCTTACCGTTTTCGAAATCATAATGATAAGCCTCGAATTTGGTACAACCGGTTCAGTACTCTCAATAAAGGACAAATAAAACCTGTTTTTAAATGAGGTTTTAATGGAGGACATAAGAATTCTCACTTTAGACGCTTAAGAAGCACATACGTAACAAGAAAAGAAACAAGTCCGCTAAGAATAAGTATCTAATACTTTTTAATATTTGGCTAGAGTGCCGTCTAGAGTGGCCGTCTGCCTGAACGACCCTATAACCAATAAACATGAGCCAACTCGCAGATTATAAATTTGTAGATTACGTAGAGACGTACTAAGTATACTAAACATTTTAATCACAAAAACAAATGTCATTTATTACTTACATTTTATCTACAGTTCTATATTTCAGATTTCTTGTAAAAGTAAAATATTTCAAAAGTAGCTAACAACTTGAAACGTAGTAAAGTCCAAATGGTAAACAAAATTCGTACAATTATGAAATAAAAAAGTTCAACAAAGTCTCATGAGTCCCATGAGTAAACTTATTTTGAATTTGAAAGTTGAAGAATTCTCAAGTTGCCGGCACAGAAAACGGAGCAGTTGATTTTGAACAAACTTATTTTTTTATTATTAATATAATAATTTACAAACAAACTAAATAACATGTTTCAAATGCTTTTTAAAAGCAAGTGAACGTTTATTTAAATTAAAACTTAAATTACAAATTTAAAAAATTGTTTACAAAAAAGAACAAATTGGTGTCGTGACAAAATTACCTTCAATTAAGCTTACTTTAAGCCTTTATCTCGGCTAAATTAATAACATGGAGTCGATGAAGCTTTGAAACATATCTTGTGTTGTTGGATATGTTGCTCGTCAAACGTTCTCCATGAAGATGTCCTCGTATGATGATACTTTGCCATAACGTATGTGTATTTCTATCATTAGGATTTACGAAGTTCTGAGAATGATTTACAGTAAGTAGATAAACAAGGCCGCTAGTACCACAAGTATAGGGAAAACCATGTGTAAGAGAGAGGATATCCATGTGTTAGAGAGTTATGGCACCAGCTGGGGAGGGTGACGTCACGATGTTCACAGGCCACGCGGTGGGATGCCAAAACGGCCGGGGATGTCAAAACGGCTGGTGGTAGCATTTTTTCGTTACAGACAGACCGTAAAAGACGTATTTTAACGTTCTGCGTGGGTCTTAAGGGCATTGGCGCATATCTCTGCTATTATTGGTCAGATTTTTATTGAACAAACGACATTATTATTGCTAGATTATTATCATATATAGGATGTGCAAAAAAGATGTCATTGGGGCACTAGCGCATATCTCAGCTATTATTGGTCAGATTTTTATGGAACAAACGACATTATGATTGCTAGATTATTATCATATATAGGATGTGCAAAAAAGATGTCATTAAGGCACTAGCGCATATCTCTGTTATTATTAATCAGATTGAAGTCGAATAAACGGTATTATGTTATGACGATATACAGTATGTCAACATAAAGATGTTATAAGGGCACTCTGCTATTATTGATCAGATTTTCACAGGGCAGAGGTGATCCACGTGGTAGCTAACAAAAAAATATGACTATGTAGATGAGCTCATCATGATATTGTTCATTTAGAAGAAAATGGTTCTTTCGCGATATGTATGTTACTTTCAGATACGGGTGGGGCAGAGGTTATTCTCGTGGTAACAAATATGATTTGTGGATGAAATAAGTATAATATTGTTTATTCAAAGAATAATTGAATGAAAGAAGTATAATTGTCTCAATATGGAGGCGACAGGCGAGGTCAGAGGTGATTCTCGTGGAAGCAAATATGATGTGTAGATGATTATAATAAGATATTGTTTATTAAAAAAAAATTGAATGTGAAAATTACAATAGGTATTTCAATAACTGATGTCATTGCTGACATGGAATATCAAGTGACATTGAGACAAGTTTGATTTGATGATGTTTGAATAAACGTTTCTATAGAAGATGTATTAGATAGAGGTTACAGAATGTCTCTAGTTTTGAAAGAAATTATATACCTATATAATATGATGATGTAAGGGTATTTAAATTAACTATGTTAATAAAAAAACTAGAAGTTGCTTTGCTACCACCAGCCGTTTTGACACCTCCGGCCGTTTTGGCTCGTTTCTTCATCCCGCCGCGTGGCCTGTGAACATCGTCACGTCACCCTCCCCAGCTGGTGCCATCTCTCTCTAACACATAGAAATTCTCATGTTCTCTCTCTCTTACACATGGTTTTCCCTATACCTGTGGTACTAGCGGTCTTGTTTATCTACTACAGTATGATGTTGAAATCCTAAATTTTGTAATTGGCCGACGCCACATATCTGTTTTAATAATTGTCCCGGGAATAACACGTCGTTGAATTAGTGCACTTAGTGTTGCTACATCTCTATTTTCAACATATTCGAAAAAACACTGCTTTGTTTCACGACAAATTCCTCCTACTACCCATTTTGTTCTAGTAAGTCGGCCTCTGCTGTACTTTCTTTTTCCAAAAGCGCTTTCGCCAATTTCCACCGTTCTTCTAGGTCCACGAATTGTTGCACCAGCTTCTTGAGTGTAGGCTGTAATTAGTTCCCTGAGGTTTTTAAAACATTTTTCAACAGTTTTCCTATCTAGACTGCTTTCTTTTTTTATTAAGCCTGGCGGATATTTTAGAATCCACATTATTAATACCTCCTAGTACTTGTTTAATGGAACTTTTACATTATCAAAAAATGTTCGGTTCCTCAAAGATACTCTTCTTCTACATCCGTTACCAGTACATCTATAAAATAATTGATGTCCCCTGTTTTGTTTGTTGATTTTGCATTGTCTTCCACACGGTATATCTTCAGTAAGTATATTCCAATGAATTAAAAACTCCATCGTGGTTCGCGAACCATTTAAATTACTTTATTCGGTAAACTTAAAATAAACGCACGAAAATTACGATAAAGTATCGGTGTTTTATTATCCCTTTTTTCAATCCGGCTTCGAATGAGCATGTTTTATTCACTGATTTAATCCGGCTTCGAAGGGTCATGTTTTATTAACCCTTTTTGCACTTGGGATAATAAATGGAATGGAAAGTTTTTATTGTTAACTGTTTTGCTCGAAGGACCGTTTATTTCATTCACTATATGTTGTAGGATTATGATGGATGAAGAAATTAAACAATTATTTCACTTTCATGTTACTATATTGGATGACGTTATGAAGTGTTATTTTGCATGAACAACTAAGAATCTCACTGGATCATACGCGATTTGCACTTTGATTATTTATCACATAATCTGCTGGAGTAATGAATGATTAATGATTAATTACACATGTGGTTTACCGGAACAAACGCCGGGAGCTCTTATAACATGAGTACCATTATGTACGACGGTTAAATGATGAAGAGAGGAAACGAAGGATAAATGAGAAGTGTATGAATGCCGGCTGGGAAGTTTGTATGAACGCTGACTGGGAAGTTTACGAGTGATGACTGGGAAGTGACGAAAATTGAGGTTTTATGCATATTTACGTGGTTGCGAGGAAGGAGAAAAATATTAGGATTTGACCAATGGGATAAAAGAATTTGAAACGTAACGGTCAGATACAGCGAGTGAAAATTTACAGTTTTTTGTGGCCTGAAGAGGTTTGGTAAATACAGATAACGGAGTTTGGAAGAGGGTTTTTATGAAGCGATAAGGTGTCGGGTACTTTGAAATATTCATTGGAATTTCAGAAGGCGATATTAATCTGTATTTCTTATGTGGTAGTAATGTTAAAATGAATTTTTTGTTGATGTAAAGAAATATTAAATGGTGAAAGGAATGATATAATTCGTTATATGTTTTGGGCAGAATATGTGAATTGTGTTCTACCGGGAAAGTTGAAAATAAAAATCACAGGAGAATTTAAATCAAATTCGAACAATCGGAGCAACTAGATATCAAAAAACTAATTCACTAAAATATTGAAATAGCTAAAGAGATGTTGTTTTGACCGAATCGTAAGTTGAACTGAATCTGAAATAAGAGTTGGAAATACCCCCGACTTTTACCTGTATACTCCCACCAGTATTTGGTTAAGGAGTAATTAGCATTTCAGGGAATTCCCAACTTTGATAACAACAGAAGGAATACTACTTTTTGATTTTGAGACAAGATATAAAAGGGAGGTCATGACACATAGAGCATCGACTTTGATTTGAAAAATTTTATTTCATAATTGTACGAATTTTGTTAATATATTTACCGTTTGGACTTTACTACGATTTAAGTTATTAGTTATTTTTGACATATTTTACTTTTACAAGAAACCTAAGATATAAAACTGTTTATAAAATGTAAGAAATAAATCACATTTGTTTTCGTGATTCAAATTTTGAGTATCCTTAGTACGTCTCTGGATAGTTATCTACAAATTTACAAGCTGCGATTTGGCTCGAGTTTATTGGTCATTGGGTCGTTCAGGCAGACAGCAACTCTAGATGGAGCTCTAGCCGGGAGTTTTGGAGCATTTGATGTAGCTGTTAAATAGTTTAATATAATTACAAGTTATTTTAGAGAAACTTGATACTGTCGATTAAACTACTATTTTTTTTTAATATACGATTTTGCTAACCTACATCGGATGTTTTACGAGATATGATCAATTTTAATATGAAACAGTGTCCGTTTTTGATATCGTATCCGTTTATTGTGATAAATCTTCAACATTTTGTGTATAAAATAAATTTTTATATACAAGCTGATACAAAGCGCCTACTAAAAAATGTATTAACTTCCTTAATAGTTATTGCGTTATTAGAAAAAACTTTAACTGTTCTTTAATTCATTGACTATGCCTTATATCTAAATCTAATCTTACTGAGGTATTCAGCTTTTAATGTGTGGCTTAATGATTTGTATTATGATTTTTTAAACACCGCTATACCAGTCCTAAGCCTGGAGCATCACCACGTAAGAGGTGAGGAAGTGTGGAGGGATCGAGTAGTAACACTTCGCAAAAAAAAACTGGGTTCAGCTGGCCCCGGCTGATAGTACACTGTAAGGGCCTCTTGTCCAGGGTTACGGATGAAGACCCCAATGACGTGAAAGGCGTAGAGGAAGAATCCTCAAAATAGTAGAACCGCTGAAAGGGGCAATCCTCAATTTTAGGAATAGTATAAAATCAAAAAAGGGAAGATGGATCTCTTGAGTCGTAGAGAAGACAATCTGTCTAGGAGAGAGACACTCCGAAATCAAAGCTCTGGCCCTCCAGGATAGGGGTTGACGCATCGGGCCAACCCCTCGATACTCGTCAAAAAACTAAAAAGTTAAAAATTCCAGTAAAAATTGGCCTCGGAACCTGCGGAACAAAAGAAGACGACCCAAGCTTAGAAAACGGACAATGAATATTGGTACTTGGAACGTTCAAGGCCTCTCCCAAAAATTAGACGATGTAATATCCGAAGTAAAGAACGCAAAGATGGATATAGTGGTGCTGACCAAAACAAAGAAAAAATGAGTAACTTTTGCACAGGGATATCAAAAGACAAAAGAGCCCAACAAGGAGTGTCTATACTTATTCGTAAAAATCTGAGAAGGTGCATCACAACCTGGGAAGCAATCAGTCAACGAATCATAAAAATGAACCTAAGTATACACGGAAATGAAGTTACAATCATAAGAGCGTACGCTATTAATGAGTAGGAGACCTAAACTCTAGAACGGGAAAGAAACACCAAGATAAAATAATGGGACAATTCGGAGAAGACACTGTAAATGACAATGGAAATAGACTCATCAACATGTGCGACCAAAACATCCTGCCAATTCTGAACGGCTTTTTTCAACAACGAGAAATACATAAGTATACCTGGGTGCAACACTCCAGAAACCTAAAAACTATCATAGATTATGTGATAGTCCGGCAAACTACAACACTGAAAATACAGGACGTTAGAGCCTATAGAGGGGCTGCGTGTGGAAGTGACCACCATCTTGTCAAATTCAAAATACGAGCAAGAACAAAAAAACACAGAAATCAAGTACAACCTAGATAGCCTTAACCAAGATAGCGTCAAGGAATTTTACAAAAAACGACTTGATGAAAAACTCATACAAGAAAACTTTGAAAACACAGAAGATCAATACGAGTATCTTAAAAGATGCTTGAAAACGCCGCACTGGAAGCCCTGGGAGAATACGCAAAGCCCAATCGAAGAACACCATATTGATGGGTTGAAGAAATGGAAGAAATGATAAAAATGAAGAGAGACAAATACAACAGATTTCTCAACACCAAGTCGGATCAAGATAAAAAAGAATACAAAACAGCCCAAAGGAAGGTACGCACAGCTATAACAAAAAAGAAGAACGAAAGCTGGGAAAGAAACTGCACAAGACTCAATTTATACCTGGGAGGTAGTAGAAGTACCGAAAGCTGGAAAATGTTAAGATTTCTTCGTCAAGAAAAGACAAAAGATATTATATCACCAATAACGTTAGAAGAATGGGATAAGTACTTCGCGAAGCTGCTGACTGAGCGAAGGACACAATATCAGCAACTACTACAGCCACAATCCGACACTCAAATACGAACCACAGCATCCCCACTTAGAATCAACACCAAAGAAGTAAAACTGATTTGTCAAGCACTAAAAAACAGAAAATCTGCTGGCCCCGGTAATATCCCCCCGGAGTTACTTAAACACGGTACAGAAAAGCTATATCGACAATTAGCCTGCCTGTTCCAGAAATGCATTAATGGAGAAAGTTTGCCAAAAGAATGGAAAACGTCGTACATAACAATGATACATAAGAAGGGAAGTAGTGTGTGATAATTATAAAGGAATCGCTGTGCTTGGTATTATTTCGAGAGTCTATGGTAAGCTAGAGAAAAAGGGAATTGAGGATGAATATTGTCATAGTGAGGCCGAAGAACAGGCTGGATTTAGAGCTGGTAGATCCACTGTGGATCACTTATTCACAATAACACAGATAATTAAGAAAAAGACGGCACGGAATCAAGAAATACACCTCCTTTACGTAGATCTCAAGGAAGCGTACGATAGTATACCCCAGCTAAAACTCTGGGAGGCTCTCGAGAAGACCAACATCAGCATAACATTGATAAAAGCTGTTCGAGAACTCTATAAAGAGAACACAAGCCAAATAAAGCAAAGGCAGACATTATCAAAGGGGTTCAACATTACAAGGGTCTTAAGCAGGGTTGTTGCTTGTCACCAACTTTGTTTAAAATCTATTTAGAACAAGCTCTGAAAGCATGGAAAAGAAACTGCGAACAGATGGGAATACCTCTGAACGATCACATACTATATACTCTCTGCTTTGCTGATGATCAAATAGTCCTAGCTCAAGACTACGACGACTTAGTAAACATGACCAGTAAATTAATTGAAGAATACGATAAGTGGGGGCTGGAGGTAAATCTTCAGAAAACGGAATATATGTGCATTGGTGGAGAACAACAGGACCTTATCTTGGAACAACAACATCAGATAAAACAATGTAAAAAATACGAATATCTTGGAATACACATCACTAATGACGGTAGTTTGGATGAAGAAACCAAACACAGAAACAACCAAGGAAGACAATCAGACAACTCAACAGTATTTTGTGGGATAAGGCAGTATCAAAACAAAATGAGCATAGAATTTACAACAGCATAGTGAAAAGTGTCATCAGCTATGGTAGTGAAGTGTGGCCTCTAAAGAAAAAACTCGTAAGTCTCTTGAAGCCACCAAGATGGATTATTGGAGACGCGCCGCCGGAAAACCAAAACTGGAAATGGTGAGAAATGAAAGAATTCGAGAAATTATGGATGTTAAACACAAAATGACGGAAGACATACAAATTAACTAACTAAGATCGTATGGACACGTTCAAAGAATGGCGGAAGACAGAATCCCAAAGAAAATACTAAATTGGACACCACAGGGAAGAAGAAAGAGAGAAGACCCAGACAGAGTTGGAGAGAAGGAATAGATAGATACATCAGAGAAAGAGGAGTAGATGAGAATCTGTGGACCGATCGAGAACAATGTGTAATGACATAAATTCATTACTATAAAACTCGATTCAAGAAACCAGTTAGCGCCGCGATGACGAGATACCCCACCAGAACAGCAGAGCCCCCACGCCAGGATGCGCACGAAGAATCGACGGTAGAAGGAAAAGAGACTTCCACCACTACCACTACGATGGATATAAAAATGCAAACCAACAGACGATAGGACGACTTGGTTTACGGACTCCTGCTCCTCCAAGTTCAGCCGCCTCCAGTGCGAAGCGTAGGTCGAAAGTATTGACTTCAACCTTAAACTCTTTACACTATCTTCCGCCGAGTGTTGTACTAAGTCGGAGTATTATTCTTACTTTATACATCATTCATTAGAACGGCCGTTGGTTTCTGGTATTGACGGAAACGAGAACGATTGTTCAAACTGTTAGAAGAATTTCGGTGTGGTACTGACACACTGAAAGCTCTACAGTATCTCCGTAGGGAAGCACCGTTAAGCCGGGTACTGACTGGCTATAAACGATCGCTTTAACTGTTAGTATAATTTCAGTGTGGTATTTACACGCCGTAATAACTACAGTCCCTGCAAGCAGAAGTATTCGTTAAGCTGGGTACTGACTAGCTACAAACGATACTTTCAAATCATGAGACTAAAACCGAAAGAGTATTGATCCGCCGGTTGCTCATATCCCTGGCTGACTGAACGTTCCACAGGACATAGAGAGTCTCGTACACCGTCGAGTATATCGCCGGAATCGAAATACACACCGCTATAGTTTCACCTACATACTATTCGGACCATCAGTACCTATCAATCGATAAAAGGATACGGACCGTCGAAGCGTGACCTTCAAAATATTTACGTACCGGAGAAATATATAGAATATTGAATTTTAGTTTATTTTTGTCGTTGTAAATAATATTATTTTTTTAGAAATAAATCAGTTAATTTAATTGAACTCTGTCTCCTTTGGGCTTACCTGGGCAACACGCATTACAAATGGAGACTGGAAATCGGAAGACGGCGGAGAACGTAATAAACTGATTTATAGATAGATTACGATTTTTATTATTATTTTTTCACACTTTTAAGTGGTTGGTAGTGGTTTCTACCGGACACTATTGCATCAATGTATAAACCTACTTAATTAATTAGGGGGTTAGTGTTATTGTTGTTCCCAGAATTACTGCTTTTTTAATCAAACCACAGATACGTCGAGATATGTTCAGGTCTTCTAAGTATTTAGTTACTTTTGAGTGCATTAGGCCATTTGCAGAGATTATGAATGGTTGAATTCCACAAATATCGCATTATCTTATCCTTGTACGATTTTCCCACATTTTCTTCCAGAGGTACAGAAAAATCAATAATGATCGTTGATTTGTTTTTTTTATCACGATCATATCCGGTTTGTTGTGTTCTTATCAGAGTATCTCAATAAACTTTATATTGCCAATTTTCTACGAGACGGTTTATGTTTATACGCTGATGTTTTTCCTGTTTTCATTTTTAATATTTGGATCACAGCAAGATGTAGCTCCTTTCCCATATTGTTGTGTCTGTTCAGGTAAGCGGGGGGGGGGGCTACTTGGGTGCACGCTGATATTAAGTGCTGGATCGTCACCTGTTCCTTATTAGAAAGTCTACAGCGGGTGTTTTAAATGTCCATTTTAATTATAGCTTGCCACCAGTTGATCCTGGATTGAATGGAATGCGCCTTCGGTTTCCGTAAATAAGTACCCCGTCATAAGGTAAGTATTCGATTTTCTGAGATCTGCATCTTCCTGGTGTAGTGAGTGGTTGTATCTGCCATGTAGCACTTTCACTTGTCCCGTTTCTTCAATTTTTTTAATGCAGTTTTTTTCAGGTTCCCTGTCGGCGAGGCCCAGTGCAGAGTACTAGGCCTAGGTAAGTTCTTATTTTTTAAATATTTTATTTGTTTTAATGTTTCTTCAACTAGCATGATCTCGAGGTTAGTCAGTCCGCGGACACCTTTTGTCCTAGATATATATAATCGTTTCTTTTTCAATTTAGTGAGCGTTATACGTACTTGTCTGTCTAGTTGTTGCATTTCTGTGTGTCCAATCTATTATACCAAACAAGTACGTCAATCCGGGCACTGCCCATCCATTGATTGGCTGTATTTTTTTGAGTTCAGCTATGTTTTCAAAAACTGTATTAATTCTGCTGTTGTTCTTTCGTGATTAGCTTTCTTATTGATGCCCAATCCTTGCTGAAAGCCTAAGTACTTGTAGGTATCCTCTGGGCCTAGAGATGGTATTGTTGTTATGTTATCCATTAGTGTCATATTTTGGGACTATGTGACCTTCCCTCTATCCACATGAACCACTGCACTTTTTCTAGCCCCATTTTCATTTTAATCGCATCTTTAAACGCATTAACAAGCTCAAGCGAGCTTTGGAAGTGTTGTGTGTTTTTGGCATACACATTAAAATCATCAATGTCGAACGCATGGGATATTTATGTAAGTTTATCAAGCGCGTATGAGTTTCCACTTTTTTTAGCATATTGCTTAGACGGTTGTGCTAGACAGAACCAGATTGGGCTTAAACTGTCACCCTAGAAAACGCCTCTATTGATTTTTATCTCATCAATTCTGTAGGTTCAAAGATTCAGTATCGTTCGCCATGTTATCATCAAACCTCTCAGCAGTGCCGAAAATCGGGGGTGGATCCTATATACCTCTAATAATTTCAGTAGACAGGAGTGAGGAACTGAGTCGTAGGCCTTCCTATAAATAGTCGATCCATGCCATGGATAGTTTTCTTTTCTTTAATTCTGCTTACATCCACGCGCTTTTTATTTACATCTGTTATGTTCCTAAGCAAAAATATTGTGTGCAGTTATGTGATGTGTCATCTTTGCACATATGATCGAAGTTACGATTTTATAAATGGACGGTAAACAAGTTATGGGTCGATCATTTTTAGGGTCATTTTTGTCTCTGCATTTGGGATGCATGTGGGTAATTCCGAGAGTGAAGTATTCTGGTATGATCGAAGGATCCAGTATTCCTGCTGCGAATTTATCTGCTATTTTTGGTGGATGCCGTTAAGTATTTTCCACCAGTAGTTGTGAATATGCCCGGTGCTGTCCAGTTTATCAACTTTCTGGTTGCAGCGGTGATTTCCATTTTCCGTATATCAGGTTGCACCATCCAGTTGCTTCGTGAGATTTAATTTTTTGCACGATCCAAACTGCCCTGTCATTGTGCGTTACAATTTGTTTCCATATGAACTTCCAAAATATTTGCTTCTTTTTCAGATGTTGTATGTGAAGTTTCTGCTGTATTTCTTCGTAAGTGTATGTAGAATTCATTTGGGTTCCTTACAAACGGCTTCTTAGTCGGTACCTTCTGATACTATTTCCTAAAGCCTTTATCTTCTGTTTCAGGTCATGGAGATGTATTAGAAGATTCTGTTGGTATGATGAACTCCCTGAATTTATTTTTGCGTGTCTTGCATAGTTCTTCGCCTTTGTTACCATTTGGCTGCTCTCAGAGCACAATCCCTACTTCTTCACGAATCTTTATCACTCGCTCACATGGGGGGGTGTTTTTCGTGGGCGTTTTATTATCTAATTTTTTTTAGATTTGGAACATGGAGACAACACGAGCAGCACAGAACACTGCATGGCAGATTTCAAGTAATGCCTCTGAAGGGATGGTGTCATTCAGAGTTTTATTAGTTTCCTCCGCCATGGTTAGGATTTCTTGATTTACGGTTAATTTTGGTAGTGCCGGTCTATCTTGTATGGGAATGCCTCGCAGTTTAAGGTCAGTTTCCTTTAGCAAATCTTGGATTTCTGTGAAGTCTTCTACTAGTTCTGGTCTCTGTTCTTGTAGATACTCTTGGGTGGCTTGTGCTTGCGGAGCCCCCCTCATTCGGTGGATGAACATCTGATGGATTATCTTCGCCAATCAGATTTGAGTTCATCTAGTTCCGATTCGTTTAGAGCTGTACGCCGTAGAATCGATCGTATTTGATCAGTTAGACGTTGTGCTTAAATTGTTAGCTGTTGTTGTTCTGCATTCCATAAGTCTTCCAATCTACCTCGATATCCGATCATGTCCGTTGCTCCCTTTGTCACTTGGTAGTATGCGTGCATTCGTTCTATGTTGAGTGCTCTGGGCCAGCGCGTACGTCTACCCTCTATCCTTTGGTATACTCTTTGAATGTGTTGAGCGGGACTCGCTCTTTCCAGCGAGGGCTGTTCCTCAGGGGTTGCAGGCCTTGTGGTTCCAATTCGCTGTGTGATGCCACTTACTTCACTATTACCGGCTAGGTGTCGCTGCGTCCTGCTAGTAGAGGCGGCATCAACTCAACTAGCACCCGAGGCTTGGAGCTGTTCTATACACAGTCGGCAGAGTTGCTAGCCCTACCTACCGGTTGCTGGAGTTTGCGGGATTGCGGCCCCCTGCAGGAGAAGCTAGCAGTACAGACCTTACATAGTTCTGTATCGGCCAGACATAATTATTAAACACTTATCCTTTTGTTCTTTATAAAATCCCCAAAATGTCAGTTTTATTAAAATATACAATATTTAAGGAACTGTTTCGTAATAAAATCGCATATTTCGTAAAACACTGAATGTAAGGTAGAGATGGTATAGCTTAATTGAAATACAAGATAATATATAGAAAAGTCTGACAACTTCCGATATAACCGGAAATGGTAAGTCAAATCAATTGGGCTTATCGGACACTTCCATCTGCCAATTTCTTAGATTCTAATTATGTTAAGTTTCTCTAATTATATTTTCCAAAGAATCACCTTATATAATTCCTGATACAAACCATTTATTATACGCGCTCTCTACATAGTTTCCTTTCATTCCTAATACAATATCTGATATCAAGTTAAACTGTGTCTTATAAGCAGCCTTCGAAATATCTAACTGTTTCTCAATTTTTCTTGTAAGGTCATTTATATCGTGTACTTGCTTCGCTTGCTCTTTATTATATTCTCTTTCAGATTTCAACAAAGTATTTTTCAATTCTGCTATAAGTGCATCTTTACGTTTTATCACACTCATACATGCCTCTTTTTGAATTTCAATATTTTGTTGGATGTGATAAGGGTCATTGAACTTATTAATGAGAGACCATTTAACAGCTATTTCTTCGAAAGCATTTTGAGCTATTCTTGCTTCTTCTTCTAATTTTGCCATCAAATCTTCTTTATTGACACCTGCAAAATAAATCACCGAAATACATCAAACTATTAAACTTATGTAAAATCAAATTAATGGAACCGTAACAGCAATGTGTGGATCTAGAACAAATAAAGAGAAGATGTATAGTTTATTTCATAGAAACACGAACATCGATAAAAAATGTTGCGGTCTTTTAACGAAGAAAATGTAGTTGAAATAAACTATAAGGAATAAATAAAAGTCTCACTAAATCTATGAGCTACTAAAGTAAAATAAATCACGCAGTGATGTATTTCCGAATAGGCGGACTAGGCGCATGTTGAGTTATTAAAACGGCTATTTGAAATATTTTGATTAAAAAAAATAAGTTTATTTTAGGACGCATTAAACTTAAAATTAAAAATATCACAAGGCTGTGCTGAGTTGTGCGTGCTCCCATCGGATTCGGTTGTTTGATTGGTCTTGCGGACAGGTAGCGTGAGAGGGTATTTACTTCGTTCGCCACTGCCCTAGGGATGCGCACGATGTATCGATGTTTCAAAAATATTGATTTTTGTATTTCGATGTTTATATCGATGTTTTTTTATTCGATATTTTTAAGAAACATCGATATTTTTTGCGATTTTGATTAAAGAAAGCAGAAAGTAAATTAAACATTTAATAAACCATCTCTGATTTATTTATTCTTTAATATGAATGCTTTAAAATATGCATCGAACTTGCCCAGCTTAACTGAAAAACTTTGACTTTATTTACCTTACTAAGCTTTAAGGTTTCCAGGGGCTGCCCGCAGGGTGGAGTGCTATATCCACTACTGTGGTCACTCTTGATGGATGACCTGCTTGGTACTCTCATAGGAAGAGGGGTAGAACTGCAAGCGTATGCAGACGACCTTGTCATTCTGGCCAAAGACAGTTGGTGCCAGAAGGAACAGATATCTGTTAACCCTGGTAAAACTGTAATAGTTCCCTTTACTAGGAGAAAGAAATTGGTGGATCTTCCATCACTTTCCTATAATGGTGAGGTTACTCCATTTGCAGCGGATGTAAAATATGTGGGGTTTATCCTAGATAAAAAACTTACTTGAAACGCTCACTTGGAAAAAGTTATCTATAAGGCCAGACTATCCTTGTGGACGTGTCGCAGGATCTGCGTAAAATCTCACGGCTTCGGTCGCGGTCCCAAACAAATCTATTGGATATATGTGATGATTGTTAGACCAATTATCACATATGGAGCCAATGCTTGGTGTTCAAAAGCTTTACAGTAAATGGCCCAAGCAAAGCTCTCTGGTATACGGAGACATGCTTACCACACTGCCAGCAGCCATGGAAATCCTCCTGGACCTACCTCCTCTCCATATATTTCTTGAAAAGGAGACCAGACGAACAGCATATAGAATTGTGCATATTTCTAAATGCACAAAACAGGCTTATACAGAGCAAAGCAGAATGCTAGCGGACACTGAAAGTCATAGTGTTCTGGGAATGACCTCTGATATAATGCCTCCCACAGTAAACTACAATTTGCCTCATACCATCCTATTTCCAAATAGAGCTGAATGTGTCTTCCGTAAGGATGATCTTTTAAGAGCAGACATCTGTTGGAACACCGATGGTTCAAAGACACCTTTAGGCTCTGGTGCGGGTGTATACGGGCGCAGACCTAGGACAGAAATTTCCACCTCCCTAGGATCTTATGCAACCGTATTTCAGGTAGAAATTTACGACATTGCTTAATGTGTGGAGAGTTTGGAGCAATTCAACCACACACATAGATCAATAAAAAAATTTACGGACAGTCAAGCGGCTTTGAAAGCGCATAGCTCCTACCGTGTAACGTCGAAATTGGTTTTTGACTGCCAAAAAAAGACTCGCTTCAATAGGAGAACGCCACAGGGTATCGCTGGTCTGGATCCCTGGCCACTCTGGTATGGATGGTAATGAGAAGGTGGACTCTCTTGCAATGAAGGGTGCCGCTCGTCTCTTTATCGGACCAGAACCTACAATTGGCATCGCAACAAGTATTGCCAAACAAACACCAAATACCTGGATAGCAAGAAGAGCTTTAGACTTCTTGCATAATATACTAGAATTGGTTCATTCAAAGGCTTTCATACATCCTTCGAAAAATGTATCCAAACAAATGTTGGGCTATAACAGGCTTGACCTAATAGGCCTTTTAACAGGCCTCTGTCGTTTGAATCATCATATGCTGAAACTTTGATTTGCCGTCTTTGTTTGGAAGATGATGAAACAGCAGAGCATTTAATTTGTGCCTGCCGCGCCGCGGCTCGAATCAGGTATCTGATGTTTGGCAGGGTCTCTCTCTCTCTCTCTCTCGCCTGAAATATCATTCACCGAACAAATTTATTGGCTTCGTTAAGATGCTGAAGTTGTTTGGTGAAATCTGAATAGGTATGAGCCACAATAGACTCTTACAAGTCGCAGTGGAGGGCCTTACTCACTACAAACCTAACTTAACGTAACCTACTTCTCGAATTTATTATTTATTTTTTCATATAAATTGTATTAGATGTATAATTAAAATACATTGAATAAAAATGATGTTCTATTTATTAATAGTTCAATTTTTTCTTGCCATATAGCACATTCTTAAAAACATCGATGATTAGAAACATCGATATTTTCAAGACGATGTTTTTACAACATCGATAGTGCATATTCGAGGTATTATTTGATGTCGACATCGATGTTTTCAAAATTTTGCGCATCCCTACACTGCCCACAACGTACCGACAACGCTGGCGCTAGCTGAAAGCCCATCTGAATGCCAATGTTGACATTGTGCTGTGTAGTTTATTTTTCTATTGTTTTTTGCCAACTTCTAACCGATAATCGTGAGTACGTTAATAAACTGTTGGATTGAATAAGCTCTGATTTTGAATTGTAAATAACTTTTACATTAGCAGAGGATAATTGCATTAAAAAAATCTTAAAATATGACCCTTGTTGGATTGTAGCTTATTGCTGGTTCAGTGGAAGAAAGGACTTCAACGTCCAAACTTCGCAAAATAAAGATGTTTTTCATTTCATTTTCCTGAATTTTGGTAAAAATCAAACACATTATTTCGTATGGTGTAATTATCAGTACAAACGATAACTCCCCTATCGCTATCGGTTGATGGTTCTATAGATCTATCAATTTTATACTTCAAGTTAAATATCCCCATATAATTAACACGGTAGGTAAGTTAAAATGTTGTGTTTACTGTAAGAATTGGGTACAATTATTTTATTGTGCTAAACTTCAAATTTCCATTATCATCATGTTGATTATGTATACGGTAAAACAGGGTAGAACTCGCCACAATTCGTTCTGAAGAGTCTGGCAACACTGGGCTAGCGGACGGTAGGGGCAGGGGAGGAAGCGTCAAGTAATGTCTTTCAAGCGGGACATATATACCTTATCATTTGTTTGTATTTGTTTGTGCATGGGCTTGGGCTAAATAAATATATGTATTTTTAGGTAGCTGAAGAAAATACAGTATTTACTATGAGTGACTGAATAAAACGGCTTAGCGGCTGTGAATATGCGAAGATTCGACGCAAAAAAGAAGAGAATGAAGCTGCTGTCATAAAAAGAAATATTAAAATTGTATCATTTTTTGAAGCCAAACCTGTTGCAACTATTAGCACAAACAAGACTTCTGAGGAATATGTCAACCAACCAAGAACATCCGAACAAACTACTCACATCGTACTTCATGACTTCAACGAAGGCCCATCTAATGAGGTTGAATTCTGCTCTGAGAGAAATATGGAAGAATCGTCAGAAAATGGGAAAATTATTAGCAATGTTGTTGTTTATACATCTAGTACAGCCTACGTCGGTACTATCAGAGCGTCGAATGACAATGGAGTAGAACAAGTTCAAGATCTCAAAAAGTTAGATGAAACCACGAATTAATTTATCTTTGATTCTGATCCTGTTAAATGAGTAATCAAGGAAGAACGACGAAACTATGTTACTAAATTTGGATTTAATACTAATCAAACTATGGATTTTCCAAAATCAAAAGAGACTGCTCAGATGGACTTAGGTATCTTCAGCCGACGGGTTCTTTCTAACGGGGAAACTGTTCCTAGAAACTATTTAGTATATTATGAATGTACGGGATGTGTATTTTTTGGAGTTTGTCTATTGTTTTCAAACAAAACATCAACCAAATTCACTTAAGGTGGTTTCAACGATTGGAAAAATGTGTCATCTTGCCTTAAAGATCACGAGAACTCAAGCGCCCACAGGAACAGCGTTAAATTTTTAAAGAAAGGTCAAAAACAACTAACCGTATTGATAAGATGTTAGTTGAAAAACTTGAAGAGTAAATAAACTACTGGAAAAATGTTCTTCTAAGAGTGGTGGTGGCTGTAAAAGCACTAGCATCACGAGTGTTACCTCTTCGAGGGGCAGTTGAGAAGTTTGGAAATCACCACAATGGAATTTACATGATGATTCTCGAAGTGTTATCCCACTTTGACACATTCCTCTCTGATCATATTAAAAAATATGGACATCCTAGAAATGGAAATACTTCATACATGTCAGCCATAATAGCCGAAGAATTAATTTCTTGGAGTTCTAGCTAACACTGTGACGAATAAAATTGTTGAGGAGATCAAGAAAGTGAAATATTTTTCGATCATTGTGGATTCGACACCTGATATATCAAATGATGACCAACTTGCTGTAGTTGTAACATATGTGAAGCTTGTGGGGACACCCGTTGAAAGGTTCTTAACTTTCTTGCCCAATACTGGACACAAAGCTTTGGAGCTATTTGAGGCAGTTAAGGAAGTACTCAATGTTAAAGGAATTAACCTGGTAGATTGTCGTGGACAATCATAGGATAACGGCAGTAATATGTCTGGATGTTACACAGGCCTTCAACGCGTATAAAAGAACAAAATTCTCTCGCAGAGTACATTCCTTGTTATGCCTACTCTCTAAATCTGGTTGGCATAAACGCGGCATATTATTGTCTTGAAAGCTGTGCATTATTTTTGCTTCTACAGGAATTGTATACGTTTTTTAATAATTCCACATGGCGATGGGTAGTTCTTCAAAAGTCAAGACCAACCAACCAAGAAGGACGGTCATAAAAAGACTCTACAAAAGTCAAAGGTCTTAGTACCACAAGATGATCCACGAGAGATGACGCTTGCCAAGGGCTTCTGAAACGTTGGGAACAAATTTTGAGTGCTTTTAAAACAATTGGTGAAGATCTTTCACAAAAACCTCTGACCCGTACAGAGGCCAATGGTCTATTCGATAAAATAAATAACCTGGAAACAGTGATTTTGGTACAAATCCCGGGATTCATTCTCCATCGTTTGAATGCTACGATCAAAAAATTACAAGCAGTCGAAACAGATTTGAAAACTGTTGTAACTCTCTATGAATCTCTGGTTGTTCTCATTACAAATACTCGAAATGAGTTTGATATTTTTGAAAGAAAGGCTCAAGAACTGTCTAAGATAAATAGCTACCAGGCCGAGTCAAAGAGAACAAAGAAGAGAAAGAAGAAAGACGATGAAATCTTTGAAGCTCGTCGTGATTCCGAATCTGAATTAGTTCTAAGTGCTAAGAATTTTGAAGTAAATGTTTTCAATGTTTTGACAGACAGGCTAATATTTGAGCTTAACAAACGAAAAAAAGATTATGACAAGGTTTACGACACTTTCAAATGCTTGACTGACATCGACAATCCTTACCTATGTGAACTTAGAAAAGCTGGTGATAGATTTCACCACTTATACTCTTCAGATGTTTAAGAGAGTTTCTGTGATGAGCTTGTTCACTTTAAATCATACATTGAAAGTGTCAAATCAAGATTTGAAAAATAAGGAGCAAACCCAGCTAAGAAGATGAGAAGCAAAACATATATTGAACTAGAAATTGAAACCATAAATCCAAATGAAAAACTTTGTGCTAAGCAAATTACTCCGCTAAAGCTTCTGAAAGAAATAAGAGTAGATCTTCAATTAGTTTTTCCAAATGTAGAGATAGCTTTAAAAATCTTTGAGAGCACCCCTACATCAAACTGCTATACAGAAAGATTGTTTTCGTGTCTTAAAAGGGTCAAAATTATTTAAGAAGCCGATCTACTTGCAGTCTTCACCATTGAAGGAGAACTGTTGAACTCTGTAGACTTATCTGCGGTTATTGATTTATTTGCTAGGTCAAAATCAAGGAGGAAAGTGTGAACTAATTTCATTTACGCAAAATTTTCCGTTTAAGTAAAATTACTTGCTTTTTCGTTTAGATTCCTTTAGTTTTTTGTAAATAAACCGTTTTAAAAATTAAAAAAATGTTTTATTTCACAGCCAAATACCAGTACTTGGAACGTTTATACAATGGATTTGACTGAATGTGTTCATTGAAAAGCCATAGTTTACGGGCGTTCCGCACCGTTTTCTGACTTCTGATTAGACAAAACTGAACAACGTTGCATTCCATAGATCCAATCGCGTTTCACGTGAAAACGGCGCAACAAAAACGTCCTAAAGAAGGGTCCAAAAGTTATTGGATTTGTTGATGCAGCAGACATTTGCCGATAACTTTTCTACATAATCAGCTGACGGGGCATGTATTAGGGTGATCTTAGTGACAAAAAAGTGAAAAAATTTAGCGGTTTTTCAGCAATATCTCAGCGCGCTTACATTTTAGAATCAAATTGGATAAATACTATCTAGGTGAACCCAAATAACATAGGTACCAAAAGAGCAAGTTTACCGCAATTATCTCAATTTCGAATGTAACATATGACTGGCCTGGAGATACAGATAACGATTCAGAAACTACTATCAAAATAATTAATATTACCATCTTTATCTCGTTTTTCAATTTCTCTATCATTAACATCTACTCTAGCTTTATTCAAATCTATTTCCATATATTTCCAATTTTTTAGTAAAAGATTTTCACTCTTCAATATTTGTTTGCGTATATGTCTACTTCCTTCATCGAAATTTATTTGGCTTGATCTGAAATAGTTGTAAACAATTTCGAAATGGGTTTTAACAAGATGTGTACCTACATAAAAATTATCTTACTCTTTATATCACTCATATTAATGTGCAGATGAAATAGAAAATGATCAATGTAAATTTAATGATCTATACGATTAAATAAGAATAATACTTTTAACTGTTAAATTTTTGATTTGATTCGAAATAAGGCTACCTGCAATTGCAATTTTGTTTGAAGGTACCTACATATAAATTTTTATATTGAATTATTTGAAAAATATTAGATCTTATGAGTAGACTGTTTTACTATACTTTTAACATATATAGGTATAAATGTAAAAATATATATAATTTCAGTTAAGTCGCGAAAATTTTCGAGCTATAATTTATCATATTTTTCGACCACGTCTAACTCGAACGATATCATCAATTAAGACTTAAACTTCTGGCGATTAAGTACCATTCAAGTATATCGCCGGTACACTGAATTCAAACGTGGTCGAAATTAAATAAAGTTGTCCAAAATGGATCATTGTGTGTGTCTTGCGTATTGAAATTCCCAAACTAATTATATTTTTCGTTGATACTTGAGCTTTCTTATCAGTAGTTCAAATTTCACTTTCCCCTAATTTAATTAGATTTTCTGGAAGTTAAACTAGTTATTTCTGATTGATAAGAATCAATCAGCTTTCTATATTGAGGTAATAAAATGATTAAATTTTTCATAAAGATTCCGGGCTCAGCTGATGATATGAACACTCTTCTTTCTGTTAACTAGATCATTGCGAGGAAGAGACAAAGATACGTGGGCACAGGTGAACACGAGAAATGAAAGCAGCTCTTTTTACTCGTCACTTGTATTTCCAATACACTAGGCGATCAGCCCATGTGAAAAACAGAGAAACCGATTTCATCAAGACATTAAGGTTAAGAACATATGACGGAAGATGGGACTTAAATATGATTGCTTACTATTGTTGAATACCAAGGAGAGGAACTGCATACAAGAGAAGGATATTAAACGGGAGTTTTGAAGAATCTGATTTATCTAGTCTCTTGAGTCTTGCTCAAATCTGACATTTTTCGTTTTATAACTAAATATTAATTCTGATATTCATTACATTCTCTATTATTTAGAAACTGCATATTTTATTTGTGTAACAAATTTTAAGCAATTCCAAAAAGTCATAATCCACGATATTACTTATTGTAGGAAATTTGGTTATGTTATGCTATGCAGCAAAATATATTAGGACCTGCTCAATATTTTAAAAGAACCCTGTCAAATTATTTTGTATCGTCAATAAGGGAGTAATAATAACAATTCTTACTGCGATTTAGTTAATGATGCATCTGAAGCTTGATTATTATGTAAATTAACCCTCCTCTCTATTCTTAATCTTCTTGCAAGTTTCCTTTCTTCGGGATCGTCTGAATCAACTCGCAATCCTTCATGTTTGATCACCGCTTCAGGAGAATCTGTCAAAGAGTAGTTCATTTTATTATAATAATTGCGCAATAAATTGCTTTCCTATAAAATAAGGTTGTTTCCGTTCGTTATATATTTGTATATGTACGAGTCTGTAAATTATCAAAAATTCAACTGAAAAAAAATATAACAATACATGTCAAATTACATTCATTGTATGTCATAAATTCGAAAGACAGACACGATATACATAGATATAGCATGCCTCTATTCGCGACCAAATCCTGTTCGCCGCGCGTATGGCGTTGTCATATTCTATGAGTTGAGAGAGTAGAGAGAACCGACTTTTGCATGTCGAATTCTTGGAATGTGAAGATTTGGGCTGTATTCTGAAATACTCATCAGTACCAAGGAACACGAAAACAATCGGATGCGCCTCTCTTCGTCAGCTCTTTTGAAGTATTTCAGCAAGCAATTTAAATAACCTTCAAATTTGTGATCCTAGCATCAGAGCCGGCCTTAATAAATTTAATGGTTGTAAAATCGAACCGGTGTGAACTTGGCAGCCAAAATCTAGCGGCCGATTTCCGAAGACACCCGAACGATCAGTGGTGGATTACTTAGGTACGTTTAAATGTAGGTGCGTTTAAATTTTACAAATCATGACATTATATATTAAAAAGTAATAAACCACATTAAAAATGAGATTTAGGTATTCTACTATTTTTATTGTAATAATAGAGAGCTGTTTTAGAAAATGAGATATCATTTTATTTTATACATAGTATATTGAGATTGAGAGAAACAAAATAAGACTGATTTTATATACTTATGGAGACCTTGTAACGAGCTTAACGAATCTGTAAGAATTAAAGTATTGTGGATATCTTCATGAGCGGCGTATTTGATTGCTTGAAGGATTGCAAAAAGTTCACCACTATAAATGCTGCATTGTGGAGGTAGTTTGAATCCACTGGATGTATTCGGGCTTAAAAAAGCTGATGCTACTCCTTGGTTTGACTTGGAAGCGTCTGTGTAGATGTGAGTATAATCACAATATTCATTTATTGATGAGAGGAAATGATTGTGAAGCAGACTAGGAATAATTTCAGATTTGTTGAATTTGGAGAGGTATAGGTTGCATGGTGGCAAGGCAATAAGCAGTGGCGGATTTAAACTTTTGCCGCCTAAGGGCTAGCGACAAATCTCCGCCCCCAAGTTAATTTATGGTTTGATTAAATTATCAGTTTGTAACTTGTAACATTTTTTTTTCAATATATAAATACTATTTTATTTAAGTTGGAGTGGAACTAAATGTTTAATAGTAAAAAAACGAAAAACGTAGTTTGATTTGAGGTAATTAATTGTTATGCAAATTTTATTAAAATAACATATTGAAAGTAATATGTGATCGGTGATTCACCGACGGTGAAAATCTTTTAATAATACTGTTACTGTATGTACAATTGTACAGAATCAGAATACAAGCAAACCCACTTCTTTAATCAAAAACACTTTCTTCGTGAACTTGAATTTGAAAAGGAGTCAATAACATCATCAAAGTCCAATCTCTTTGTTATGTCAGATTCAATGTTCAGTATTGCCACATCCCTCAAACGTGCCTCAGTCATCGTTGATCTTTCGTAGCTTTTGATCCTCTTCAGGACGGAAAATGATCTTTCCGCTGAACAGTTCGATGCCGGGATTGTTAAAAACAGTTTTAATGCTATATCGACATAAGGATATAAGTCTTGAAGTGCATTATCGTGTAGAGCTTCGTAGAGTCCAATAATTGTCAGTGGGCGTTCTTTTTCTTTCAGTTCTTTCAAAAAGCCAAAAAAATGTAAACATTCTCTAGCAAAATCTTCCGCCGTAGGGAGATCTTTGTGATACAAAGTGCACAGTTTCTTGCTGCATTCTCCAAGTGTTTTCATATTGGAGGCTTCTTCCCCATCATTATTATTGATAAGAAATCCAAACAACGAGTGAAGCTCATCATAAACAGTTTTTCTTCTTTCCATTTCAGAAATCAATGTGTCCAAAATGACGTTGTATGTATTCACTCTAAACTTGTCCCTACCAATCAACGTTACTTCTCCTTCTCTACTTTCATCGGACTGGAGTTTTCGTATCCGCCTTCGTTTTGTTACGTTTTCGTCTTCATATGTAGTCTCTTCTTATTTTACCAGTGCCCCATTTTCATAAATTTCGAATTCAAGTTCTCTTCTGAGACTACGTATGTACTCGGATAAAGATGCATATAATAGTGCTACTCTTGATAAATCGGTTTCACATGCCTGTAGTTTTTTACTTGTTACATTGAACCTGCATAGCAAATCTCCCCATAGAATTGATAAAAAAGCAGTTTCTAATCTGTGTAACTGACGGAGGTAGGTGGATGCTTCACTCCGTGTGGTTGCTTTTTCTGTTTCGTCATTTGATGTAACTGTAAGGGCTTCTATGATTTCATTCCAGTCTTCATTTAATGCCTTGCAAGCGTCATCCCTTGCTGACCAACGTGTTTTTGACAAAGTTTTAAGGCTTAGGTTGTGTTTTTTATTCAGACAACTTGCAAGTACTTCCCACCTTTTGGTAGAGCACGAAAAGAAATTGTACAGGTTGTTAAGAAGCATGAAAAAGTTACGACTTTCTTCGCAACTACTAGTCGAATGCTCCCCGACTAAATTCAGTGAATGAGCACTGCAAGGAGAATACATTGCTGTTGGTGTTTTTTCTCGAATTCTGGCTTGCAGACCAGTATATTTTCCTGACATATTAGAGGCATTATCATATGCCTGGCCCCTGCAGTTTTCTATATCAATTTCATACTTTTTCAGAACATCCATAACAGCATGGAAGAGCTCCTCTGATTTGTGGCCAACATTTGGTAGAAAGCAGAGAAATATTTCCACTGGAAGTCCGTTTTCAGGAACGTACCTGATTATTATAGATAACTGGTCAACATGGGAAATGTCAGGTGTAGAATCGATCACTAAAGAAAAATATTTTGCTGCTTTTATTTCAGATACTACTTCCTCTGTAACTTTTTGACCCATCACTTTAAGGAATTCTTCATATGTGGTGGAGGACAAGTAAGAAGTGTGCCCTTGGCCTGGATTTCCATACTTCGAAATGTGAGCCGCTAGGAAGGGGTCAAATTCTGATATTAGTTCAATACACATAATAAAATTTCCACAATTATGTGTCGACCCAAATTTCTCATAATGCCCTCTCAAAGGTAAACCAGCAGCAGCTAAGGACCTCACAACTGCAACTACTCGTTTCAAAACATTTCTCCAATAACTCTTTTCATCCTCAAGTTGAATCATAATCTGAGAGTCAATTCTTCCGGCCGTTGTCATTCTTCTTTTCATTACTAAGACACAAGATTTGTGGTCTGATGAATTTCCATGGCTTTTTAAGTAGTCGCTTCCGTGTTTCCAGTCATCGAATCCCTCTTTTGCTAGTTTCGAAATTCCTCCAAAAAGTTGACATGGTATACAAAAAAGTTTCCCAGAACTTTCGGAGTACATTAGGTAGGATCTTTTGACTTCCTGTCCATTAATTAAGTTAGTTTTAAATAGAGTTTGAGTTAGGAAGCGATGTTGGCCGCCGATGAATCTTTTGGAACGACTAAAATCTAAGTTTGAAACATCCTGGTTGATACCAGTGCTTAACACTCTATCTCGAGTGTTATCATTTACTGGCCACAGAGCAGGGTCACATACAAAATCTGTCTCTTGATTATCGTTAAGTCCTGTAATATTTGAACTTGTATGGGGGACTGATTTAAGGATCTGCTTAACATTGTCAGATGTAGAGGTACACTCAATTTCAGAGTATTTGAAACAATTGCTCCGTTCTTCTGTTGTTGGTGACGTTGGTGTTGCAGTTTCATGGCTACTCACTGATTCTTCTGAGTTCAAATAACTGGTACTCGGGCCTAATTAACTCTCGGGAAATTTTGTTTGTGTAGGCAGGTCTGATTCCACGAAATTTTTGCTTTCAGGCAATCCATTTCCCGATTCGGGTTTTTGGAAGAAAGTAAATATTTTACTGGTCTTATTTATTACTTCCTGTTCTCTTTTATTCTTTTGTAATGTTGCTTTTCTGTAAGCAGCACCGCTTAGACGCTTTCTGCCGTCACTCATGATTTTTTCATTGAAATTCCTGAAAAAACGTAATGAAGAAATGAAAATTCAACATTGTTGTAAAATTAAAATATCATCATGTTGGTAAAACGCTAAGTCTTTCTGTTTGATTTTTCAACTCGAAAACTGTATAGGCTAGGGCTAGGAACTTGAAATTTTGCACATTCATTACTGCAATTATTACTGAACTAAAAATTCCACTTGTATTTCCATCCAGGTAAAATGGTAAAATATTATATTGTTAATGTTTTTACTTTCTTTTTTAATGCTGGAAATGTAACAGGCTTACAAGAAATATCTACTAACACGCCCTACTAAAATTACCAAATTAGACTATGCTAATATATTGTCTTTTGTTTACTCACCGTTATGAAGAAAGACGAAAGAAAGTTTGATACATCAATAGCCTACCATCTCACAATAATGTGCAATTAAATGCAAAACGTACGCAATTTAAATACTGTATGCAACTGTACAACTGAACGATAACTTAAAAGGGCTATAAAACTTCACCTGAGATCACTGACAACATGAACATTCAACAAAACACTGGATACCGTATAATGTTGCTCTGTTGCTCTACAGTAACTCGTGAGTCATCACGCCACTTCGCTGATTCGAACGAGTCCATTGCTGTTTTCGGGGGATGGGAGCTTGGTAGAGGCCGTTGAGGGATGATGCGATAGTGCGTATTATTAGTGGAGGTGGAATGTGGAAAGGTTTGATCATTAACAGTACGTGTGACTGAGTAGTTTCTCTTCTGTTTTGTTTTAACCCTCCACTCTCCTAGTTATGAAGTTTATTTATTGATTTTAACTAAATATTTTTTTAAGTTTCAAACTAAAAAAAACATGCTTCTAAAATTCGCCGCCCTTAAATATCTGCCGCCCTGGGCTGCAGCCCCTACAGCCCTCCCCTAAATCCGCCACTGGCAATAAGCCAAGGTGGCGTGTCTGAGTTGTTGTTGGGAAGGGTAACTGGGAAAGTCACATTCAATTCGGAACTGAACTTGTTGATCCTCTGATAGAAAGGGTATGTTAGTCTTCTTCGGTTTTCATACAGATTGCGAAAACTGTTTGAAAAGGTGTTATTATATACTGGATGCTGACTATCAGTAGAGACTAAAGATGGATACGCTAAGCTCAGCTGCTGTCGTCGCAGCTGCAATGATGGCTCCCCAGCTTCACTGTAGAGACTCTCAGCGGGCGTTGTCCTGTATGCTTCAAGGGCCAGCCGTATTGCTGTATTGTGTACCGTGTTAACAATTTTCAGAACTGATTTACTTGCTGAGGCATATATTATAGAGCCATAATCGATTTTGGATCTTACTAGAGCTCGATAGAGAAGTAAGAGCGTTTGTCTGTCGGAACCCCAATTTTGGTTTGACAGAATTCTCAGTAGATTGATGCCGCTCTGACATGGTGTTCTGAGATGGTTAAGATGGGCATTCCAGTTTAACTTTCTGTCAAAAATCATTCCTAGGTAACGCATCTGTTCCCCCACTTGGGTATTCCGGCCACATAGTTTCAGATTAGGCAGTGCTAGATCTCTTTATTTAGTAAAAAACATGCACTTAGTTTTTTCTGGGCACATTTTGAAACCAGTGCATTTCAGCCAACTCTCAATCGAAATCACTGCCTCCTGCAAGTTATTTTGGATTGTGGTAAGATTTTTTCCTCGCGAGTATACCACAAGATCGTCAGCATAAAGGCTAGCTTCTCCAGGTTGTTTGATATTCTTCACAGCTTCATTTATCGCAATTAGAAAGAGGGTGACGCTCAAAACCGAACCTTGAGGGGTACCATTCTGTTGCACTCTTTTCACGGAAAGTGTTCCATTAACTTTAACTCTGAAGAATCTTTCTCCCACGAAGTTTTCAGCAAATTTTAGAAGATTGCCATTTATACCCCAGGAGCTCAGCTTTCTAAGAATGTTATATCTCCAGGTAATGTCATAAGCTTTACTTATATCGAAGAAGATTGCTATGGTGTTTTGTTTGTTAGCATACCCTTCGTGAATATATGATTCTAAGTTAATTAGATTGTCTGATGTTGATTTACCTTTCCTAAAACCACTTTGTTTTGGTGTGAGCAGGTGGTTTTTCTCCAGGAACCAAGTGAGTCGATTGTTAACAGTTTTTTCCATCAGCTTGCACATTGTACAAGTTAAGGATATTGGTCTGTATGATTGAGGATCTGTCTCTGGTTTACCATGTTTTATTAACGGAGCTATGGTTGCCTCTGACCACTTCTCAGGAAAGACCCCTTCTGTCCATATCTTATTAAATATTTTCAGGAAAATATGCTTAGCTGTATCTGGCATGTTTTGTAGGAAAATGAACGGGATAACATCATGTCCTGGGCTGGAGTTTTTGAAAGAAACCAGAGCTTCGAGGAATTCTTCATATGATATAGGTACATTCAAAGGGTTCATTTCATCTTGGGAAACAGCAATCCCTTTGGATTTTCATTATTTTTGTAGTTCAGAAATTCGGGTGTGTAGTTTGCACTGTTAGAATTCTTTTCATAGATGTCTGAGAAAATTTGAGAAATTTCGGTACAACTGGAAGTTGATTTTCCCTGATATTCAATCCGTGAGATTCCATGGTCTGTTTTATTACATTTAATACGTTTCACTTTGTCCCAGATCGTACTTAGTGGTGTTGAACTGCTAATGGATGATACATATCTTGCCCATGATTCTTTTCTACTTTTTTTCATGATCCATCGAGCTTTTGCCCTCAGACTCTTAAAAGTTATCAGGTTTCCTGGTGTGTGGTGCCTTTTTAGTCTATTGAAAGCGTGTTTAGAGGATTTTATTGCCTGGTCGCATTCTTGATTCCACCAAGGAACGGGAGTGTGGTTGTTCAGTTGCTTTGTCTTTCCTATTGCTAGTTGGGCTGCATCCGTTATGATTTTGGTAATATCATCAACACATTCATCGATACTATCTCGCATGTGGAAGTGACTAACCTTGGTTTCTATAATATTTGCAAAAAGATTCCAGTCAACTCTTTTTAGTTTCCATTTTTTTGTCACAATAGGTTCTTCTACAACATGCTGTGAACTTGTGAGTAAGATGGGAAAGTGGTCTCTGCCATATAGATAGGGAAATATGGTAAAATTGAATTGAGTGTGGAGTGAGAGGTCGCTAATGCTGAGATCTATAACACTGGAGTTTCCTGGTGGTCTCCGCAGGCTAGTGGAATAGTGCTCTGTCTGCTAACCGAGAGGCCCCGGGATCAAACCCGGGCCTAGTTAACATCATAATTAAAAATTCGGAGAGCCACCTGTCGGAAGGCAATGGCAAACCACCGACAGTATTCTGCCTAGTACAGCCTCTCAACATAGACGTTCGGATCCGTCGTTAAACTGTAGGTCCCTTCTATCTGTGGTAACTGGAGAGCACAACACAGGTAGAAGTGAGAGGTCGCCTACGTCCGATCACGGATATGGCACTGTAAGAAGAAGATGGAGACTCTAAACAGGGTCTAGCAGCGTGAAATAGGGTAGCAGTTATATGGTACAAAAGTGAAAAAGTTATCACTCCGAAAATATATATATATTGAACTAGTCTCCTAGTTTATTAAACTAATTCTTACTGAAGGTGTGTCAGTAGACACAACCATATTATAAAAGTCACAGAAAAATCATGTCTAAATTCAAGAGATAGAATGGAATAAACAAAATATGATCAGATATTGATAAAATTCGTTATTAAAGGAATGTTGAATAAAAATTATAAACACAACATTGGTGATATAAGTATAAAATGTTACCTTAATAATTAATTCCAGGATTACGTCAATGTCAATAAGTTCCAAATTACTCTGAACGCTGCCATATAAGTTTCAGTATAAATGAAAATTAGTATAATGTGAAACCTGAAATAACACAAATTAATATTCATATCAATAATTGATTATCAATATTTACAGGTGTTTACAGTAAAAGTTGAAAATTTAAAGAAAGAGTTAAAAGCTTTCTGATAAATGATATATGGAACACAGCCTATTAATATGACTAAGAAATACGTTTCATAGACCGGAAGTAATAAAATCTGGTGATTTTCTTGCCAACTTAAATTTGTTGATTATTTATTTTATGAAGAACGATAACAGTGAATTTGGAAATAATCAATAGTTTATGTGTGAAAAAATAGTAAAAATTCAAGAATTTGAAAACAATCAATTACATATATATCAATCAATAATTTAGGTTGTAGATTTTGTAAAAAACTAATGTAAATAAGAATACCCTAAAAAGGTAATTATGATGAAAATTGCAATGGGAATACAAGAAAAAGACATTTAATAGAATCCCAAAGACAATATTCAAAGACAGAAATAAGTGTGTTAATCCTCCAGGACAGATAAGTTAAATATTTTCATTTAGTAACTAAAAGACATGACAATCAACAATTTGTGTAATAAAAACAATGATAAGCAAGCTATGAATTTTCCAAGGAAAAAGTTTGTTGATTTTGAAAACAAAAAAAAGTTGAGAGGTGTCAAGGGACACCCGGATGGAACGAAGTTCCTTTCGATTAATTAGTGAAGGAATTGTAATAATTTTTTTTTTTTAAGTTATAATAATATTTTTTTTATTATTAACAAATATAATGTTATATAAACTTAATCAGTAGGCTCAATTTTCGTAATAATTGGCTTGTGGTAACTGAAGTAGGAAACATATGTTTGGGATTCTATTTTATTTAAATGTCTTGATAAAACTGCATCAATGGTAGTATTATATTTTGTTGTTGATTCTGCTGGATTATTGTTAAAAAGCAAAAAAAAGAATTTTTCAGAAAATAAAAATTCCTCCCCGGCGGGGAATCGAACCCCGGTCTCCCGCGTGACAGGCGGGGATACTGACCACTATACTACCGAGAAATATGTTTAGGAGATTTCAAAAGTATTATTCATTATACAGCAAGCAACTGAAGTATATTATTTCAATTTTTGTTGTAGAGAATCTCAACAATTAATTAACATAATAAAGACAAAAAACTATACTAAGTAATATTAAAATATGATTTGTTTTTGAATTTATTAAAATTATGACGCGTACACTTGCTAAACACACAAAATGTGGAGATTATAAATCGTATGACTTGGTTGGAGAAACATGCGCACGCCGCACAGCTTACAATAGCTTCAAAAAGTGTCGTGACAACTTTTCGTAAGAATTTTTTCCGTCTAGCCTCCTTTCACAACGCGCGATAAGGAACTTCGTTCCAAAAGGAGGGTAGTTGGTGGTATGTAAGAGGAAGCGTCTGTATGAATCTCTTCTATTAAAAATTTGAGAAAATTATTGTTAAAAAGTGAAATATTCATACAAAAAGGTTAAGAAATAATTATATAAGTGTTGGTTAAACAGTAATAAACGAGAAGTGATCAGAAAGGGGCATCTCTCCGATGAGAGATCTTCAAGAGTTTAGAGACGCTGGCTGCATTCAAGGTACCTAAGATTTGAACTAAGGTCTGTGCTTTTTAATTATAAAATTTGGAATTCCATATATATAAACAGTGAACTATAAAAGATAATTAGAACGTTCAAAGAATAAAATCATAAAAAGGCCAAGAACAATATAATATGATGCAAATCATATAATATCCATGGATATCCATGCATTTTGTTTTATCATAATTATTAGAGTACTTACTTGTTTGATTAAATTATTCCATTGAATGTTCACGTGCTTCATAAATGATCATAAAATTTCCAATTCTTATTTCACTCTGATGAATGTTTAACCTTTCTATCTATCACTATCCACATCTCACATCTCTCACAATTTTGTAGATATATGTATGTAATTGTATTGTTATAATTCTGATTGTGAATAGCATGTTAGTGTAGCTTGGAACTCTAGAAGTGCATGCGTTGTACTGATGCGCCGACGCAATCTACTAAAATCTCCTGTATGAAGGATTGCATAGAATGCAGGAGTGTGAGAGAATTTTGATGTCATAAGAATACAATTTTTTTATCGTAACAATTTATTAAAACAATTTTTCTAGAAGTGTTGGCATTTTTATTCGTATTCATTTCCTTAATAATTTATTATAACTTGAGTATTTCACTCGGTCTATTTGATATTCATCTGAATTTAAATTTTAATGGTATATATTAAAGTGCGGATTTAAAGTAAAAAATTGAAATTTAACTTAAATATAGATTTATATACATCCAGAACTCAAAGGGAGGAGTTTTCATGCTTCCGACTGTATTTAAAGAAGCTGAGATAATAGTACAATCTATTCGAACCGAGCTAGCCGAAGGTAATTTAATTCAATTCAAGTCAAGTATAGATTAATACAATTTAAAACAACATTTTCATATAAAGAAATTATAAATTATTGAAATAAATAATTATAATATAGATATATATATATATATATATATATATATATATATATATATATATATATATATATATATATATATAGAATATTTCATAAATTTCGGGTATAGCGGTCTGTAGGCAATTAAAACTGCAATTTTTCTAATATTCTCAATATTTCGCCATTGTTTAACAGCTTCTTCAGGAGAAATTAGAGAGCAACAGTTGTTTTGCCGATACGGGCACTAGCATCACATTACACACATTCATGTGAAATAAAACGAGATTAGTCTTATTCTCTTACGAGGGGTATAACAGGGTGAAAGGGGTAGCAGCCAATTCCAAAACATGAAAAAGGGCAGAAGGGAAAAAGTTAACACTATGAAAATCGATATACAAGTAGCTAGTTACAGTAGAAATAAAAAGAGACTAGTGGGATTCTCTTACGAGGGGTCTAACAGAGTGAACGGGGGTAGCAGCCAATTCCAAAAAACATGAAAAAGGGCAGAAGGGAAAAAGTTATCACTCTAAAAATCGATATACAACTAGGTAGTTACAGTAGAAATAACACGAGATTAGTCTGATTCTCTTACGAGGGGTATAATAGGGTGAAAGGGGGTAGCAGCCAATTCCAAAACATGAAAAAGGGCAGAGGGGAAAAAGTTATCACTCTGAAAATCGACATACAACCAGGTAGTTACAGTAGAAATAAAACGAGACTAGTCGGATTCTTTTACGAGGGGTATAACAGGGTGAAAGGGGGTAGTAGCCAATTCCAAAGCATGAAATAGTGCAGAAGGGAAAAAGTTATCACTCTAAAAATCGACATACAACCAGGTAGTTACAGTAGAAATAAAACGAGACTAGTCGGATTCTCTTACGAGGGGTCTAACAGGGTGAAAGGGGGTAGCAGCCAATTCCAAAACATGAAAAAGGGCGGAAGGGAAAAAGTTATTAATCTGAAAATCGATATACAAGTAGCTAGTTACAGTATAAATAGAAAGAGACTAGTGAGATTCTCTTACGGGGGGTCTAACAGGGTGAAAGGGGGTAGCAGCCAATTTCAACACATGAAAAAGGGCAGAAGGGAAAACGTTATCACTCTGAGAATCGATATACAACTAGCTATTTGGATATTGGCATGACTACTAAAATTCCAGAAGTAGATAGGATTAAATATCTTGGAATTATTATTGATCGTCATCTCAAATGGGATCTGCAAACAAAAAATATTGCTAACAAACTAAGAGGATTACTGTCAAGATTTAAATACTTGAGAGACATCTTGGATATACACCACTTGAAATTGTTGTACTTTTCGTTAGTGCAGTCACAGCTGAGCTATGACATCTCTGGTTGGGGTGGAGTATATGATTGTCACATTGAAAATGTACTACAAAGGTGGATATTACGAATTATTTACCAAAAGAGTATCAGTTTTCCAAGTGATGAGCCAAGTTATGGAATTAAGGCAATTATACTGACTTAAAATACTGCTCTACCTAAAACGAAATTAACATATATTAGAACGTCTTGATCACACTCATGATACTACACATAAAGAGAACACACACAACTTATCTAAAAGAGAAAAAACTATTGGACAACACTGCTTTGATTACTTGGGCCCAAAAAATCTAAACAGAGTACCTGTAGAACTACAAAACATTAAAATATATAAGAACTTTAAATGTGAAATAAAAAAATGGATATTATAAAAAAATAGATACTTTTTCCAAAATATAATAAACAAGATATAAAAAGAAAAATATGTGCATGTATTTGTGTGCGTATATATATATATATATTATTATTTTTTTATATATATTTTTAATTAATTTAGTTTTGGATATTTAAGTTTATATTTATTTATGGGCGCAATAATTTTAAGTTGGTAATGAAAATTCCCTAGCAGGCATTACTTCTTGTAAATATTCATTTCCTTTTTATACGTTTGGGCTGTGTTCCAACTATCTTTTCCATCTAGTTTCAACCCTTTGAAATGAATGAATGAAATATGGTATTCTAAACCTTTGCTACTACAAAAAAAATTATTTAAACAATGTTAAGTTATAGTTAAACTAATTATTCTTTTCTCTTAATTTAGGTTCCAAGCTATTATATGACGTTTCATCCTGCAGAAATTGCTATGGCTGTGTTCAGTGTAATACGTAATTCCGTGACTTTGACAACCAATCAGAATTACTGGTACAGGTAATATTTACTATCTATTTAACTAATATAGTGTTGGAATTTTTATTCTTCATCCCTTTTTAAAACATTCACATCTATATTTCATCCGATTTATTTATATTTCAATCTTTTTATATTTTAATATTTGACTTGTTATTGAGTTTATTCTAATGGTTGTGTCTACTGACACTCCTTCCGTTATAATAAGACCTTTTTATTATGTTTATTTATTTCAATATATTTGCAAAACTAGATGACTAGTTCAATATATATATATATATATATATATATATATATATATATATATATATATTTCAAAACAATTATTCTTGGGATTTTTTGGTTCTGCATAAAATTGAAATGTTATGCAGAACCAAAAAATCCCAAGAATAATTGTTTTGAAAAATAAATAAAATAGGTTCAAGAAATAAACTAACCAAATATATATATATATATATATATATATATATATATATATATATATATATATATTATAATATATTTAATGTTCTACTGTTTTTATAATTATGTATTATATGATTTTATTTGAAATTTGATTATTAGATGCTGTTGTTACAATCGTGGTAGTAACTACACTAATGTGAAAACACCTTTATCACTGAATATAACCTATTTGAAATTTTGACAGGAATTGTCAAATTATTATGCCCGGCTCAGATGAATATGAAATTTTATATTCTGAAAGATAAATTACTACAAAATCGACTTACTCGCTCTTACCTCAGGGAGGGTTCAAAGATTAAAAAAAATTAATAATTTAAATTTTAAATTTATAAATTTCCAAAGAATATTCCAAAATTGTCAATTATATTATTGCAAATCTATAGTGACTGCTTGTTCAATATATTCTAAGACCATTAAATTATCTAATGACATCTACAATTTTTCTGTCACTGAAAATTAACTAAATGTCACTGATTATATCAAAAGTTTTATAGGATCCAAAATTTTTCAAATTCAATGAAATAGGAGTTGAATTAATACCAAAGTGAGTTGGAATCAAAAATTATATATTATATACCATCAGATAACAAGTGAAAATGAATTACTATTCCCAAAATATAATAAAGAACAATAATCGTACTTTCTACGAACCTTAAAATTAAAAAAAACAACCTATATACTAGAAGAACAACCTAATTAACTACTTATTCTAAACGTTCAAATCGTCGAAAATTACACTTGACGTGTATAAATGTCAAATAACTATATGCGATAAAATTGTCTATTCAAAAAAATTTTCTCTTCTCTTCAGGTGAAATTTTATATATCTTTAACGTTAATTTTGTCAGTATTCAAAAATGTGATATAGATGCATCTATCTTAATTTTATTTAAAGGCCTGTTAATTCTTGAAAAATAATTTATAAAATCTGGACTGGACTCACCAACTAGGTATCAGGATCACTCGTTCTGATTCTAAGCACGTCTTTTAGAATCGCCGGAACCACTTTTCTAAATTTATAATTTAGAACCCGGAAAAATCACTAACACTATTTCAATATAATTATTTAAGGAATTATTCACGCACTGATCTTATCATGCTAATTATTATAATCTGATGCTATTTTAATATATCAATTACTATTATATTATTCAGCAAATTTGAGAGAACTCATATTAGATGTTCTCTCGAGAGGGGTTCAAAATCAACTAACTAAACTTTTTCCATAAATAATTCTGTTCTCCTTTGGTTACCAAAAAATTCCTTTTTTAAAAAAAAAAATACAAATTTATATTTTCATATAACAAAGAGAGATTTTCATTCTTTAATTCTAATTGTAATTTTGCTACCAGCGACATCTGTATTCTTTTTTTAAAATCTTCATAAAATCTATGTATCATTAAGTATCTTCTGCATTATTGTCATTCGAAATTGTAATGTCAAATTTTATTTGCATATTGAATCTTTTAAATTATTTATAATACATTGTATATCACTAGTATTACATCCAAATATGTACATTTTTCTTTATTTCAATGTTTTCTTTAGAATTTAGATAGAGTATATGTATTAATATATGTATATGTATAGGTTAAGAGTGATATTATATCTACCTACCCGACTCACTAATCTACTGAACTTGTCAATATTACTGAATTTGTCAATACTATACCGAATTGATCATTATTTTATTATACTGACACTGTCAATACTAAAAATAATATTCACTTAATTGTATCTTTAGAATTTAATTTTACTGTATTTATTTATTATATCACACACAAGTTGTTGGTAACCTAGTTACCCTCAGCTTCAGTGATTAGTTGTTTACTTCTACATCAAAAATGTTAGTTAATTTTTTAAGTTTGTATATTTCTGTTTTGTTGTGAAATAAACATATATTATTATAAAATTTGATAGTTACGAGGTATAATTTCAAGACCAAATTAATTTTTATTGATTTGCTACTTGAAAGTATTTAACTGCAGATATAAATATTTGACCAACGACGACAGCTGAAAATTTCACGAAGTCGTAGGTGTAAATAACATTTAACATTAACCATTTCTGAAATGGGGGCTCGTAAATTCCTCAGACATGTATATTTTAATTTCGGAAATATATCATATTTTATCGGAATGTTGCTATGTAATTTTCTTTAAAGATAGTATGTAACAACATTAATAAACCAATGGATTTATATTCCGCACGCTTAGCAAGTTACGCTTAAAGAAAGAGGCTAGCTAGATAGAAACTCGTTTTATTGGCTCAGCAAGACTTTGGTGCCTTTAGAATATAATGTTCGAGAACATATGATATTCTTTATATACAGTTTAGGGAGGACGACTAATAAAATTAAATTACACGTTATGAGAGATGATTGGGATAGAATCAAACTCGTAAAAGAGAAATAAGGGCGATTGCATCATCTCCGGAAAAACTGGAAAATATTTATTCTATCCCAAAATATAGCGTAATCATGAATACTACTACTAGATTTATAGATATTTATTTTATGGGGTCGAGCTTAGATGGGGACGCATCTAAAGTTTCCTACTCGTTTGAAACAATATATAATAATTTGTTTCTAGTTTTAATTGACTGAATGAAATTTATTGAACAAATTTAATCTTTAATTTCAGAATTTGAATTACAAAACCATAAAAAACGTGTATTTAATTTATTCGGAAGACATTTGCAATTACTACAAATGTATTGTTTAAAAAACTTAACATCGTAAAAAAGTATCTCACTGCAATAGAAGTAAAAAAGTCTTTAAATTGTATGTTGGAACTAGTTCAACAAAGAGTATCTTTTACGTAGGAAATGCATTGAAAAATTGCTACACAATATGATACAATGAAAGTTTGTGAACCACGCCACTCGCTTATTGAAAATTTATGTTGCTCGGATGTTGCTAGGAAGATACTATAAACCTATTAAAAAAGTTGAATTAATATTTCTATCGCCCGAGGAGATACGCAATAAAATGTGTAGGGTAAGTCCGGTATAGTTGGACCACTGTTATTGAAATTAACAAAACTTCATCGAAATGTTTAGTAAGATTCTGAATATTCGTGTAAGTATTTATTACATACAAGTGTACAGGTTGGTGATAACAAAACTAGAAAATATTATTCTCAAAAAGATAAAACTAAAAAAATATAATTGCAAAAAATTTGGGTTAGACGGACCTTCTCCGGTTTAGATGGACCATCGACATCGGGAGAGACGGACCAGTAGAAAATGTATTCCTAGAGCTAATGACAAATGTCTTAAATAATAATTAACATATAATTATAACTAATATTAGCACACAAAAATATTTATTTCTTTTTTGCGGCTATTTTTCCACATTCATTGCATAAGTTGATATAACCAGTACATCCTTCATGCGTCCAACCTTTGCAAATAATGCAACAGAGTCATTCATCTTTCTTTTTTGTACTAAGAAACTCCTCCCCACAGCCTATGCACTCAGCATTGTCTTCTGTTTCACCGTCACTACTCTCATCATCTAGTATAGGGCTATCAGAATCAGAGGAGTCTGAGGTAGGAACTGTTGCTCTTCTTAACGGGCGTTTTACCTTTTTTAAAATATTTGTTTGCTTCTTTAATGGAGCTGTAGATAAGGGACGTTTCCTGTTCTTCACAACTTCGATATTTTCAGGCGTATTAAGAACTTCTGCAAGTTGACGTCCGCGTCTCTTGGCTTTTTGTAAACTCGCAGAAACAGGAATTGGTGATATGTCATCCAGAAGCTTTCCAGGTGTGACAGTTTTTGTAGACGGAGGCGTATTAATTAATTTGTCACTATGATGAGAACAACTTGGCTGTGAAGAATCGTTAGTGAATGACACATCGTTGTTGACAATATCCGTATTGGACGGCAAGGAAGCTTGGATATTGTTTTCTGCAGAAGCAAAAGCAGCCTTTTCCTTTGGAGTAAGGTAAGCATAATATGGGATTGCATCGGGCCAAAATAGAACAATACCTGTGGCTTTGAATAATAGTAGCTCTTTAAGGACTTGAAAAAGGATCGATCCAATGGCTGCAGGAAATGGGTTGTATGCGCTGGTAGGCACAAAAAAATGATATCATTCGCTGACTAAAACACCAACACACTGAGAGAGTTTGTGTTAGAAGCATGTCCGTCCAAAATAAGTAAGACTTTTCCATTCGGTTTTCTTGGCAGGAAATGAGTTTTCAGCCAATGAAGAAATATATCGGCATTAACATATGCAGACTTTTCTGACATTGCGATATATGACCCAGGGGGCATTCCGGTTGAAAATTCTTCCTTTCTATTCTTCCCCTTAAAAATACAATATGGAGGCAGAAACACTCCTTCAGCATTGCAGCAGGCCACTACGGATATCGTTTCCCCTTTTTCTGCTGAAGTAATGTTTGCCACACATTTTGACCCCTTCTTGGCTAGAACCTGACCTGGTTTATTGTTTAACTGTAGTCCAGTTTCATCTACATTGAATATATGGGCGGGCTTATCATTTAAATCATTTTCATCCAAAACCTGAGCTAGTAAGTGAAAATACTTTCTAACATTTTCTTTGCACAAACTTGTTGCTCGTGAATAAGAAATTCCCTCGGCTTTACGGATTGAAATCTCAGGATGACGAGTTAAAAATAATTGGAGCCAATCATAGCCTGCTTTACACGTATCTCGATTCAAAGTATGCCTAATTTTAAGTTTTTCTGCGAGTTCGTATGCCATTTTTCTAACGCTGTCTCTGTCTGGAGCAAAACCATATTTCTGTAACTTAAGTATGTGAGCCACTCATTTTTTCTCCGCCTCTTCACCTAGCTGAGAGTCAGGTCCAAGGCGATTCATTCTATTACTATTACTAGACTTTAGTCTTCTTTTTAAGGTCGTTTTCGGTATCCCAAATTCTTTGGCTGCCTGATTAACGCCCATTACCTTATTTGTCACAGCTTCCATTGCATTATGGAGTGATTCCGCAGACCAATTTCCGCGTTCTGATGTTCCTTTGCGTTTATATTTAGTCGCCATGGCTCTGTTAAAGAAATAAATGTACTGAGTTGACCTATATATATATATGATTTTTGGCAATATAATTTATGGTCCAGCTCACCCTAAAATATGCGATCCATCTATCCCAAACTTACGGGAGAGATGGACCACTGGTTATTCATACTTAATCAAGGTGACAGAGCTCTTATTTTTAGGTTAAAATAGTCTACAGGAGCCAAATAATCTATATTATGCATAACTGTCTTGTAAAACTTACCTAAAATCAATTCACCATCACACAATTAAATTCTCGAATAATTTATTACGTAGTATTAAACGCTAATCGGTCACAAAAATGTATTTCAACGTTGTTTAACGACCACCTTCGCTCAACTGATATGGCGTGACTGTCATTCCTTCAAATTAGGATCGCGGGCGCCATCTGATAAACATGTCTGGAAATTCTCGCCCTGGTCCGTCTATCCCGCTCATGCATACGTAACTCTTATGAACCAGCTTGTCCCATAAGAGCTGTTTGCGACTAAACTCGCCAGAGGCGGTGTAATCACCTTAAATTTGAAGGTTGTCAAATCAATAAAGAAAAATTCCTCAGTTTTTCGTCAATCATCTGATCCATTGCTTAAAGTTACTAATATGTAATAGGTATAAACATATTTTTTCATTATCATAACATAAAACTTGGATGTTAGTTTGGATTTGAATTTTAACTTATGTTCCAATACCCTACACTACAGAAGCTGTTCAAGTTGTATTTTTTAATTAAAATAAAAATTATATTTTTAATGATAATTTTGAGATATGGCAACATCACAGCGGCTTTACAAGAACACAATACGCAGGCGCATCGATTTCTCACCCAATAAATGTTTATCCATAGATAAAGGATAGGTTAGGTTAGGTTGATTTATTTTTATCAACATCAATAGTCCAACTCGTTATCATTTTTATTCCAATTAGTGTTGTATTGAGACTAAGTTGAATTATAATTTTTGTGTGTGTTTATTAAACTGATTTAACCAAACCAGTCCAATATGGTGTTTTCTTGTTGTGCGCCAACATGCAGAAGCCGGGGCGACACTGTGAAAATGGATCGATTTTCCAAAAACTATGAAAATGTGAGTACCGGCGTTACTTTCAATATTAAAGCTGTAATAAATATATTAACAAAATCTGTTATATGTTATTTTTTTCACTACTGAGATGAGAAAACCTTATTATTTACCTCATTTGTCTAATGAGAAGTAGCTCAATATTTACCTAAAACATTATTTATTTAATGAAATGAACATGAAAAATAAATGAAACTCAAGGTCTCTAGTTAATTCCACAATATAATACAAGTTATTGAAAATTCTAAAAAATTGACAATTGTTTCGATAAATCAATATCATCGTCAGAATGACAGAAGTTACATTTCATTTTTTGCCTACCTGATGTTTAGTAGTTAATTTTGGCTAGACCAAGAAGTAACCTAACTTGTGATTGGCTTAATATATGTTTATAGAAAAAAGAAGATGTGATATTACAAATATTGAAGCTTAGATATTATTAGCCCTATGGTGATATCCTGGATATCATTTTTCCAATTAAGATCAGTATAACTGTGCAATGATATAGAAAACCAGGAAAACTATATCTGCTGATCTTTACAATTATCACTTAAGAAGACAGTTTATTAGTGGAGAATTCCCTAGATTTAACTGTTCATTGACAACTTCATATTGTGGGTTTCTTAAATGTCTTCTAATTTCCAGTTCTTCAAGGAAATCCAGTTCTTGTTTCTTTTCACAAATATGCAGTACTTCTAGTTCTGTGTTAGGTGTCAATGAATGATTGGTGTCAAGTAGATGTTTTGCGTAGTGGGATTTATCTAGTTGTTTTAATCTGTATGCTCGTAAGTGCTCACTGTATCGTACTTCAAAATTCCACGAAGTAGTGGTCGAGACAGTCAATTTCATGAAAAATAAACTCTAGGAAATGTCCTAAGACAGTGAAAATGATCAGAAAAAATGAAAATTATTTAAAATAATAATAGAAATGACGTTTATTGAATCCCCTCAGTTTCAATGATTTTATTCAATGCTTTGACAAGTATTCCGAGCTGATATTTCGATATCCTTGAATAATTGGGGAAATGACTAATTTTAAAGTAAAAATAAGGTCTTTCGGTATTAGTTTGGCCATTAGTAGTGAAAAAAATACTATATATACTTCGGTTGAGAAGGCCATATTTGTATATTGTATATTATATTAATTATTATCTAACTTATAAATAAACGTATGTAGTGAAACAGTTTTTTTCTTCATGAATTCTTAAACAATCTTCCAGTTCCAGAAAAAAAATTTAAATTTTATATGTACGGTTCCCGCTTTTGCTTTATTTCTGACTACACTCGCCAGAGGGCGCTGTAATTAGTGAACCAAACTCTTATTTCTGAGTTGCCTATCTATCTATTGAAAATCAACCTAACCTAGCCTATCCTTTATCTATGATCCCGTTGGTCCAACTATACCGGACTTACCCTATTTCTTTTGTACCTATCATCTATGTATCTCCCAAACTAGCTAGGTTAGAAAAAATGGTTTACATCTCCTCAGTGACAAAGAAACCCGAACACCAAATAGAAATTATTCTATTTCGGTAATATTTGGCATACATATCAGGGACTTCTTAATATTTAAATGATTAAAATTTCTCTCCAATTGGGTGAGGATATGTAATCTAAGTTTCTGCTCACCAACTTTAATAATGGATTAAACTCCACGCTTTCTTACATATTTCCTCAAGCGTGTAGGCATACTCATAATCAGGTGATCAATATCCTCCTGGGGTGTCTCATTCCATGCGAACTACATGTCGAAGAGCCATCAAAATTTGAGGAGGACGCTGTAAATTTCCTAACCTTCTATCTTGGGGGGCCAAGGTATAAGATGAATTGAAGAGTGGAAGTAACAAAGGGGGTAAGTGCCAAAAATTTTCATTCTGCGTTAGACCCATAGAACGGTGTTATATGCCACTGTTTATGTCCTCACAAAGGTGATAGGTGCAAATTTTCATAATACACTTTATATACTCATTCAAAGATGGAGCCACCGTTAAATACATGATCTATTTCCTAACAAAGGAGTCAAGTGCCATTCGCCTTTCTGCTGTCAGTTCACAATAATTCGCGCTTTAGTGTTATTATTGTTGTTTGTTGTTTTTTAAATATAATAATGAGCGACCTTAATGTAAAAACTCGAAGAAGTAGAGGTAGTGGACGTTTTGGTGAAGAACAGAGGGTACTGGAAGAATCTGGCAAAGCCTACAAATCAAGGAAACTTAAGCAAATTCAGGAGAAAGTGGCGCCAAGTCAACAGGTTAGGTTAGAATAAACTGTTTATTAAAATCTTTATTAAATAAAATGTTTGTTATTAGGTTTGTTGTAAATGCCTGTTTTCCTGTAAAAGCCTCAGTCTCTTCTGGCGGAAGTCCTTATACGAAAAATTTTATGAAGAAACTTCAAAAGTTCAGGGTACGTATCTATTAAATCGTATACATCTAACACCTGTTAAAAGACGTCGACATGGTACTTATGAAAATCCTCAAGACAGCAAGCGTCAAACAACAGTGAGCTACACTATTCCAGACGAAAGAGGAAATTTCGTTCAAGTGTGCAAAAAAACTATTATGGACACTTTTGCTGTATCAAGAAAAAAAATCGATGGCTTAATTTCTAAAAATAAAGCTGGTTATACTTTTTTTATTGATAAGAGAACATGCCATAAAAAATCTAAATTTTCTGAAAATGATCGCAAAGCTATAAGAGCTCACATTAATTTAATACTTCGAGATATTGGACATTATACTCGCGCAAAGTCCGATAAGGAATATCTGAGCCCCGACCTAAATATAAACAGACTTTTCAAAGCATTTAAAACACGCTATCCAGAAAGTGAGGTAACCTATAAGTTTTATTCATCAGTTTTCAAGAAAGACTTTCCTAAACTTTCATTTCGAAGGCCCAGAATGGACACATGTCATACCTGCGATAGGCTTCAATGTGAAATTCGTGCGAATATTGCGACAAGTAAAGAAGCTCAAATTAAATTAGATGTCCACCATACTAAAGCTGAGAGTGCTAGAGCTATTTTGAAAGAAAATACCATTCGCTCTCAACAACCAGGTAGTGATGTGTGTTGCTTATCTATGGATCTTGAGCAGGTGATATTTGTGCCAACACTGGTACATTCTGACATGTTCTATCTATCCCAACTTTCCTGTTTTAACTTTGGGATTCACATCGGGGATACAAATCATGCCAGCATGTTTCTCTGGCACGAAGGATTTTCTGGAAGAGGGGCAAACGAGATCGCTTCTTACCTTCTTCGTTTTTTAAATAGCGGTTTCACAAACAAAAAGTCGTTAATTCTTTGGTGCGACAACTGTGGCGGCCAAAATAAAAATAAATTTGTTCTGTTTACATTAATATTTTTGGTTTGCATTGGCTTGTTTGACTCAATAGAACAGCGATTCCTTGTGAGCGGCCATAGCTTTATGCCTTGCGATAGGGATGTTGCCTAAATCGAGAAGAGAAAAAGATTAATGAAAGCATACATACCAGAAGATCTGATTGAAGTTATTCATTCAGCAAGGTACAACCCACCGTTCGAGGTAATAGATATGACACAATTTTGTTTTTGGAATATTAAGGAAGCAGCTGATTTTTATATTAATACTACTAAACTGCAAATCAGCCAAGCAACAGCAAGACGCATTGATAAAACAAACCCGGCGATTGTGAAAATAAAGACCTCCTTTGCAGATTTTATTCCATCGAACGAAGTCAATGTTTTAAAAAATGGAAAAACTCTGAATGACATTAGAAAAGCCGAGCTACATGTAATTTCGCCAGAAAACAAAATTTCTGAAAACAAAAGAAAAATTCTTATGTCTATGATACCTTATTTAACAAATCCATTGCACAAAAACTTTTACAATAACCTACTGGGAGTAAAAGAAGTGGCTCAAAATGGTGCTGTAAGTAGCAAATAAGTAAATAAGACGCTTTCTTAGTATTTGCGTATGTTATTTTGTATTGGCACTTATCACGTTTTTATTTTTTTTTTGGAAAAAAGTCACTATTTGTTCAAAATGTTCTTATATAACTGTTTTTTTTGTTGTAAACTAGTTTTCCGTGTTGCTCTTAAGCTAAATTTTTAACAAATAAAAAATGAATCATTTATTTGTTGTTTTATTATAATTTTCTTAATTATCTCAAATTATAAATTTTGGCGCTTGTCACCTTTGTTACTTCCACTCTTCAATTTGAGATTGGTGGAAGTGTTCCAAGGTTTATCGGACTATATGTGGACGATGGTTATCTTGCTGGAAAGTTGGATTTTGAAGTGTCCTGGGGTAAGGAATCAGATGCGGTTCCAATATTTGTATCGATGAATGATTATCTCTGATGAAGACTAAAGGTGACCTTAAGCAATAAGCAATGGCATCCGATATCAGGATTCCAACAGTACGATATACATGCCGCTCAACAAAAAATTGAAGGTTACGACGTTCGCCTCGTCTCCTCTCACCCTTGCTCGATCATCATCCATATAATTATAGAAAAGAAACCAATTATGTATTTTGGTACAAAAGTTTTATTATGAGCAAAGCGCTCTGCTGTCGTCGTTGTCGTTGTCCAGCTCCATAAACAATAGCAATTAATTCGGCTTCAGTTTCATCCCTCAGATCTTCATCGTCGATTTTATCCATTTTTGAAGACAAGTATTAGGCAAAAATTTGGCTCTTCGATCTTGGCAACGCTTCCTGTGTTTACAATGACTTTGTAATTGACCTGAGGGTGATTTTGGCGTCGGCCACGTCATCATCACCCCTCCTCCTTTTTTTGTCCCAGGAGTCAATCTTATGAGAGGATTTGGAGGGGTAACTTCGAGGATGGACCAGAAGAACTGACTTTTGAAGAGGGACCTGTGGTGCTCAGTCGTCTGAACGTGGCGCTCGATTGAGTCTCGGACTCCATAGGGGTCTCTGCGAAAGTCTCTACCTCAGGGAATTCCTGTTGAGATTCCTGTACAGGGCCTTCAGGTGAAAGAACAGAATCTTCAACCTGAAATATAAAAAAATATAGGTAAAGATAATGATGAATCTCAGTGTAGGCAATAAGAAATTAAAACTTAAACGCTAAGGATTTAAATTATTTTCATTATTACTTTTAGACAAATTAATCTTAAGCACTTGAATTATTGTCATACATATAAGGACTTCCCCAAATTAGAGTAAATATTTTAACCTTTTCAGGATGGCAGAGCGAAAAAGATACATGCTGGCTGGACAGCTGCAGATAAAGTTTCGACTCCAGTCGCTTCACAGTCGCATTTTTCCGTTTCCTATACGACTAAAGGTACACGGAGTGCTAATGTCATAGGATACATAAGATAGTGAAATATTACAATCTCTATGCAAATGATGCACATTTTGTTGTTTCAGAATCAAGTAGACCTTGCAAAGTTGGCACTTGGTAATCACATTGATGAAAGTTTCTTTCACTCTATGAACCTTGAAGAAGAACGTCAACCATCAAATGAAGTTTCATTTAAACAGCCAATGTGTATTTATAATTCTTCAGAGACCGTAAATAGCACCGAAATAATAAACGAAATGCTAGTACAAGAACCACAGCATATAGTTTTGAAGTGGAATATGAAAACGAAGTCAACTGTCTTACAGAAAATTTTAAAGAAATTGCAGTTTGGTGCACCTCATCCATCCAAATACATGCTTAAATACATAAAATAGTTAAATACAAAATTAGGACATAACGAAAATGAAGATACGTTTTATAATATATTCTATCATAAATATTAAACGAGGAAGACATATTAAAGTCCAACCTACGTCAGTATCACATTGTACAAAGAAAAATTTACATGCAGGAACTAAAGCGATGTTGAAGTAAATTTGAAATAATCTATTAGTTTACTGTTCTATGGCGTTGACTAGATATAATCTAGTCGGTTGAATAAGAACTGTCAATAATGTAATGTCATATATATTAGAATATAAAATACTTGTCTAGTAGATTGTAGATTTTGTATATTGCTTTAATTAATAAAAAGGTATATAATCATACCAAGTAAAAAGGAATATCCATCTAAATACTTGCTTTTACAACAAAAGGTTATGGGCCCAGAAAACAGGTTTTCAGAATATTGTGGTAAAGTGTTAACTCTGAAACATGTCGTATCAGATGCCATCCATTGAAAGGCTTAAAGATCGTGAAAATTACGATACATGGAAGTTCGCCGTACAAACTTATTTAGAGCACGAGGAATTGTGGGATTTAGTACTTGGTACGGATACCGATGTCAAAAAAATCACTAAGGCCAGGTCAAAAATCATATTTCTCGTTGATCCGCTGAATTATGTCCATGTTCAAAACACAAAAACTGCCAAGAAAGCATCGGACAATTTAGAAGCTGCCTTCCAAAATTCAGGTCTTACAAGACGTGTTGGTTTACTACGTATACTGATAACAACAACTCAAGAAAATAGTGATTCTGTTGAGGGATATGTTAACACCGTTGTAACTGCTGCTCATAAGTTGTCAAATATTGGCTTAACTGTTAGTGACGAATGGATAGGTACAATTTTGTTAGCTGATCTACCAGAAACGTATAAGCCAATGATAATGGGGATCGAAAGTTCAGGCACTCCAGTAACAGCAGACTCGATCAAAACGAAGTTGCTTCAGGATATATCAGTAGCTCCGAGTTGTGAAAACAAGTCAGTGGCCATGTATGGTGTTAGTGGTTCAAGGATTAACAAAGCTAAGCAGAATGTAAAGAAAAACAAAAAAGGATTACGTTGTTTTAACTGTAACGAGTATGGACATTTTGCAAGCCAGTGCGACAAGAAAAAAGATCCTGTAGATAAAAAATTGGATACCGAAGATAAAAGGTCAAGACAGTCTGACAGCAAATCGAGATGTGCTAGAAAATATAAAAAGTCCGTTACCACTGCAAATAATGAAGAAATGTGTACGTAGACTATCGGTGACGTCAATATTTCTCGATCAGTTGGTAAAAACAAACATTCAACCATCAAAGTACATGATGTATATTATGTTTCCGAATTAAAAATGTCAGTTAGTCAAATAGTGATTAAAGGTAACACTGTAATATTTAACTCTAATGAAGTTAAAATTTACAATAGTAATAACAAACTCATAGCTATAGCTAAGTTAGAAAATAACGTGTTTAAAATGGATTTAGTTCCATCACAAAATAATGGTTCCATCTCGTTCAACAATGCAGAAAAAGAATGCAATCTATGGCATATGCGTTTAGCGCATGTAAACCCAAGGAGTTTAAATACAATGAAAAATGTTGTGGGTACAATTCTACATGTGAACGTAGCTTAACAAACATATTACATTATTTGTGTTGGTACCATTGTATGAAATGAAAGTATTAACGTTTTGTATTTGACAGCGTTGCTTTGCACACGTGCTATATTTTTGTTACACATTTTCTATAAAATATAATTAATAGTCTCCTTGTGTGTCTGATTTCTTTATTAAAAACGACAACAGGTTATGGGCCCAGTAGCCATAACTGTAAAGTGCTGATAAAGAAAAGCAGTATTGTGAGTAAAAAGCTGAATAGAAAATGGCGGCATCAAGTAACAACCCTTTTGGAAGTGTAAAACCGTTTAATGGTGTAGGTTTTACAAATTGGATATACCGTGTAAAATTAATACTAGAACAGAATGGCGTTCTCGAAGTTATAACCTTGAATCGACCGAATAGTCCCAGAGAACTGGAAACATTTCAGAAACACGACGTCAAGGCTCGGAACATTATTGTTCAATGTTTAGCAGACAATGTTTTGGAAACTATCAAAGAAAAAGAGACAGCCCGACAAATGATAGAAACATTAAACAATACCTATCAAAAAACAGGAATAGCCACACAGACTCAATTACAAAGAAAATTAAGAACTTTGAAATTCAATGGAAAAGTAGCCCTCAATGATTATTTGATTGAATTTGAAAAAACCATTACAGAATTGAAAAGTGCTGGTGGCAAGATGGGAAATATGGAGTCAATTACACAACTACTGGGTAGCATGCCGGAAAGCTATCAACCGATTGTAACAGCATTAGATGTTTTATTTTGTGATGAAGACTCATCGTCTGTGTTAACTTTTGATTTTGTTAAGAGCAAGCTATTAGCGGAAGAAGAAAGGCAGAAAAGGTCTACAAGTAAAAGAGATGACAATTCACAAAATGTTTTCCTAAGCAATTTCAGAAGAGATGGACACAAAAACACATTCCGAGGAAAATGCTATAACTGTGGTGGTAGAGGCCATAAGAAGTTCCAGTGCAAGAAAAGGGAAAAGGCAAACATAGCTGAGCGAACAGAAGAACCAGACATTATGTTTCTGACAACCAATAATACAGATACAAGCAATTTAGAACAGGCAGTAAATGTAAGTGAAACCAAAGTAGACAATTCAGATATTGTATTCATTGTGGATAGTGGAGCTACTTGTCACTTAATTAACAAGCAGTATAAAAAGTTTTTGATAAATATTAAGCCTGTTAACCAATCTATTAATGTTGCCAAGTCAGGAGTATCAGTTGAAACAAAATGTCAAGAAGATTTACTTTTACATTCACAATATGGCAGAATCCTTTTGAAGAATGTATTTCAATGTCATGACTTGAACTATAATCTGCTTTCAGTGAAAAAGATGGAAGAAAAAGGTGTGAAAATTAAATTTGAAAATGGTGAAGTGAGTGCTCATTTTAATCGAAAGTATATTCTGAAAGGCGAAACAACAGGTAATTTATACTATGTTAAATAGAAATGTGTTGAACAAACAGCTTGTATTTTAGATAATAACTTATTACATAGGAGGATGGGTCACTCTAGTCTGTATCTTACAAAAATGCTTTGTGAAGTTTGTCTCCAAGGGAAACAGGCTAGAAGTCCATTCCTCAAATCAATTCCAGATGATGTAAAAGCGACACGACCTTTGCAGACTATATCTTCAGATGTATGTGGAAAAATAACACCTCCCACACGTGATGGTTTTAACTATTTTGTTACCTTTATTGATCACTATTCACATTTTGGTATAATATTTCTAATGAAAAATAAAAATGAAGTTCTTGATATTTTTAAAAAGTAGGTTGCACAGGTAGAATCTCAGTTCAATAATAAAATTCAAAATTTACGATGTGATAATGGGGGGGGGGGATATAGCTCTAATGATTTTAAAGCATTTTGTAAAAACAAGGGGATTATTGTACAATATACAATTGCCAGAAACCCTGAACAGAACGGTGTAGCGGAAAGATACAACAGGACAGTTCTAAATATGGCTCGTTGTTTAATATTTGATTCTAATCTAGAGAAAAACTTCTGGGGCGATGCTGTATTATCAGCTGCATATATTATCAATAGGCTTGAATCTAGTGTCATAGCAATGATGAAGTTATTTTCTCAAGATCGGTTATTTTCAATTAAACAAAAAGGAACAAGCTAAACCAGAAAAAGTACAAATAGAACTAGAGGATGCTCAAGAAGAGGAAGAACAAGGAATTAACAATGAAGAACAACCAGAAAGTGAGTCTGAAGAAGGAAAGGTAAATGATATGAAGCAATCAAATCAGAGGAGGAGTACAAGGATAAGACAAATGCCAAGTTATCTAAATGAATTTGAAGTGGATATGATGTTAGCTCTTTCAGTTGGCTCCATTTCTCCGGGAATGCCAATAACATTCTCAGAAGCAGTAAAGGCAGACAGAGAGTGGGAAATAGCAGTCCAAGAAGAAATAGATGCACTTGAAGAGAATGAAACCTGGAATATAGAAGTGCCACCTCCAAATGTAAAAATAATTGATTCGAGATGGGTATTTTCAGAGAAAACCATAGATGGAATCAGAAAGAAAAAAGCAAGACTAGTTGCAACAGGATTCCAACAACCATTTCTTGAAGACGAAGAAGTATTTGCACCCGTAGCAAGGATGGTTACCTTGAGAATTTTACTGGCTCTAGCAGTTGAATTTGACTTGAAGGCTTATCAATTTGATGTCCACTCGGCTTTCCTAAAAAGCGAACTTGAAGAAGTTGTCTATATGAAGCCTCCAGAAGGATTAACCAACTATGCTCCAGGGCAAGTCTGTAAATTACGCAAGTCATTGTATGGCTTGAGACAAAGTCCTAAGTGTTGGAATAGTTTCATCAACAAACATATATTAGATTTAGGTTTTAGCAGTTCAAAAGCTGATCCATGCTTTTATTTTACTAAAAGCACATTTCTTTTAATATGGGTAGATGATTTTATAGTTTTTTCAAACCTAGAGAGTGAAGTCTTGAAACTTAAAAACAATTTAATGTCAAAAATGAAAAGCAAACAAATGAATACTGAAAAAGGAATTTTATTTTTAGGACTGGAAATAAAAATAGAACAAAATAAAATAATGATTTCACAAAAGCTATTAATAGAAAAAGTACTTAAAAGATTTGATATGTTTAACTGCAAAACTAGCAAAATACCAGTTCAAACAAAACTAAATCTAACAATAAGTGAAGTGAAAAGTTCTAACGAACCTTATAAAGAATTACTTGGTAGTCCTATGTACATAATGCTGGGTTCACGTCCTGATTTATGTTTTAGCATCACGTTCTTAAGTAGATTTCAAAACTCATTTGATAATACCCATTGGGTACAACTTAAAAATGTTCTTAGATACTTGAAAGCTACAGAAAACTATGGTTTCATTTATGAAAAATCTGAGAGTGCAAAGATAAATGTTTTCGCTTTTACTGATTCAGATTTTGCAAGTGACCCGAATGATAGGAAAAGCACAACTGGTTTTACTTTAAAAATTAATAATAATACTGTGTTCTGGAATTCAAAAAAAAGTCAGTGGTTGCAATCTCTAGTTGTGAAGCAGAATATGTATCACTAGCTGCATGTTGCGTTAAATGTATTTTTATAGGTAACCTGTTAAATGATATTATTGCAGATGTTTTTCCTGTCATTATATTTGAAGATAACCAGGCAGCTATTAAAATTGCTCAAACCCTTGAAACAAAACGTTCCACACACTTTGATGTCAAATATCACTTTGTGAAAGATCTAGTTACAGACAAAAAGATTAAAATTAAATATATTCCAACCGATGTGCAAATAGCTGATACATTAACAAAAGCCCTGGCAGAAAATAAATTTGTTAAATTTATAAAATTACTAAATGTAGATGTATGTTAAACATTATGATAAAGAAATGAGTGAAGTCAGCTGAGTGTACCAGAGAAAAACAATTATCGAAATGAAACCAAATTTTGTATTTTGGTACAAGAATTTATTATATGCTTATAATAAATTCTTGTACCAAAATACAAAATTTGGTTTCATTTCGATAATTATGATAGTTTCTAGATTTTGTTCCTATTGTGTAATAATCTTCAATCGTCTCCAATAATATGTAATATTATTTTATTATGATTGCAGAATTGTGGGGGTGTGTTGTGGGGACAATTCTACATGTGAACGTAGCTTAACAAATATATTACATTATTTGTGTTGGTACCATTGTATGAAATGAAAGTATTAACTTCTTGTTTTTGACAGCGTTGCTTTGTACACGTGCTATATTTTTGTTACACGTTCTCTATAAAATATGATTAATAGTCTCCTTTAGTGTCTGATTTCTTTATTAAAAACGACAACAAAAAAGTGACTGGTATATGGCTTAGATTTCTCGGATAATTTCGAAAGAAAGTGTCTACGAACTGACAATGGTGGGGAATATTGCTCAAACGAATTCAAGAATTTGATCAAAACTGCAGGTATACAACATCAGCTTAATTGTCCATATACTCCTGAACAGAATGGGAAAGCAGAGAGGTTGAATCGAACAATTATTGAAAAAGCTCGATGTCTTCTAATTGAAGAACAGTTGGCAAATAAGTTTTGTGCCGAAGCTGTATACACATCAGTATATTTGTTAAATCGTTTAACTAGTAAAACTATAGCGAAAACACCAGAAGAAGTATGGAGTGGTAAGAAACCAACCTTAAAACATGCTAAAATATTTGAATGCAAAGCATATGCACATATAGATAACCAGAAAAGAAAGAAGTTAGACGCTAAGGCAACTCCTTTTATCTTCGTAGGATACAGTTTAGAGTCGAAAGCATACAGGCTCTGTACGATCCAAACAAAAACATAGTATTTGTCTCTCGCAATGTCCAGTTTGATGAAAATACGAAAGGGTTCACTTTATTAGAAAAACTAATAGTTGATCCAGATAAACACTTATATGTCATTCCAGAAGTTACAGTCAAACAAGATGAAGAACCTGTTCTTGATGAGACGTCAGATGATTCTTCTGAAGACTATCTTGAACCTGTGTACTCGGACAGAGAAACATCTGAAGATAGTGACTTAGAATACGTCCCAGAAATAGAAAGTATCAGCAGAGGATGTAGTCCCAATTCAGAGAATTCAGCGCGAGAGAAGACCACCTAAAGCGATGCAGGACTATATGTTATATTCAGACATAACAGAAGCTGATGGTGACCCATTAGATGTTGAAGAAGCACTTAGAAGACCCGATCAGGATAATTGGATTGAAGCTATGCAGAACGAATATGAAGCTCTTATCGAAAATGGTACTTGGGAATTAGTTGACTTACCGCCTGGTAAAAAAGCTTTAAACTGTAAATGGGTTTTTAAAACAAAACTCAAAAATAACAATATGATTCAGTATAAAGCTCGTTTGGTAATAAAAGGTTGTGCTCAAAGAAGAGGTATCGAGTTTGAAGAAACCTACTCTCCCGTGGTTCGATACAGCACAATAAGGTATCTACTTGCACTAGCAGCAGAAAATAACCTTGATATTGACCATATGGATGCAGTTACTGCGTTTCTGCAAGGTGACATATCAGAAGAGATATATATGACCCCCCCCCCAGTAAGTTATGATAACACAAATTAAGTTTGTCGTTTAAAAAAAACATTATATGGTCTCAAACAAGCGAGTCGTGTATGGAACCAAAAGTTAGACTCATTCTTCAAACAAATTGGAATGGAGCAATCCCGAACTGACCATAAAGTTTCAATTAATTCAAAACTGATCATAGCTGTTTATGTAGATGATATGATCATTTTATCCAATAATACTGAGGCAAAAAAAGTTAGAAGCTCAGTTGATGAAGAACTTTAAAATGAAAGGCCAGCCAAAAAGATATTAGGATTTCAGATAACCAGGGATAGAGTCCATAAAAAGCTTTGGATTGACCAAGAAGATTATTTAAAAAGAGTTTTAAAAACATTTAATATGGATCAAAGCAGTCCAGTTGATACTCCGATGTGCGTAGGTGAGAAATTACTAAAAGAACAGTCACCAACCAACGAAGAAGGAAAGAAACAGATGGAGAATATTCCATATCAAGAAGCAGTTGGTAGTTTGTTATTTGCATCACAGATATCGAGACCTGATATAAGTTACGCAATCAGCTGATTCGGATATTATTGGCTACTGTGACGCGGATTGGGGCAGTGATCCAAACGATAGGCGTTCAATCTCCGGACATATTTTCTTGAAAAATAGTTCTCCAATTTCTTGGAATAGTAAGAAGCAGCCTACTATAGCCTTAAGCACAACAGAAGCAGAGCATATGGCTATGTCATCTGCTGTACAAGAAGCTTTGTGGCTTAGAGGTTTAAGCTATTAACTCAATTTAGATACGAAGTCAACTTTATTAAATGTCGACAATCAAGGAGCTCAGAAATTGACATTAAATGGTGCTTATCGAGCTCGTACGAAGCATATTGATGTGAGACATCCTTTCTTGAAGGAGAAAATTGATAATGGTATTATATCGCTTAAGTACGTGCCCACAAATTTTATGTTAGCAGATTTATTTACGAAGCCATTGGAAAAAGTAAAATTTCTCAACTGTATTAGAGGTCAAGGACTTATTTCAAATAGGGAGGGTGTTGAAGTAAATTTGAAATAATCTATTACTTTAGTGTTCAATGGTTGAATAAGAACTGTCGGTAATGTCAGTAATGTAATGTCATATATATTAGAATTTAAAATACTTGTCTAGTAGATTGTAGATTTTGTATATTGCTTTAACTAATAAATAGGTATATAATCATACCAAGTAAAAAGGAATATCCATCCCAATATTTGCTTTTACAACAAAAAGCGATACTGCTGGCAGACCTTCTAAAATTGACTCTTCAAAGAGATGTTCTAAACGGAAAAGAAATTTATTCCAAAACATAGCTCGTAATCAGCCCAACGCTGAAAGGCATGGAACCTCACACTAATTAAAAATATCTTTATTATGAAGAGATTTTCTTATCCCATGTTTTAGTTTTCTATTGCAGACTGTAATGAATAATGAAATTTATTGTATTTTTGAAATAGTTTATCTTGCATTCATTAAAAAAATTATCATTTCCAACTAAAGCTTAGCTTGTATGTCAAATTGTATAGGAACTGTAATATTTTACGTATCCTATGACATTAGCGTCCTGCGTTGCCCTACTCGTATAGGAAACGGAAAAATACTTCACGGGCTTACTCGTTAAAATTTGTGGTATAAAAGATTCGAATTATATGTTTTATCATTATTACTTTAAAAATAAAACTCAGAATATTACAAAAAACGCAGTAAAAAAATATGTTATGGGTGTTAAATATGGAGGGTATTAGTCAAAATAATACATCACCAATATCAAACTTCGGTTAATTACCATCTTAACATAGGGACACGTGATCTACTTGCTGTCTGATGGGAAAAAAATTATAGGATAGTAATATTATCGAAACAATTGTCAATTTCTTAGAATTTTTAACATTTTTTCAATATATTGTGGAATTAACTAGAAACAGCTTCATTTAAAAAAGTAATATTTTGATAATTTTTACTGAACAGTGTTTTCCTTTATTTATCCATAGAACAATAATTCTTATTATACTTACAAATACAATCTGTACTTCTTCCTCTTCATCCAATGAATCAATCGCTTCCCTAGGAATCTGGTCATCAAATATAAACGAAATTAGTTTGTAATATCAAAGGGATGGTTCTGCTACCTAAAAGATAAAACATTTATCTAAATAAGAGCATAGCTATACGTATTTTTCACTTAAATATGTATCTCAGTGCCTGGTACTTTCCTTGAATATCTTGTGTGGTAATATCTGGTTTTAAGGGCCGTAACTGTGCACAAATTGATTCCAAGGCACGATTCCTTAGGCTTTTGTTTTTATAATTTACAGATTTTACTTTGTATAAGTTAGGCCACTTCCCATGTTCTTCTAATAATAAACTCACTTCCTCTCTGTTCCATGACATTTTAATTAATCCAAAAAAACTTTCTCAAAACTCGAATATAACACAACAAACGATAAACTAACGTGTAACGTGGTTTGTGAAACTAACGACACATTACGCCATTATTATTTTGATTTTATATATGGTTTCTGCATCAAAATATAGAACTCGTTCTATATTTTTACTTTGAACATTTTGGCAATTCTTTGGCTTGTAAAACAACAAAAATTATTCTTACGAAAATTTTCAGAGTAAATTTCGCAATCATTCTCGGTTCTAAGACTGTTTTAGACGTTAATAATATAAAATTTTGATTTTAATTCTCTCAAGGAAACCATAGGGTCGATTCAGTAGCTTCTCGATCGATCTGTGTGTATCTTTAGAAATTGTTCCTTACCTAGAAACGGCAGGCCTAACGATTGTGACAAGGGAGAAAGGATAAGGCCCTCGCCGGCGTCGCTTTTGGCTTTAATGAGTGATTTAGCAGCACAAAGCATGTCTCTGGAGGCTTCTATCAGGCAGATCCAGACGCGAGAAGACCCTGGCACGCCTCCATTCAGGACATTAATAGAACCTCTCGCTCGGTATATGTCTGTGATGCTATCAACCATGAATTAAAATGGATGTTTTGGAGAATTAACTGCCAGTCACTTTAAGGAGGGGTATTAGCTGAAAGTTCTTGCTTCTGATAATTTTATTTAGATGGAATATAAGCAAATGGCTACAATAAACAATGTTTTTTTTTAATTTGATTGTTTTTTGACATCAACTTAGAGGGGAAGTAAAAAACTACTATTTATTTTCCCAAATATCATTTTATGTAGTTACAGGATGTAATGAATAAGAGGAAAATAAATATTTACAATTAGGCAATCCAAACCACGTGACTTTTTAGCTGTCAATATGGCGGCGACGGTCAAACATTGGATTCAGTACATTCATTTATGTTTAGAAGCTGCAGAGTTTTATAGTTATAAAACGGTTTATTTTGTATTTTGTGGGGTTTTAAGGTGTTTTGTAGTGTTTGAGAAGGAAAATTTTCCTATTTTAAGATGAAAGTGCTTATTTTAAATCGTTATTCGTGTAAAATCCAGATGTTGGAGAAACATAAATAGTTTAGCTAATACATATATTATGTGTAACCTTCTGCTATTAACTCAGTGTTGTATTTTATTTTTTGTACATAAATGTAGAACTAAGTTAGCCTTTCATTGATTGTAAGGAATTGTATATGTATTTGTAGTTTTGTAATGAGTTTATAAATGTTTGTATTTTGTCGATGTTGGCTTGTGAAATTGTTTCTAATGACCCTAGGGGTTTCATTATCTAGTTTTTTTTGTTTTTGGAAAAAATAAGCTGTTATATAAGGGTTTTGTTTTTTTATTGTCCCTAAAGTGTGTGACATTTAATGCATTAGAAAAACAATTATTTTACACTGCAAAATATAAATTTTATTTCATTTTGACATGTGTACATTACAATACATATTTCTAATATTAACATGAGTAAAATGAATGAACTTCAGCCTCATTGTTCAAAGATTTTGATCTTATTGACAAAGCTATGTAAAAATATAATACTATAATAACACTTAGTACATAAATGTTATACGTATTATGAAGAGACAAGAATTATTACTAGTTTGAGTACAAATCAAAATAAAACATTCATTAAATGTTGAGAAATAATAAAAGTTTCAAAGTAATATTTACTAAATGTTTAGCTTCAAAACTAAAACATAAATACTTAAGCATCATAGACACCGCCGTCTCCATAAATTCAATTTGATCATCCTGGAACTGTTGAGGCATTTCATCAATATCCATTATCTGTTGACAAAGTAATTAATTATAACAATTTTCAGCAACTATCAATACATAACTTAACATTGCTATTACTAAAAATTAACATTCTTTTTATCAAAATAAAGTGTGCAGAACATGCTCATCGAGTATCTTTTCTTGGCCAGGACGATCAGCTCCACATATCCCAATCAATTGTCATTTAGCTCTTGAGACAATTTACATAAAAAAGGACTACTATTAGTTATTTTTTACCTTAGTGTCAGTCAATTTTGTCCTTTTATCTCTGCGATTCTTTCGGTCAACATCTGCAACCTTTTTTTTACTTTCTGAGACACATGTCCCATATGTTGAGATGGTACCCAGTCAGGGTGTTCTTTATCTTCGATGACAGCAAGTTTGCCTAAAATGAGTTAATACCTACTTGAGTACAAACTACGTAAACTAGGAGCTAGTAGAGTTGATATATTTGATAAGAAGCCTACCAATTATAAAGTGTCTACAGCAAAATTTCTGGTGTTTCAATATAGATTCGGTCTGATCGTCTCTCTTTATTGCTGCAATCCATGCCACAGATATCCATACAGCCCTGCGAAAGTTGGTCAAAACGTTTTTCTTCGTTAGAAACCTGTGTTTTGTCTCTGCGGGAACAAAACGAAACTTCATCACGATTGGAACGGCTTCCACAACCAACTATAATACTCGTACATATCGAAGACAAACACTACACTATTTAAAAACCACAATTTACAGCCAATAAACAGAAAGAAAATCGATTTAACGTGGGTTAAACAATCACACTCTACAGTAACTTTGTTGTTTATTTGACCGTCAACGCCATATTGAATTTATTTTGACAGGTCGTTGGATTGCTTAATTGCAAAAACTGCAAATAATCACCTACACCGCACACAAACTTTCAACACTCAACACTCCCAAACCAAATGTGAAAGTGAAATTCGTGGCGCGCGGGTGTTCCAAGGTCCCAACCACAAATAACCAATAAGACGAGATCGACAATCACATCGGTAATGTTCGGACCACAAAAAACTGCATTTCGATGCTAAACAGCCGTTTCTTTTTAAAAAATTATTGGATATCTTAATAACCGTTATACGAGGACTGCATAATTGGAAGTAGGTAATCTATTTTGTTGGTACTGAATAGTGTTAAGTGGGTACCTAATTAGGACTAGTAGGTGCTGAATTGAAACAATTCAATGAGGTCTATAACGAAATGACTATAATAACAGCAATTAGATTTCCAGTTAACTACATCATTTTATCGAATAACTGTTATAAAAATGTTTCAACAAAGTCAACATACTTGTGATAATTATGCACATGCTAGTAATTTTGATTTTTTGTACCAGCTATTAAGAGCATCTTAGGAAAGAAATCTAAGTAGGGCATTTTGCTCAGTGTGCTATTGCTTCCTCTACCTCTGCACGCATGATGTCAGGTTCGTGGGTTATTTCATTTATATTGAGAATTCAATCGTCTCCATCTAGGGTCTGCTGTTCTTTGAACAAATCTGTCCAATATTTCTGCCAAACGTTTAATATTGCTTCGATGTCCCCAACAACAGCGCCATGTTCAATTTGAATTGCATAATTGCGCGGTTTGAATTCTCTTTCGAGAAGTTTTACCTTTTGAAAGAGATCTTTGGTTTCAATTCGGTGCGAGTGTGATTCTATCTCTCGACATATGTTGGATATGTATCTTCCTGTCTCATGATGATTTCTCATACATAATTACATTTTTTTGAGAAAAACCTGCTTATTTTAAAGAATATCTTCTATGAAGCTAAAATTTAATTGATGCAATTAAATACTTTACTTATCACTCGATCCGAAATTTATTTTTAGTTCTAAGAATGATTTCCTTTGCTTGTGTGAATTCAATAACATTATAACTTCCTTAAATATTCAAATAAATAATTTAATTCAGGGAATTAAATATTTTTTTGCTCATTTTCACTTATAAAATCTAAATTAGCTCATTGACTTTATTTGTTCCGTCAATTCATTTATTATCTCTCTGTGCTGTGTGTAACTTTGAGCTTGATATCGAGATCCTTGATAATATTGAAAAGAACGTACCTAATTTCATAACTTTTTTGGATTTATGGGATTGCTTTATTTTGATATTGTATTAATGCGTCATTTAATATTAACGTATATCGAGCTTTTGACGTAACCTAAAATAAATAATCGACTTTCATTTTTGTTGGGAATAATTCATAATTGAGGAAGGGGTCGAATTTTGCACTAGTCCCTTTCATCTCTTCTTGTTAATGAATTGTCAATTACACCCAAGTTTTTGCAGAGGTACATAAGCATAAATACCATAAAAACACAATTGGTATAATTTTTATTAGTAAAAAAATAGATACATTTTCAAAAATTGAACATGAACAATGACTAATTACAAAACGTTAGCGGTTTTTTTGAATGTACTCAATCCTTTCGGGTGTTCTGGTTCTCCACGTTGAGCTATTTTAATAGCCTGAAAATAAAATGAATATTAGAAATTCAACAATACCTATGTGAAATCATTGATACAGTGGCTAACAAAATACACAGAGTACATATCATGTTTATAAAAAAGGACATAGAGGGGGGATTAATGAACTTAAAAATTCATTTAGCTCAAAATATTATTGGCCAAAAATATCAGAAGACATAAATAATTGTAAGGTATGTCAGAAAAACAAACATGATAGGAATCCTCCTGTAATTAAATTCAATTTAACCCCTACAGCAACCAAACCTTTTGACCATATACATATTGATGATTTTAAAATATCTAATGAAGCATTTTTAACAATAATTGATACATTTTCTCGTTATAGACAAGCATATCGAATTCAAAGTATAACAGGCGTTTCTAGTGTTGAAAACTTATTGATATAACGCATTATGGTCTTCTAAATAAAATTACAACAGATTGTGGATTAGAATTTAGAAATAGTGACTTGCAAGACTTTTGTAAATTACATAAGATTGAACTTCACAATACCACAGCGAAAAATAGTAATTCTAATTCACCTGTAGAACGTTTTCATTCTAGTCTAATTGAACATGTTCGATGTCTTCGAGAGACTAATAAAGATTTAACCCCTAATCAACTCATGAAATATTAAATTCTTTCTTAAAATAATTCTATTCATTCTGTCACTCAATTTACACCATTCCAAATAATTAAAGGACATATTAATAACCCTGACCCATTTGATTTGAACGATCATTTAATATTATCCCATTAATGAAGTTTATTCTAGATTTTAGTTCGACATTAATTGTACAGCTGAATCTCATATTGTAACAATTTTTTTGTTAATAAATTTTTTTAAAAAGTGTTTTAGTAAAATACGTAATTATTGTGTCAAAGCTCAACAAAAACTGCTAATTGCATCCTGTTTAATAAAAACCCATTCATTAGTAGTTAGTAATAATTATAAATTAGAAAGAATTAACATACTAAGTCGTAAAAAACATGCGGGCGAAATTGTGATACTAAAATTAATTTTAAAAAAATCGCATGTAGTAAATTGAACTAGTCGGCAGTGTGTATTTCTTTCAAGGACATCAAGTCTGGAGGATTTAAAAATGGGTTAGGAAGTGTATGCGGACAAAAATAAAGAGCAGGTTGTTAAAATAAACCTCCATGGGGGCATCCAGTATCGGAGTAAGTTATTGAGGTGTTGCATAAAGACTTTTGTTTATTCTTCTTAACGCACCATTATAAACAAAAATGATCATTTGGATACCGGCGTGAACTAGGCAGCCAAAATCTAGCGGCCGATTTACCGGAGACGCCCGAACGATCAGTGGTGGATAATTTAGGTGCGTTTAAATTTTACGAATCATGACATTATAAAATAAAACGTAATAAACTACATTAACTTGAGTGTTTTGGAATTGGCTGCTACCCCCTTTCACCCTGTTATACCCCTCGTAAGAGAATCAGAATAGTCTCGTTTTATTACAACTGTAACTACCTAGTTATATATTGATTTTCAGAGTGATAACTTTTTCCCTTCTGTCCTTTTTCATGTTTTGTAATTGGCTGCTACCCCCTTTAACCCTGCTATACCCCTTGTAAGAGAATACGACTAGTCTCGTTTTATTTCTATTGTAACTACCTAGTTGTATATCGTTTTTCAGAGTGATAACTTTTTCCCTTCTGTCCTTCTTCATGTTTTGGAATTGGCTGCAACCCCCTTTCACCCTGTTATACCCCTCGTAAGAGAATCAGACTAATCTCTTTTTATTTCTACTATAACTACCTAGTTGTATATCGATTTTCAGAGTGATAACTTTCTCCCTTCTGCCCTTTTTCATGTTTTGGAATTGGCTGCTTCCCCCTTCAACCCTGTTATATACCTCGTAAGAGAATCCGACTAGTCTCGTTTTATTTCTACTTTAACTACCCAGTTGTATGTCGATTTTCAGAGTGATTACTTTTTCCCTTCTGCCGTTTTTCATGTTTTGTAATTGGCTGCTACCCCATTTCACCCTGTTATACCCCTCGTAAGAAAATCCGACGAGTCTCGTTTTATTTCTACTTTAACTACCCAGTTGTATGTCGATTTTCAGAGTGATAACTTTTTCCCTTCTGCCCTTTTTCATGTTTTGGAATTGGCTACTACCCCCTTTCACCCTGTTATACCCCTCGTAAGAGAATCAGACTAATCTCTTTTTATTTCTACTATAACTACCTAGTTGTATATCGATTTTCAGAGTGATAACTTTTTCCCTTCTGCCCTTTTTCATGTTTTGGATTTGGCTGTTATACCCCTCGTAAGAGAATCAGACTAATCTCGTTTTGTTTCTACTGTAACTACCTAGTTATATATCGATTTTCAGAGTGATAACTTCTTCCCTTCTACCCTTTTTATTATTTTGGAAATGGATGCATACCGTTTCACCTTGTTAGACCCTGTTTAGACTCCCGGTAAGCATATAAAAACAAGTGCTATTTTATTTCTCTATATCTCAATATACCTAACATGTATAATAGAATAATATCTTGTTTCCTAAAACAGTTCTCTATACCAAAATCTCAATTTTTCTGGTTAAGTTAATGTGGTTTATTACTTTTTAATATATAATGTCATGATTTGTAAAATTTAAACGCACCTACATTTAAACGCACCTAACTAATCCACCACTGATCGTTCGGGCGTCTTCGGTAAATCGGCCGCTATATTTTGGCTGCCAAGTTCACACCGATCATTTGGATTGTATTTTAGAATGTCTAAAATTGTCTGCTAAATTGCTTTCCCTCGGAGATCATTGCTGATATTTTTTTAATAATGAAATATCAAGTAAACTCAAGCGACTTCTTCAGAGTAAGAAAGAAAACTGTGTTTAGATACTTTAGCTAATCAAGGAACTTCCAGCAACTCAATATAAATCTCTCCGTAATTCCCAGGTTACAGTTTGTAAACATCGACTCCCTTCGTTCTTCTAAAGAAGCGGCTATAATAGAGTTTACTATCCAAATATGGCGTTAACATACGAGAGACGTGTGAAAATTTTAGATTATTTATTTTAAACTTTCATTTCTATTGACAATTCAAATTACCCAATCATTACAATTTAATGATATGTGTAATTATGATTCCTTAGAAATAAATTTCCGAAAAAGCTTGTTTGGTAAGTTGATGGTGGTGATTTTGAACATACTCATTTTTTGCGTTTTTGTCAATAGTTGTCAGTGAAAATGCTATTTATTTAAACTTTTTTTTCAATATATGATACTGATTCCGCAGCGCTAACAATCCACAAATTTGGGTAAATAAGCGTTCTTGGCATTTATAGATATAGAGAAGGTATTCGATACTGTGCTATAGAAAAGCTTTGGGAAATAATGAAAACAGAGGTAGTTGAAAGAAAATTGCTAAAAACAATCCATGGCCTATAAACAAGTAATAAAAGGTAAGATGTTTACTATGTTTATGGATGAAATGATAAGGAAATGTAACATGAATAATTTTCGTGGATTCTAGAAATTTACAAAGAATATAAATTGCAGGTGATAGGTATGGTAGTTACGAAGGAAGTAAAAGGTAGACTGTGTAAGGACAAATACTATGGACAGCGGAGACAATACACGTTGACAGTGATGGGTGGACGTTGAAGATGAAGCTGGCACCAAGCTGAGAGTTGAAATTCGAATGCAGTGGCTTCAAACTCGATATCCGAATAAGAATCTCCAACCTGATGTGAGGGTTGTACGATGACTTGATGGTAGAACGTGGGTTGAATACGACCAGATGGTCGAATAAATCCAAAAATAATTATTATCAGTCTAACTTCCGATTCCAATTGAGTACGGGGGCTCTTATTAGTCATAATACTAACCTCAATGTGAAGAGGGTTCTTGGACGGCCCTGTTGGTCTATTTGCCTTCTGACAACCAGCTCCTTTTCCTTGATTAAATCAATTAACGAATGGACTTCCTAAAATACACAAGGCAAAGTCTCAGAGCCATGCTCGAAAAGTTCTACGAAGAACTTACCTTGACCCCAAAAATCCCGTAAATCGGAGATTTTCTTTAAAATATACAGCGTCTATAATCGCAAACAATATAAGGAAATCTCTCAGCCAGAAATTTCTCAGAACCATCCAACGATGAACTATATACCTGAAAGTTTCCAGCGAAGGGTTAGGAAATTCGACTCAGTCAATCTTCCAAGTCAACACGGAGATACAAGAATAAATGACAGAAATTGGCAGATGTGCACTTTAAGTCATCTGTCACCCGCCAAGGTGGGCTAGCAGTATACTCGGAACATGGAACATAGAACGCCAACATCGAGTAGAATACAAATGACTTTATCAAATTTTTACTGCAGATCATGCCTATTACATTTGTATTCGATATAAGAGACAATGAATAATCAGTCATTTGTCATTCAAATATAATGGTTATAGCAAGACCAGGAAAATTTTAAAGTGGTCAATCACGCCATCTCTGGCCGAACCAACACAACTACAATAAGGCATATGCCATTAGTCAAATCACACAGACAATGTGCAATTGTGCAAAAACCAGAGATAGCTGAGGTGAATTCAAGGACACAATAACATTTGGGAAACTAAGCTGGCTTGCACAATAAACAAGAGTAATGTTAGGTTCATTCATATGTATCGAAGTGTAGCTCTTTCCCACACGTGGTGTAATTTACACTCAATACATTACACTCGATACTTAATATTGACTCATTCCTAACCGCACTGAACTACACTCTAGTAAAAGTGTGGTGGAAATTACGTTACACCACGCTACACCTTCAAGCAATCGTAACGACCAATGGCCATAGTTTGTTGATGCTAATCATAGAACAATCGGAGTAACCGGGAGTGCAAACTAAAGGACCAATTGCCATGAGGTCCGTGAAGTTAACCCCCAAAGTTTTCACAATTCAATTAAATTTAGTGCCATCGGTTAGTGACTCTTAGTGCTTCTATAATTTTCGTTAGTGCTTTCGTGGTTTAGTAGATATTGAATATTAATTTATTTCAAGGTCAGCCCCCCAAAGTGTTTAGGATTAATTCCAAATTAGTGTCATTCGTTAGTGCTTCATTAGCGCACTTTAGTGCTTTATCGGCTTTCGAGGTATTTGAATTTATATTTTCAAAGTGAGCCCCCAAAGTGTTTACGATTATTTTCAATTTAGTGTCATTCTTTAGTGCACGTTAGTGCTTCAATAATTTTCGCTAGTACTTTATTGGTTAACGAGATATTTGACTTTATATTTTCAAGATCAGCCCCCAAAGTGTTAACGATTACTTCCAAATTGGTGTCATTAATTAGTGCTTCGTTAGTGCACTTTAGTGCTTCAATAATTTTCGCTAGTACTTTATTGGTTAACGAGATATTTGACTTTATATTTTCTAGATCAGCCCTCAAAGTGTTAACGATTACTTCCAAATTGGTGTCATTAATTAGTGCTTCGTTAGTGCACTTTAGTGCTTCAATAATTTTCGCTAGTACTTTATTGGTTAACGAGATATTTGACTTTATATTTTCAAGGTCAGCCCCCAAAGTGTATACGATTAATTCCAAATTGGTGTCATTCATTAGTGTTCGTTAGTGCACTTTAGTGCTTCAATAATTTTCGCTAGTACTTTATTGGTTTTCGAGATATTTCATGTTCTTTTTTTGATGTTAGCCCTCAAAGTATTCACGATTCGGTTAAATTTAGTGTCATTCTTTAGTGCTTCGTTAGTGAGTTTTAGTGCTTTAATAATCTTCATTAGTGCTATCTTCTTTTTCGATATATTTGATATTAATTTATTGGCACTTCCATGTAGTTAGCCCCCAATAGGTACACGATTTAGTTAAAGTTAGTATAATTCGTTAGCGATTCGTTAGTTCTTCTTAGTGGTTTCATAAATTTCGTTAGTGCTTTTTTGGTTTTCTAGTTATTTGCTATTATTTATTTTAATATCACCTTATAAAATTGTTTACGGTTGATTTCATATTAGGTCATGCACGCGTTAGTGCTATTTCGTACTTCAATAATTATATTTCTTAATGATGTTGGTTTAAAAATATTTGTTTTTTTAGTAAATCCCTGAGTTTTCCAGGATCGATTATATTTAGTTCCATTAATTTCGTTCGAACTTCAACTTTTTTCATTAATTTAAATAATTTACGTTGCAATGATGCAAAAAGAGGAAAAAACTCTTAATTGAATGCATATATCAATATTTCAATTTATAAGTAGACACATTTTACCGTTAACAATTCGCCATTATTTTTGGCGTGTCTAGAAGAACAGACTCAAATCAATCGGCTTAACGGGTAACTGTCCTTTTAGCTACCTACTTTTATTATTTGTCAAGTTCTATAGTGGCAGATACTAAAATATCTCAATATACTAGGCATTTTTGATAAAACGATTTATAACAATGGAAGAAAATGAAAATATTGGATTATTTTGTTCTTTTGATTGAGAAATTTTGACTTTTTCGGCGCCCGGTATCACTCAAGTTTAGTATGACTTGAATATGAAACCGCCATTTTCCTTTTATACCTATCAACAATTAACCAAACAACAATCAATTACCAAGGATATTAATAAGGCCCAATGTTTCTTTTAGTCACAGGTCCACACATCCAAATAAAAATGTAGACAAAATATTCAATATTTATTAAAAAATATATTTGGAGATTATTTCAGTTTCAGTTATTTCCAGTGCACGGGTTAAGAGGGGCCTCCTCACAGGTATATAAACCTAAAAACCTACACAATACTAGTTACTAATTTAGTAATTATTTGGTTCAAAATATTTACGATAGATGTCGATAGTAGTGTAGTACTGAATCGGCTTTTACTTATTCAACATATTTTCTCTCTCTGCCTTTCCACTCTTGACGGTTCAAACAAACGCATCTCTGTTCGAATGTTTTGATTTCAAATAATTCAACTTCTTGTGAGCACAGAAACCTTATCTCTGTTTTTTATGTTGCATCCCAACCACAGCACACCTGTGCATAGATAAGAGAATATTATATACGCGGATCCAAGCAAAATGTGTTGACATAATTTCCATTTGAGTGTAGATTTTTGATTATTTAAGAGTTTCATAAATGTTTTTGAAATGAATAAATTGTTAAAAAGTACGTAATCAATCGTATCGACCCGATATCAAAAATTATAGTTATGATAATGTAAATTATCCTGCAATCCGTATTTTTTAAAAGCTATGTTTGAGGTTATGTTTACTGGATTATTTGATTAATGTGAGATAAATAATACTGATGGTTTGTTCTAGTATCATCAAACCATCTTTCAACATTCTCTTGAAACCCTGTTTTATTATGGGTTTGTTAGCGAAAAGCGAAAAATGCTTAATTGAAGTGAAGTGACCTTTAAAGTATCTGAATGAAGAAAAATTAAAACCGCTCTCAAAAGACAAGAATTGCATAATTCATTTTGATGAATATATAATAATGATAATTGAAAAATATAACTATTATAACCTGATACAAGGTGCATTACATATTGCATGAAAGGACATGTGCTATTTAATAATATGGATACCAAGTGACAACATTGCGGAAATTGCTAGAAATTAAGAATGGAAGAAAAATATACAAACTTTAAAAACATTCTACCTTTCAAAATTTGTACCATTTATATTAACATAATAAAATGTTTTCATGATTATAAATTTTTGTTTGATTCATGCTAAGAAAATTAAACAGCGGAAAAGTTGCAAATTTACATGATTTAAAATAGGCCATTTAGTCTGAAAACATAGAACGTCATGTCAGAACTTTGCCATATAATCATATTTGTATCAGTTTCAGAGTTCCTGCTGGTTGCTTTCAAATTTTATTTGCCATGTATGCTCTTTTTTCAACTACATGTGTAAATATATTCAATTTTATCTAGAAACAAATAATATTAACAAAGATTTTCCAAATTTATTATACAAAGAAATATTTACTTGTAATACAATGCTTTACATTTAATAGAAAGAGGAACGTAAGGTACAGTGAAGAATTTAAATTTAAAATAGCAAACGTTTAAAAAACTTACAAAGCAACTATAACAACTAATAGAAAATTTAAAGCGAAAGATCTGTAATGACAAATAATAATGTATATTTTGTGGGGAGATCGATATATACAGTACAAAATCAAACATACAATCAACATGTACAAGTTTGCTTCTACCTTGTTTGCAAAGATTGATCATATGTGTTGTGGAGATTGGAACTGAAACATTTTTCCTTCATTGTACAAAAAAATAGTTGGTTCATTCTCTTTTTTCCATGACAGATACACATATGTGTGATCACCTGAATGGTAAATATTTTTTTTGTTTTTGTATAATACATTATTGATATTATTACTTTTCCATCCAACCCATCTAATATGCGAGAAAAGTATAGATTTACCCAAAAAAAAGTTGGAATTTTGTATTTTTTTGAGTTGTTTTTACGTTTTTCAGCAAGAACAACACAAAAAATGGTTTTTAGAAAAGAAAACCTATCTGTATAATACGATACAGCCCCCGAAGTGCAACAAGTAGACAAACTTAACTTTTTAGTCGTCCTTTGTTTTACAATTTTTTTTAATATTAACAACTAAGACTATTACTAAGTCATCCTTTAATAATAATTTGGTTTCTTATTTTCTTTGATTTTTTGAAATGCTTATATAATCAAACAATTTGCAAGGAAATTTTGACTATTAGCTAGACAAAGTTTTAAAATATTTATGGTTCAAAGATTTTTAAAATATAATGTTACCTACTTCATTCATTAATTTTATTCAACAATTACTATTACCTATGGTGCATAGGCTAAGGCAAGCTATAAAGTGGATAACCATCCTAAGTTCTTATAAAATATTTGGACAAGTTGTTAAGAGAAAAACAAATACACCTTGTCATTCTCTTGTAAAAACTGTTCTTAAAAAGACCTATTGTATGACGGAGGTAATGGAGTATGGAACTCTTAAGGAAAAAGTCGCTAAGAGCATTTTTGAACAAGTACAAAATGTTGTGGTGGTTGATTCAGGATTGTGGGTAGATGTTCAACACGGGTTTCTAGGTGCTTCTCCTGATGGTAAATATATTTAACATAACAAATAATTACCATGTGTTATAAATTCTTTTTGCATATTAAATGACATACATTTATTGATAAAATATTTTAGGGCTTGTAGGTGATGATGCACTACTTGAAATAAAATGCCTCCAATCACGAAGCACAAATTTACTTATTTAGCATGAAAATTACTTAATTATAATGACTTACAAATACAATACACACTAAACTATAAATTTGGGATATTTTTATGAACACAAAACATATGACAACAGCATTTGACCCATAGAGAAAGTTATAATATTATTTGTCTATGAATTGACCGTCGTCTTCTGTCATTGTTCTATATTGTTCTATACAGCGCCATGCATCAAGACGCTGGAGCGGTTGAACTAAAGTAAAAAGATGTTCGTTTGCAAAAAATTTCGCACAACAAATCTCAAAAAATACAATGATTTTTGAGATTTCATATTTTCAGAATCGAATTCTCTAGGCTTCCTTTTGGGGATCAGGTTTTGGTGTCCAGATTGGTGTCCACAAATTGTCAATACTGTCAAAATCACACCATCACTTAATGGCTTATATCTTTTTTATAACAATATAAAACTCAACCAAAATACCTGATCCCCAAGACAAAGGTCCAAGTTATATTGTGTTAAAATTTCAACACTTAATTTCCCTGCGTTCTTTAGATTTGTTGTGTACAAGATGACCTAAATTTTGTTGCAAATCACGGGTGCCAACTGTTTTCAGGTTCCTAAAACGTAAGGCCCCTCTTAAGTCGAATAGAACGGATACAATTTGAAAATAGGGGGTGTTCCATTTGGAAAAACTGTCACTTGTGAAAAAACTGTCCCTTCCGATACTCAGTTGTTTTTGTTCATTTCATTTTCGAGAGTTTCTGTGAAAATGCTATAACTTTATTTAATCATTTTTCTAAAACCAATAATAATGGAGTTATATGTTATCTATATAATGGCATTGGTCTCTCTAGGTATATAAGTGACATAAAACTGTGGTTTTGTCATTATGCAGAAAATGTATGTTTGATAACTTCAGGGAACTATAATACATTTTACCTACACAGCATAAAATAGGAGTTGAAATGGAAAGGATCTTTCTTTGTCCACATTTTTTACTTTTTCAGACAGATCTTTATAAAATTCAATACATCCATCATTTCTTCTACACACAGCTACATAATGGCCAATAAGGTCATTAGTAGTTGGTTTATAAAGTACAACCGCTCCTCTAAACGTAAACTTCTTTTTGTTGACTTTAATTATCAAAGGAATATCCCCTACATTTAGGGTGAAATTCATAGTCGACACTTGAGGGTCACTCATACTCAAACTCAACTTAGTTTGAGGCGAGTTTTCGTATCCACAGTTCCTACTCAAGTAATACTTCAACTTGAGTGAAGAAAGCTTGGCATCAATGCAATTATTAGGAACTTTTGGTTACGGTTGGTATCAATTGTGATCTACAAACGTCCGATGATATTATTTGTCTGTGGATATCACAAAAGAACAGTAAAAAGAAAGTAACAAACGTCAAACGTGGTTTATACGTTAGAAATCTTCACTTAAGGGAGCTGGAATCTGTACTCATGTTTCAATCAAGTTATACTCGAACTCACCCTAACTTTTCGCCTGTCAAGTGTCTCTGCATACAATAAGGATGAGTTGAGTATGAGTGACCCTTAAGTGTCGACTATGAATTTCACCCTTAGACTTATATCCGGAAGCTCTATAAATATTTCATTATCTATAATACGGTCTATATTATACTCAGTGCTACATTTTATACATTTAATATTTTTTGAAACGGAACTTTCAATGGAATCTTCAAGTGATGGTATTGAGTTGGAAATTATGTCAACGTTTACCGGTAAATTAAACTGGGTACGTTTATGACGAATATTACAATATGAACAAACTTTAATTTCAATTGCACTAGCTGGTGTATCGCATTTACCAATGATTTGTTCGAGAAATGAACATACATTAGCAGCGCTGTTTTTCCGTCTACTAATACATAAACATCAAAAAAGTTTATTAATGTTTCGAATATTTTTACGTAAATTTTAATTCTCGAAGTACCTATTTTAGATAGTTCTTTAATAAATAATACCAAACTGTTGTTTCGAAATTCTGTAGGTGATTGAAACTGAGGACTGTCGCAATACGCTGATGTAATAATTTGTGCTAATGCATCGAATGGAGTATTTTTTATTATGTATTGCTTTTTCTCTGATGTATAGGTTTTTATTAGTTTGTTGGCAATATATAGTAAAGCAATTTTAACCTTTTCATTTTCGGTTATATGAAGGATTCTGGGCGAAGCTGACCATAATAAGACAGTTTTGGTTTTTTTTCAATTTTAGCGAGGCCCTTCTAGTTTTCTACTTCTGCCTCTACTTCTATATCGTCTATGGAAATTTAAGTCTTAGCTAGGATCGTCATTCCATGGATGACATTGATATGTTTTATTACAAATTAATTGATATTTACTGGTGACGTTTCTCCAACAGATGATCAATTCTTCAAGTCATTAAAATAATGTCAACCCTGTAAAAGTGCATATTTAAAGAGGTTGAATTATCTGTCAACTAACATAATAATATACAGGGAGGGTCCATTTGAAAAAAACGAGTAATATTTGTTTGAAGACTGCTACATTTCTACCGATGTAAAAAATACCCTAAATACGATATTGATGCTTTGTTTTGGTAGAATTATTCGGAAATACAGGATGGCGTCGCAAATGACAAATTTTCAAACTTCCCCTGAAAGTCAGAAACTGAGAGGGCTATTGGAATCAACAGTAAACAATTTTAGAAGATGATATTAATAATAAATAATAGCTAATAACTAGAAAACCAAGAAAGCACTAACGGAATTTATGGAAGCACTAAGAGGCACTAATAAGCAGTAATGAATCACTAACGAATAACACTAACTGTAACTAAATCATGAACATTTTGGGGGCTAACTTCGCGGAAGTGCCAATAAATTAATATCAAATATCTCAAAAATGAAGGTAGTACTAACGAAAATTTCTGAAGCCCTAAAAAGCCCTAACGGATGACACTAAACTTAATCGAATCATGAATACTTTGGGGGCTGACCTCAAAAAAAAAAGAACATGAAATATCTGGAAACCAATAAAGTACTAGAGAAAATTATTGAAGCACTAAAGAGCACTAACGAATGACACTAAATTTAATCGAATCGAATACTTTGGGGGGTGGCCTCAAAAAAAGAACATGAAATATCTGGAAAACCAATAAAGTACTAGAGTAAATTATTGAAGCACTAATGAATGACACCAATTTGGAATTAATCGTAAACACTTTGGGGGCTGACCTTGAAAATATAGAGTTAAATATCTCGTTAACCAATAAAGTACTAGCGAAAATTATTGAAGCACTAAAGAGCACTAACGAATGACACTAAATTGGAATTAATCTGACCTTAAAATATAAAGTCAAATATCTCAAAAACCAATAAAGCACTAACGAAAATAATTGAAGCACTAAAGTGCGCTAACAAAGCACTAACGAATGACACAAATTTAGAATTAATCCTACACATTGGGGGCTGACCTTGAAATAAATCAATATTCAATATCTACCAAACCACGGAAGCACTAACGAAAATTATAGAAGTACTAAGAGGCACTAACGATGCACTAACCGATGGCACTAAATTTAGTTAAATCATGAAAACTAACTTTGGGGGCTAATTTCACGGACCTATTGCCATGGCCTGTTAGTTCTAATCATAGAACAATCAGAGTCAGCAGAAGTGCAGTAAACAGAGGAGTGCGTTCGGTTATGACGAAAGGTGAAGAGTTTGTCTCTATCGAATTATAACATATCGTTCAAGGAAGACATTCTTCTCTTAAACAAAAAGCTTGGGTGAAATTAATTCACACCCCTACACCTAGCGGTATGGCAGGAGATTCGAAATATGTAGTTGTAATAAAATACGATTAGAATCTCCGTTCTATAAAGCTAATACGACTCTGTGTACTGTTTTATAATTAGTTAAAATGAAGTCACCGATGTTATTGATGCTTTTAATTCGAATGATTTAAACGTGCTAAACCGCTTACTAAGCCAAAGCATTTTTATTATAATTGAAGTTTTGCTTTTACTTTTTCTATATATATGTGGGTCGCGAAGGTAACAACAGCAGGAAACAGATGGTTTGTGTGGGTACTATTTCAACGAGAGCTTTGAGCAATAATAAATAATTATATTGAAGATTTACGAGTTACTCGATCATAGTCGTCACAAAATTGACTGTATAAAAAAGTTCTCGATACTACATTGTTATCATTAACCACAAATAAATGAAATGCTCCCTTCTAACATATTCTCTATAATAACGTTTTTGTATCTCTTCTAGTTCTAGATGAAAATTACTCTTGTAGTCGTCGAAAGTTCATTTTAGAAGAAAAAAAGATTCAAACTTCGCAGACAAAAGAATGAGGGAAGTTCACAAGCTGTGTTTCAAAAATTATCTACTGTTTTAGACATTTTGAACAGCAATGTCGTAGCATAATATCGATAACAAGGGTAGCTCTTAATGTAAAAGAGATGTGCCTAGATGTTCAACGGGCGTTTGATAAAGTCTGGAACACGGGCTTGTTTTACAAAATCTAGTTCCTACTACCAAATGGATACCATTTGCTCGTTAAATCATATACGAGTATTACGAATTCATATTTCAACGTTAAATATGGCAACGAATTGGTATTCAATCATATTAACTCAAGAATATCACAGCTCTGGTTCTCTACTGTATTATTTGTTAATAGGCCATGCGGCAAGTAATATAAACCGTAAAAAAATGTTGGCAAAGCTTTTATTGTTTTAAATGGTTTATTAGGGTGTGATTATCAAGAATCTAGGTTTTCCCCATACCATTAAGGCCCGCGTCGATCCCAGTGAGGCTATAAAGGTACATATTTATGGTTTTTCGGTAATATCTCGATTTCTCTTTATCGTACGGCCAAAATGGTCCTATATGGAATTAAAGGTCATAAAGTTCTGTACAAAATAGTTCTGTATCATTTTTTCATGGGACTTATAGTTTCGGAGTAGTAGCCGCGCGAAATTGTGCGAGTTTTGACAAATACAGTAAATATCGATTCTTGCTTACCGAATTTCACTCTTCTCTCGGACTGGTGACTGTTGACAATATAAATAAGCACATATTGCATAAGTTTTCATAAAAAGGTATAGAACTTTTGTTACAATTGTTCTCCTTGATTTATAGGGTAATTCAAGTGAGAGAGCGCGAGAAAGAGATTTTTTTTATTTATGGGGTAATTCAAGTGAGAGCGTGAGAAAGAGATTTTCTCCTTGATTTATGGGGTAATTCAAGTGAGAGAACGTGAGAAAGAGATTTTTTCCTTGGTTTATGGGGTAATTCAAGTGAGAGATCGTGAGAAAGAGATTTTCTCCTTGATTTATGGGGTAATTCAAGTGAGAGAACGTGAGAAAAAGATTTTTTCCTTTATTTATGGGGTAATTCAAGTGAGAGAACATGAGAGACATTTTCTCCTTGGTTTATGGGGTAATTCAAGTGAGAGAGCGTAAGAAAGAGATTTTTCCTTGGTTTATGGGGTAATTCAAGTGAGAGAACGTGGGAGAAATATTTTCTCCTTGATTTATGGGGTAATGCAAGTGAGAGAGTGTGAGAAAGAGACTTTCTCCTTGATTTATGGGGTAATTCAAGTGACAGAACGTGAAAAAGATATTCTCCTTGATTTATAGAGGAGAATTGTTAAAATAGTTTGATTTATTGTGGCTTTCATTAAATACATTTCTACAGCGAGTCAGTGAAGTCAATCTAATCGTCTTCTTTTCGACAAAGTACGACGTTCTCGCGTAAAAGGTTCGTCCTGAGCTGGTATTTTACCCGAAGTCGATGGTTCAGCAGTGATTTCCTTCACTTCAATCCTGCTCTCGTTGTCGATCAAATATGACTCACTCAGAAGCAGTCATGTAAATGCCTGGTGCAGCTTAATGCTCGAACTGCACATCGATCTCGTCATCAACGTCGAAATTATCTTCATCCATATCGATATTTTCGCAAGACTGGCCCCGGCAATTTCCACACATTATCGAGCAATGCAGCCCAGTCTTCCTGCAGCTACAAGCTGCTTAACACCCTTGCTTGCACTTGCAGGATATCGTGCTGAGAAGCTCCTGCGGGGCAGCGTCTATTAACGTTGGAATAGGTGTCACTCCATTCCTCGTGCTTTTCCAGCCCCAATCTTGCGGACTCTTCTTGTTTCCGTACCACTTTTGAACCTGATAGTAGGTTCTGAAGGAATGCTGTCGTGCTGCTGCTTCGATTGGTGGTAAAGATGCAAGATTTCAAGCACTCTTAGAAATTGATTTCGTGAAGCACTGGAACCTGCAAGAATTCAACGATGTGTCACCGCTCGCTCCATAGAGTGCTCTAATGACAGATTTTCCGGCTGCCTCAATCAGGTCTGGAGAAGCATTTGCGTCTTTAAATATTACAACGGTTCTTCGTACATTCATATTTTTTTGAAATAGCTTGACGAATTTCTGTTTTCCATGCCTGAAGAATGCTGAGGTTGTGTCGCACCAACGACGTATTAAAGATAGACTAGCCTTGTTTACATTTTGGTTGTCCCCAGCATATTTTAGGACGAGACTCTTTTTACATGATGCCAAATTGATGAATATATTCAAGATTTTAGCAGTATTTTCTGTTTAAAAAGTAAGAAAAAAATGGGAAGCATTTAAAATAGGTATGACCAACCCACTTTCCAGCTCACTATGTTTTTTCGGTTAGGATTTTTCATGATCTATCAATGCCAAAAGTAAAACAGTTTATAAATTTTTAGTTTGGCAACCTCGAACTACTTCTGTCATTTTGGTGAGATCTGTAAATAAGATTTTAATTATAATTGTGCTTTTATGTGGTGTTTGATTGATATTTGTAAATTATAGTGATTTTAAGACATTTATGATGGTGAGAAAATGTGTAGTGTGTGAAAATACATGGAATAAGAATGATGAACGATCGTTTCACAGGTAAGGTTATATTAGCACAAGCGTAGTATAGGTATAAGACAAGGGATTCAATATTTGTTTTCATAATAATATTGATTATTTTTTTATTATTAGGTTTCCCAGAGATATTGCTCGCCGTGAAAT